>NBSA01000028.1:910141-1515592 GCA_002916415.1 Talaromyces borbonicus | reverse complement strand
TTTTTTGCATCTGGAGACAGTGGAGCTTCGATCAGCAACCTGGATATTGATGATTTAATGCGCCAGCTTCAGTATCGTGCTCAAACAGCCTCAAAGAAATCTTTAAAAGAATCTGCAGCATCTTCTAATGCCAGAGATTCATCACATCCACATTCCGGAAATGCCTCGGATAACTCTCATATGAGAAAGACGTGCTGTGGCTATTGTCAGTTACAAAATGGGTATCATGATGAGATTGATTGTCATTGCAAATATCCTGAAAAAAACTCCAAAGGACTGGTTAGCAAGTCATGCTTCCTTTGTCCGATCTATCCGCCAAAAGCATGGCGATTCTATTGATTTACCTGGCTTAGATCTCACTCTGGCAAAAGCTGCAATCCCCAGCTGCTCTACAACAAGCGATCTAGGAGATTGGTATTTTAACACATGCGCTGGATTCCATATGACCTCCAATAAAACGCTATTCATATCTTATACTACGATTCCTGCTGCGAAAGAGGTTGCCGAATCTATTTATAGGCACACAAAAGATGTACTTGGTATTAGTAACATCTGCCTACACCAAAATAGCTTGACCATTGATCTATAAAACATCCGTTATATCCCAGGCCTAAATTGCAATCTTCTCAGCATAGCTCGACTGCATGATAATAATTTTCAGATTTGTCTTTCTGAGAAGTCACTATGTTATTTTGAGATGATCTCACCCCAGGGGCAGAGCTTCTATGCTATATAAAGTCCTCAAAATGTCTATAAACTAGCTACTGGACTATGTCATGAAGTGATTGCTAGTTTTAATCAGAATGCAAATTCTTCACCTGCATTTAAAGCCATCTCTCCGGCTGATTCTGATGCTAATATTACTTCTAAGGCATCTACAGATATCAAATCATCTTTCCTAAAATTACTATGGGAATGGAATGTTGTTCTAGGGCATCTAAATTATGGCGATGTTTTATATCTCGCTGCTAGGCCTGATAGTGGCGTATGAATTACAGACAATAAGGAACAGACTTTTTGCCTGATCTGCCTTGAAGCTAAATTAACATGTGAATATACCCGACATCAGGCTTCAAGAGCTACTCACCCCCTAATGCGCGTCCATGTTGACATTGTAGAAGGAGGTGATACATTTACAATCAATAAATCTGATTCTATTCCGAAATCTCGGCAAGGATTCAAATATTTTATAATTATTACAGATGATGCTACTCGATTCCGATAGCTCTATGATCTTCCATCCAGAAAGCATATTGATATCGTTGGGCGACTACGACATTGGCATCAATTCATTACAAATCTTGGATTCTCTACGCCCGCATATATGTGAGCAGATAATAAATTTGATTCTGCTAAGATCAAATCTCTTCTAGATACATGGAGCTGCGTATTAGAATTATCGTCCCCATGGATGAATAGCACTTCAGAGAGGACTAACCGCATTATTTTGGAAAAGGCACTAGCGATGTTTATAGCCTCTGGCTTGCCAGTATATCTCTGGTTTGACTGTATAGAGACAGTGATGTTTATTATAAATATTTCACCTACTAGCACACCTCTATATAATAATCCTACACCAGCTGGAAATATATTGAATCCGGATATCAATCTTTTAGAATGCCGTGTTTCTATCAAGGCTCTTATCAAAAAATCTGCATGTCTAGACTACCTGTTACCATACGGTTCGACTGTTTATTATCATTTATAGGATATTAACACTCCCTCTAGAAAACTTGATTCCAGGGCTGCGGTCGGCTGGATTATTGGTTTTAGTAATGCAACGAGATACTGAATATGGGATCTAAAGACCAGCTGTATCTTTAACACGGCAGATATCACGCCTGCGGGCATAATTTCACAGGTCTTCTCTAAAGAGGAAAGAGATAATCAATATGGATTTAACATTATCAGACTTAGCTTCTGATATCGATACAATTTCTAATTCATCTGATGATTTAACTACTACTGCGCAGCAAGCACTCAATTTGCTGCAGGATAATGAGAGTCCATTTACTGATAATAATTGGATTCAGCCTGTAAAGACATATAAAGCCTTTGCAGCTCTTACACAGACAGTCAATGCCCTGTCTGATATTCCACGAAGCTTTATAGAAGCGGTGACTAGCCCAGAATGTGATCTCTGGTTAGCTGCCTGCACTAAGGAAGTTAGTGATCTGATTACCAGGCATACTTGAGATCTTATATGACGAGAAGATATCTCTATTGGATTTCGTTCTATACCTGGTAAATGAATTTTTATAAAGAAACCTCAACCTGATGGCTTTATTCAATATAAAGCATGATGGGTTGTACAGGACAATATTTTTAATAGACATGAGATCTTATTCAACAATACTGCTGCCCCTGTTGTCATGGCTTCTACAAAGCTGACATTATTTGCTGCTGCTGCTCATTATAGTTGGCATATCGCTCAAGTGAATGCTATTACTGTCTTTCTAAATGGAAAGCTTGAAGAGCCTATCTATATACGTCAACCGATTGGTTTTGAGCAAGACGAAAAGGGCACTCTTATCTGCAAATTACGACAAGCTCTCTATGGTCTTGTTCCAGCAGCTCGGATTTGGTATGACATTCACATGGAATCATGTCATTATCCATATCAGGATCAAAGGTTTTGTAGCCGCTGGCCAACGGTCTTGCACGAAAAGAACCCAAGGCAAAGGCCGACCACATGCCCCTAGACAAGGCACAAAGTTCGCCTGTAAGAAATGTGACGATGACTGGAATTAGAGCTATAAGGATACTGATAGTGGTAGTAACCTGCATAGTGCTAGTGTAGCGAGAGGTCAGGGTAAATGAGATCATTCATCCATCCATACTGTACAAAGCAGATAGGAAAGTCTTCCGAACTTTCAGAAAACTCACACATTGTTTTTTCCAATTACTGTATCAATGTTTCAGCCCAAATCTTGCAGCCCACAGTCCTCTCCAGTACGTTGTGCGTTGCTTTAAATGGTATTCGTCCCAGACCAGAGTATAATCCACGAACTCTCCCCTGCATAGCTATGTCCTTGAAACCACCAAGACGAATAGCCTCAAACGGATAAAGCAACACGTCGTCTAGAGCCTCGGCTGAGCTTATAGCCACCAAATTTGCATACACCGCGCAAGAGAATCCAACGAAATTAGAGCCAAACCCCGTGACCAAAGTTTGGACTGCTTTGAGGGCGTCCGAATGTCCTAATCTCTGCCATCCATGATATCCGAGATTATAGGCAGAAGATTCAGGTTTTATCATTGTCTTCAGTCTTTACAGCGTTAGCCATTCATGGGATGGGACCTGCGAGCGTCAATTGACAATATATGCCACTAGCAAGGGCATATCTATTGTACAACACAAATCCTTATAGTTGTTCTGATTCTCTGAATGCCATCAACCTTTTGTGACAACAAAGACATTGGTGAATGCGAGATCGCTTTGGTACAGATTTGCCTTTTGTCAAGAATGATAGATGTCGGCGATATATCATGAATGACATTTCATCCGGGAAACTTGATTCTTTTTAGGTCATCCCCGACCCGACCCGATGTTGACTCTCGTACGAAATAAATATTAAGTACTCTTTAGGGTTAATTACTTAATTAAGCAGCGATTTAGTTTCAGCCCAATACCCGGGAGCTTCCGAGCCAGTTCCGAGATAATACCGAAAAGCTTCTTCTGGATAGAAGTCCGACTTTTTATTATTTATTTATTTCATCTCGCAGTTCTCGCCGAGATTATGTTCTCGAGCTGAATGAGAAAATTCTCTGGAGACAACAACAACAACAAGAACAACAAAAAGGTCGCCCGCGAGGAGGTTTCAATCATAATTACCAGCGTGCGTTGTTCGTATTCCACGTCGCCTTTTATATGCCACAGTTTGGCTTCTTCATCAGGATCGATTTCATCTCATAAAGTCCATATTGTGCTTCGGGGTGAGTACGCTATTCCGTCGAATGCGTAGTTAAACTGACAATAAAACAGGCTCTCTCGGAAAATTTCTCCCCAACATGCTGATAACGCGCGGAATCTCTCTTGTCAACTTTACGGTTGCTTCTTCAGCACTGGCCTTTCAAGTTTTTGTTTTATATCCATGGCACAATCAGCTTGAACATGAGTTCAAGGCCTTGAAAACGGAACATCTCCGAGTTTTACAGAGCATCGATCGAATCGCGTCAAAGAAATAACGACCTCATTAAACCTCCTTATTTAGAACAAGATATGCAAAGTGTTTCGACGGTCATGTCTGGGGACGGTGGGTGCATGGGGGATGGGCGATACTTATATACTTATCCTCGGCCTTTTTCGTCTTGATGTGCACATTTTTATGATTCATAGATTGTCCCTGTCGTTCAAGGGGCTGTGCAATGTACGACTACGAATACAGGTGTTTCCGCTGCTTGCATCTAGTAATTAAGCAATTCCTTTGCAGAAAGTTTCCCCCTTCTGCTTACAGTAGTTGGAAAATCCATACTGATAGCTGTAATATACACTTAAGCTAGAATATCTAAGGGCTGATGACATCACATTTTGAGACCTCTAGAACTTCGCTTGAGTAGCATAGCAGGGGAAGTGCTTCACTCGTTCAAAAGTATCCTATCTGCGTGTTTCCGCATCCGATCATACAAAAACCCATGAATCTCTATGTCTCGGTGTTCTGCAGGATTGATGACTTCCAGCAGTTCTTTTACCAGTTTCATCTGTTCAATGACGTTCAGCTGCACAAAACAGCGGTTGCGATCGCTGGGCGGGAGGCTTTCAAGCTTTTTCTGTTGCATTGACATTAAACTGCTCAGTTTTCTATAAAAAGTCAGTCTCAGAAAAAGACAGAAATATAAAGACAGCAATCTCACTTTTGCCAGGGGAAACTCAAGCTAGCAGTTGGCTCTGTCTTTACTGTCCCGCATCCATAATGCCCGCAGACAATTATATGCTTCACCTATTACACAGTTATAATTAGTTGTTGGATCCCTTGGCTTTGAGAAGAAGAACCATACCTGGAGATTGTCGATGGCATGCTGCAAAGCACTCGACCAGGCCAAGTCAGTACTGAGGGCCATGTTCCCAAAATTCCTAACCACGATCATCTCGTCGGGCAAAAGATCCAGGATCGTTGTTTCGTCATATCCGCTATCTGAGCAACCGAGCCATAGAATCTGTTGCTTGGATTGACCACGACTGGGAATCAAATCTCTCGGTACAGGTTCTACCCTGTACTGCGAATGTAGACGTTGACCCATGGCTGAAATGGGGGATGTGGTAGGCCTCCGGACTCTTTGAAAGATATTTGCTCGTAGACGGGTTATAGCATGAGGTCGTAGTGGAAGTGACATTGGGAGTGAGAGAATATATCAGAAGTGAAGCGGATCGTAGTGAATTAGTCAATTTATTGGAAGAAGTGAAATAATAATTGCTTACTGGAAGAAATCACTCGGAAAAGATCTGGTTATCTCTCGGCAGTGCTCGGATATATTTCGGGGGGACTTTGGAAATTCTTAATTACCTAATGTCCGGGCTTACAAAGTGAGAATGTCTCTAATGTAATTGTTGCAGACTTGGTAATATATTAACTTAGTTAGTACGCTTTATCTTATTCAGCAGGTGGTCAGCCAGCTCTGATAATATGCTAGATTTTGTAAGGCGGAAAGCACGAATCGTGAATAGCTTCACGATCTGTACGTCACATGCAGCCCTAGCTGGAGCTGTTCGAAGCTCCACAACATAGCAATGTGTTGCAACCTCCATAGCTTGTAATACGTGGTTACACTGGTTTATATTATTAAAACTAACTGATTATCTACTAAATAAGATAAAATATATTAATATATTATTAAATTTATACAGCCGTGCAGGAGCAATTGGCTTCTTTGGCAGGTAGTAAAGTGGAACGATGCAGTGCAGGCCATGTGCCCCAACTCAGTCAGCCTGGAAGAGTTGTTGAAGTTATAAGACTGCTTTTATCTCGTTTTTGGAGTGAATGTCCATGTCTTATCTAGGTTACCTAGGTGTTCATCATATGTAAATATGTATTGGCAGCATCGTCAATTAATTAACGCTAGTCAAAGATCAGAAGGCATTGAAGAGAAACTATTATACAAGCAGTATGATATTTTATCTATTGTAATATTTACATTTTGTGCCATATCGATGAGATAAATCATCTCTACGAGCCGCACTTTCTATCATAAGGGTATCTCATTTATCAAGAAGTAATAATACACTCTCCGGTCCGTTTCGGAGAGCTCGTGCAAGGGCGACAACTATCGCTATTGAAAATCTGGTCCACATCAGTGCAGTGCGCTTGAGACCTTTCAGCCTTTTCTCATCGTCGCTGACTTCCCTTTTGTGGCCATAATTTTCTGTCTCGCGGCAATGGTATCGGATTTTCTGACCACATGCATGGCAGATATGTAATGAAGAAGAACCCCGTTGGGCTTCAGGGTCAAGTGGTAATCGTAACGAAGTCGATATATTCTTCAACCACTTTGATCGTCGTTCAGATCCAAGAATTATTCCAAAGATCCACCAGGATAATCGACCGAGCTGACCAACAGTCCGTCTCCATAATCCAGAGAAAATCCTCCGCACAAAAGAAGCTTTTGGCACATCATTGCAATTCTCCGCGTCATGTGACAAGTCAATGTTGCTAGCGTAGTTCGGAAATGGAGACCTGCCATAAACCCTGGACGAGTAACGACTGCTGGATGTACTCAGACGGTACGACTGATCCAAAGTTGACTGTCTTGAATGTGCCGGGCTTGATTGCGCTGTACATGAATGCATCGATTCGCTTCTTTCAGCTTCCTGCAGCTCAGTGTATAATGTTGACGAGTATCGTTGCATGCCACGCCTGGATCTATTCGACAGCGGAGAATCGGAAAGACTATTATCGTCTTCTGGCTCCGACATAGTTCCTTCATGGGTATGGTAATGACTCCGGCGACCTTCTAGGGCAGCCAGTGTTTCCTCTTGTGCGAAAGCAGTCGATTCGTTTGTGATGTCCGGCTCGTCCTCGGGACTATACACCGAGGGATACCCGTCGCCAGAAAGGTATTGCCGCTGAGGAGAAGCCGGGGCGGGTGTAGCAGTAGCTGGTAATATGAGAGGCTTCAAAGTGACAGTCCCAGAAGGAAACCGCCGCATGTTCCGAGACCGACCGGGAGTTCTGCCTTGCAGCTCTGGTGAAAAAGGCAAGGGAACACTCCAACGTGTTGCCACTGTTGACGCATACGACAGTGTAGACGACCGCTGAGACTTCGAGACAACAGACGATGCTATTGTAGAGTCGTCGGGAAGAAGCACAGGTGCATCGTGTTCAATGCGAGATTCGTAGGCCAGATCGAGTTGCGCCGGGGTTGACGGAAGCATTGACTTGGGCCGAGAAAGACGGGGGCCTGGGCTACGTGACGGTGATACCTCCGGACTGCGGAGAGCCTCCGCCTTGGTTGGTGATTGGGCCAGAAGTTCGGTCAAGACATCAATACGGCGTTCCAGCCCACGATTTGTCGAACGCAGAGCCTCCACGTTGCGCAGCTTTTGTGCCTGCAAGTCACGCTCGCATTCCAGCTCTCTGACGCGCGACGCGAAGTCATCCAGTTGACCTTCCAGGAAGATGATCTTGGTTCTGAGTTTACTTTCAACTTCTGTGCGGAGTCCCAATTCTTCGTGCACGCGGACCTCGAACTTGTCCTCCCATTCAGCAATCTCCTGTCGAAGTAGCTTGACCTCGGCATTGAGTGACCTGAGTCGGGAGATTTGCGCTTTGCCAGTGGACGTCTGCATGGGACTCGTCGGGGTTTGTACCGCTGCCAGCTGCGCCTCGAGGTGTTCAATATATCTTTCGGTTGCGTGACTGCTTGTATTATCAAAACTGTTATCCCTTAAATGATTCGTATTCGAGCTTGGTAACGGTGACGAACGATTGTGCTGGTTATGGGCAGTGGTCATGGTCTGACCGTCATTGTCCCTGAACCCAGAGTACGGCGAGGACTGCGGGGAGTTTGAAGGGGAAGCGCGATTTAATGAAGAACGGTTTGCAGCGTCAAGAGATGGACCGAAAAGATGCGACAATGAAGTCCGACGAGGCTTGCGACCTCTATAGGATGACGATTCATGTAATTCCTGCAAGATACTGACTCTTCTCCGTGTTGAGCCAGGAGTCGAACCCGCAGTTTTACTAGATAATCGAGATAATCTTTGTTCGTGTTCCGCGGACAAGGAGGAGTTATTATTATTGTTATTATTGTCTGGAGACACTGATGACAATAGATAATCTTCCTTGTTGTTGGTCAAGTCATCAGAAGCGGGAGATGGAGACCGCCATGTCGATGAGGTTCTCACGCGCTCGGATAGCACTTTGTCTGGTGTAATTCGAGCACCCTGAAAGCGCGCGTGTCGCAATTGCAAACGTCGTGCCTGAAGATTCAATGGCTCCTGTCTTGTTGGTGGAGAAGGCGGGGACTGGGCGTGGAATAAGGTGGGTGGACTGGACCGCGGAGAGCTGCCAAAAGAATATCTATTTCTGGTGAAAGAGGGCGGCGAGGGGGATTGCGACTGTCGGTAATGATGGCGTTGTTGATATGGGGAATTGAAGACGGAATCCATGGTTTCCGGAGAAGTAGAAAGTAGACGCTCAAAGATTCCCTGCGATCAGACGTACAGAACATGCCGAGTGAAGGCTCGGTCGAGGGTGCTCGTGACGAACCGAGGAATGCCGAGCTGCAACGATCAGCGGAGATTGGTGTCCCAGTCAGGAACGGCGACAATATCGTCATGGGGTTAGTGCTCCGAGGCAGATCTTGTTAATCCATATTCGTGGATAATAAAGTAACCAGATTGACGATGAAACTGAAAAGGACTTTGTTTATTCGGATGAATAACTGAATGAATGTTCGAACGGATTGAGTTGTTGACTCAGGAGCTCAAGAACTCAGGAACAAAAAGGAGTCGCCGTTTATTTAGTTCCCCGCTTGTTGGTGCTCCTGACTATTTTTGTTTTGGTTTGTTTTGATTCTCGGGAGTTTTCCAATTGGATCAGTGAGTTTCACCCGTTGTGAGATCTGTTTATTGCTCTATAGACGATGTATGCAGATGTACGAAATGAATGAATGAACGAATGATCAATTGAGGATGAAGAAGAGACTATTTTTGAGCAGACAGAGAGAAATCAGGAGATTTTTAACCGTGACTAATCTATTATTGACATCGTTGTAAATGGTAACTGCTGTGGTAGATCGCTCCTTCCTGCATTGTGGCACATCACGTGATGTCACCCTGCCGATAAGCGATAAGAACATTCTCTTTTTTTCTCCGCTGGTCACAATTAACCAACGCTTTCTCTCTTTACCACAATCTGCCCCTCCAGCAAGGACAGCAATCCTAGAAAGATCAGACAAGGCCATCTAACCCGCCGAATCAAAACCTATCGTCAGAAAAGATGGCTCAAGCTCCCTTGAAAAAAGCAAAACCCACCACCACCAAAAAGTGAGTATTTTTTCCATCTTCCTATCTATCTCACTTCCCTTCACTTCCCTCCTCGCATTCGCTTGCCTGCAGCGATTTCCTCTTCGTCAAATCTAACCATGATATCGTGATACAACAAAACAGATCGTCCTCTAAGCTGGGTCCTCGCGTTATTGCGCCGAAGAAAGTTGCGCTCGCCAAACAGCGCAAGTCGATGAAGAAGTTGTCGTCCGGCCTGATCAACAAAACCGAGCGAAGTCTAGCGGAGCGGGCAGGGCATTTGGAATTATTGGCTAATGTGAAGCGGGAGAAGATGAAGGAGAAAAGGGCTGAATATAAGAAGAAATAAGCATTGGTCGATTGGCGGGATGAGAGGATAAGAATCAGTTCATTTTCTTAAGAGAAGTTTTGGAAGGAGAGAAGAGATGATAAAAGGTGCTATGCACCAGGTATTGTGTTCAGGTTGTTTCGCGCGGATACCCAGTTGCTTTTTACATTGCATATGTTTTGTATATAGGACAGATTAGATTGAATTTGTTATGACCTCGATTGAATGTAATAATTTTATATCGGATAATGGTAATTATGTGCATGAATCAATATACAGAAAGTCAATAATTAGATACAACCTGCAAGCCCAATAATTCGATCCTATGTCACTGTGCAAATTCGCCTGCTAGGGTATTTGGTACTGTGCTTCCTCTTCTTCAGTGCGATCAAATTACATCAGTAGTAGACAAGAAGGAAAAAAGTCCCGAATAGAAAAACAGCCAAAAATGAAACATGAGCGCTGAGCACAATGGAAAGTAGAAAATTGAATGAAAATATCCCAAAAATGCTTCATGTCGTAAACATCATCATCATTTGATGCGCTTTGGTAGCGCAATTCAGAAGAAATAATACTTGTCGGGGGAGAAGTATCAAACTTTGGAGATTTTGGTGGCAACCTGAACTGGGCTGCCAGCCTCTTCGATCAGAGCCTGACCTTGCTCCATCCAGTGATAGAATCCTGTCTCGGAAGGATCTTCAGGGAAATTGTCCCAAATAGCCTTTTTAGTATCCGCGTACCGCGACCATTTGCCCTTCAGATTTTCCGTGGCCGACCATGATGGAAGTTTTGTAAGAATGTTGGTGTAGTAGACGTATAGGATTCGACAAAGCAGCTCAACACGGTCAATGTAGTGCTGCTGACCGGGATCGGGTTGCTTGCCGCCGTCGCCGAGACGTTTCCACCACGAAACGCGCCAGCGTAACGACAAGAGGATATGGCCAAGTTCCTCCAGAAATCTAAGATGGGCATCCAACGAAATTCGCTTCCATTTGATATTGTAGAAATCTCGTTCCAGTTTTCGGAATCCTTCAACCTCAAGTAAACGGCAGAAGATTCGGGACAGTTGTGCCGCAAGTAGAATGTCCTTTCGGTCTTGATCGTTGTTGACGTCCATCAGTTTTTCGTCAGACGATCCGTCAAGCGGCACGAATTTATACGTAGCACGACTCGGCATGTTGTTCCACTGTGAAAGTAGTTTCTGCAAAAACATAAACTGTCAGCCCCGCCCACGTCCGCTGAAGTACGACTTTAAGAGCAGACACTTACGTAGGCGTTGTTCATAGGATCACATTCCTTCACACAGCTGAGCCAATTCTTGGTTTTATCTTTCGAGTCAATGACACGGTGGTCAATAAACTCCAGGAACGTCGACTGAGAATTGTCATTGTACTCGCTGATACTCTTGAGAAATTTGTATGTTTCTCCGAGATCGAGTACATAGAGAGTGCCCCACGACTGAGTGGCCCGAATATTGAACTTTCCACGGCGTTCACTGAGGAAGCCTAGCAGTTCACGGACGTCGAATGCGGATGGAATCTCAATACGCACTCGCTGTTCGCCACTCTCTGATATGAGGTGGTTGATTGCTCGTTGTGCTATGATGTATTAGCTTTTTGCCTATTCTGAATTCAACTTCTCTTCGACAACTTACAGATGTAGTTGCACGTTCCGTACTCGACGATACTAGAAAAGCATGCTCGTGCACACGGCTGTTCTTGCAAGGTGGGGCGACAAGCGTCACAAGGCGAATTGCCATCACACTAGATGAGGATTAGTCAATGACCGGTAGTAAGGAGGACAGCGTTATACGCCCACATACCTTTCGTTTGTTCAGTCGACACTGAACGCAAGTATCTTTATTCTTGCGCCGCAGACCCGCATTTGCCCTACCTACAATGGTCAAGGGACCTTTGCGCCGAGCGCCACGAGGAGGACAGACAAAGTCCTCTGACGAGATGGCGCCACCTAGTCCATCTTCTTGAACTATTTGTAAAGGTCTCGGTTGTTGAATCTGGTCGATATTGACAATAGACGAATTCCTCTGTTTGCGTTTGCGTGCCACTGAGGCAGGCTGAAAAGTCAACGGAGTGCGCCGTGAGCCGACTGGATTCCGACGCTCCGACTCGAGCGACATTTGTGGAACATCAGATGTATCGTTGCTGACCATATAGCCATTCACTTTGGGGAACTCGGGAGATGATTCCAGAGACTTTTCTGGCGAGACGGGCTCTTCCCATTCCAGTATCCGAAACTGTTCCTCCTTCACAATGTTGTTGGATGTGGTGTCGATACTGTTATGTAACTCATTGTTCGTCACTCCAGTAAATGAGTCAATCGAGACTGCCACGCCATTGCTGTATATTGAAGGACTTCTCGAACCTGGTGTGAGCTCTGCTTTGACAAATTGAGATTGACCTAAACCAGCCGAGTCAGGCGGCACCATGAACAAATTTTCTGTGCCCTCTGCGCCCGACGGAGATCCCGATGTGTTAAACCATTGCGTATTTAGGGGCGGTGCCATCGAGGTTTCCGGCTGTGCTTCGAGTGGAGGAGAGATTGGGAATTGAGTGGGCGCGTACGACGCCGAGTAACTGACAGAATTGCGCCATCCTTGAGATTTTGATTGATTGAGTCTGGCATTGTACTGTGCTGATTGTCGGAACCGCTGATAAGCGGAGAAACTGCGCGCTCGTTGATAATGCGTCAGGCCCGCGTCGGTATTGCGGTCTACATCGTCCAGAAACAAGCCTGCATTCGATTCAAGTGTGCCTTTAGGGTATTGTTGCGTGTAAGTGGAGTCCATGGGCATCGCCAGGCCGTTGGGTTGAGCGAGCTGGAATTGCGACCAAGCATTTTCGGGGAGTAAGTTGTCGTCGATGGACGGATGCGCTCTTGGACTGAAGGCTCCGCCGACGACATTCACGCCGTCGTTCAGGGTCGCTGAGGCATTGCTAAGAATAGAAATGGAGTCATCAGCGAAAAACAAGTCGAACATGAATATCGAGCGAAGTTCGGCATAAAACTAACCTCAAGTCGAAGCCCGTCGCGTCGATGACTGAGGGGTCAAGACTATCGCGACTGGGCGGGCCCTGAGCTGAGAGGAAATCGAACAACTCGGCATCGCCCTCGTTGGAATCCTGGTAAGAGTCGAGTTCTGGGAGATTTTCAAAAGTATTTTGGTCCCAGCTCAGGTCGGAAAAGGTGGTGTTGGTAAAGTCCCATGGGTTTAGAAGCCCGGTGGGATCGACGCCCGTCGCATTCTCAACAGTCCCGCAGTCCATACAGGCGACGGGAAAATACAATCGAAAAATAAATCCTAGCACAGCAAAGTCAGGCAAGACTGGCGAAGTTTGCGTGTTTTGCCGCAGTCAAGAAAGTCGACACTATCGAGCGACACGACGGTGAGATGTGGATTTGTAAAAGCGAAAAACGAAAAGCTCTTTCGTCGGTGGATTTACACCAGATTTGCAGTTCGGATCACTGGAACTGAAAGTCTCCAGTTGAACCAGGTTCTCCTCTTCTACAAAAGTCAGTCCTGAGCCCACTCACCCAGGGCAGAACGACCACCACTGACCTGACCACTGACCACTGACCAGCAAACACACCAAGCGGGGGTACCCAGCACAGGCCGTCAGTTATTTTTTTTTCCCCCTCTGCGAGCCTCTGTTGCGACGCCTTGGGTCCACCGGAGAGACTAGGCTAAATTGAATCAAGCGCGAGGAGTTGAGCGCTCCGACAATGCGCCGTGGACACTGGACGAATGGAGGTTGGTTGTACGGGATTGTAGCACTTGTTGGGTCCGTCGTAAATTGAGGATGAATGAAGAATCCAGAATCTGTCAATGCGAAAGGAAGAGCACAAAGGAAGAAATGAAGAAGGAAGAAAGAAAAAGACAAAAAGACAAGTCGCTTAGCAAAGCAAGTGGAAAAACAGGAAGGAGGAGATGGCCTTAAAAACGTTTGCCTGAGGAACCAGGCGTGACATTGGCGGGACAGCGCCGGAGAGCACGGAGTTGTTTTCTCAGCCGCGTCTAGCTGCGCTCTAGCATGTATCTGTATAAGTATGAAATAGTTGAGCAATCTATGACTAGAAGATCGAATGCTAGAAAGATCCTAGAATAGAGAATTTATTTGACTTTGACGTGTAGGGAGGGATGGATCCGTAGAATGTCGCGGTACTCTCAGAACTGCAATCGGGTCATGTGTGAATAAAGCAACCAAACAAAGAGGACTAGATGAGCTGATACTAGATTATTCTATATAATTCCAAGTTAGAACCCTAGCGTAGGTGTGGTAAATGGCCACACATTATTACCCAGGTAATTGCTTCACGGACTCCGACACATCCGCGACGCTGGTTGAGAGGGCGGATTTTGTTGAAAAATCCTCATTAGGGATTTGTTGAATTTTGTCAGTGTAGAGTCTGTAGACGCATTCCGCGCTTGGCGTGCGTAACCTTGGAAGTGTGACCTGACAAGAGTTGCTTTCTACTCTAAAGTACTCTGCAGTCAGTGCTGTGCTGCAGGTGTTTTCAACCCACGGAGAAACGACAGCGAGCCCGATGCCCAGAAGGATCAGAAAGTCCATTGCTAGTCTGACATGCAGCAGCCTAGTCTACTTCCTAGCAAGTTCCACTAGTAAGTGTTAGTTAACCGAGCAAACCGATAAGTTAGTTTTAGACTAGTTTACTAGACAGATAAATGGTTGATAGAATAGTTAACGTTGTCAAATGGAATTATGTATTATGTAAAGCTCAGCTCTAACTAGGGCTCGGGGGTCAGGGTGCGCCCACCGAGACTCGGGGACAAAAGCGTGCTTATCTCTACACTGTACATCAGTGCATGCTACTGCATGGTGTCTCTCTCGTATGTCGCCTTGCTTTTGATGTAATTAATTGCCCCTCTTTCTCTTCCTCTTCCTCTTCCGGAAATCTTTTCACATCGAACATTTCTTTTGACAATCGACACTGCATCATGTCATGGGATATACGATGCTGGCCGGCATGACCAGCCCAAAATGGTTATTCCCGGGATCATTGATAAGTTACCTCAAGAATAAAATCAGTATAAGTCCGACATATCCAGGTACCATCCGCTTCGGATTGTCGGTCTGAATAGGATGGTTGTTCCATTCATGTCCCAATTTTTCATATATGACTTGAGGGATCAACTCCGTAGTCGGATGGTAATAGGTTTATTGAATTGAAGAACCCTAGGGTTATCTAGGAATTTCAATTTCCCGGGCAGCACCAATTCAGGCTTACAGTTTTGTTGTGTCGCAGACTCAAGTGTACTTTTGAGTGCTGCAAGCGCGATGAACAGCTTCTTTGATCAACCGATATCATCGAAACAATATTTCACTAATGCCCCAGACGCACTCACTCGACGTGAAGCCACTTCCTTGTACCTTAAGCGAAAAGCATTTATCGAACTGAAACCAACTTTGGACAAATCGGAAAGTATCATTCACCAGATTACACATCCTGCTTCCATCGACTCCGTTGTCGACCGGCAGGTCGTTCTTCAAAGTGACGGCAAAATTCGGAAGTCTGTACGGATTCACACCTCCGATCAGAAATCAGAAAAGGAAATTTTGGAGATAGTTAGAGCAAACACTTCAGTCCCTGTCCCTCAGGTATATGGCTATTACAAATCAGAGGAGTTCGAACACCTCATCTTGAAGAAGCTCCCAGGTAGGACATTAGAGGAAGTTTGGTCGACGCTGGAGCTCCAAGACAAAAAGAACATAGCAGATGAGGTGGTTACCTTTTTAGAAGAGATCCGGAAGTTGCATTGGCCACACGTCAAAGCAGCCTTGCTCCATCGAAATCCTCTTCAATCCGATATTAGAGTTGTGGCAGAGTTTAA
Organism: Talaromyces borbonicus; assembly: GCA_002916415.1. Lineage (NCBI taxonomy): Eukaryota > Fungi > Ascomycota > Eurotiomycetes > Eurotiales > Trichocomaceae > Talaromyces > Talaromyces borbonicus. Next base: position 1,499,932 of record NBSA01000028.1, on the reverse strand, counting down.
TCAAGAAAGATTTGGCCATTTGGGCTTGAAAAATAAACATATTTCTACCTATGTTACGGCCAAAACTGGTTGTTTACATTCTCTTCCAAATGTGCTGGCCTTACGGACCATACAGAACTGCTACCCTATAATATATCGGTATGAAAAAAGCAACTTGAAGCAGAGGACAGACTGAAAACAGCTCACCGAGAGCAAGATCTAGCAGTGCATTGCATCCATCCATCCTGATCGTCTCGTTGGCCACTGGATGTGTAAGCAGTGGCCAATCCCAGTTGTTTAGGGTTAGCCAAGTACGCTTCCCTCACCGAACAGCCGAAAAATCCTTAGTCTTTCTTAGCCCAGCAGCATTTCATACATTTTAGAAGCCCTAATCTCTTATCAGCCTGCTTGTTAAGTCGCAAATGATTCTACGGCTACCACCATTCAGCACAGCAGCGCTGGATAAATAGAATCGTCGATAGCCCCGCACTCTCATTTCGATCCGAAAAAAATTACCCTATGGATCCTTACATCATTGGTCAATGCGGAGCTGGCGTGGTTGTGCCTCAGTAGATAGGTAGGTTGGTAAGTAAGAGAAAGAATGCTCGGTGAAGAAATTCGAATATATTTCCCTACCGGAAAGAAAAGATTCCATATCATAGTATAAGTGTCCATATCCGCAGATTTCTTTTCTCTTGTTAACCTGGAACCTGGAAACCTTGGAAGCTCGTTGTCTGTCTTCTAAATGATCGAGTGATCCATATTATCACGACTTCAATCTGCTATTACCCGTGTCGCATAAGATTCAAATTGAATCTTTGTCCGCGACAGACTCGACAGACTGCGTATAGATTCTTCAGCACTCAAGCTTAACATATTCAGGACTGGAACAGCCCCTGTAGACAATTTGACTCGATTTCACAAAAGTGGACGGTGCGAAAAAAACTATCTGACATCAAGCATTGTACATACAAGCAGCGGGCAAAAGAACCAAATTTGTTACCTCTTTTCGAGCATCCTGCGTTTTCCATTTTCATAGACGGTGTGGTCTTGTGTTCTTTTTCTTCTTGCTTTTTTTCCCTGCTCGTTTTTTTATATAGAATCATTACTTTTATTTTCAACCTGTCCAGCATGCATATCCTCGTGAGTCTCCTCAATTGACGTCCCAGCGCGGACACACACACACAGACTGACAATCGGGGCCCGGAAAACCAATCCAAAAAATAAATAGGTTGTGAATGACGATGGTCCACCGTCCAAAACACTTTCGCCGTACGTTCGTCCCTTTGTAGACGCGCTGCAAGACGCCGGTCATCGAGTCTCGGTCGCTATTCCCGCGACGTCTCGCTCGTGGATCGGAAAAGCACATATTATAGGCGCATCCTTGACGGCAACGTATGTACATCGGGATTCGTTCCGGGACGATGGAACCTGGAATGACGAGGGCGTGAACGAGAGCGCAACCCAGAGCGATAGCGGAGATGAAGCCAAACCGTCGGACTTGGCTGTAGCCCGTCTGCCCCCGACACCAGACGCATCAAGCGAGCATTTACTGGGTATCACCAGCTCTCGTCCTGAGACAACACCAACACCGACGACGACCACGACAACATATCCAATTTCCAACGTTGACAAGTCGCCCCACGACCACGAATACTGGGTTGTAGTAAGCAACGGCACACCCGCCAGCTGTGCACAATTAGGTCTTTACGAACTGTTCCAAGACCGCGGGCCAATCGATCTCGTCGTCTCTGGGCCAAATCACGGCCGTAACGCCTCGACAATCTACAACCTCTCGTCAGGGACAGTCGGCGGCGCCCTCGAAGCAGCCACATGCGGTAAACGCGGAATTGCACTGTCGTTCGGTAGCAAGGAGTCCCAGCCTCGCGAGGTCATCGCGGCGGCATCGCGACTATCCACCAGAGTGATTGAGCACCTTTATCGAAATTGGAGCTCGGAGGTCGAGCTATATAATCTGAACGTACCCATGAGAGAAGATGTAGAATCGCGACCAGTCCGGTATTCTTCTGCATTGAGAAACGAGTGGACTAAGGGCAGTCTCTATGCCGAAATACAACCCTCGAACGACGACATATTACAGCCAGCCGATAAACCCCATCACCACCAAGTCACGATAAATCAACAATCGTCACCCCCAACTCCACCCCTGGCCTCAATAAGCACCAAGACGAAACAACCGACGAGAACTCGACATTTTCAATGGTCTGCGGAACTATCAGATATCAAAAAGAGTCTTGCAGAGAGTCCACAAGGCACTGACGCCAGGACTGTGCTCGATGGATACACCAGGTGAGCATATCCTTACCCGTAGAGGGGTGAGTTGAGCAAGAACTGACCCCAGTCTTTAGTGTCACGCCGTTAAAAGCCAACTTCTGGCATCCTCCTGGTTTCAGCGGTGACTTGCAACTTGAAATTTAGCGATCGTTAACGAGTTAGAAGGCAAATTGACGTATAGACTGGCCTTGATATTAAGAACTAGATGCGCTGGCATGATCATTCAAGTATTGTAGACATATAATAAGAATGCATCGACAAGAGGGGAGTTGCGCTGGTAGGGAGTATCATTTGTAAACAAGAAACCAGCATGATTTGAGAGAAACGCGGCAGAATAAAAAGAAGAGGCTTCCCCCGGGCTTAGAGCAACGTGCGCGCCGCTTCGCCAGCACCAGCTTCAATGGATGTCGCCTGCTCGGCCTTCAATTTTCCTTTGGCAATTGCCCCTTCACCAACACCCATCCGTCGCGCAACGTATCGCTGCGCAACAATCCCGGTTGATAGACTCAAAGCTTCCTCCACCCATTCTGAGACCCATTCTCGAGGATCGACCCCTCCACTCTCGATGATGTACCGAATCGCCTCGGGAACAGCCGCAAGGGCCGCGTCCTGATCCGTAGCGTCTTCTACTGTCGGACCAGATGCATCCAGCCAGTCAACCCATTTGCGCGGTATTGTTTGCGAGATTGTGTGGAATGCGATCCCGTGCACGGGATCGTGCAGGTAAATAGCAAAGAGAATTTCTTCGTCACCTTCCTCAGCAACCTCAACAACACCGCCGGCAGCCTCCGATTCTCCCGTTTCTGCGGCCGGACCAGCTTGAAAGAGATCTGCGGGCACCGTCTGGCTAATAGCCTGGACCGCCAGGAAAATATCACTACTTCGGACAGGATTGGATTCGCTCAGAACGGCAGTCGCTTGTTTGGCCGCCTCCTCGATACCACCTCGGGATGCGTAAAAATCGGTCGCATAAGCTTCTGCACTTGCGCGAGCCAGCTTCGTACCTGGAACCACGCCCGGTACAGCAGAAATACTTCGCGGAGAGCCGGCATCGACTGTCCTCCACCAAGGTCCGTCCTTCCAGCTCCAACTCGATGAAGATTGGAAGCCGAAATCCGTTCCGCGACGAGGAGCAGACTCCTGACCACGTTGAATGACCAGGAGCTCACCACCTTCTACTTGAGACATAACGCGCGCGAATACAGAGTGTATGATGGGCTCGAGACTGGGATAGCCTGAGAGGTCGTGGGTAATATGAATCTGAAGTCGCTCGTGTGATGAAATGGGTGGTGCCAAGGTATGGATTATGGACGTGAAAGTTGGAAGTGCAAGAGTTCGTAGTTCGCCTCCTATATATCATAACATCTCTAGATCAGCCCGACGGATTCGAAATGAAATCGAAAAGAAATAAGACTTTATTTGTTTTCGCTGGAAACGTACCGAGACCCCTCAGCGCACCCACGTTTCCTCGTACCTGCTCGGCCCATTTCTGTGCTTCTTCATTTTTCTGGATTTCTTTCACGGCAGCCTCGGCTTGCTTCATGGCAGCGGTGGCCGTTGCCGTCGCCGTCGAGAGCAATCCACCCCACCATCCGCCACCTGTAGATTTCGAAGCCGTCTCACTTGGTGAGGCTACGTTAGCTGTTGAAGCTGATGGCGGTTCATTTTCCACGAATGCCGTACGAGGTTGCGAGGTTGCAGGCTTGTCTTCGCTAGTTCGTCCAGAGGAGGGTCGTGAACGACGAGTTTCGGCTGATAACCGCGGGGTGCTCGGCCGTTGAGACGCGAGATTCTCCAATTCAGCGAGAGGATCCTTCTCGCTCACAGCAGGTTTCTTCTGAGCTGACTCTGAAGAAGGTAGCTTCGAGGTCGTGGCCGTCGTCGAGGTAGTCTGTGCAGGGACAGTTTGGTCTGCGGTGGTGCTTGGTTTGTCAATGCCAAGGTCATCGAATTGAGCCAACAGCTCATCGTTTGTCGGTTTGGCGCCTTTCGGAGGCATTTTGTTCGGCTTGGCAATAAGAGTGTGAGAGGAAAAGATTTTATTCTCGCTCTTATCTGGATGATTGCTCCTCTTGAGGAGAAATTAACCCTTTTGTCGGAGGTAGGTTGAAGAATGAAGGAATATGCAGTTGCGGTGGTGATGTTGTTGATGGGGAAGCTGGAAGGTTGGAGTGGAGCTGGTGGATCCATACCAATCTCGTATTATTACATACAGCGCCGGCCCGAGTTCTCAGTGAATTTATGGAGTATTCATGGTAATTTTCGTATCCGACGCAACGTACCTTACCGTAGCGCAATATTGATCTGCGCCAAGTTCTTTTACTTATACTACTACTTCTTACTAGTATGAGATATGAAGTCTGGAAATGGAGACTTATTGTTAATTGCTACGTATTCAATATGAGTTATTATCAGCCGATATATTAAATTCATCCCAGCTGATAGCCTCCATCGAGGTCTATTTTTTATTTTTTTATTTTATGTTCGCCGGTTTGCCAGTACTTCCCTTCGAGTACCGGAGTATAAGAAAGCTTTAATTTATTGTTGTCAGGCCCAAGTAAACACCTCCCTATTGTGCACTATGTGAGTATGGTAATTTATTCAGTCTTCAATCTATGAGAATACCATCCCCCATTGAATATAACCGGGTTATTCAATTACTTTGAACAACTATACTACCCTTCTAGGAGTAAACGCAGCAGAGGTCGTTGGTAGGCGTAGTCCAGATCAGGCTTAGCGTCCCGATAGGTAATCGATCTTTTTCTTCTCCTGCTTCGATCTTTCTTCTTTTGCTCTTCAATTTGTCTCTCTCCATTATTTTTTTCTCCTCATCTTCCTCATCTTTCTTCTTCATTGGAATATCCTCTCTGTTGAAAATATCTGATTCTTCATCATTATTGCTCAGCTGGGTGTGCTCAAGCTCTGCAGGTCTTTCAGTCCACACGTCGCTAGAATTGACGTTTCGCGCTAGCCCCGTTCTGGACTTCCTACGTGCATCATACTTCGAATTTTTGACCTCGACACTTTTGCCCTCGTTGCCTTTCGAGCTTTTGCGTCTTGGGTCTGAGATTCTTGATTAATTATTCCCTGCTCTCCACCTGATACTTTCTATCAATCACCTGGAAAGTAACTGATCACCGACTTCGTGTCAGTTGGGTCAGTCTGTCGATCCAGAAGAAAATACAGTACACACTGGTACTGCAGTCAGTCCCCGGCGGGTTTGGTCTTCTCCCAGTCCAGACGACACAACGCTGCCACGATATTGTCGTTCACTTCCTTGCTATTTTCTCCATTCATTCTTTCAATATTTATTTCTCACTGTCACATTCCACTTTGTGTGATTGTCTCTAAATTATTTTCTACATTCAATCTGGCACTTGACTCATTGTGTCCGTCGTCTCACTGCCACTTCGACTCGAGAGTGTTTACATCTTCACCTCACCCAACGCAATCGACTATTCAGCTACCCGCGCTCAGAAGTCGCCTGGGACATCTTAATCTTTACTGATTCATCGTGAGTACGCCGGCTCTTTCTATCCCCATTCTATTTCATTTCAATATGCACTGCATTGCATTGTCGCGCGCCACAATAGAGCCTTTCTGTATGTCATCAACTATCCTTATCGCTTCATCCTTTTTTGGAACAGACAAAGTCACCCAGTGAATACACTCTGCAGCTTACAGCCCACTCTTCAAAAAGGGACATCTTCAATGATTGCTTTTGCTATGTCTCTGACCTCTCTCTGGTCAAAAATTTGCAATTTGTTTCTGCTTTGCTCTCATTGGTCGCCTATTCCGCAAATCCAAAAGTATCTCCTAGAGTATGTATGTATGTTGACTTTAAACCCTCACAGCTCTTCTTACCTCACAACAACCCGATTGACTGTACTCTTGGGTCTACACTTCTCTCTCATACACGCATACTTATTTTACTTTATTTGAGAGCCACAACGACTACGCAGCCATGGCCTCAACCTTAAAGCGTCTTTACGAGGAAGACGATTCTCAGTCATCAGAGGCGGCCAATGAGCATCACCCCAAGCGTCATTGCTCAGAGCCTACCCAAACAATGCTGAGAGACACCTCTGGCATTGCTTCTTCCCCTCCTGCATCTGCATACAATGGCATTAACTGTCCTTGGTGCTCAAAATCATTTGACAATGCCGAAGAAGGGGCCGAGTCAAACCATGCTGCCTTGGAAGAACATATTGCACATACCCATCCTCGCATTGCCAGTATCTCAGCTGACAGTGCCTCGATGAAAGGTGTCGACACGGACGACACAATGCCCGAAAACAATGTCGCGGCTGTTACCGCATCAGTAACTGAAGTCGACTTCACTCCTGTCGGGTCAGAAACCCCGGATGTGATGAGTCTGAATGTTGACGCGACGGAACTTCTCAACAACAAACTGTATGACCTTGAACGTCAGCAGGAAGATGCACATAACACAGAACAGCGTCTGATGGCATGTTGGAATCTGCACGATGCTCGCAAATTCAGCGCCGATTATGATGAAGCGGCGGCAACCGTTGATGAAATGTGGCATCATGCCTTTGACGAGTCCAAGACAACTACCAGGAAGGCGGCTAAGTCTAAAAAGCCGAAGAAACTTGCTCCGTACCTGAATACAACTACGGAGAAAGGAAAGTTCTTAGAAGTGACACCCGTCGAGGAATTCCTAGACCTCCTCGACAAATTCGAATCCATGCCCACTGATCAACTCCAAGCTGCATCTCAGACTGTCTTTCATGCTCTGAAAACTTGGCAGGACGAGTGGACAACCATTGAAGATCTCAATAGGAGATTAGGCAACAAGTCGAAAAAACCCAACAACCCACGGGCACTTGATCCACCTGAAGTATTCCGCGATAAGAAAGAAGCAATGCTGTATGGATACAAGTACGATCATTCGATGCATGATCCAAAGAAACGTGAAGTCAACAGTGAGACCACCTTTAAGTGTCCAGACGCTTTCGTGCAGGGTGGATTTCGACCCACTCCAGCACAGTTGCGCAAGATGCAAGCCGAAGCGGGCAAGAACAACTCAAATCCGGACGGGTTCAAGATAGTGAAAAGACACGGTCAAGAATACTATCCTCGATTCCAAGACCCGCCACTATTTCCCTTCGAATCGCGCGGAGCATCGACAAGGAAGCGTAAACTACCACAAGGCGAAGTGGCAGCATTGCGTCAACCGAGTGTTCACGACAGTACAACACCGGCGCTCGAGTCCGATCAGGATGGACCGCCTTTCAAAAGGTTAACCCGTTCTGCTATTGGAAAAGCGGTTGAACCACCCCAAACACAAACTGCACCTCCAAGCCCGGGTCCGCGCGCGCGTGCTGGAAAGAAACGTGGTCGAGTGGCCAAGACAGCCCCAACTAATAAGATTACCGTGGAGAAGGCCACTCCTGAAGTTGTCGAGAAGCCTGTGATTGAGGCAGAGACGGCCAAACCACCGCGCCTTCTCGCCTCCCAAGGTAACAATGACTTTCATTCAGAGTCCAGCACAGAACAGGCTGAAGTCACCCCTACTTCAATGCCCGCGCTAGCTCCTGCAGCACCCGGAGCACCACCTGCTCTGGCCTCTCTGCCCCCGAATCTCCTCGAGCCTGGTGAGGCGGTAACAGAAGAGGAGCTCAGACGTCGGGAAAAGATTGCCAAGTCCAAAAACCCGCGCCGGACTAAAGCTATGCTCGATCACTGGTCGAAATTTCATACCGACGGTCGAGTCCGCAATCCTAAACGGACAAAAGAACAAATGGAAGCTGATCGACTCGCTGAAGAACAGCGTAAGATAACTGTTCAAGGAAAACCACTTATCAAGCGACGTCGGCGCAAAGCCGCCAACGGCTCTACGGAGAATGTTGCGGTAGCTCAAGAAAAGAAAGACCTAGGCACCGGCACGGCTGGAATGACTCTACAGCCGGTGTCCATCCAGCCAGCCACAGCTGTATCCTCGTCAATTCCCCCTCCAGCACCTCCCGTGAAGATCGTGCCTCAAGCTTACCCTCTTGCTCGGCCAATTGATCCCGAGCCTCGCCAACCAGCGCGGGGATTTCCTGCTCTGCACCCAGAGCCGGTCTCCGTTCACCAATCTCAAAGCAAGGCAGCCCCGAGCGCCAATGTCCCTCAGCCGATTTTACCTACAGTTCATGCGAGCCCCGCGCCTCATTCTGTATGGAATGCGCCTTCGCCGTACTTTTCTTATGGACATCAACTGCCACCAAGATCTTATCATCAATATGGCCAACAGCAGTACTCGCATCCTCCACCTCCTCCGCCTCCTCCACCACACCACCAAGCCTACCACGTCCCTCACCAACCCGCACCTCATACTCAGCCTCCTAGCCACAACAGAAACATCCAGCCTGGTTTGAGTTTCCCTTATGATTCAATCCGGCCCGCTCCGCATACTCACAATGGAACTCAAGTTCCGCGATCTTGAATGATACCTTCCTCATTTTCCATCGCCTATCATTTAATTCAAAACTGTCGTCTCTGTGTTTGTTCCCTTGAAAAAAATGACCCAAATCATGTGCAGACATTTCTTTTTCTTGCTTTGTTTACTTCATGCGATTTATGGGTGGTTCTCTAGGATATTCTGCACTTTTCTACGTGTATGGTGCATCTAATTTCTTTCTTAGCATTTCTGGTCATATTTGGGAGTTTGTATTGAGGACCATTGTTGACATTGCATTACAATTTGGCGCAACACATTTTATGGGATCTCGTTTTATTTTTGGCCTCTTTGTGTCGGGCTGGTCCCATAGCAGCGGTGGTGAAATTAATATCAAATTGTTGTACATATTTAGAATTTCAATTGAAAAGAAGTCAAAATGTACCATCTTTACTTCTTTGAAAACCACCTGGGCACCTGGTTAAATTATCTGTCGCGCAGTCTCCACAAAGGATTGATGATGTTGCTCTAAAACCGCCATATGTAGCTCATGAACGACCTCAAAGAGATGAAACGCGCCCTTGATATCTGTCTGATATAGTTGTTGGATATCACCCAAAGAATTTCTCATGTTCCAAGGTTGTGATGAATGTTCTCTTTCTCTTGCGTTTCAAAGTTAATACACGCAATATTGCCCAGGCAGATGCGACAATGTAGTTGATGGCCTTGTTGTTCTGATCAAGAGGCAGATAGATGCCTAAGCAGGAAGCAGAGTCCATTACCAATAGATGAAGCATTTAGCAACTGTTGAGCGAGGATTTGAATGATGTACAATCATGGTGCCATGGTTGATTCTCAGTTTCTGACGATTGAACCGGAGTTTGTATGTCGCGGAAGCAGCTGCCTACGCCAGGACAAGAGGTATTTCAACACGGTCTTCCACTTTTCGGTTGATATTTTTCTTCTTCTTCATTTATTTCACCATTATCGTACTTGTCTCAACTAGCGGAGACGATTTTATTATCTATTTTGTACTTTCGCAACGTCTTACAAAGTCTGGATGTACGACTTCCCTTCTCTGATGATCCACTTTCCCCTGTCCTTACTGTAGGGGAATACTAACCAGACCCGTTCATAGGATACAGTCGAAGACTACTTCTCTCTTCTGATTACATTCATTCTTTAAGTAATCATCTGGTTTTTGAATGTATGTTTCCGGCATATATTTCCTCCTAACTACCCCTATTTGGTGTGCCCGTGGGGAAGTCGATGTATGCTGACAAGCTATGCAGCACTACAGATTAAACCGAAACTTCCTACCCGAGACGCCCACTCCGCCGAGATGTTCTCACGAATCGAACAGGCTTTGCTCGATCGCGGCCACGCTAAGAGAGTTCGCCGTATACAGAACGCAATCAAGATTGTCGAGTTCTTTTACCGCCTCAGATGGATCCAAACAATCTGGATCAACGATTTTCTCGACTTCGAATTTGAGGCATTGAGCATTATTCAAGGCGAACTCGCCGAGACCGAAACCGTCCAAAACCTCGAGAAACTCAAGAAACTTGACGGGAATTTGACAAAGGAGCAGAACGAAACCCTTAAGAAGGCTCAAAAACGGCTGGCGGTGTATAATCAAAATTGGTGGGGCAATACTCACGACTATTATCAGGCCTTGTTTCATGCACCAAAGGGTTGTTATGTTCGACAGCTAAACCTCTACCGTAATGGATACTTGACGTTCACCGACGAGGAAACTCAAAGTGCATGCAAAGCACTGGGTGGCTGCTGTGCATATGACTGTGTGTGTTGTTATCGAGACCGAGGCTTTCACAGAAGGCCAGGTGCGCTGATGCATTGCATGAGGGAATGTGGTTGTTGTTCACGAAGAAAAGGGGGCGATATCAAAATTTTCGGGAAAGATGATAAGGCACGGCGTGTGATTCTTGTCGATTACTGGTATCGTAACGGTGTTAGAAAATAATATGAGCGGCATGTGTAACGTCATCAATTCATCTCATCAAGTCATCAGTCATAATATATACAGGGTATTTTATATAGTAATGTCATTAATTTATACTTCGCGAGCCCTTCAATTCCATAACCACCCCCCTCCTACTCCTCCTCCTCTCCCCCTCCTCCTCCTAAAACCCCCTCCGCTCCGTCTTCTCCAAAAGCTTTCTCAAAACCCGCGATATTAGCCCCTTTCGGGGTGCCGGGGTCGTTTCTGTTTGATTAGGGGCGTCCCCCGACTCCTCCACCGAAGAATTCTGTATTGGGGCGTCCCCCGTCGTCACGTCTCCCATCTCGATGTCACGGGCCTTGCGCGCCCGGCCGCAGCAGGTGGGACAAGTTGAATAGTCCCATAACCAAAACTTTAAAGTTTTGGTTTTTTTGCTATTGTGGAGTTGAAAATTGGTGACCAAGTTCTGAAAAGAGTCAGGAGTATGACATACCCCCGGTGGTATAAAAGGAGGGCCACCAAAACCACGCAGAGCGCCCCCACAAGATTCCACCAGTTCTCTTCGAACCATTTGTGAGCGCTTCAATACCTTATGTTAGCAAGCTTCGAATATTGATAATCAGGTATGGGAGCCCACCCGTGGTACTTGACGCTTGTCCCGGCCGGGCCAGTCACTTCGGCCGACTCAGTCTCACTAGAGACTGCCCGTATGTATTTGCATTTGGAGGGCATCCCCAATGTGAATGACGATGAGTAATATGCTTAGCCACATTTTGAGACACGGTGAAGCGACGTTGGTATGTTGGGAATTGAGGATTTCTGTGGCTGTTTGGATCGAGACAGGAGATGGAGAAGTGAAGAAAGAGGAGAAATCAATAACTTATGGGAATCTGCGTAGATATATCCAGTCACTAAACCCAATTAGGAGTCTCGTGTTTGTTCTTTCCTCGCGTGTCTTGATCGAAAGTGTCTTCTGGAAAGAAGTCGCGTGAAGTCTGTATTTTATCCGTTTGATTCGTATGATCTGTATTTCATGAGTAATTTATTGAATACGCGGAACAACAATTCCTGTTCTAGAGAAGCATTTATTACATTTCTGACTCCCTATATAGTATCCACGCCTGGAAACGTGAGAAAAGCATGAATTTCGTCCATTGATTATCAATTTTATAGAAGATTGAGTTAGGGCTTTGTCCTTGCTGTAAATGGTTAGACGGTGGCATGTTGACAGCTTTCGTACTTTGCCAAGCATTGAACCCAATAAATACTACTGGAGCGAGTCTCGTATTACCATTACACCAAAAAGGACGGCCTCTGTGGGTAATGGTAATTTTGTGGTTCAAATAATGCGAGCGTTCCGTATTAGCGCCGTAATTTCTGATAAATACAGCCAGCCACGTGACTTAGACGATCACGAGTGACCTCAATGCGGTCGGTACCTTAATCTTTTACCTCAAGTAAAAGCGCTGAAGGGTGCTTGAACGCGACAATACCCATCACCAAGTGAATCCCCTGTACCAGCTCTATCTAGCTCTCGCTTGGAGTACTTCTCTAGCAAAAGAATCTCTGCTATTTATAGACCATCTCTGCAACCTCGCAATGGGCAAGAAGAAGCGCGGTCATCCCGATCTCGAAGAGTTACTCGCTCGACCATGGTGTTATTACTGCGAACGAGATTTTGATGATCTCAAAATTTTGATATCGCATCAAAAAGCAAAACATTTCAAGTGCGAGCGATGCGGGCGACGATTGAACACTGCTGGAGGTATGATCTCAGTTTGATTCCGACCGTCCCAATTCCAGAAGAGAAAGCAGTGGCAACTAACAGTTTTCCTTCGTCCAGGTCTTTCGGTTCACATGAGTCAAGTCCATAAGGAACAGCTAAGTGAAGTCGACAATGCTCTTCCGAATAGATCAAGTCTCGATATTGAGATCTTTGGTATGGAAGGTGTCCCTGAAGATGTCATTCAAGCTCACAACCAGCGCGTCCTCGCCCAATTTCAACAAGCTGAAGCTGAGCGTCGCGCGGCCACGGGGAACCCGCCGCCGGGAGTGGCGAAGGATGGTGGTCCGGCAAAGAAACCGAAGTTGGAGATGTCCGAGTTGAAGAAACGCTTGGCGGAACACAAGGCCAAATTAGCTGGTGAGAATAAGCCGTCGGAGGTCAGTAGCGGATCAGTTACTCCCGTGGGTGCAGGGCAGAGTGCAGTTCCGAGTGCCAGCCAAACCCCAAGCAGCTACGTATGTTTCTTCCCACAACCAACTCTTATCGTTCCAGTGGTGGATATTCTTGTATACTGACTATTTGTATCCGCAGACTCAGACATTCCAACAAGCCCCAGCTGTCCCACAACCAATAACCGCACCTAGTGTTCCTATGGTTCCAAATCAATACACATATCCCGCAGCGCCTCAAGGAATCGTGGGCGCTCCGTACTCGAACTCTCAGAGTCCGGTATATCCTGGGTTTCCGCCACCCAATGGCCAGCCAGTACCGCCCATTCCACAACCATACGGTGTTCCACCTTATACTTCTCCGCCTCAATTCCAGCCCGTCCAGTCTCCTCCGTATGCCACCACTACGCCGTCTCCACATCCCTACGTGCAGCAGCAAAGTCTTCCAGCGAGGACACACACTCCACCGCAGAACTTACCGCAATTTCCTGTTCGGCAAGGCAGTCTTCCGGCTGCAACTGGTCTGCCGCAGCGTCCATCATTCAGTGGACCCCCACCCATTACGCACCCTTTACCTGGAATGCAACACCCACTTCCTGGCGTTCCCTCTCCCAGCATACCTCAAGGTTACGGTCAGTACCCTCCACCAGCTGGTGTTCCGGCGCCTGCCGCACCAGCTGCACATATATCAAACTCTGTGGACGAGTTAATTCATGGAGCTGCCAAGTCTGCAGACGCAGCAGAGACTCAAGCAAATGCACCCACGCCTTCTACTTCCACTGCTGCTGCACCGGCAGCAGCAGCAGCAACGACGGAGGAAAAGAAAGGGAAAAAGGAAAAAGACAAATCCAAGACAAGGTTGGTCTACTCCGACAACGAGACAAGTCCCGAGGAGAAAATGGCAAATTTGCCGAGATATGCATTCTCTCCTTCTACTGTAAAGGCAAGAGAAACTGTACTCGGTGATGCTACTGTTCCAGCAGTTGCCCGTCCTACCACGAACTCAGACGACGTTATCGATGCTTCGGGTTAGAGATGCCCTCGAGCCATTGCTTACTATGACGAGAGATCGGTCGTGATAAAATCTGCCAAGAAGAGCATGAGATTGTTGTCTATTATCAAAGCAATCAAGCTAAGTTCGATGTAAATCATGACAAAAAAGACACGCGAGCGTCAAGAAAGAAAAGAGAACATTATACCTCCCTTTGTTTTTCAATGGAAAGAGAACCCCCAGCAAAGGATAAACCTTTTTGATTTGTCCTGATATGATTTAGCGCAACCCAAACACTCAGACAGTTGGATTCGAGCTTTGCGAAAGATGTCAAGAACAATCCGTTCAAGCCACTCAGCGGGAGATTTTCAAATGCGAATAATCATCAAAGAGACCTTGGGTGGGAGAAACTTGCTCGATTGCTTACGGCTGCTTTGTCGGTGAGTAGGGCTCTTTGAAATAAGCAAGAAAAATGATATACTGCTTCCTATACGAGGCTATTTAGAATCTGCAACCGGGTTAGCACTGCCTTTGAATGGTTGAAAGAGGATTGATTGATTGGTTGCGAATACGCAGCTCATTGTGGTCAGCACAGAAGATTTCATAATAGTAGCGTCTGCTCGGGATTTCTGACGTGGTCTCTATTTCGATGTGCAGGTAGGCCTGTCTTCTTGTCTTTTCTCTTCGCCACGTTACGATCTTTACAAATACTTCAGCAAATTATACATCTGGAAAAATCTATGAGAATCTTTCATAAATTCGAAGTAAATACTCCATATAATTCTGTAAGTTGGTGAGACCTAAGTAGCGCGTTCATGCAGCATGATAAGCAACTGTGGGGCGTGCGGGTCGGTCCGAGAGCTTGTGTATTATCAGATCACGATCCTGAGATTACACGCTTCGGCTTCTCTATCGGACTTGTTTTATTGTGGAAAAATTACTTTCATCGATATGATGCGCATACTGCTGGAGACGGACAAAGGTCCAATGATTGCTTCTCCTGGATGTCGAGCAAGTTGGTAGGGGTAGGAGCCGTCGCCGACAGAAGCCATAGTTAACTATTAGTCAGTTAACTGATCAGGAAAAAAAATACTGTCCATAAATATGAGAATTTAGACATTTTATTCATAATCGGAGTATAGTTATTCTTTAGATTAGATGTATAGACATTTATGAGCTGGATATGACACATGGAATATGCCGACACACGTGATCTCTCGGGTAGTTACCACGACCATTGCTGCCGAGGACTCCGGCGAATATCACGGCCACGTCCAGACAACACCTTACAGTACAGATTTTAACTACGACACATTTCTTCCCTCAACTGTTTATCGACTGTTATTTTCCACTATGGTAGGTTCCTGAATAACGAGATGCGATCATTGGCATAAATCCAAGGCTTCTCGACCGCTTGCTGATCCTCTGATTCTCTTCTCTAGCCTTCTTCAGACTTCACCATCACCTCTGCCGTGGCCCTCTCCGCCCTGACCTCGCTCGGCGGTGTCATCGGCTACGCGCGCACAGGCTCCATTCCATCCATTGCAGCAGGACTTTCCGTCGGCGCACTTTATCTGTTCAGCTGGGCTCGACTCCGCAATAATCAACCTTATGCCGAAGAGATCGGATTACTCGCGTCAACTGTACTTGCGGGGTCCAGCGTGCCTCGTGCGCTGAGGTTGCGCAAACCAGTCCCTATTGCGCTCAGTGTCATTGCAACCTACGGCTTGGTTATTTTCGGGTTGGCCTTCCGCGATAAGAGGGCTAGTCGCGTTTGAGGTAGAGCCATGCAAACGATGTTGCTGGCATTTTGATGCGGCTGTTGCTGGATTTATTTGTACTCAAAAAATTTACAGAAAATTACTAAATGGTCGCTTTCTCGTGGTCTGAGCTCTATAATTTTTCCAGTACATCCGAGTAGCCACATTCTTCGATTATGGGCCTGTTCCACGTGGTATCGTACTATCCGGCAAAAGGTATACGAGATGAATTGTACCTTGGTAATCTGACCCATTCAGAAGTAGGGAGTTGTACTCGGAAGTAGACTGACTAACTACTATTCGGCACTTTTTCTGGAGATTCAATATCTAAACGCGATGCCTTGTATGCGATTTCTTCTTGGGCGAGATGTATGCTGTCAATTGTCGATCACATACGAAATCGAATCTTGGAAATCAACATGCTGCGATAAAAATGAACGTGCAGATCGTACCAAAATACAGATCGTTACATTCAAGATCTCTGCTCATAAATCAAAGCATGAATCATTGGGCAAAGAGAGCGATTGCAGTCCACGCCGATCTTGCAGTTCGTATGCCAGAGGGAGCAAGCATCTCGTCTAGTCAATTCAATCGGCCGTCTAGACTCGTCTTCTTCCCATTATGAGCGACGGGAGGGGCGTCACATGGACACAGACATGCATGAAGTCTTGAAATATGCGATACTAGTGTGATACCTAGGAAGTACTTACTTGATGCATTCTGTCGAATCATCACGAATCGCAGTATCCTTATGAAGTTGTAATTAATCTATTAATTTATTATTATTTAAAGATCGGAGAATAATCCGAGTATTGAAATTCGGTAATGAATTACGTCCTGCTTACAGTGAAAATACCCGCTGAAATACACCGGGCGTATTTGAAGACGCAATTTTAGTCTAGTTCAAAAGGAAATAGCGGTGGTCATTAACTTCTCGCGTTCAATTTTTTTTTATCATTTGTCATTCTTCTCTTTTACAATTATTATTGTCTAGGCCTCTAATTGATATTCATATTTCTTTCTTTTTACTGATTCTTTGGGACTTACAAATTGAGAATTCCTTGCCAAGCGATTCATGTAGACTTAGATTTATATTGAATTTGAGCTTTCCCAATCCTCAAATGCGGCGCACCGAGCCCAAACTGCCCGCCAAGCAGTTGACAATCTTAGGTAAATTGCCAGAACTTCCAACTCCAACGCTATAATCACATAGGTACTTTGTTGACATCGTGGGGGGTCAGCAATATGTCGTTTTGCCGAACCCGGTAAGTAGAGTCTCGAAACCACATTTTATCTCGTACAACGCTCAAAGACCTAACGAGACATAGTCGTCTATACGTCGGTATCACCTTATTTGGTTTGTCAGCACACTCCTAACGAAGAGATCATCGGAGCAGATCTAATTATTTTACATTCTTGCAGCCGGAAATGATGGAGAGTGTTGGTGTTCGCAGCAATGAAATCGCAAAATGGGTCGGAATCTCCTCTGCTATCATGGCGAGTTGCCAATGCGTAATGGCGGTTCCTTGGGGCACTTTCTCCGATCGATATGGCCGGAAATATGCGATTTTACTGGGACTCACATTTACGATGATTTTCTCATTATTCTTCGGCTTCTCGCAATCGCTTACTATGTTACTTGTCTCGAGAGCATTTCTGGGCCTCATGAACGGCAACGTCGGGATTATTCGAACCATGGTTGCAGAGCTCGTGCGCGAAAAGGAGCTTCAGCCTCTCGCTTTCAGTATGATGCCTCTTGTATGGTCCATTGGTAGTATCTTCGGGCCCGCATTTGGAGGTGCTCTGGCAAACCCAGCCGTGAAGCATCCGAACGTATTTGGTAGATGGGAAATTCTGAGGAAATATCCATTCGCATTACCAAATATTTTGTCTGCGATTCTTTTTGTGGTTGGTATCATTACGGGCTTCTTGTTTCTTGAGGTGAGACTTTTACTTTTCTTTTTAACTCACGATAGTTCTAGTGGCTGACAGAAATCACTGCTTGTAGGAAACTCTAGACAGTCGTAAACACAAGCGCGATTATGGACTGGTTCTTGGTCGAATATTAATTCATCCGTGTTCTGGAAAAAGAAATACCCAATCTGTTCAGATTCAAAACCCCCACTGCAATGAACGAACTCGACTTCTTGCCTCGAATGATGAAGAAGAAGAGTGTATATGTCACATTGGCCATGAAGGACACGATCTGGCGGGAACCACCATCAAGCATCCTTCCTACGGTAGCAATGATCTCAGTGAAGATAGCCATGATGATCGTCTCGATGAATCCAAAAAGTCCCGCCCGAGCAAATTCAGAACTATTTTTACGCCTCAATCTGTCTTGACTTTGATTGTTTACGGCATGTTAGCAATGCATAACATGGGATTTGATACACTTTTCCCCGTCTTTCTGCATCACCAGAAGCAGTCTTTAATCGACAACCCAGATGTGAAACTACCTTTCAAATTTGCCGGTGGTTTCGAGCTCGGTACGTCACTTTTCATAACTTCTCTATCGAGGAGTAAATCCAGATAAGTTCGGAGTTATCTTTGCTCGTACGAACTAACACGAACTAACAGGCTCTCAAACAATCGGCGTTCTGTATACTCTCAACGGAGTAATCGGTATCTTTGTTCAATTCATGCTTTTCCCCGCTGCAGCACGTCGATACGGTGTTCTCCGCTGTTTTCAAGCCGTGGCTATATGTTTCCCATTCGTCTACTTCTTAACGCCGTTCCTCGTCATGGTGCCGGAGAATATCAGCATGATTGCTGTATACTTCCTGCTAATGTTCAAGATGATACTGGGAATGTTTGCTTTCCCTTGTACTACAATTCTTCTGACCAACACCGCGTCGAGTCTCAAGATCCTGGGCACGTTGAATGGCGTTGGAGTCAGTATTAGCGCAATTGGGCGTGCCGCTGGACCAGCTCTGGTTGGAGAGGCTTTTACTGCTGGTGTTAAATCGGGCTATATGATTGTGCCCTGGTGGATTCTGGCATTGCTGTCGGTGATATCAGCGATTCCTGTGTTTTGGATTCGGGAGAAAGATGGCTTTGCACCGAATGATCGTGATGATGATGATGATGATGATGACGATGATGATGACGATGATACTGAGGTTGAGGATACTGATGACGAGGATTTGGTGCGACGATAGGCTCCTATCAGAGGTGCCTACGACCAAGGTCGTGTGTTCTTCGATGGTTATCTTGTGAGCGATGATCCTCAGCGAAGACTGCATAGCCCTGGCGTTAAGAATTTGTTACTCATTTCATGAAAAAAGGGTTTGAACTTGCAAGAGATATGTTTCTGAATATTTTTCTATGGATATATCCATTTTTCCCAAAAAGCTGATTCAACGATTACCGTTCAGACGATTCATGTCTCTATACCATTTTTATATAGATACCTACGCCTACCATTCAAAATGATAATCATGTCTCTTATTGGCAACCTACCTAGGTAGTTACACTTCCGTACCTAGTTCCATTCTACGAAGTTAGACTGTCTCTCCACCTCATCACGTACAGCAAATATAGCGCAGTATTCCCCCTTTCGACCATATAGAAAAACACAGGGGAGAGACAACCAAATTTTCTATGTGCAAGCGAACAAGTGGCTTCCACGCAGGCTTATGAACAATCTTATGAGCAAGCACCAGCCTGTTGCTGACTGAGCGGACAAAAACCAACAATACCTAGGTACCCATATTTAAGGTACAATGTAAATTCGTATATAAAGCTCATATATGTCCAGCCATATGAGTTTTTAGATATTTGAGTCTTGAGGTATGCTTCAAATGCACGTAATCTTGTCGAACCCAGTGCAGTAAGGTCAAATAGCTCGTAACGCCGAATAATACTTTTCAAAAAGGACCGTATAGTTGTCACTTTAAGGTCCCAGTAGCTCCGTTGCTTCGGCGATTTTTTGTTGAATGATCTGGCTCCATCTCTGTGATTTAATTAGCATTATCTTCTTTTTGAAACAAAACATGAACAACATACCACTGCGTTGGTGACGTTTCCAGCATCCAAACTCTCAACTACCCCAGGATAGGTCGCTCCGGCATATCCAGTCCAGATGCCAGGGGCAAAAACAACGTGCTTGAACCAGTTTCGACCGTCCAACCCTTCTGCGTACAAAAATTTCCTTTCGAAGGTTTTATACTTTGTATTGATGGCGCGCACCTTAAACCATAGTTGAACCTTTTTCCACCAATGGTACCACGGTTGGTCTTTACCCAGCTCCGATTCAACCTTGGCTGCATAGGCATCAAACTCGACAGCCGCGTCATATAGTTCAGATATTGATCTTTCCAACGGCTCAAAGCTGAAGTGAGTCTTTTTGGGAAGGTTTTCTGCATGAGGTCTGATATTATTCACGTATTGCTGCAGGTTGGTAGCATAATCTGTGGCATTGAAACCCAAAATTGGCTTCTCGGCGAAATAAGCCCCAAGTAGCGAGAACACCTTGGCTGTGGCAACATGGTACTCCCAACCAGGATCGCCGAACCGTCTCATCCAGTCGAAGCTATCGTAATTGGAATGGTATTGGTAAACGGCATCGTTCTTACCTCCAGAAAACCCGAATGAGACACTCGGAATACCTGCGAAGTCTTGAAAGGCAGTGTAATCACTGCCACTGCCGAGAGATGAAATACGACCACCCCAGACATCAAGAATTGTCTGGCCCTTGACCGTCTGATTAGGTGACTGGACGATGCCCGTGATTTCGAGTACGGCTTTGTTAAGCAAGGGACTTCCCTCGACCCTTAGATTGGTCCCGCTGGCCGCAACGTCAACATTCACATAGACGGCATTGGAGACAGTAAGCCACGGTAGATTCTCTTCCACCCACTCTGTTGATCCAACCAGTCCGTACTCCTCGCCGTCCCAGCTGGCAAAAACAATTGTTCGCAATGGTTTCCAGCCTGCTTTGAGAGCCTCACCAAAGCTTCGAACGACTTCATTGAGCGCGGCTGAGCCGCTGTTCGGATCACCAGCACCACCTGCAATCCAAGCATCACGATGATTACCCAGTATGACAACTTCATCTGGAATAACACCAGGAATAACACCGATCACGTTCCAGAGAGGGGTTGTCACGTAGTCCTGGTGATTGTGCAGGTTGATGACAACGTCGTCTGGAGTCGGACCAATATTGTAATCCACTCCCTTGTGGGCTAAGCCACCGCCTTGCCAAAACTTATTGAAATCAGCAGCTTTGGGACCGTGACCATTAAGAGCTTTCAAGAAGGGCAATGCATCACGGTAAGATATTGGGATTGACGGGATAGACGGGATGGTACGTTCCGGAGACTGTCTTTCTACCCCGGGCTTAGATGCATATCCCGGCGTTGTCGGGTCGCCTGGTGCAATACCTGAGGTCCAAGTTAGCCATGAATTTCACTCAAGGCTTTGAAGCACACTTACTGAGAAACTGGACACTGCCTCTCTGGACCGCGCTTGGGTTCCTGGCCGGTCCAGTGGGGTATGCCTCATACCCATTCAGCTCCGTGATATCTCCATCTTCCTGAGGGTCGGAGTAGATCACTACACCCACCGCACCCAACTCCTGCGCGCGCTTTACCTTGAGGCCTCGGAAAATACGGCCATACTTTACAAGGACTATTTTGTCCTTGACAGAGATCCCTGCGTCGACCAGGTCTTGGAAATCTTGATACGTGCCGAAGTTTGCGTACACAAACGGCGCCGTTACATTACCCGTAGCTGAGTAGCCATGGAACGTGGGAACACGATCAGGTAAGCCACTTGTGCCGTCCTCCTCGAGAACGTCTTCTTCTAGACTGGCCTCATAGGAGACCGCATAATCATCGTTGCTCTTCTTTTTCAGCAGCGCGAGGCGATGGTCCAGAGGATAGTTAATGTATACATCGTACGTGGCAATCGTCGTGTCTTCCACGCCAAATTCTTTCCATTTTTGCTGAGTCCAAAGCACCTGAGAGAAGTTGGCACCCGCCAGGTGCGGACCTGCAGTGTAATATTTACTCCATTCTTCGATCTTCTCGGCTGTGGGAGTCTCGATCAAAAGCCTTCGAAGCTCTTCATTCGAAAGTCCATTTCCATGCGGCCAGGATTTGGGATATGGCTTTGACCAAGGAACAGACACCCACGGAGCACCATCCTCACGCGAGACAAGATGAATTGGCAGAAGGAAAAGTGTCACGGCTATGAGAAGTATAAGAAAGAGGAGAGTAGTGCATGTACGGCGCAGTGTATGGTGCGGATAGCGATGTCTCCGCGGCGCCGTCTGCACAACGAGCAGTGGAGTTGTCTCCGAGGCAGCCATGTTGAGGTGTTTCTCTTCCTTCATCACCTCTTTATCTTCAAAGTACCAGTATAGAGTGAGTCCCAATTCCCACTAATGCCTCTGATGGCTGAATGGATGTATATCCAGCTTCATCAAATTGATTGATCGAGTAGGTAGTTGGGAAGTACCAAATATGTGTAGTAGCAGTAGTAGTAATAGAAGAAGAAGTAGCTAGTTGTAAGGCAAGATAAGAAATGTATGACGTGACGAGGTCGGCCCGCAGTCCGATTACCAATTAGGCAGGTAACTCTGTAATTACCAGTACCGTAACTTACGATCGGCAACTCTCGTATATTAGTCTTGTATTCGCATTGTAAATTACTCCTTATGGTTAGTCAGATTTGCCTAAGTTAGTGTAGGCAATGTCTACTCCGAAGTCCGTAGTTAACTACTATGTGAGTGGAAATTATTTATGAACAGACAAAATTGAGGATGCAAAGAAATGTCCAGAAAGTGATGTGGAGGCATTGAGACGGAGAACAGAAGCAAATCAGTGGCCACTTTCAGTTTCAATTTCGGCACTACTTATAATCTGATTGTAATATATGTACATATAGGAGGGAATCCAATATTGACATTTCCTTGTTTGAAAATACGGTGACTAGATCGCAGTCATTCCTCAAGATTAATTGAAGATTTGATGCCTTAATATAATGCTGGAAAGAATCGGAAAAGTACAGTGCCTTGTCGTCTGGCTTATATTTCCTACACAGTTAGACATTTCTTACCTAGGTAGTCATGGTAGAAACTCTCAGGTCATGAAAAGTTATTGTCCCCTTCTTCTTTCTCCTCGGCCAGCCGGATCTGATCGTTATCCGCTGGATTGAGTCTGTTCCCTATGTCGGCGCTGTCCCTCAGAATCTGCCGTGCATCTTGACTGTCCACATTCATATCTTCCTTGATCAGTAGAACAGTCAATTCTGGAACAAGAACCGCTTGAGCATATGCCGTTGGACCGGCAGCTTTGATAATCTTGTCAGTGGCGGCCAGCTGTCGAAGTTTCCCGGAATATTTCGTCGTTACGAAACTCAGCCTAAAAAATGGTTCCAATGTTAGCCTAATGAAGTAAGGGTAGGCGAATAATAGTGATAGCATATGACAAACATTTTGCTCGCTCCTCTGGGACCGTAGTAGCCGCATGATAGTCTCTCACCCCCGTCTTCTTCCATAGACAGCTTAAAAATTTTGGCCTGTCCTTCTTTCATTATACTTTCAAATCGACCTCGGAAAAATCCCGCTGGGTTAGGTGTTAAAAGACGTTCGAATTCAGCAAGGTGCTTTTGCACACGAGAGTCAAACTTGTCCCAATCAATCGCAGGGTATTTATTATGTGCCCACTCCGTTTCAGCCTTGAATATCTTGTGGCTCTCGCAAAAGTCCCGGTCGTCTCTTAATCGTCGATTCGGCTTGATCAAGTATTCACTTAGTAGATCTGAATCCACAGGCGCATTGCAGTTGGGGCATAGAGACTGCTCTGTTTGTTGTGGTATTTTCTCATCCTTATCGGTTTCACCGTCTTCGGAAGGCGACACCAACTCAGACGGTGGAGAGCTTAGCGACGATAGATCGTCGTCAAAGTCGAAGCCCAGCTCTTCTAGACTGAGTGCGGAGCTAGGTGGAATTATAGTAGAGTGCCCAGGAGGGTTTATAAACTTTTTGGGAGGGGAATCCAGAATATCATCCCGAAGAGATGCGGGCTGGCGGAATCCGATCCTTTCCTCATCGTTGTCAATAGAACTCGAGATCCCTATTTTTCTCCGTGCCCCACGAGTACCCTCAGAAGACATTGTTGGTGGCATACGGAATTTCTGGCGATCACCCCCTGTTCCCGCCTCATTTCTCAGTGGGACAGATCGAAATCCCCCAGACTGCTGAGATTGACTCCCCTTGAACTTATTATTGTACATCCGTTTAGTGGCGCGGCTCTGCGAACTCTGCCAAGAACTTAGTCGATCGTCATCGTCCGTCGAAGCGGTTGCAGACGGGTTGGCTTTCTCCTCCTGTCCTCGCTTTCTTTTTTCTGCTCTGCCATTTTGCGAGCGCGGTCCGAGTCCAGAATCCTTTCGAACCTCTGCCTCAGTCTGTTCTTCCTTTGCCTGCTCTCGTGAATTAACATCTTGACTTTCGTCCGAGCTGGAACTTTCCGGTTCGTCATCAGTAGCGACCTCTCGTTTCCGGCTTTGCTGATTATCTTCTTCACGTGTTGCCTTGTCGTTGGTATTCGACTGACGAATAAGAGGCTTGCCACCTACCTGTGAAAGTGGTGCCATGTGGGTGTAATCTCTTCGGGACAAGCCGACAATCCTCATGCTTCGGGTCATCGTGGATGTTGATCTTGTCAGAGGGCAGGCGCAGACGTCAATCAACAGGAGGCTAGCTGTTCGGCCCTGGTTTTCATTGAGCCGTTGACGATGCAATTGAGCATTAGAGTGAATAGCTCATGCCGAATTCTTTGTAGTTATTGGAAATGAGTCGTGGAGCTTGCTCTTCAATTCTGGCTGATCAATTGCATATGTTAGACATATGCCAGGGTTGCGGAGAGATTGCTGGTTATTTTCGAGCTTTGGTCGCCGCTAGCAAGACAGCTCTACCGCCAATCTGACACAGCTGCAGCCGCAGGTGAAACTTCGGAAAAACGACCGTCTGATTTCAGCTTCTATTTCATGACCAAGTACGATCCTTTCGTAACGATCGACTTGATCCCCGTGATCGAAAACGAAAGCGTCCGGATACTGAACATGTTGCCTCCTGCTCACGCGTCTTCCTCGCGTCTACGCACAATCTTATCTTCACGTGATATCATTGATAAGCTCCATTCAGATTACGGGTAGTTACTGGTTAACAAGATATTTTTTAACTATGGCAAATAATTCATGAATTAGTATTTGGATGAACTCAGAAAAATTCAAAAGGCAATAGCCAATTCGATAGGCGCCGTACGACCCCTTGATGCTTGAATCTTTGTAAAGCACGATGGGAACAGAGCATGAGAGACATTGATATGATTAGTATACAAGATGATGCATGAATAAGGCGAGGTAGGAGTCGTATATTTTCAACGGAGTAAACATGACTATAATCGTGTTTGAAAAAGAGGAAGAGGAGGATGTTATACGAATAAAAGACTCCGACTTTATTCAAAAGTCATGTGAATCTCGTCTTCGTGGTGGTCGTCAGCCGCCCAGGCATTATGTTTAAAATCCGAAGGCATTGTAGCTGCCGATTGGAGCGGCGGCCGACTGAATGATATAGCGTCGTCTTGGTCGTGTCGTGCTATATTGCTGGCGTTATTATATTTGTAATCATCATTAAATCTAGCGACCTCGGGTGAGGAGGATGCTTTTGGCGGCGTATAGTATGCTGTATCGAAGGTAAGTTGCACCTCTTCTGCTACCGGATCATGCGAGTGCTCATGAGTAATGTCTTTAGCTGTTGTATCAGGACTCTGGTTCACCGAAGGAGTGCTTGATAATTTGGGAGTGGGTCGTGGAGACGGAGTAGCATTTCCGTTGAGGGTAGTCGCATCGTTCTCGCTTTTAGATGACCGAAGATCAGGACGGTCAACACCAGGAGATTTCAATTCAACTTTGATTGGCGGCAACGTCGATTCGAGTTGCTTCACTTCAATTTGCTCGGAAGCCAGTTCAGCTCTTATGGCGTCAATATCGAAGAGCACACGTTCATTGCCAGAGGACGAAACGGGTGAATCCGGAGAAGGCGGCAGATTTTGGTCTGGGTCGTAGGTTTCCCAGCCTTTCTTCTTGGCCAATGTCGATTTTTTGAAAAGTCCAAACCTTTTCTTATCTGGCTTCTGCTCCGCTTCTCGGCGAGCTTCATCGATCTCGCGGATAAGTTCTCGTTGTCGCTCCTGATGATTCTCGGGATCAGGGTCCTCAATTTCGGCAAATTCATCGCTCAAAACTTCCCAGCCCACTTCCCGTAACAGTCTAGGCATTGACGTACGGTAACTCATATGTCCGCTGACAAGATTCGTTACGTCGATATTCTCCAATCCGGGAATATCAGGAACAGGAGCGAGACCAGCTACACGCATAATGCCACCACTAGTAGCTCGAAACAAGTAGCCCAGAATCCAGTCATTAGATGAGTACCCATTCACGAAGCGACCGACAACGACGCTGCGCACCTTGAGATACTCGTCTTTGTTGGCGACAATCGGGGACCCGAACATATAAACGTTTTGCACTAGACCGTAGGCTTCTTTCCTTGCAAGTTCTTTGAGACAGGAAAATATCACTCTCGAGCCAAGCGAAAAGCCTAGAAGAGTAACGGGTCTTTTCCCGAGATTTCGACTCATCAACGAGTCCGCCAGGATGAGACCGGCCGCATTGGCCCGCACAAGGGAAACGTTCCACGGGTTGTCAATCAAATACGCAAGCTTTGTGAGCACAATAGGAAGCTGTAGAGCTCCCATCAATGCCGTTAAAATCGTACTGCCAAGAATTTGTTGTAGACCTTGCGTCAGGGCCTAAATGGGTAAAATTAGTCTTCCGTGACCTCAAATACGAAAATTCGCCTCTCGAAAGACATACCTCTGTCGCCAAGATATTTATCGTGGAACCCATGCTCTGTAACATCTCGGGTTCCCAGGAGACCGAGTAAAGATCACCCATGATGGGATCAACCGTACTGAACGGCAAACGAACATCGTCGACTTTGCCTGTCATCCAACCAGAAATAGTAACGATAAGATTAACCCGCTGGTTATTATGGAGGGGACGGTATTCGAAAGTCTGCACGGCACCTGTCCGTCGATTCGACGCCCTGAGTCCCGAATAGCTCCCCGTAAGCGTGGCCCCAGAAGCGATCAATGCCGTGCCACCTGCTCCACCCAAGAAAGCACCAGTTCCAGATATTCCAACGGTCGTCAAACCGGCTGCTAAGCCGGCGCCAATTACTGGCGCCAATAGACCTGCTGATAGCCCAATAACGAGACCACCGCCAACGGTAGCCAGGCCCATGATCATATATTTGGATTTGAGCGCCTTTTTACGCCGTTGCTCCATATGCTCCGATTCGTCCCAAGTTTCCTTTTCGGCCTCCTTTTCCATCTCAAGTGCGTCAATGACTTTCTTCTCGAAGCGACAGATCTGCATCCACGAGATGCTCATTGCTTCGGCGACTTTTTCAAGCAGGTGACGTGACCGCGCATCGTAGTTTGCTTCTGCAATTAGGACCAGGAACAAATCACATAATACTGTCCATCGAAGGTCAATGTCTATATTTGCGGATTTGGGCATTTGCGAAGGGGTCTGAACGGCCGGTACTTCGTCGGATTTCGAATCTTGACCCGATTCAGAATTAAGGGATTCATACGCTGGAGGCGGATCATTTGCTAGTGACTCATTGTTTTGTTTCTTATGCCCGGGATTTGGTGACGGCGAAAGAGAAGGTCCGCGAGACGAACGTCCCTCTTCGGCCATGGGATTCTTTACGCGTGAATTCCTCATAAGAGGCGCGACCAGATCTGCGGCTTGTACTCCGTGTTCGGCAAGTTGCTCAATCATGACCTGCTCGGCGGAATCGATATCCATATGAGCGAACATTCGTATCATGACTCCTTGACTCCACTTCTTCATTGAATCGATTGAAGCTTGAAATGCCTTCTTGGTCGACTTTGTCGTAGGGATCTTTTCCACCTCGGTTATCATTTGATATATGGCAAGACGAACGACACCCACGTAAGCGATGCGCTGGCCTTCGCTCAAGAGGTCTTTGGTAGCTTGAAGTTGGCTTAGCGGATCGCGAGTGTCGTCGTCAATACCGGCCGACGTTCCGTGGCTTTCTTTAAAGAGGTAGCTTGTATCTTCATCCATGCTAGTCACGGAATTGACGTCGTCATCAAACTGAACTCGCGTGTAACCCCTACTCGCGGCTCCAACAGCCATGTAATCGTCGTCGTCGAGCTTTGAACCTTTTGCAACCAGTCTACCGTAGTCGTCATAATGATCCATCTCGCCCAATGCTGGCATTTCCTTCCAGTCTCCCTCTCCATCACTTTCTTCTTCGGAGTGATGCTCTGTTAGCCTTTGGTGAGACCACTCTGAGGCTCCTATTGAATCGTTCTTGGTGTGGCTTCGCTTTTCCGTGTGGACATCGCTTGAGGGCCGTGGCAAAGCTGACTCGCTAGCACCTTCAGATTGTTTGATTTCCTGCTCTTCAGAATGCCCCTGAGTATTGATTGTCAAACCTAGACCAGTCACGGGAGCAGTGCTGGATTCCGCATTATTCGATTTTGGAGCAGGCTCGGGCTCTGCTGATTCGGGGGTACGGTTAGGCGGTGTGTCGTGATCTTGCGTTCGACACGAAGGTTCTTCGACGGGCGTTGTTGAAACTGAAGCGCTGGCACTATCTCGAGAGACTGGTGAGGCGACCTTGGAGTCATCAGAACTCTTTCTCTCTTTCTTCGGTCGCACTGGTAGACCAAAGTCGTCCACTTCGTCCGGCATCACCGCATCGTTCTGCTGAGGGATTGACTCTGTATCAGGTTCAGTGGCCGATACTTTCGAAGACATTGTAGAGCCACAATATGTGAAATGCAATCCTAGATAATTTCCAGGCGTCCTAAAACCGTATTATGATCATTCGCGCGGGCCGTCGTCAACGATCTGTCTGTGGGCACCCATCCGCGCAAAATTGCCCCTTAGATCACAACTCGAGCTTTGAAATCTTTATCGAAACAATTGTGTGAAATTATCGCCTTCAATTTCATGACACCATCAACTCAGATATTTGCAAAGACGGTGTGATTTCGGCGTGGCGTTACAACCGGAGAGGGAGCGCATGGATCAAATGAGGCGGGCGGCGGTGATTAACCTCGAGACGCTTGGCAGACAAAATCATGGGATTTGTCGGATTGGAAAGGGGTTCGTTCGGCACTCCGTAAAGCTGACAGCTCCCACGGCCGCCGAGAATATTGAGTGCTCTACGAGAGAGTATCGTGAGAAATATTTTGCTGAGAAGAAAGAAGAGTCGCGTGAGGAAAGGGAGTCAGTCAACTGATTCTGGGACGCTAAGAAGGAAAGCCCAAGGGGTTGGACACTCCTGATTGGCTCTTTTTTTCGCTCTACGATCTCACTAAGCGTGATGGTTTTCAAGTTGGAGGCGCAGAACATGCAGAGACTGGAATCATGGCCACGCAAAATATTTTGGTAACTAGTAGTCTAAATCATTCATAGCTCAAGACTACGTTTAGAATGTATTGCTCTATCATGCATTGACATTGGCGGTTGCAAGCCTCAGGCAAAAGAATGTTCTATATTTCAATTAGGGTTGTAGGGTTAGTGTATGTTGAAATTGTTGGCAGAAGAATAAATTCTCGAGTCATGATACAGCTTTGTAGTCAACTATGTAGCTAGTAATGTAGTTCGTAGTTAGTTAATTAGGTAATTAGCTGAATTCGAGGTTTAAGCTCAGCAAGATGAGACACCAGTGTGACACTGGTGTGAATATCCAGACTGCATGGTTAAATCGTACCACAGATCGGACGACGAATCTTCCAAGCTTTTGGAGGTTTTCGCAGCGTATCCTGCATCACGCAAGGGTCTTCGGTCTTTGCAATGTCTCACAGTAACTAGTTTTGTCGGATACTGTAGATGGATTGTAAAGCATTGACAGCCTTCGATAAGTCTACAGCGAATTGAAGGCTTTGATGCTGACCAGCAGCATCCTTCATCGAGGGCGAGATAGATAACTGCAGCCCGCATTAGCCATGAGTTAAGTGCAAGAAAAGGATATTTATCGTCAGGCAACCGGATTCTCTGAATAACTGTACTGTTGACTGAAAATCAAGCATTCATCATCCGAGCGGAGTGGATTCGTTCGCTGGATGACGCGGCTTTGTCCGTGTGGGGATCACAACCTAAGTAGGGCTAGCATACGCCAACCATTCACAATACTGCAGTGACATGATCCCTACGTTCGTTGGATGTATATACATCTCTATACTTCTGAAAGGGGGAGAATGTTATTTTCCAAGATGGATATGTAGAAATACATCTATCTCTTCATCAACCCATCAATGTCTTCAGTTCACAAGTACTGTGCGACAGACCTTCGGCTTGCGAGGATTCGGCTTCAACGCAGATAGACGCCATGGAAGATTATGCGGATGAGGATGATGTTCTGATGAGCCCGTCGGAATATGAATTACAGCCTCTCACCGGATCAATACACAGTCAGTCGCACTGTAAGCGACGGACTTTGCCTGGGCTTCGTTCGAAATTGTCTTGGATAGTCTCGTCCTGGTCGTCTTTGCTTGAATGTCGACATGCGAATTGCAAGCATTATCCACGATCGATGCGAGCATCGATCTGCAGATATATACAACGGCCCCTTTGGGCACTTGTCGTTGTTTTGTGAGGCATTTCCATCTTCCTATCTCACTGCGGTGTGGTTATGGCTAATATCGATTCAAGAGGATGGCTGAATATATTCTCGATCGGGGGGCGTTGCATTTTTGCTCTCTTTCCCGACGAATTCGATGACCGTCTCGATGCCTGGCTTCTACCAAACCATCAACTGTCCACCACGACGCATTGGAATACCCGCGCAATGCCTCTCAGTCGATGTCATTCACACAACGACTACTGGCGAGAGGAACCGCTCAAATCAGCGTTACTCGCAGGGTGCATTGGGGTTGAGGCAGATATCTGGCTGTCAGATAGGGAACTTCTCGTGGGCCACAATCCATTCATGCTGAACCGGAAAGAAACTTTGCGTACTCTATACCTCAGTCCACTCCTGGATATCTTACATCAGCGCAACACACGGAGTAATCTCTTGAATCTACCCGATTCCTTTCACAGCCAATATTCCATGGCTGGTGTGTTTGCGTCGGACCCGACTCAGACGTTGGTGTTACTTCTCGATTTCAAGACCGACGGTGAAAGACTCTGGGCACGGGTGATGGAGCAGCTTCAGCCCTTGCGAGAGGCAGGATATTTGAGCTATTTCGATGGGACGAATATGCATGAACGGCCCATTACTGTTGTTGCCTCTGGCAACGCCCCGGTGCACCAAATTCTCAAAAATGAGACGTACCGCGACATCTTTTACGATGCGCCTCTGGACCGACTGGGGATTTCGCACCACCACACTGTCGACCAAATTCCGACGCCCGAGGCGGAATTTGACTTTACGAATAGCTATTATGCTTCGGTGGATTTTGGACAGTCAATTGGCAGACTGCATCGTAATCGATTCTCCCCAGGTCAGTTGGCACTTGTTCGCTCGCAGATTGAAGCAGCGCACCAACGTGGGCTGAAAGTGCGCTACTGGGGTACACCGACGTGGCCTAGAGGATTGCGCAACCATGTGTGGCATGTGCTAGTACGTGAAGGCGTGGATCTGATCAATATAGACGATCTCCGCGAGGCTACACAACAGGATTGGCGCAAGCATCGGAGTTGGCTGCTCTAAAAGCAAAGAAGGCCAAGTGGGCGTAAGTTTGAACCTTCTGCTGGGCCTTTGACCAGCGGGATGGCATTGACCGGTCAGCGGGAAGCCGACCAGGACAATTTCACGAGAAGCGGGTCGTTATCTCTGAAGTGTAGTCGGTAACTTGCCAGTCGAAACACATGCATTATCGAGTAGTTCAGAGGCTGATATGAACTTGGCAACTTCATGGTGGTCGCAGGCAGGCCGAGGCTGAGGCTCAAGCTGACAAAAGGAAAGAGGGCCGGAAAAACAGGTCTCCCGCAGAGCCTCATTTCTGAGTGACTCGGTTCCATGGATTGTCCAATGGAGATGCACGTGGTCAGTACTATCATGTAATTAGCTGTACCAGAGAATGTACAACATACTATTTACTACTTAGTCCTTGGCATACAATTTGGAAGTATAGAGTACATCAATTCTAATTAACTACTTGGCCCCAAGAGCTGACAAAGCTCAAAGTTACTTGGTAGTTAAAAGTACTTCGGAGGAACTTCAACTAACTTTTAACTACCAGTACTTGGCGGCTGCCTAAGGTATCAGTCCGCTCATGCCTTTTCTTTCTTTCTTCATCGCTTCTTCTTCTCTTCGACCTTTCATCCTCATTTTCTTTCTCACGATTGTCCTTCTTTATCACCGAATCAATTTCTTTGTCTACAAAACATTTCTCTGTACATCAAGTGGTTAGTTACTTGACTCTCCATTCATTGAATAGTTATATGTGGACTTACTAACATGCTACGCAATGACGTACATAGCGCTTCTTCTACTAGTCAGCGCGGGGAAGCTAAGCGTCACTTCCATCGTCGCAGATTGGACACTGTGTCAAACGTAGCCGATCCCAAGCCTCCATCGACGAATTGCCGTGCTTTCTGTCCTCCCTAGCGTCTCGATCAGAGTCATTGACAGAGAGGTGAACTCCGCCAGAGTTTCACTGTCTTCCGTCAAGGCGCAGTGCGCATTGGCTTGTGTGGACCCCGCAGTTCGCCCAAATAGTACTGGGTATGTACTACAAGCTTGGCTGACATCGTCCCATTGGTCAAAGGACTGATGATGTTTGTGGCGATGCAATAGGGCCGAGCAGCTGATACCTACCACGGGCTGACAAGACCGGTCAATCATTTGCTACGTTTGCGAAATTTCATCTTTTTTTCTTATCACAACTCGACATGCCAACCATTTTACAAAGCAGTCGAAGTGGAAAATCGACGATAATATCATTCAGCAATAAGACCAATCCATATTCAAACATTGCAAAATTTCCCAGCGCATGCCTACAATTATTTCAGCAATGAAAAGTGCCGGTACGCTTGTATATCCCTGTCTGACTCACCAGGGCGAACGCTCCATACTAATGATGATGATGCCAGGCGAACTTGGCAACGTCACAGCCGTCGCGGGTGCTGGTTTACGACTGGCTCTTCTTCTAAACGCAGTCGCATGTCAGGTCGCCACTCTCGGGGTTGATATTCACAGTATCTCGAAAGGGATATCACTATTTTCCACGAGTCTGAAACAGCTCAGCCAAAGTCTACAGGCAGAACACTCGGTCCACACGCAAGAATGTCTCAACACGGCATATCAAATCAGCGACCAAGCGCGAACCGTATTCGAGGAAATCGAGGACATGCTGGAGAAGGTCCAGAAAGCAGAAAGCGAGCCGGATAAGAAAGATGTTCCCGTGCAGCAGCGCTTTAAAGACTGCTTCAAAAAACAGCGTGTCACGTATCTCTTGGCCCAGATGGAAGTGCTAAAGCTCAGCCTGATGGTAATGGTGCAAATTCTCCAACTGGGTCGATTGCAAGAAGTGAAAAGGTACCGTCTAGCGTGCAACTATATGCACTTGATATTCTCAGACTAATGATCTATTTGATAGTGTCTTGAATACCCTGACAGATGAACTGATTGTGCAAGAGCGGGCCGATGCCCAGAATATGCTCGTGGTGAGGTATTGGTCTACGAAGAGACTCGACAGACTGTGGGAACTGGCAGTTCAGGAAGCAAAAGAAGATCGCCGTGGCGTTCATTTTAGCTCGAACGAGCAGCCGCAGCCCTTGGGCCCAACCACGACAGCTGAAAGTCCGCCCTTGAACTTGAAAAGATACTCAATTGTACCTCTTGGAGTTGAATCGTCTCTCAGATCTATGGAAGACTCTCCCAATGATATGCTGCGATTGACACAGCAAGTTCTTGACGCATTACTTGTGCGCTGGATTCGAGTCGAAGCCGGCCAACGCGTCGGGCCTGTGCCACGAGCTTACGTATCATCCGAAAGCGATGATGCGCTATCGGACGACGACAGCTTGGATCGAAATTCAATGCACGGGTACTATCTCGAAGGGGTGACTACGGACTGGCGCAGACCACATTCTCAAGGAGCTCGGGCGTATGCAGCTCAGTTGCGGAAGATGTTTTCAGATAAGCAAGCACACGTGCACAGTGATTCTGAAGGATCAGAAGATTCAATTGTGAAATCGACAAGGATGGCTCGAAAGAAGAAGAAGGCCTACTCAAGCAGCGACAATGAAGACTTGTTTGAGCAGGTCCAAATGGATGGCACTAAGGCTGCTGCTGCTCCAGCTCCACCAACAAGTTATCCTCATACCTCTCGTCCTTACTCGTTCTCTCCAATCAACGAGCAACCAGGCGCTGAAACAGAAAAAAGCTGGCGAAACACCAACAACGTCACAAGGAACCAACCGCCACTTTCACAAACGTCTACACGTCCGATCAACATCCCACAGAATGCCACTCCTAACAGCAATACCTTAAATGTGAACTACGGAGCTATCCCAGACCGTTTGGCGACCTCGCAACCTGGAGCTCGATCAGGCCCATCGAGTCCATCGACGAGGCATGTTCCGTTTGCGTCTTCGGCCACGGCGTCATCATCGTATTACCAGCCGACATCAAACGGGTTTCCCACGACTACCGGCTATAAGCCACAGCAACAGCCATATCTCTATCCTCAGCAACCTCAGCTAGCATCTCAGCAGCAACAATATAGGCAATACAGTAATCAATCACCCAGTTTTACCCGAACCCAATCAGACAATACACTTCTTCAACCCCCTCAACCTCAACAGCCGTACTTGGTCCCTCCAAATTCCTCTCACCGTCGTCGATCCTCGCGCAACAATCGGAGTTCAAAGGGTAGTCACAGAAGCAGCGGCAGCGGTGGCGGTAGAAGTCCGTCACCTTATGATCGTCGCAAGGACTTGAAGCGAACAGCGATGCGAGGATTGTTAGGAGCCAGTGCCATTGGAGGATTCATGGATGCCCTGGAGGCGTTTAGTATTATTTAATTTTTCCCCTTCTTCTTTCTGTTTTCGGCTTCGCTTTTTTTGTGCCACACTGTACTCTATCTCGGACGCATGGTGCTTGTGATGTTATACTTGATGACGATGACGATGGTTATGTGATTATGCGATTATGATTGTGTGTGAGATGAATTTTCATGAACTCGATTTTGTATTGATGATTGAATGTTGAATGATGAAGGCTCTTTACATAGATAATTTGATTGATAAACACTCTCGATAGTAGCTCTCATTCACTCTTACCTAGGTATGCGGCTACATGTCACCACGGCCACCTGGGCTGTCTCTATGGTATAGTTAATGAGCCACCTGCATTGCGATGGAAAATTCTTGACGACAATGGTTAAAACATTTCAATCCATATGTAAATCTATGACAAGAACTTCTATTCGCAAAATTCCTTAAGTCCAAAAAAGAAGAGATTGTCAAGTATATCGAGACTTTTTTCTTACTCTTAAAAAGCTTCAGATGACAAAGTTGAAATGCTTTCAGACTCGAAATTGCGTGATGAGAGTGTACTTGGACGTTTGTATCAGAATTGAGGTAGTTGAAATATCCCTTGCATGGGAACCCACTCATAGTCCATTTCCATGGGGAAGTTGTCTTGATTATTGATATCGTTTACCATACCAGCATTGAAATTCTGAGTGTGCATATCAGATATTTGCTGTAATGATTGATTGTGTTGTGGCAATGACGGCGGTGGTTGTTGGATATTCCATACACTTTGATGATAAGGAGGATGATGATGATGAGGAGGAGGAGGAGGCATTTGGTGATACTCGTTTGTGCCGAGAAATACAGCCGGTCCTACCCATGAAGTTGACTGGCTGTAGCTGTTGTAATATGAGTTTGAGTTGGCTGGTACAACGGGTCCTTTGCTCGCGCCGGTTGTGTCTTGGATTACGGGCATGTGAGGAAAAGCCCCGAACATATGGGGAGGAAGAGGATGTTGTGAAGAATCTATTGAATGCGGCGGCTGCGCGTGTGCAAGACCATGATCTCTGCTCAACGGCGGATGTGCAGAGTATGTCATCGGAGCAGGTGTGGGCACAAGACCTCCGTGCCAACCATCCGAGACTGTTGTAGCAGACTGGACGGTGGAAACTGTGCCCGACATCGAGACAACAGCAGCAGTAGTTTCATGACAGATGCTCGATTTACTATCCGTCCCAGGCTTGGACTGCATTTGACGCTGCCGCTCTTCTCGTTCTGCACAGTGTCTCTGGAACCGATTCAGCCAGTCTCTCGCTTTACCTCCTACCACGCGCAGCCATCGTGCAGGAATGGCGTACTTGGAGCCTGCGCTAGCTTCGGCCAGTCTTTGGCTAGTTTGCTCTAAATATTTCTCGACCTGAAGAGTTTCATCCGATATAACCTCGCCTAAAGCGCCGGACTTGACGGAAAAATAAATCTTCAGCAGAACCATGAGACCCAGCACGATGCGCGAATACATCAAGTTCGGAAGTTTACGCATGGTGTGAACGTCGCATTCTAAAAAAGTGTCGAGCAGTCCCTGGGCCGCATGCATCCATTTGATATTAAGGTCCACTCGAATGGCGCTCAATGATTCAGTGGGGCGATCGGCGAACGTGTCTTGGTCTGGGGCAGGAAGAGTATAGTATTGTCGTTTGATAGCGTCTGGTTCTCGGTATCCTTCCCCAATACCTAGCTCGTAGACAACCAATCGAGTGTATTGATACTCGAACAGCATCGAGACTACCAAATATGTTAATACGAACCAATTGGGTAGAATGAGAGAGGCCCGAAGAAAGCAGAATGAACACCCACCAGTCAGGAATTCGTCGTCGAGGTCTTCCTTCCAGTCGTCCATCTTCTTGTCAAAAAGGCGCAGCACACCGTTGACACGAGTTTCAGACAGCACTGCCGTGGAGCTGGTATCGTCGAGACCAAAAGACGATAGAGCTTCGTCGGTAATAATCTGCAGACCAAACCAGCTGGCGTATCGTTTATCTGACTCGTGTGGAGACCGCGAGAGAATTCTCACGCATTCCTTAATCCAGTCGTTGTAGGCCAGGAGATTCGGCCGGCGTGTTCGCATAGCGACGCTAGTGGGCCAATGTCAGTTCATATCTCGAGATAGATGCATGAAGCGCTTAAGCTTCCAAAAAAATACGACTTACTTAGAGGCTAGATGATAGCAAGCCAAAATCGTACGAGCCTCCTCAGCCATCTTCTCGTCAAATTTATTTTTCTGCTTGGACTGGCCGGGATGGCTTGAACCTCGCACAGGTTTGCGCGGTAGACGCTGCCGTGAGGCAATGCCAATTTCCAAAGCCATAGTGGCAGCAATATGCGGGTACTGGTACGTCTGGATCTGCGAAGGTAATGCTGGCGGGAGAGAAAACACAGTCATCACAATAAGTGTCTGCACCATCTCTAAAGATTTCTCTGCCTGAATGAAAAATCGTTGTGCATAAAGGTTGAGCAGTTCGCGGTTCAACGCGCTTGCTAGCTTTGCGTCGACTGCAATTGCCGCTGCGGTGACTATGGCTAGGAAAAGAGTAGGTTTTGAGGTTCGAAGGCCACGAGCAGATGTCTTTGCAGGGAAAACCATGAATGGAAAGACAGATAACAAATCATGTATAAACAACGAAACTAAACTTTCTGCCGTTTCTATTGATATGAGACCGCGGTCGACGACATCCAATTCGCCGTAGGAGTCTGGTTGGCTTGAGTTGAGAGACAAGGCCGGGGTGTCTCCAAGTGAAGAGCTTCTTCCATCGCCAGAACCTTGAGCAGGAAAGCCCAAACCTGGCGACCGGGACTTCTCATGCAATGCATGATTGAATTGATTATACTGAATGTCTTGGTAGTTGGGCGGCTGAGGCGGTCTTACTATCTCTGAGCCAAAATCAATCTCATCCGCAGCTTCATCGGCTTTCACACTTTCGGCGTCGTCGTTATCTTCTGCTGCTGCGGCTGATTCGTCTTCTTCTTCGTCCTCATCTTCCTCTTCTTCTTTTGCACCCGCAGTACCGCCAGCCAACAGACGACGGCCTTTCAAAGCCGTGCGCATTGCAGCCATCTCCCGCTCCAATTGGGCCACGCGAGTATCTGTGCGCTTGCGAGGTCGACGCCGTTGCGGCGCAACAAAAATGCATTCTCTCTTGGCTTTTGCGCATCGCTGGCACTGAGTGGTGGAGGAAGCATCTGGTAAGCAGCGCACTTTTAAAGACCGGCAGGCTTCACAAGAACGATTTAATTGTTGCGTTGGCGCTGGTGTTGATGTTGGCGTTTGTTGAGAATGCATCATTGGGTCAGACCTGGCGGTCTGCAAATTGGACATTTTTGTCCTTAAGCTAAAATATCTCTGCTCGTATCGCAATGGCTGGATTTCTGCGTTTTCAGATTTGGTTGCTGTACGGATATTGTATCAGGTATGCAAGCAGTGGCATATCCGCATAGAGCTGATGAAAGATCTATCGTGCAAGACAGGTTGATAGAGAGTTTGAATTGGAAGAATAGCGAGCGTCACAGTATCTCCAGATGACTTTTTTTCCATGCTCATTGGGATCGATCGGCCTCAATTCGTTATTAATTGATTGATATTTTTCTTTTTCCTCATCAGCTGCACGGAGTATTCTCAAACCGAACCAACGCTATTTACCCGCCGAGGGGAAATCGATCTCTCAGCTTATGTCGGACCTCCTACCGAGTCACAAGCAGCCAGAGTGGTCGCATTGATGGTGAGAGTGCGGGCGTCCATGTATTTTCCAATGGCTTCCAGATTGAACTCACGACGATGCACAGTCGGAGTCTGGATAGAAAGAACGGAGATTGAGATTGCGATTGGAGCTATCGTTCAAAAGTAGAATGGGGGCAGCCTGAAAGACCAGGCTGGATACGAGATCGCGGGTCTAGTCTCTTTCGGGAAGCCATTTGATCTTCAGCGATGGCCAATCAGAGGGCGTTTCGGAGAAATAACGGCGGATTATTTCGATCTGTTGATCTTTTCGGGCTTCTACTATTTAACTAGTCAGTCAGTTAGCTAGGTAGGTAGTTAGTTAGAGCAATGTTGTTGCGATCAATCGACATTCCCCGACGTACTAATAGTCCTATTATTTTATACATGATAGATCGTAGACAGTGTGACACGGTACTCTCGATCCAGGAACAGCGAGCCATGGATTATGTCAGCCACAAAAGCATGGATGAATTAGGGTTGTCATAGGGTTAAGCCAATGGTCAAGTGAATTAGCTATCTATCTGATTAGGTTCCTGGGTACGTTCGTTAGTGGACGTGAAACTAAAGAACTATCGTTAAGCCGGAGAGGATAGTTACAGTCATTCCATTCTCTTCTAGAAACATTGGAATACTTCATTACTCGGTCACCTCAATAACCTTGAGCTTGATTGTTTGGGCCGTCCTCGTGGTCTGCCAGCGACAAAGGAATTTTGTGGAGATGAGGCTGACTATTTAAACAATAGCCTGTACGGAGTAACTCGGAGCTAAAAGAAGTTCAATATTTGGATGTCAGGAGTCCATACTCAGGAGTCCGTTCACGAGACTCGATCAGACACCGAGAGAAATATGATCGAGCCAGAACGCAGCCTCGTTTTGGGTATGCAATTGCGTCGGGTCAAGTGTCTGCTATTAGGGTTAGGGTCGGGCAATCCAGCCCATATTCGTCTCTAAGAAATATTCCAGCGACGAGCTTCACAGTCAACCTGAGGAATAAATATGGTAATGACAATGACAATCAAATGAGTCATGGCGAGAACTCGTTCTCTGGTTGCTGATGCCAGCGCAATTGTGTGGCTGAAACGAACCTGCTTCGGCACTTGCTCGAGGTTCGATCCAGAGAGCGCACCACCGATTGATAGTGTCAAGGTTGATACTCCGTACGGGACACGTAAGTTACGGCGTAAGTGCTGACGACTCACGACAGATGTTCATGTACGTAGTACTTCGGTGCGGTAACTTGATTGTGTGCGGAGTCAGTTAATTTAATGTACTTAGTACTTACCACGAGCGCATCTGTGACCTCG
Organism: Talaromyces borbonicus; assembly: GCA_002916415.1. Classification (NCBI taxonomy): domain Eukaryota; kingdom Fungi; phylum Ascomycota; class Eurotiomycetes; order Eurotiales; family Trichocomaceae; genus Talaromyces; species Talaromyces borbonicus. The sequence goes on along the minus strand of NBSA01000028.1, from coordinate 1,460,243 downwards.
TAGTGTAGATGTTTTCACCGGAAATTGATGCGCTTAGCCTGGTTGCATTTCCCATTTTCATTTCTACAGCATCATCGACTCGAGGTGTCGTGTGACCAATGGCGTTATCGGCCAATCGGGGATCGATCCAGTAAGCTACTACGGAGGAGAGCTCTTTTTTTTTCGTACAGAATAGACTCAATAGAGCCCCGGGATTTGGGCTTGGCGAGAGCCTAGAAACGTCAGCAAACCCAGTTTTTTTTCTAGGGAATTCACACTAAATTTTCAGTTTCGGAGTTAAGATTCATGGAGCATCGAGAGTCGTCGCCAAGACAGAAAAAAAAAAGGCATACGTAGGCCGAGGCTGGAAGACCGGGCTAGGAAGAAATGAAAAGAACAAAGAATTGTTAGAGAACTGTTGCGACTTTGCAGGGTGGACCGTTTTGGGACATTTCGATCAGTGAGACGCGTGGCTTCTGAGAAAAGACGAATTCTGATTGAGCCAAGAGGGACCGCCACACGACTACGGCGTCCCGAATTCTGGATCTTTTGTCCAATAAATATGCCGGCTAGAAGCTGCGGCTATCTACATAGTAGTATCTAGTATCGTATGTATCGTATGTATCGTAGTATCTCTATGAGTAATTTATTGAGCGTACGGAGTACGGAGTATTCTTAACTTATCTAGTGGACTCGACTAGTTAATACCGAGTAGTTATCGTAGCGTATACGTATGACGGAGTACGTATTTCATACACTTGGAGATAAGGGCATGGCCTGCTTACTCCTTAGTACTAAGAAAGGAACGTTGGTCACTAACTTAGTTCAGTTGGTAACTACTGTCAGATTAATAATGATACATCGTACACCATCGTGCCGGACTTGACTGCAGTACGCCAGGAAGATGCAAATAAATGCAGACTTTCTCGATCCTTGTCTGACATAAACGTAAGATATCACGATATCACATCTGACATCAGATTTTGCTATCCTTGGCAACTTGGCGCATCGTGGAAGTCGGCGGGAAGCGTTTGCGCCACTGCTTGGCTGTCTCGATCTACCGCTCGCTACTAATACTTAGACGTGCTGCTGGCCAAGAGCCAAGACGAGAGTGATCATCCCTCCACAGCAGTTAGTTAACTAACTAGCTAACTTACTCCGTACTCTGTAGATAATAATAATAATAATATTGAAGGGTTTTATTTTACACACATACGTACGTCGGTACGCGCGTCTCCCGTACCGTATCGTACGGTCTTTGACTTACGGCATCAGTAGCTTGGGCTTCATTTGTCGGTCCGGACTTGATAGAGAAACAGACAGCCGGAAAGTGCTCCGTAACCATCCAATGCAAAACAGACGAATCGACGCAGCATATACAAACAAGACGATCGAGATCTGATACACGGCCGGGAAAGGGATCCATGGATGTCTACAACGGCTCCAAGATGGTAACTTACTGAGGTAACTTGCCCAGGAGATTGTTAATCGGCCCACGCCGCCGCACTACAGAATACCTATATCTATTTAAATTACATTAACTACCACCCTATCCCCATACCTAACTATCACACGAGCAGATCTTCGTCACGCTGGAGCTTCAATATCCTCCAAGGTTTCTTCATATATTCTTTTCTTCCCCGGTTGATACTCCATCCATTTGTCATTTGCCACTTGCTTGTCGTTTTGCATATGAACAACTATATACTCTCTCCCTGATCATCCACTGCCAAAGGGCGACAAAATCCTGCTGCCATATTTGCATATTGGATATCCGACATCTAGTTATCTTTGCGGAAGTCAGTCTGCGATTGTCTTTTGCAGATGTGCCATACCTTATAACCACGTCGCCGTTCATTGTACCGAGAACAAAATAACAGTGGCGAACGGCTTCATGATTCTCAGGTCCGATTAACGCCGTTCTCGTCAACCCCGATGCGCAAATTCGTGGTTCTGTACGGGTTGGCCCTTCTCGTCACCAAAGGTGCTGCCATCAATGCAAATTATATGAATGAACGCGCGAGACTGGCCAAGCCATGGGGTGAAGGTGAAGCAGCGCCAAAATACTTCCGTAAGTAGCCCTGAAACTGTTTGTTTTCTTCTTTTGCCTCCTCCTCCTCTTCTTCTTCTTCTCTCGATTTCCTTATCTAATGGGCGGTGGAAGCTCCCTGTCTGGAGCATTATTTCCAACCCCTACATCGTGGCTTTTCAAACTAGATATAGAGTGTCAGGGCTAACTTGCGCGATCCAGATGAGTCTAAGTGAGTTCATACACTTACCGGTGGGCTTGATGCCGGATCTACCACTGCTCGTGCTAATACAGAATTGCTCAATAGCTTCAGCGGCCATTATGACGGTCGGTATGTAACTTGACCTACCTTGCGAGATGATTTCCGGCTGTGATATTAACTTGTCCAGATTCGCCGCCGAGCCTCTTCCTCTCGAAGAGCAGGGCATACATTTATCAAATCTCATCACCTCGTACTTGTCGTTCATGGAAGAAGTCGGCGTAGAAACCTGGATTATGCACGGGACGTTACTGGCATGGTGGTGGAATCAAAAGGTTGGCCTCCCCCCCTCCCAAAAAAAAAACCCTTCGCCCATGGTTTACTTGCCGATTCGTCCGGTGCATGGCACGACTGATAGCATTTTCATCGCAGATTTTCCCCTGGGACGACGATCTCGACGTGCAAGTTTCCGAACCAGGAATTCACTTCCTGGCAGATAAGTACAACAGGACCGAGCAGCAATTCCACCAACGCAAGTACACTCTCGACATTAACCCACACTATATTCTTGGGACGACCCGAGACCCAGACAATGTCATCGACGGTCGCTGGATTGATACAACCAGCGGGTTGTTCATTGATATCACCGCCGTGCGCAGAGATACTTCTCGCCAAGGGCAATTCAGGCCCGGGAACAGGCTAGTGTGTAAGGACTTACACCAATATGACGAGGAGGATATTTTCCCGTTGCGACGCACCTTCTTCGAGGGTGTGCCGGCCAAAGTGCCGTATGCGTACACTAAGGTACTGACGCTCGAGTATGGACCACGGTCCATGACGAACGCGCACTTCAACGGCTATGATTTTTCAGAAGAAGAGCAACGATGGGTGCCAAAGTACGAGACACCGCATCCCGAATCACCTCCTCATTGAAGCCGTAAATGGCAACAAATCCAGAAGACGCCGATAACATCGAAGCTCGTGGTTGACGAAACTTCATCGTTTTCTTGTTTTCATCCTTTTTTCCCCCCGAATCACGCACATTTCCGGTTTGTTTAGCCACTCCTATTTTGAAGACCTGTATATTCTTCTATTTGTTTTGCATTGCTGGAGTTGTGGGACTGAGACCCTTGCACTCTTGATACCCAGGTACTGCCTATAAGCCGTCAGTTAGCCTGTTTTTTGCGTGTATATCTGTCATTTAACCTAGGTGCATTGATCATAGCGAAAGTTCTTTTGGAGAGAATTCATCTGCATTTGACATAGCGACGAGCATATTTCCAAGATGCGTCAAGTAACACAGACAGACTGTGCTATTGTACAAAACATCAATCATAATGTTCCCGGTTGCAGAGAGGTTGCCTGGAATTAACTTACCTACTATGTAAGTCAACTTGATGATATTAGACCACAGGGTTAGGGTTGGATAGTGCGGTCCCCCACCTTCTATTATTCATCATTCTGAACCAACATCTTGCTTTCTACCAGACCCCGGCACCATACATATATCATTTATCCCCTCAACATCATTCACTCATGGCTCCCCTCTTACTATGGGACTGTTCTCTGACAATTCAGTATCCTTGTGAGACGATACATCCCATGTAGTGTTGAACAAGGCCGGCCCTTTCGTTACGCAAATTCCCCAGCAGACACATCCTGGTCCGACCGATTGGGACGACATACTGTAAAGTTCTTCGCCACCAACGGAAGAGCGCAAATCACGACGCAGGGAATCGTTCAGAATATGCGGAGAGATACATAGCAGGCCGTTGACAATCTGACCACCCACCCACCCATTGCACCAAATTAACTCGGCCTGTAAAGATGTCCATGCCTAGCAGAAGCTCGGCAGATTTGGCTCCCGAAGCGCCGCCGGTTTATCCACCGTCAACGACAACGTCCCCGTTCATATCCCCCGCAGTCGCAAATCCACATTCTTATTCACCTGCAGGTTCAAATCAAACTTCAAGTCCCTCTGGAGCTGCCCTGGCGAGTCAGCCGACGTCATCCGAGCGACCGTCGAGCGCGAGTCCCAGTGCGACCGTTCCGTCGTCAAAACCGTCAAATCAGCCCGATCAGTCGTCTCAGTCTCATCCCAATAGCCTCACTCATCGCAGCTGCGTGACCTGCCGTCGGCGAAAAGTCCGGTGCAATAAGTGCGAACCATGCTCCAACTGCGTCAAAGCCGGGATCGAATGCGTCTTTCCTGGACCGGGTCGCGCTCCACGGAAACAGCAGCGGCGCCCTATTGACGTCGATGTCTTGTCTCGACTGCGGAAACTGGAAGCCGTTGTCGAGAGCCTGGGTGGCACAGACGCCATCGAAAAATTGATCGCGGCAAGACTGGCAGACAGTTCGCCGGGTGACAACAATGCTGCATCACCTTCTCGGACGAAAAATGCCGAGAGCGGTACTCGCAATCTGTCGGTAGCATCGGGAGTATCCAACGAGGCCAGATTGAATACAGACCCTCCGGACATTCACGAGAGCTTGGGACGTTTGGTCATCAACGACTCCAAAAGTGCCTATATAAGCGATCATTTTTGGTCCAGCATTGCCGACCAGGTACGTCCCCGAATATGCACGATGGATCGGCGGCCTTGTCAAATTGTATGTTTTCTGCGCTGACGCACTCATAGATTGAACAATTGGAGGAAATTTTCCAACCTCAGAGTGAAGAAGACAATGAGCTACTACCTTCCCATGACGGATCTTCTCCATCATCTTCAAAGAGCCAGAACCATGATGCTTTCCTGTTCGCATACAGTTCTGTGGCCCAAAATTTGCGTGATTACTATCCAACCCCTACGCAAGCGTTTATTTTATGGAAAACCTACGAGCAAAACGTCGCCCCTCTATTAACAATTGTCCATAGAGTGGTTGCTCGGGATCTGATCATCAATGCTGCCACAAGTCAAGAGAGAGCATTAGATAGAAGCAACGAAGCCTTGATGTTTGCTATGTATCTTGCCGCCGTCATCAGCATGCCCCCAGAGCAGTGTCTCTCAGACCTTGGCGAGGATCGTGATGCCGCAATCGTCCGTCTTCGCTTTGCCACGGAACAGGCTCTGGCGAGAGCAAATCTGCTGAGTTCAAGCAACATCAACCTGCTCCAGGCTGCCCTATTATTCATTTCCAGTGCTCACAAACTGGATGACGGCAAATTTGTGTGGTCGCTGTGTGCGCTTGTTCTACGACTGGCGACGGGGCTAGGCTTGCACCGTGACGGAACCAATTTTGGGCTGAGTCCCTTCGAAACCGAGATGCGCCGTCGAATATGGTGGCATATCATCATCGTGGATGTGCGCACTGCAGAAGCCCACGGCACTGATGCCATGGTTAACGAGCATATGTACGATACAAGATTGCCTCTCAACATCAACGACGATGATATCAGCCCAGAATCGACTACGTTTCCCCAAGAACGTCAATCGTTCACCGACATGACGTTTGCGTTGATCCGATGTCATGTGGCGAAGAACTATCGAAACCTTGTTGAAGTTCCGACCGAGAAACAAATTCTAGAGTCAGTATTTGAGCAACGCAAAAGCACAGTGGAACAGCTCCACAACACATTGAACGACAAATTCGTCCAGTACTGCGATATGCAAGAGCCAATTCAATGGGCAACCGCAACAGTGGCTCGGTTGATAGTTTCTAGGCTGTGGCTTCTTGTGCATCATCCCATGATCAAAAATAATCTGACATCGCTGTCTCCTGAGGACCGCAACAGGATCTTGTTAACTTCAATCGAAGTGATTGAATTTACACGACTGATAGAAACGAGCGAGACTACGCGGTGCTGGGGATGGCTGGTCGGAGCTTATGTTCAGTGGCACGCCATAGCTTTTGTGCTGGCGGAGCTCTGCGTCCGGCCATGGTGTCCCGGTGTAGACCGCGCCTGGCTGGCAATCGACACCACTTTCCATGAGTGGGAACGCAGATCCGCCGAAAAGAAGTGGATGTTGTGGCGGCCTTTGAGAAATCTCTATAATAAGGCGCAAGCTATACGTCTGAGCCGGGTTGAAATGCTGCCAACCGCTGTCTCGTCTAATCAAACTCGACCGAGTAATCAATTCCACCAGCAGCCAAATCCACAGCATCAAAACTATCAAGAGCAGGCCGCTATGAACAGCGCAAGTCAATTTTACGGAGAAACTGATTCGTCGCAGCGTTCCAGCCCAGGCCAAGTTTCTCGCGCTTCAGACCGCGACCTTTCCGGGTCAAACGTATTTGATCAAACTTTCGCTGCGAGCAGCGCCAACGCTACAAGCCATCCTAAACAAGAGCTACAGCTTGATCTCAGTAAGAATATCCCCGACATCATGAGTGATCTGATGCCTGCGATCTCCATGGCGTTCTCTAACGACTCCGCGGAGAATAATATGGCATATTCATCAAACGTCGCCAACGTCGCCAACGTCCCTAACATGATGTCCGGCATGGATTTTGGAGTGAATACCACATACATGCCTAGTTCTGCTTTACAACCCAACGCCACAGACAATCTATGGATCTCTAATGCGCCTAATAATTCGTTCGGATTGCCAGTGGAATGGCAACAGCTGGACAACGTGATGCGCGACTTCCAGCAGGAGTTTGAACAGGTTGCCAGGCAGGACCCTGACTCACAGATACCTTTTATGTAAGATGATTTTGACGACATATTTTTTGTACAGGGAGGATCTTTGCGGGGAGATTAGTTTTTGTATATGATGTTTCGAGTATATATAGGGTTAGGGTAATTACATTCTCCACTGAATTTTTAAAATGGCTAACTTGGTTAAACTAACCCAATTTGGGTAAATCAGCCAAATCAACGGGGTGTCCAGGTGGACCTTACATAATTTATGATAGCCAATTAGCGAGCTTGAATGAATAGAAGACACGCAGCTCCAATTCGAGTGTTCCATCTTAAAATCACTACAACATCTAGCCATTGACTTCGCCTTTACCCTCGACAGTATATCATAATACAAGATCGAACCTGCAGTACTTCAATCTTGAAAATCACAATGGCACCGAAGCGTCAACAAGTCGCAAACCCCGGCCCGGCCGTTTCAACAACATCAACACCTGTTCCACCTGCACCAACGAGTTCGACCACCACATCAACAGTGTCTACATCGACAGGAGTAGTGCCTCTCAGCCCAAAAGCCTCTGTGGCAGAAATAGCGCAACACATACTTAACCGCTACCTGGCTCAAACCTCGCAGCGAACGTTTTTGCTGGATGCCTTTATGGTATTTTTGGTGCTGGTGGGCGGGATTCAATTTGTCTACTGTGTTGTCGCTGGGAACTATGTTCGTCACCCCCTCCTCCTCTTCTGCTACTACCGGCGAAGTATGACGTACAAATGGTTGGCTAACACTTTACTGCGGTTTATCTAGCCCTTCAATGCCTTTCTAGCGGGCTTCTCAGCAGCTGTTGGACAATTCGTGCTCACAGCAAGTCTGCGTATGCAAACTGCATCTTCATCTTCGGCTTCCACCACCAACGTCTCCCTATCTTCGAAGGGAAAACTCCAAACTACCACTTCTTCAGAGAAGTCTGATTCAAATTCGCAGGAAATCTCTCACGAGCGGTTCGTATTTCTTCCATTAATTTTGTTGACAGAACGAGGTTGATTATGATTATTGTTGGTGGTGGTGGTGGTGGTGAAAAACGTGCTAGTCGCTGACATTGATTTATAAATAGGGCATTTGCGGACTTTATCTTCGGAAGTTTGATTTTGCATTTCTTCTGCATTAATTTCATCAACTAAACAGTTTTTGTGCTGTACGGAAGAGAATATTCAACTTTGGCTACGCTGACGCCAGTCGGACGAAAGAGCCAGGGCGTCTTTGTTCCGAGCGGGCACTATAAAATTCATTTTCCGGTTGAGATGTGATTTCTCGCTTGGTATGTCAGGGATTGTGTGTACTTTACTTTGTTTAGAAAATCATCCATTGGGTTCGTATGAGTGTCTGCCATGATGTGCTTGTATAATTCGTTTCAGCATTCGTTCATTATATTAAGTTCATATCTAAGTCGTATAAATGCTCCTAATGCTTTTTGCTGTACAGAATATCCTGTAAACGAAAATAAAAAGTTGTGAAGGCATCTGCTAGAATGCCCTGCCTCCAGGTCTGCGCACGACCACAGGCTTCTTAACCACACTTCCGGCTGAACTTCCACCACTGCTCGCTGTAACACCACCTCTCGTACCTCTGGCAACTACCGGTCTCTTGACGGCAGACCTGGCCGCGGGAGCGGACGGCGTCGAAACAGTTGCAGATACAGATGCGGGTGCAGATACTGGTGCAGGGCGTCCGATTCCAATACCAACCTCAATCTCCTTTGCTCTGCGCACTGGGTCGTTACGTTCCTTCTCGCGTTCCTTCTCAGCCGCTGCCCGTTCCCGATCCGCAGCCATTTGCGTCTCGATTTCCATGCGTCGATTAAACTCGTGCTCTGTAATACGTTTCTCACGATGCGAGTAGCCCTTTTCCTTGACTGAGTAGAAGACACCGCCGAGTTCCGCAAGCCACTTTTTTCCCCCTTAAATTAGCATTTCGTCTCCTCGAGAGACTACTAGTAATAGGGGCCAAGAATAAAACTTACATGAGGATCCACCGCGGTGACAGTGGACATATACTCTTTACTCGTCAAGATGAGTTCGTGATAAACGACATAATCCGGCACATAACCCAGTCCATATAACGCACTAGTCGGATGTAACTGGACGGTGACACTGGTGCGCAAGTTGATAAACTCGCCCAGCCCTTTCTTTCGAGCTGCTTGATGGTAGTAACCCGAACAGATACATTTCCTGATAACGTCCCAATCTGTGCCACAGCTAACGAGAGGCATCTTTTGCACAGTCATGATATCGTGCAACTGTTCGCGAATTTCCTTCGCCCGGCGGAGAGACTTGGAGTGTAAAAAGTGTCGGACGCACCAGCCGTCAGAGTACCCGTTCGCTTTCCACTGCGTGTACACATGAAGCAAAGTAAGATGGTCAGATTCTGGAACAAAGAACTTTTCTCTGGCGGCATCAGACTCTTCTTGTCGCTCTTTGGGGCGGAAGAATACGTTCGGTACAGAGAGCATGGAAACGATGGTCAGGATCTCCTCACTGCATTCATATTCTTCGCTCGCGGTGATTAGTAATTTCGCCAACGAAGGGTCCATTGGGAACGGCGTCATGCGACGCCCGAGAGGCGTCAAATCTCCCAGATTATCCAAAGCGCCTAGAGACCATAGCTCGAACAATGATGTTGAAATTGTTTCTTGCGGAGGCGGATCCATAAAATCAAAATCCAGGAGATCCTTAACACCGAGTGATTTCAGCAAAAGCACAGTATTTGCCAGACTAGTCCGTTGTATCTCCGGTATGGTCTGTATATATAGCTCATTTTTGAATGCTTGTTCCGTGTATAGTCGAAACGCCTTGCCAGGACCAGTTCTACCGGCTCTTCCAGCACGCTGTCCCGAATTTGCTTGAGAGATAGGCGTGATCTGCAATGTGTCCATGCCCATTCGAGGGTTGTAGACCTTGAGTTTGGAGAACCCGGAGTCGACCACGTACACAATTCCGTCCACCGTCAAGCTTGTTTCAGCAATGTTTGTTGCCACGATTACTTTTCGCACTCCCGGAGCAGCTTTTTCAAAAATCTTCGCCTGTTGCTCCGCGGGCATCTGACTGTAAATAGGGAGAATGCTCAATTTTGGAGGATCGTTCAGCATTTTGAGTCTTTCTTCAACTAATTCGCAGGTTGCTTCAATATCTTCTTGACCAGTCATAAACACTAGAATGTCACCAGGTCCTTGCGAGACGTGGATAGCCAAAACCTGTTTGACGGCGCTATCCACATAGTCCTCGCAAGGTGAGCGAGAAAACTGGATGTCAACTGGGAAGGTCCGTCCGGGGATAATGAATTCTGGAGCACCGCCAAAAAACCGCGAGAATCGCTCCGAGTTCATCGTTGCGGAAGTGACGATAAGTTTCAAGTCTCGCCTCCTGACCAAGACTTTCTTAATGAGACCCATCAAGACATCTGTATTCAACGCACGTTCATGTGCTTCATCCATGATAATGCAGGAGTACTTGTCGAGATCAGGCTGTACCAGCGATTCTCTAAGAAGCACGCCATCGGTCATGTCTGCATTGCACGGTTAGAATTGATAGGTGATAGTGTTTATAGTCAATAAGAGAGGTCACTTACATTTTATCACTGTTTTATCACTCGTGCAATCTTCAAATCGAATCGCATATCCAACGAGATCACCAAGATCTACTGCCATTTCCTCGCTCACACGCTTCGCGACACTCATGGCAGCCACTCGCCGTGGCTGCGTACAGCCAATCATGCCCTGCTTCCCGTATCCATCTTCGTACAAGAATTGGGTCAATTGAGTCGTTTTCCCAGAACCTGTCTCGCCCACTACGATGATAACCTGATTGTCCCGTATCACCCGAAGCAGGTCCTCTCGCACCGCAAATGCTGGCAGATACTCGCGCTGCTCACGCAAGGTTTTGCTTTTGCTGAAAGCGCTGGCGCCACCTTCGTCTTTTTTGAGATGATGAGAAAATTTGTTTGTGTTTTTGTAGACTTCTTCGATCGGAGCTGCCACTGCACTATCTCCTTCGTCTTCCTTGATACCGATCAGATTTCCCAGCGCGGTCCCAACCATAGTAGTTGATTCATGAGCCTGCTTCTGTCGTTCTCTCTGCTGCCTCCGTTCTCGAACAACCTTGCTCCCCTTTCGACTGAAAACAGCCATGTCACTTTGCGGATCTCGCACGGCGGATATAGGCTCCAACTGCTTCGTGAAGATCGTACGGCCGTCGAGAAACGGCGGGCGGAGATCGTGCACCAGGAGATGCACGCGCATCTCCTCGTCATCATCGTGGCTAAAATCACTTGCGAATTCTCGTCGCTGCGCAACTCCGGACGTGAGCATCCGGTTCGTCTCCCAGTTGTCTATATCTTGTCGCTTTGCGTCGCGCAGTGGCGCTGGCAGAGAGCTCTTCTGCCTCTTCGCAGGCGGCGGCGCATCGTCGCGGGCCATTCTGGCTCAGGGTTTGAAGAGCCAGAGATCTTTATATGTGAGGCTCAAATGAACGTATTTCTCATCAAGTAGTGAACTAGGATTCAAAATTTGGTGGATGAACCATGAGATTTGAAGCTTCAATACAAACAATGCAAACATGGAAAGCAATGCGAGATTTGTTCTTGGCCTGAAGAATCAGGCCGCGACAGCCAAGACCCCGCAATGTTAATCTAATCCGACCATTTTACGAATTAATTTATGCCAGCTATATACACGTCGTCCTTCGTTGAACAATCGAGATTCAGCATCGGCATCATGGCCTCCCCGCAGCAGGTCAGCGTAAGGAAACAACAAGGTATGAAACCCCGGAAGAAATCTCCCTTCAAAATAAAATGAAGATAGCTAATGTTTATTGACTGCAGAGCTGCAGCTGCAATATTCCAACTACAAAAATGCGCTGCAACACATGGCACAGAAAATTGGGGATATCGAACAAGAAACCGAGGAGCACAAGTGAGTGGATGTGCATGATCTCTTCCTGTTCTACAATACCATCGGGATTCTCCCCACGCGAAAGCAGCTCAGCACGAAGAACTACAACTAATAACTAATCATGGCTATTCGCAGACTCGTCATTGAGACCCTCGAACCTCTCTCGGCTGATCGCAAATGCTTCCGTCTGGTCAATGGTGTCCTCGTCGAACGCACCGTCGGAGAAGTGGTGCCTTCACTAAAGACCAATGCCGATGGCTTGAAGCAAGTGCTCGATGAGCTGTTGAAGCAGTATAAGGCGAAGCAGACGGAAATGGACAATTGGAAGGTCAGTTTTTTTTATTCAATAGTTTGCAAACTACGTCTTACTTTGCCATGCGATAGTAATGAACTTGACGCTGATCCACGTATTGCTGCCAACAGAAGAAGAACAACGTTCAAGTGGTCCAGCAATAGGACATTTGAATCTGATTACGAAGTTCGCTGCTGGCCGAAACGAATCCTGAGGTTCCAACTCTGTTTGAATGCAAGGGTGTATGGCACGAATTTGAATGGGAGAGTAATTCCCAGCACAGCATTGGACCGGACATATCGGACAGAAATTGGTAGCAGTTTCACAACTCTGCTCAAATGCCTTACAGCCGTCAGTATAACAAGTATTGACCTGGAACCATTCACGGTTAGTCTACGATTCTTACGTAGCACGAAAATGCAGTGGCACAGAAATATGACGGACACAGCCAATATTGGAAAGCGATCCTTCACACCACGTCCATTCAGCCAGGATGCAAGCATGCCTGACAGCATGAGTAGTTTGTGATGCGAATATGAGGCGCCCGCTTTGCAAAACGGAATTATTTTGTCTTGCCGTGTCAATGAGTCATGGATGGGAGTTATCTCGACAAGCTTGAATAGAAATAGTGTCTCGGCTGGATAATTATCGCCATTGCTCTTGGGGGGAAAAAAAATTAAAGCGTCTGTCTCCGTCTGATTACTAATTAACTTGTGAACACGCTGATTTCGGAGTTTTTAAAATAAGTATGATCTCGTAGGTGTGCTTCTGAGTTGTCATCGACATATAAGTTGCTAGGAGCTAATGCATCCTCTGCCTTAAGGCCCTACGAGAGCCCTATTCCACGTCAGCCCAATCAGGTGGTAAAAAGGCCGTGCATCATACATGCAAAGCCACCTTCATCTCTCTTCTTTGCATGTAAATTATGAATTGGTCTGTGCCGCTTGCATTAGCGCCATGTAGAATTTTTTTTTCCCTTGCGGTGGAAGTATTCACATCAGAGGCCTCGGAAGGTATAAGCACCGAAGTCGTTACAATGTTTAACTCCAAGGTTCCTCTCCTGTTTGAGCTGCCGTCAATGACCGAAAATAGTATCATTCATAATTGCTGTATGAACCAGTGATACCCAACAGTTGATGTTCAATTAATGCTCAAGGCTGCAGACTGCGGATCGTGGCTGGTGTTCCTTGGATCTGTGGTGAAATAGATGTCCGCAAACGGCCTTTAATGTGCCACACGCATCGATACGGTTTTACCATGTATTCCAACAGTCACAAATTAGCCACGGAGGGAACACCCCGTGAGAGTCGATAGTTGACAGTATTCATGGATTTCAGCGTAATTCAAATCGGAGTTCCTCGCATCGCTACATGGAGTACGGACAAGGGAAAGGCACGGTTGCTTGTCTGATTCCCTCGAGAGGATGAAAGATGAGAATGCCGCAACTTCTGTAGAGCAGTAAGATGGTGGAATCGTAAACAATGAGAAAGAGAGAGAGAGAAAAAAAAAAACAGAGAGGAAGAATTGAAGAAGTAAGCAAAGTCACGAGCGATGCTGACTGTACAGTGTTAATGTTGGTGTATCCGTATTCTGACCCTAACCCTGATCCGCGCCGCCCTAGGGCGCTGACTGAGCTGACTGAGCTGACTGAAAGACTCGCTTCATTCGTCCGTCTTCATTCTTCATCTTCATCTTCCACCCATATTCTACTCTTCTTTACTCTCCTAGAGCAGAATACGCGCAATTGCGTCAAGTATTGACTTGCACAACAACTTTCTATTCTCTTCATTTCTTGCCGATCTTCCTGGTACGAAGGTTGCTTTTCCAGCAACATTGTTTTCGCCGCGTTAGTCGCTCCAGCCCCGGATAGCCCCGTTCGCGCGCCTCTCCCCTCTCACACCGCTAGAGGACCCATCCCCAAACATCATCATTCTATGCCACTACTCAGTGCTAAAGACTAACAACTAAGCCCTGGCTTTCGCCGAACAGCTCTTTTCGCATTGCGCCTCAAACCCGGCCCCCCACGCGTCCACGATTCTAAATTATCGACCACATTGGGCGTCTGCGAGGTAAATCGCTGCCCAGCCCACCGAACGTGTGACGCAGTCCTGGCAGTCTTCTTTCGCGTGGACCTGAGAGTTTCCTCACCCCTCTGACGTGGTCAATCCTGCCAGCAGGGCGTCCTGAGTTTTCCCCTTTTTTTTTCTCGGAAGTACACTTTCGTCTAGTTCTCTCAAAAGGTCTAAAAAGATGTCCTCGGCCTCTCCTCCAAAGGAGCCGGATGTGGAACCTGAAGCCCAGTCAGGCGATGACCCCGAACAAATGGATCGCGATAATCAAGATCCCAGTGGACAAGGTCAGGAGTTCGAGGTGAAGGAACAAGACCGCTGGTTACCAATTGCAAATGGTACGTGCTGTGATAATACTCTGCCCCGTCGTGTTGCGCCTCTATGCTCGCGAGATCACACTTAATCGCGCCATGGTTTACGTTTTCATTGTTTGATTTGACGCGCATCCCCAATATCATGGCTTATAAGATGCACTTTGCTGGCTACAATACGACTCGACTCGTATGCGCTTTGTCCATTATTGCGCACGAAGGAATTAAATTGGATTCTGCGGCGCGATGTTTGTTGTACTCGACTTGTGCGCCCTGAATCCTTTCTTTCCCGTGGAGCTTCTACAAACTCTAGCGTCCCTATATCATCAAACGATTGAAAACTCCCTTAATTGCTATTTCATCCTTCCCGGTGGAGTCATTTTTTACCAGTCAGCTAACAAGTGCCGAATTTTGACCAGTTGCGCGTATCATGAAAACCGCGCTTCCCGAAAACGCCAAGATTGCGAAGGAAGCCAAGGAGTGCATGCAAGAATGTGTTAGCGAATTCATCTCTTTCATCACAAGTGAGGGTAAGCGCGCGCATGTCTGTCTTGTGGCTCGAGCCGGCGAGTCGTGGATCTGACCTGCCTACAGCATCGGAGAAATGCCAGCAAGAGAAACGAAAGACAGTCAACGGCGAAGACATACTATTTGCCATGACCTCTTTAGGCTTTGAGAACTATGCCGAGGCCCTGAAAATATATCTATCCAAATACCGTGAGGTAAGTTGCTCCTGATACTTGTTACTAAGGCGTAAGCCAACGTCAATGCACGCCTCGTCGCTGACACGCCATATAGACACAGACCGCTCGTGGAGAGAACCAAAACCGCCCTACAAGCAGTGGATACAATGCCGGAGGGCCGGTTGGTGGCTCATCAAGCGGAGCTCCAGCTGCTCGTGGCACCGCGGCTGCCGCGCCGGCCGGATTCGCTGGGGCTTCAGAAACATCCGGAAATATGCTTGGCTCCAATTTAGACCCTTCAGAGCAAGATAATTCTGGCTATGGCTACGGCTCTATGGTTGGCCAAGGTCACAACGGTACTGGCACGGAATTTCATTGAGCATTAATCAGAACGTGATGGACGATTGGGTACTCAGACTACGAGGTCCCTATTGAAACTCTACTTTTTTTTGGCTTCATATTTGGAATTGCCTTTTCATCCTCTATTATCGTTATCTGGCGACGTGGTGCACGGTGTTGGCCCGAATTGGTACAAACAACAACGATTCCAGCTTTAAAGTATATTCGACAGAAAACCAAAACGACGTTGCGTTGCAGCTCGAGGACGGTCGGGCTTGCAGTCATCAGTCAATCTTGCGGCTACTCTTTTCTACAGGGAATAGAATATCCCCAAGCTTTCTCTATTGATTTCTTACTCCGGAGGTTTCGATGTTATTGGCTCCGCTGTCGTTGCGGCGTGGGCTTAGAGTGGACGACAACGCTGTCTTGAAACAGGCGCTTGGGTTATGTTTTGGCTTCAGGACACTGGTTTTTATTTATCGTTTGATTCTTTTTTTTTCCCCGTATCTTCTGCTTTCCTGTGTTGTGCTGTTACGATTGTAGAATCAACATTCAATCGAACTTATTCTTGTCATCTTTTCTCTTTAGTTAACTTACTTTAAGTTGGCTTAATAAGTTGAATGCGGAGAAATCACGTGGGCGCATCCCCTCCCAAGGATTCCGATTAGTCAATTGCCCTCCCCGCACCTTCCTCCAGCGGGAGTTACCCATAACTTCCTTAACTAACACAAAAGATAAAAGATCCAATTATTTTATCAAATAGCTCGTTGGCTTCTTTTTCCTTCCTGATCATCCAACTCCCTATACGCGAATGCATACCTCCCAATATACCTTTTTTACGTCCTACTAATGTTTATATATCATCATTGTTGGCCATCCAATTGGGCTCGTGATCTGATCTCCCTGGGAGCTCACCGTTGATAATGCGCCCAAGGATCAATGCTGTTTCAAGTTTCAAGAGCCTGTTGATCAATGGCTTCGGCTGAACACAAAATTTCTCATCAGGTCTCCGGCGACGGTGTATCCAAAAGGCGCCCTGGTGGGTTTTCTTTCTGCGTTTGTCTTGAAGCTCATATTGAAGTAGACACTGATATGTTTTCCGAACCTTAAAGGAGCCGCTTGCGTGCACTGTCATCGTCGGAAAGTGAAATGTGATGCGCAGTCCGTCGGATTTCCGTGCTCAAACTGCAAGTCCTCCGGCAAGGTCGATTGCCGGATACATGAGAAAAAAAAGAGACCCGTTGTTCGTTCGGCCTTGAACCCTGTTCCAATCCTCAGTCGTCCGCTTCCACAACCCGAAAACGATAGCCTGCGCGCGAATGTCTCCAGCAGTCTACAAGGAAGGCCGCGTCAGAATGATGACTTGAAAATCCAAAATTCGGATAAATCTCTCGGTACCAGTCGCATACCAGACACACAGCATATTGCTCAACTACGACCGGACCCTGCCGATGATAGGCGGAAAATGGACGACCGTCTGGTGACGCTAATTGATGAGCAGGAAGTTGACTCTCGAGCGATTCAGCACGGCGTTCGTGCCATCTACGTCGGGCACGATGTGTCAAACATGTCGTTTCTACTTCGTCAACAGCGAGGTGATGAAATGTCGTATCATTTGGCCGGAAACGAGATACCTCGCCGTCGTTTAGAGATTGGCCACGATCAGTTCTTACAGGATGCTCTGACGCTGCCAGACAAATCCCTCGCGGACGAATTGGTGGACGCTTATTTTACTCACGTCAACCCGGGCTATCCTCTTATCGAAGAAGAGACTTTCATGTCCCAATATCGCAACCGAGACCCGTCCAACCCACCCCCTATTCTACTTCTTCAAGCAGTTTTATTAGTCGGCGCTCATGTATCTCTTGACATGCCGGCGAGAGAAGAATTGAAAAACGTAATCTATCGACGATGCAAGTGGCTCTTCGACAATAGGATAGAGCGGAATCGAGATGTACTTGTACAGACGGCACTGCTACTAACCTGGCATTCTGATGCTATTGACGATGATGTTGCAGCCAATGCTCACTTCTGGGTCGGGGTTGCCGCGCGTATCGCTACAGGATTGGGGATGCATCGCGAGCCTGCATCGAATAAGTTTAGTGCCATTGATAGTCGCACGTGGCGGCGCGTATGGTGGATTCTTGTGCAATACGACGTTCTCATATCATTGTCGTATGGCCGACCACAAGCTATGTTAGTTGAGACCCATGTCTTTTCATTCGGATGCAGTATTGACTAATAAATCTTTAGTAACCTAGAGGACAGCGATGTCCACCCGTTGCAGTCAGCAGACTTCATTGGATGTGGCTACAGTGTGCAGACAGATTTTGTTATACACTTCGCGGGACTGTGCTCAATGATTTCGTATATTATCCGGGAAAGATTTGGGCTCACAGTCAGCATGGAACGCCGGAAAGCAATCCTTCCGGAAGCCGATGAGGCATTGGCAAATTGGTCCTTGAGCTTGCCAGATACTCTTCGACTACGAAGTTCCATGGATCCCTGGTCAGCAATGCTGCATCTCACATATAACAATTTCCTGATTCTCCTTCACCGACCTCACCCTCGCGCATCGGCTTATTCAGAGGATTACGGACCGCACGATGCTGAAATCTGCAGTGCCGCTGCCGGTGTCATCACGTCTATATTCGAGGAGCTCCGACAAAAAGACTCTATCAAATATCTATGGTGTACCGGTGTCCATACACTGTTTACTGCCATGATTCAGGTCAGGGTTGAGCTCCGATTCTCGAATCCCGTACTGGCCATCAATGCGCTTCGACGCTTCGACTCAACTTTATCCTCCCTCCGTAATCTGGCGGATTACTGGTATAGCGCAGAATCGATTTTACGCCTCTTTGAAAATTCAAAGAAACTACGACAGGACTTGCGCCTCGTTCATGAAGAAGCCCCAGGACCACCGAAAGCGGCAAAGGAGAAAGATTTGTCCACTGAAAATATAACTAACCGTACGACCGCGCCTATGACATCGTCCATGGTACCGCAGGCAGCAGTACCACAGGCGTATACTCAGATTGATGTAGATAACAACTTAATGCCTCAAAGTGATGCGACCAATACTTTACCAGATATAGGACCTCAGCTACAAGAGCAGGAAGCGATGGAGCCTAACGAGCAGTATCAGTACAGCAGAAAGGTACTCGATGAATCCGGCGACGTCCCGACTGTGCATCAAGGAGATGGATCGGAACACTCACGGGAGTATCTTGACTGGAAGCAACTTTTCCCATTTGCTGATCTAGACGATCCCGGACCCATGAATGTAGAAGGATTGATGGACATGGAAGACGAATGGCGGCAATTATACATGGAGCCGCAAATGTCGGATCTCCTCTCGGAGAGTATTTGGCCGCCGTGATGGCTTTCTTTACATGGACCCAGAAATTTATCATCCTGGATATTAGCGCCAACAATCACAATGCTGCTGAATCGAGACCTTGATCATCTGTAGCTGACGCCACATAATTCACAATGAATATTCGGTGTTGGTAACGAGTCTAGCAACTGTTCAAAGCTACAGAGATAAGAACACTTTCACCAATGTATTTTCCGCAACGGGATAGTCAAATAGATCGTTCTACGCAGGCCAGTTTTGCCATGATCCCATTGGAAAGTCACGTCTTGCCGTAGCGAACAAGGTATAGTTCGCTGACAGGGATTTTCAGGGGTCCCGTTTCTTTCGACCAAAAAGAAAGCCAACCGATTGCTGAGTTCCCGGTAGGACATACTATCCGACACATATTAGCGGATTTTATTGGACGGTTCCCTGTGTACTGCAAGTCATGAACACACAAGGAAGTTGAAGCACAAAAAATCAGGCTCGTTTTGCGCCAATTCGGATCCCCAATATTTGTTCCTCATGACCCCGCCAAGAGACACCAGTGGTCTGCGCTTGCGCTGACTCGCTCTATCCTTAATCTTGAAAGATAGATTCCTTTCACCGCACCTTTGCGAAATAACCGACTAAAAAATCAATCAGCTCAGCTGAAATACCAAGCCGATAACCTTAACGAGGATAAAAAACAACGAAGCCAAGCGGAGTGCACGGTGGCATTGGTGGACACTACCTTAGGTCGTCGCCAGTTGGCTCGGAACTAAGTAATCAACGCTCATCCTTAAGTTATAGAGTGCTAGTAACTCTACATCTGTTTACTACGAGACGAGACGGTACTATGGCTGGTGACGAATTCGGACTGGTCAAGACCGAATTCGATCCTCTCGCCGACTCATTTACTTCTTTGAATAACGACCTTTCCAGAAGTTTACAGACGTCGTCTTCCAGGCCTCAGAATGTTCACAACAAGAGGCTGTCTTCTTTCCAGGCCAATGCTGATGCCGATGCTTCAAAATATCGCTCTAATTCCAAGTCGACTAGTACCGCATCTACATCATTGCCCCACGAACAAGAAACATCGTTAGCGTGGTGCGATCAAGTACATCCTATACCTTACAATAGTTCTCTGTTCAATCTCATTCGAGAAGAACGCGAGAATGAAGGGCTTGAGAATGCTGATTCGGCGGATGAGAGTGAGAATGGCGACGAATATGATGATTACGACGACCTCCGAGAAGAAGAGGAGGGTGAAAGTTCCGATTCCGATGAACAGGAATCTAAAAAACGAAAACGCAATAAACCTACACTTAGCTGTAGGGAGTGTGTGTCAAAGAAGATGAGAGTAAGTCGAGCGGTTTTATTTTCATTATTTATTTTTCTTGTTTGGAATAATCTCTTCATCGAATACCGAATTCCGTGTGATTGCGGGTGTTTATATACCTATTCTTTTATATGCCCTATCGCAGTCAGACGACTTCCCCCACTTTGTGACTTGTTCGATTTTCTGTCTATCGTCCAGAGATTATCGGGCCTAGTTCAAGGCGCATATTCGCTGGCTGGCTCGGGTGGCAGGTCTTAAGACACGAAATGCCTCTTATTTCCGAAAGCGTCGTATTTCGCCCAACAGCCACAAATACGAGGTCTTCAGGGGTGTATCGGAAAAATAGCTATTCTTTTCCCTTTTGAGTCTATGTAACGTCGCCGTTACTGGCTAGCCCTGGAGATCGCACTCATGATTGCAATTTACCGTATTTGTCTGGCCATTCAACTGACATTCAGAGCCCTAGTGCGACCGAGGACGACCACAGTAGGTCTAATTGACGATCTCGTGCAAATGCGAGGAGCAAATGATTAACAGGAAACTTTTCTAGCTGTCTCTCCTGTATTCGCAGAGGAACCGAGTGCATTTACAGGATAACAGCTGAAACGGTCGAGTCAGTTATGTCGCTGTCCGATTAACTTAACGTTACTGGCTAGTAAATGTATGTTTCCTATCGCTGATTAGCTGTGTTGCCACAGGCAATCGCTTCGCAAGCATACCACTCGTCGAAAAGCTCAGCCCAGGGTATCGAAGCAGCATCAACAACTGCAGCCACAACCCCCGAAGCAGGGCAACAGTGACAATGTAAGTCGGCGCTCTTGAAGGGTTGACGTTCCAGAAGTTAGTTTTTAACATTCGCCATGTTGCCCAGGATGGCTCTCCAGTATCCTCGACTACATCCAAGCCTGCCCTGTTTACATATCAGGATGGCAGCGATCTTCTGCTCAGCAATCCCCCTTACTCTGACGTTGGTTCGGCTGCTACCACGATCTTCGCAATTGGATCTGAGTATGGCTCTCCTTTGTGTTATGGCGGACACTCCTAGGGTGAAAGTTGGGGCGTTGACTGATCTCTCTTCCAGATATCCCTTTGGAAATTACTGGACGCAGAACGGCGGTGTGGCTGAGGTGGTGAATGTTCTCCCCCGGAAAGAACAAGCAGATGTGTATGTGACTTTCTATTTAGTTGTTGTACGAGTTGATATTGATCAGAAGTCACTATTCAAGTCTGGTGAAAGTCTTCTTCGACGCCGTGGATCCAGTGTACCCGTTGATCAGCAAACAGAAATTCCTAACCGACTACGATGGCTTTTGGGCACTGGAAGAGGATAGAAGGTCTCGAGTTGATGCGGATTTTCTGGCTCTAACCTTCATGATTCTTGCGATGGGAACCCAGTTTTTCCGAACTCCAGAGTCCTCAGACCAGTATCAGAAAGTGGCCGATTTTTATTCCAGTGCCTGCTACCAGAGTATGCGGCTATATTCATATCTAAATCGTACATCTGTGCGCTGTCTTCAAGCTATGGTCTACATGACCTATTTTTTGATGAATTCCGGTCGAACTTCAGATGGCTGGGCATTCTCTGGGACTCTTATCAGACAAGCCACCGCGCACGGCATCAATCGTGAACCAACGCTGTTCGGCAGTAAATTCAATGCGTTTCAAATGCTTGAAAGAAGACGACTCTGGCACGGCATCGTTTGTCAGGACAGTTTTATGAGTATGAGTCTCGGCCTTCCTCCGGCTGCCATGCATGGAGACGTTGGAGCTGCCGCGCCACAGCGCGATAACGACGAGTCTTCTTATAGCAACACCGACCCGAGCCCTGAAAGTGATATCAACGGCGAGGATTTTCTGAATGAAATCGGCCACTCTGATGCCGGATACGTACAAAGCATGTACAATCTTGCCTTACTGGCGCGGGATACCATAGTTCAAGCGCGTGCCTTATCTACGCCAGTGGCACCAAACAGACGTCAGAGAGACAGGTTGATGGAAGAATATCGTGCGACGTATCGGAATTTTCCCGACGAGTTTCGTGCCTGGGACGAGGAGTCGATTGCTGCTTTGGCTCAGAATGGGCGGAAGCGTCTAGTTCGCCAAATCATGTTTCTCACGGGCATTTATTGGCATTGCGTGGTACTGATTCAATGCGAGGGACTCGAGGAGAGTGAAGCACAGGAAAAACAATTGGCCAAATTGGGGAAAGTACCTAAAGGGCCCAGCAGCGTTGAGAAATATACCAAAGGCACTCTTGAGGCGGCCTGCGAGTCAATGCGAGCTTTTTTTGTGATTCACGAGGTTCTCGGCGGCGAGACCAGTGTGTGGTGGTCATTTTCTCATCGGGCTTTCACGGTCTCGGTGTGTCTTCTCTCCTCTTCTTTTCTCTTCTGCTGTTGCTCTTTTTTTTTGGCTTTCTCGTGAACATTTCGGCTCTCTTTCTGACTGCGAACAGGTCACAGTTGCTCATTTACTAAAGAGACACGATGAAGCGAGAGAGCAACAGGTAAAATCCGAAACGTCCCCCTCACGTGCAGCTCGCCGCAGGAAACGCGGAATTTCTATGGAGCCTCTCTGGGAAAAAGCACGAAGTGATGTGCGTCGTATGCTTCAGATACTGACAGTGCCGGCAAATGCCGGAGACAAGG
Source organism: Talaromyces borbonicus (assembly GCA_002916415.1). Classification (NCBI taxonomy): domain Eukaryota; kingdom Fungi; phylum Ascomycota; class Eurotiomycetes; order Eurotiales; family Trichocomaceae; genus Talaromyces; species Talaromyces borbonicus. Next base: position 1,437,484 of record NBSA01000028.1, on the reverse strand, counting down.
CTGCCAAAACTCGAGTAGAAGTTTTGAGCAGTTATTTATAATGTTGATTTCCTGGTGTTTGGTTAACTTCCAAATGTGGTTTTCTTGTCAACCAGATTCTTTGAGTCTCATTTTCAACCGTAGTGTTGCTAGGAATTCGTTCAAGTAGGTATGCGTAGAATTTTCAATGTCGAGGTCATCCAAAAACAAAGCGTTTCCAGTTATCAGCTAGTCTTTTCGTCCCGTCTTCGAGAGGCCAATGCTTTACGTCGCATACTGTCCTCATGCTCTCCTCTAATAGATTGTCCATACGCTCCCCGGCAGTGTGCAAATCGCTTTCTATCAGTATGCGGTCATCAGGCAATGTTTCCAGAGACTTCTTGACCCATTTCACAGACGATCCAGCGAAATTTATCACCGTAGAAAATGAAAAATAGACATCAGATGGGACTTTGGGGTTAGTCAACTGCTGGATCGCTTCTGGAGACCCAGAATACGAATGCATGCATATCCGTGGAGGATACGGCAATGGTGTCGACGTAGTACTGCGTTTGTCGTGGGTATGCTCATCGTTATCACCATCTTCTTTGCTATCGCCTTGACCACGCAGTTTTGTTTCGGTCTCAACCTCGTTCTTCTCTTCGTAGTCTTTGATTTTCTGTCGTCGTTTGCTTTCTACAATCCGCTCGTGACCACTCCATAATTGCTTAAAGACGTCAAGTACGGCTCCATGAGCCTGCACACTATGCACTGAAACAGCACGATTCAGTTCGCCTGCTAGCTGTAATTGAGCTTTCAGTAACGCCTTTTGATGCTCAATTGAGACTCGATAAGGTGAAAGCCTACGACCTTCTCGAGATCCAGGTGTCAGGCCCGTGTTGCGCGTTCCGAGCTCTTCTTCCTGCCATGGCATGGGAAGACGAAAAGCCTTGTCTAGTCCAACTTCACCTACCAAAGCGTTGGGGTGAGTTAATAGACGAGCTCTAGTTTCGTCGAGCAGGACTGCGAGCGGCTTCGGAGTAGGAAGAGTTCTGAAAAAGTGTTCATCTTCTTCCGAAGTTCCCAGCGACCCTGTCAATACGGATCGATAGTGATACAACTTTGCTTCGTTGTTCATATTTACAGTATCCGTTGTATCCGGGCATTTTGTTTCGTGATTCTTGATGCATATCTGATGCGCAAACCACGGATGCCATCCGAAGCAGGGTACGATCTTGCCTCTTCCATGGAGAGACTCAAGGTCATACAGTCCAAGAGTCTTAGCTACTTCATCCACCAAATCCTGGTCTTCTCCCCTGGTCGACATAACCGTCAATGCCGTGGCTTTCATATACGGAATGTCTGATATTGACGACATTGTATCTGTGGGATGGCAATGGGCGTCGAACACTCCCACTGCCCAGGGGAAGGGAATTCTTGAATTATCAGCTTCATCGTCCATGATTTTTGCGAGGGAAGAAGCTGAAAAGGGTTTTGTTTGATGTTCTGCGTCTGCGTCGAGAATCCAAGGTGAAGGTGGCAGAGTTGGCAAGGTTCCCTGTTGATGGGTCGAATTGATGAGGCAAGAAACGCCATTATCTGGTCCACTGACCCCAACCCTAACCCTTTCATGCATCTCACATCTCTGCAGGCTCCGAAGTAGTATCTCTAATTAATTTATAGCTGAACAGTATTGCCATCAGGAGGCTTTATGCGGTCGTGAAATTCACAGCGGACATACTATTTACCCTGCACAATCTATGCAGCAGCAATTACTGTTGTCGAGTGCTGTGTTATGTAGCACTGTCTCTGAACTGTAAACATCCATTATCTCCGCAACCTGGATGCGGATAGCCTCGGGATTCAGCTTCATCCATGCTTCTGTCCTTCCGGGTTTCCTCCTGGCTTGAGTTACAAGCTGTTTAGTTGTCGGTTCAGCTACTGCTCAAATTGGCAACGTTCGATGGCAAAGTCCAGGGTGTAGTATCAGACCAAAGGAACGTGCAACAGAGACCTTACAGGTTGGTGCCCGCATCACATGCCAGAAGACCATCAACGCCCAGACCTTTGGCCCCGGGCTTGTTGATCTTTCACTTTTACACCTTCCAAAATCTCTTGAGGATCGCAGAAGGAAGTGCACAGGCTCCTCTTCACTGGTGTGGCTGCTATATTATCTCGTAACCCGAGAACAATCTGCAGTTTGTGATCTACTCTGCACCTGGGAACCGAAAGATGCTGGACCTATAGCAGAGAACGGCTTGATTCTTGATTCTATCCGGCTCCGAGATCCCATTCATGGATGTTATACGAGATAGAAGGTCAAAGCAGATGCTCATTTGATCAGATCAATTCAAAAACACAGGCAGATACATGATTGGCATTGCCTGACTCCGCGTGAAACAGAGCGGAAAAAAGAATCGTGCAGCCGTGCTTCATATGGATGTCAGAGCTATCAACACACGGCATTATTTTTGATACAACCTTTCATTCGGTACTAGATCGAAGAAGTGGAGAGACATGTGGCATTCCACCGTGGTCAACCTCGTTCTTCTTCCGTTTCTCCTCTTGATCTCAATCCCGCTTGCATTCTCGGCTTCCATCACCGCAGCGCTGGCTTTTACTACACTGACTATTCGCGCTCTCATTGTTGCAGTTGAGCTGGGCTTTGCATTGCTTGCGAATTTCTTCTTATTCCCGGCCGAGTCCCCAGCAGCCGGGTCATTCCTTGCTCTTACCGAAGGCAACACGCCGGGAGTAGAGCGGACGAGTCCTTATGGAAAACCGACAAAGTATCAGCAGCAGGCGGGTCTTGTGAGGTCTCGCCGTGGGTCGTTATCGTCCAAGGAAGGAGTTCTGGAAGATTACTTTCTCTTCCAACACAATCAACCGGTAGGCTTGACCTGACCTGACGCCCCAATAGAGTATGAAGAACCAATAGCTAATGATCTTATAGCACCACGGACATCCCTCGATACCTTCAACGTATGAAGTGCTCTCTAATTTTGTCTCCGGAAATGCAGAGCGCGATTTCGAGGGAGTCGGCGGCTGGAGAACACCTGTGTTGATGCGGAAAAAGGGTCGACGCACGTCGTCCGTTTCGTCGTCCAGCAATAATCATAGCAGCGGAGAAGAGGAGCTGCTGGATCACGACGACGAAGAAGCATGGTTGTCGATCAATAAGCGTCTCGAGTTACCGTCAAGGCACATCAACATTGCTTCACCAATGCTCTCGCCCAATATAACAACCCACATGGACGACCAGTTGCGCCAATATCAGAATCGCTACCAATCTGCTCATTTCTACCAGGAAAATCACACGGAACGACCGAGATTTCACAGACGATCAAACACTTCACCTCTCGTATCAACTAGACACACTTTATCCCCTACCACCACTACCACAACAACAGCACCAACCACTCAGCGTATGCACAGAGAGGGTCACCAGCAGCTACAAACATCGAAATCTAGCGGCGGTCTGGATTCCCTCGCCCTAGTCCGTCCATCATCGTCACCTTCACCACCACCGGCGCCAGCAACAGCAACATCATTGCTATCACCATCATCATCTACATCTTCGTCCGGATGGCACGAAATTGGCGGTCCGTTACTAATGACCTCATCTTCATCATCGGGGCTTGGTCCCGATCACAAGTTAGTACATTATTACAGTTCGAATTTCGCGGAGCGAAGAGCACGCAGACGGAGTTCGGCAAGTTCTTCTAATGCGGCGGCTGTAACGGCTGCGAAGCCCATGTTTCTGACTGGGCTGGGACTTAAGTAGCTCTAGCTGTTCTCCAGAGGAGTGATTCTGATCGGAACATATTCTGTTCTTATCTTGAATTGACATTTCATGATCGACATTGCTTTTGTACACATGCATGATCTAACGATTTGATTGTTTTAAGGATGTATACTTGAGCGAAACATTAATTACGAATTTGCGAATCGAAATTGTCCAGAATAATCCTCTGATTCTTCGAATGGTTCAAAACCAAAATTATTGTCTATATATGATTATATAACAAAAAAGCTGACAATACTCCTGCTCCATAGACTTGATGATTCTCACTTCATGAAGGGTCGCTAAATTTTCAGGCACATAAATTAATAGTAAAGAAAGAAAGAAAGAAAGAAAGAAAGGGAGTCGACAGACACGGCAGCAACAATTCTATGATCGACGCTTGGCTTCTCTTTTCTTGACATCTTCCATCTCTTTCAAAATAATCCCGTTAAATTCTTCGTCCCCTTCGAGATAGAGATGGTGGCCGGCATTCTTCACAATATAAACCGTTGCCGAACCATTATCTGCCTCGCGTTGTTCGGGAGTAGCGTCCTTGAGAACACGCCGTTTTTCCTCTTCTAATTTCTCCTTGGCTGCAAAACCGCCGGCAACATCCATCCAGTCGTGGTCTCCGTACATGAAGACGACGGGGATGCCGTTTTCTCTTTGTGTCGAAGGCGTGGCTGGTGCAGATTCTGTGCTTATGCTTGAACTAGATGCCGATGTTAATGCCGCAGGCGAATCCGGTCTGATGACCTGTCGTCCAATGGCCTGAATGCGACGGATAAGCGGACTGCGTGCAAACGCTCCCGGCGCTAATAGATAAGTCAGGGCGTACTCGCCACTGCCGCGAAGTCTGAAAATAGAGTAGGTGTAGTCGTGCAGAGCTGCTGCTTCCGCGTAAGGTAGATGGGAAAATCGTCGGGATGTCCAGCGTGATACCAAGCCCGGACCGAGCGGGCCAGACCATCGAACGAAGCTGAATGGAGAGACGTTGGCGTCCCAGAGATAAGTGACAAGTCGTGGTAGACGAGGAGTCCTTCGATCTTTGGCATCCGCCGAATCATTGGGCATCTCCTCGGTCACGGCATACGGGTCTTCCGGGATGCCAACTGGCGAAACCAGAATCAATTTGTTCAATCGACCGGGATATTTGAGTGCGTAAGCAGCAGCTATGTAACCTCCCATGCTGTGTCCCATCAGCGTAAAGCGGTCGATCTTGCGCTTGACCCGCCATTCCTCGAGCGCATCGACGAACCAATTCTCCGCCTCCGTGATAGCTTCTTGGCGATCTGACGCTTTGATCTTGAAAGGCGGGCGAGTGCTACGGCCCATACCTAACAGGTCCAGTGCGTAGAGACGCCAACCTTTGGCGCGACTCAACGGCTCGAAGTTCCTGTAGAAGAAACCTAGCCCCGCACCATATCCATGAAGCATAACCAGGTTCTGATCGGCTTCTTCGTTGAGGCGCTCTACAGAGAACTCGTTCAAAGCTCGGTTCTTCCCACTCAGCTCAACCATTCGCGAGCGCCAGCGACGAGGGCCGTACGGGTCATTGTTCGAGTTCACAGCCTCGTCACCGATTTGAGTGGGATCAACAGACTGCAAGCTGTCGGTTGCGTTAGGTGAATTGGGAGCACTTGCTTTATTACCAGTCTGTCGTTGAGTGGGGGCTTCTTGAAGATACGGAATGAGGGAGAGGACTTTGTGTTCGGCAACTGCAGCAGGGGCTTTATGCCACTTTACAAGCTCGTCAGCTTTTTTTTTCTTAGTTTTCTTATACAGTTATACCTCAACCAATTGGAAGGAACCACGAACCCATTGTTGTATCGTCTCCTTTACGCCCAGCGGCAGCCAGGGAGAAGGCGCATACGCACCCTGCGTGACGGAAAACGGTAGTTTGCGAGCGGCATCTGTTGAATCCCGCAACTGTTCGTTGGGTAGACCAGCCTCGCTCGGGTTGACCGTTTCCACGGACGGCATTGTTATGACAGTGTAATTTGTATATTGAGAGGGATATCGGCCGGCGTCGTCAGAAAGACCGCGATAGAATATATTTGGTATTCTGCTGACAGCGACGGCGGTTCGCAACCTCCGTGGTTCAAAATCTAGCGACAAGTGCGCCGGACGAAATCGCAGAGGATACACGGTGCGCTGAAAATCGATGGGAATGACAGGAGACAAAACTCCTGCCACTCGCTCGGCAATAAGCACGCACTATATATAAAGAGCCTGGGAGAATTGGCGGCGGAGAAAGGGCTTCAACCAAGCGCTATGAACTGCGGACACAAAATAAAGCCGCAGCCGAATGACACGCGTTCCAGATGCTAGACGGGCAATTGACGCACTTCGTCCGAAGACATGCATATATTAACTGGCCAAGGCTTGCAGGATAAGACGAAGAACTAACAAAACACCGAGTTCGATCGAGAGGGAGATAGATGTATACTATAGGCAAGGCAACGTCGTTTTCTCTCTTGGGACAAGCTTACTAAGTTAAGTTTGCTGGGAGTTTTTTGTTAGAGAGAACTGGGATGGATAGGAATGACTTCACTGGCTTGTTGCTTAGGTAAAAAGCCTTAAAAAGCCTCAGGCTTAAACCCATGATGAATCGGAGCAATGTGATTGGTTGTCGGTGTTAAAGCGCGGACTTTGGCGTGTGCTTTCTGTTGGTCGCTCCTTCTGAGTTTGCAGTTTCCAGTTCCTTCCTTTTTTTTTTTTTTCGCATGTGGGACAACGGACAAATTGCAATCCCGTCCGAGTCGCTCCTGCCGTACGTCCGTTGCGAACTTCTTACTGCCTTACTGCCTTACTGCCTTGTTGCCTTGGGACGTGCCTCCTCGGTAGCAGGCCTGAAAAATGAGGCATCGGACACGTCCTCGGCTTCCCGGAACATCAATCACTGCTCAGCGCCCACTACCTTATACAGCACAGCATCTTATTGTTCACAGCTCAATGTTACTTCCAACGAGGAGAGAAAAGAAAAGCATCCCAACAGAAATTGGCTAATTGCACCTACTAGTAATCAAACTCAACGCAAGCACAGCGCAACAGATTCATCCAGTCTCAGGCCCCTCGCACACTCACACACGCAAGGCGGCGCGGTAAACATACAGCTTCAGTGATGCAATAATTGGTCCCGGCTAGCGGGCTGGATACATTGCAGCCAACTGCAGCTGGTTGTTCTGATTCAGGACCTGCAGCTCGCTCTCAACATACCGAAGGGAAACAGTAAGCACCGGCAGCAAGCAGCAAACAGCAAGCAGGCGCATCGGATCCCAATCCCTTTGGTTGTGAGAATTGTCAGAGCAGCAACCCCATGGCTACATCGCGCCTCGACCAGCTGGTAAAAGGCGCTCCGCCGCCCGAGGCACATCTCCCCTTCAACGACGCTCCGGCGCCATTACCCAAATCCTATCTCGAGGGCACACCTACCGCAGACTCTAGGCCTACAACGCCAGACCCGCTGTCTACCTTGCCCTCGTCGCCGCCGCAAATCTATCTCAACCTATTGATTCTTGAAAGTTCCCTACGTGCGCAATATCTAGCCTTGCGCGAGCGCCGGCGTCAAAATACTTTCTTCTTACTGCTGTTGGCCGCCTGGATTGCGTACTTTTTCTATGCATTGTTTATGCGACCCAGAGAGGACGGGAGCGGTGTAGGAGGCTCTGTCTATTGGATGGTGGAAACCGCAGAGAAAGTGGCATTTATGGGCGGTATTGTTACCGGAATCCTAGTCTGGGGTACTGGACAATGGGAGCGGGGGATGCGATGGCCACGGCGCTGGTTCACCGTAGCAAACAGAGGCCTCAGAGGCATGAATACAAAAATTGTGTTGACCCGCGGTCCATGGTGGAAGGAACTTTTGTCGCTACTCTCCTTTATCTTCCCCTACTCCTCGCTGTTCCATTCACCCAAAAACTTTCAATACGTCGAGCTTCATTCGTCCGAAAGACGGGCTGCCAGACAGCATCACTCCGTCCACGACCACGATAGTGATACGGCATATATTGAGGAAGATCTGGCCCCAGGAGGCGACTACGTTCGCTTGCTACTTCTTCCCAAGGCGTTTTCGCCTGAATTTAGGGAGAACTGGGACGAATATCGCGCCGACTATTGGGAAAAGGAGAACGAGAGACGTGCACAGCTTCGTCGCCGATTGCACGAGCGAGATCGGCAACGAGCTCGTCAAGAAGGTGGGTGGTTGTGGTGGTTACCTATCGCATGGTCCCGGTCGCGCAAACCTGTCCACAGTCACCACCAAACCCATTCCCATCGACCTAATTCCAGCGCTGGTAAGCCCCACGAAGGTCGACCGCGCCGCAATACGCGTTCAGACTCGCTATCCCTTCATCATCGAAATCAGTCCCGCAGCTCAACTCCCGAGAATGCTGGCGTGTCTACCGCAGATGCTCAGGGCCATAGGCGGAAAAAGAGCACGAGACCGTCGAGCTCTCGGGGTCTGTCAGCTCTAACCCCTCAAGTCTCGAAAAGAGATTCGGTCATCTCGATATCCTCGACCGCCTCAGACGAGTCTTTTCAACCGGGTTCGCGGCATACAAAAAATTCCCCGGAAGTCAGTGCAGCTGCAGAAGCATAAGCGTAAGCGCAGGCCATTGTGAATCTCTATACAATAGTCTGAGACCATCACGTCTGTGCGTCTCCGTTTTGTGAATGTATACAGGTGCCAAATGGCGCGACAATGATATATATTTCTAGACTGTGTTCTTCGTGATAATCCCATGCCATATTTCCAGATAGACTATGTCACAGGCAGCCCCGACCTTGGAATATCCATGTAGATGAAGAGAATATGAATTAAGTCCTGTTCGGTGATAGAAAGAAAAATTTATTGCAAAATACCTTAAGTAGTTCTTACCCTTTTTCATCATCCCCGAGAAAGGAAAGAAGAATGCCTTAGGCCTCAGGCCAAGATTGACCAGGTCGTTCTTTCCTCCCCACCCACCGCCCCGAAAATCTCGCCCCTCCCAAAAAGTTGCCTGGGCTTTGTGGCTAATAAAAAAAATAGAATACTTTCTCGCGTGTGCACTCTGGTTGCATTTATTTGCATTTGTTCTATTGCAGATAATCGCCTTCGACTAGGTATTCAGCAGGGATTCAGTCTTATGAAAACTGCTAGTACTGGAATTCTCCGGCAAATAATGATACCAAACGCGCACAACAGACAGATATAAACCAAGGCGCCCGTCTTTCTGCCATTCCAAGATCGAATCCTGTTTTTAAATCTACATCTTTTAGCCAACAAAACAGAGCGTCGTTACTGCTCTGCGGATGTATTCATTCTGCAAAAACATCGTTGACGTCGAACCAAATATCTGAATTAAACTTCGTCACTCTCGATAAACAATCTCCAAGATGGCGCCCAAGAAGAAGGGCAATAAGCGAAACGAGGAGGACTGGGAAGCAGAGCTGGGAGAATCTGTTCCCGCCGCCGCCGCCACGGACGATGCCGAGAAAGAGAACGGCGATGCCGAAGCGAACGGTGAAGACGATCAGATGGGAGGAGGCCTGTTAGCAGCCTTGAAGAAAAACAGATCCAAGAAGGCTAAAAAGGGTAAGGCGCTCGACAATGACTTTGTCGAGGGTGAGGATCCCACGCAGGCGGACACAAATGGAGATGCTGCGGTCGATTTCGCTAGTAAAGCACCACAGGAGGGTACCTTCGATGACGATGAGGACGACGTGTTTTCAGGAAAGCCCAAGAAGGGGAAAGCATCTCAAGTGGCTCAGAAAGCAGCCCCTGCTGCGGCAGATGAAGATGAAGCTGGTGGTAAAGTGAAGTCCAAGAAAGAAAAAGAGAAAGAGAAGAAGGAGCGGGAGAAGCAGAGGAAAAAAGAACAGGTCAGTTGATAACCAAAACCTGACATCAAGGTCTACCTCAATTCTAAAATTCCTTTCTTTTTAACCTCGGATGCAGGCTGCCAAAAAGAAAACTACTACTCCCGCCCCTCCTGCTGCGCAAGAACCGGTCAAAGAAGTTGTCGAAGCGAAACCGGAACCCACTCCTGCCCCTGTTGCCAAAGCCGAGCCTGCAGGAAAGAAGAAGAAGCTTCCTGCACACTTGGCCGCAATTCAGAAGCAACAGGAAGCATTGCGAAAGGCGCAGGAAGAGGAAGCACGTTTGAGAGCCGAGGCAGAAGCTGCAGAAGCTGAACGTCTCCGTAAGCTCGAAGAAGAGGAGAAGAAAAAGGAGGAGGCTCGTCAGCGCAAGAAAGAAAAGGAGAAGGAGAAGAAAGAGCAGTTGCGAAGAGAAGGAAAACTTCTTACAAAAGCTCAAAAGGAAGCCAAAGAACGCAATGAATTGCGCATGAAACAGATGCTGGCTGCTGGTGTTGGCCACGTTGCTGGTCTCGAGGAGAAAACTGAGCCCTCTGAAAAGAAGAAAACGGTCGTAACAGGTCGCAAGAAGAAGGGCCCGAAAAAGGACGAGGTCGATCTCGAAGCTGCAGCCGCCGCTGCCAGAGCGCAACGCGAAGCTGAAGACGCAAAGCGTCGCAAAGAAGAAGAGGAAGCAGCAGCAAAGGCAAAGGCTCAAGCTGCCAATGATGAAGAAGATGTAGAGGAAGACTGGGAAGCCGCCGCAAAAGCAGAGGTTGCCAGTGACGACGTCAAAGACAGCTGGGACGCAGACTCAGACGAGGAACGAGAGGCGAAGAAAGCACAGACCAATGGAGCTGCAAAGGATGGTGAATCAGAATCTGAGGACGAGACTTCTTCCAGCGAAGACGAAGAGGCCACTGCAACACAAAGAGCAATCGCCCAAAGAAAAGCCGAGGCTGCAGAGCGTCGTAGGAAACAACACGAAGAAGCACTTGCAGCTCGATCAAAAGACAACCTTCGCTCTCCAATTTGCTGTATTCTGGGTCACGTCGATACAGGAAAAACCAAGCTGCTGGATAAAATTCGGCAAACAAACGTCCAAGAAGGCGAAGCAGGAGGTATCACGCAGCAGATTGGTGCCACTTACTTCCCTGTCGATGCCTTGAAACAAAAGACTGCCGTGGTCAATCCGGACGGCGCATTTGAATTCAAGATTCCTGGTCTTCTCATTATCGATACCCCCGGTCACGAGTCGTTCTCCAACTTGCGATCAAGAGGTTCATCTCTGTGTAACATTGCTATTTTGGTGGTCGATATCATGCACGGTTTGGAACCTCAAACTCTGGAGTCGATGCGTCTCCTTCGGGATCGCAAGACCCCCTTTATAGTGGCATTGAATAAGATCGATCGTCTTTACGGCTGGAAGAAGATCGACAACAACGGTTTCCAAGAGAGTTTAGCCATGCAGAGCAAAGGCGTTGTCAACGAATTCCGATCCCGTGTTGAGCAGACCAAATTAGCCTTTGCCGAGCAAGGTTTCAACTCCGAGCTCTATTGGGAGAACAAGTCGATGGCTAAGAACGTGTCACTTGTACCCACCTCTGCACATACGGGTGAAGGTATCCCGGATATGTTGAAGCTCTTGACCTCTCTTACACAGGAGCGCATGACCAACTCTCTCATGTATCTCTCTGAGGTTGAATGTACAGTGCTGGAAGTCAAGGTTATTGAAGGTCTAGGCACGACTATTGACGTCGTCTTGTCTAATGGTATTCTACGGGAGGGTGACCGTGTTGTCCTGTGCGGCTTGAATGGTCCAATAGCAACAAATATTCGAGCATTGTTAACACCTGCGCCACTCAAAGAACTTCGACTGAAGTCTCAATACGTCCATAACAAGGAAGTTAAAGCAGCTCTCGGTGTGAAAATTGCCGCGAACGATCTGGAACATGCCATTGCTGGTTCCAGATTGATGGTTGTTGGACCCGATGACGACGAAGAGGATCTGGAAGAGGAGGTCATGTCCGATCTTGAGAACCTGCTCAGCAAGGTCTCCAAGGACCAACGTGGTGTGTCGGTCCAAGCATCTACTCTTGGATCTCTTGAAGCCTTGCTGGAGTTCCTTCGGGTTTCCAAGATTCCCGTGTCGAACATCTCTATTGGACCTGTCTTCAAGCGTGATGTGATGCTGGCGGGTACAATGCTTGAAAAGGGGCTCAAAGAATACGCAGTCATGCTCTGCTTCGATGTCAAAGTTGATAAAGAAGCCCAAGCTTACGCAGACGATGTGGGCGTCAAGATCTTCACCGCTGACATCATCTATCATCTGTTCGATGACTTTACAAAGCACATGGCCGAGCTGACGGAGCAAAGAAAGGAAGAATCCAAAATGCATGCCGTATTTCCCTGCGTTCTCAAGACGGTTGCTGTCTTTAATAAAAAGGATCCTATTGTTGTCGGAGTGGACGTTGTTGAAGGTAGTCTTAAGTTATTGACGCCTATTGCTGTTGTCAAGCAGAATGCGGCAGGTCAGAAGGAAATCATTCATCTTGGGAGAGTGTAAGTTTTTCCCCCTGTTGGCAACATACGCAGCATCACCGTATATACATTTAGACACACACTAACTCGTCGATTTGGCAGATCCTCTATTGAGCGTGACCACAAAGCTATCCAGGTGTGCAAGCGCGGTCAACCGTCCGTGGCCGTCAAGATCGACGGAGTTAACCAACCTTCTTACGGTCGACAATTGGAAGAAAGTGATACGCTCTACTCTGAAATCTCCCGAAAGAGTATCGACACACTTAAAGAATTCTACAGGTCTGATGTCACGATGGAGGAGTGGGGTCTGATCAAGAAGATGAAGCCGCTTTTTGATATTGCTTGATTATGGTCAGAGTGCGGAAGTTATGAATTGTCCTAGAAAAAGTTTCTCTGGGGTTATTTTCATCTTGTGATGTGTCAGTAGATTGTGGAGTTGCAAACTTTTTGGAGAACAATGTATTTCAATCTTACCCTTGCTAGGTACTCTTCTTCTATTGTCGTAAGACAGACAGAGGTGATTAAATTCCATGCCTCTTTTGATTGCGCAAAAGGACGGGCCCAGGTAACAGACACTTTTCCTCTTTACTCGTTCCCTTCCCACTTTTCAGTCTTGCCCCCGTTCTTTGTCCAATCCAACCAACTTCCATGATACACACCCACCGTCTCAGGATCGTAGCCTGCCTGAACAGCCAATTGAGCAGCTGCCTGCGCGCGCACTCCGGCCTTGCAATAAAAAATAATCTGTTTCTTTCCCTTTTCCCGATCTCCCGCGTTTGGTTGCTCGAATCCGGGTTTCGCGTAGCCGAATCTCGTCTCAAATTCTTCTGGAGGTAGGAAATAGGCGTCTGGCTGAGAGGCTAGTGGGACCGAAACAGCACCTGGAATGATACCGGTTGCAGTGAGTTCGGCGGGTTCGCGGACGTCGACGAGAATTATCTTTGTGGGTGTGGAGGAAGAAGAGGCGGATATAGCGGTATTGATCTAATTTTTTGTTATTAATTTTTGATACAACCAGAGAATGTAAAGATTCAGAAAGATCTAGCGCTGGCCAAAAAACAATTCCGGTTCGTCACAGTTGTAAAGGATCATGTGCTTGGTGATTTCATACATCGTCAAACCCGATTTGTTTGAATATTGGCCCATTATCAGAACTGTATTTCCGCAGCAATCGCTGGGAGTATAGCAATTGTCGAGTCAAATCATCTGGTCTAATAGACTTTGCTGTGTCTCGTCTTGCGAATGACTGGAGATTCCGAGTCGAGAAAGTCCGGGATGTCTGCCGGAGGAGATTGGTCGAGATACAGCTATTGATGGATGAGGATTTGGATATTGAAGCTGTGGCGCGACGAGCGATAGTGCTGGCGACAGGTCTAGTCATTTTGGATTGAGATGGTAGCACGGAATATAAGATTTTATCAAAGTGATAGTTGGAGTGAAGTATGGCGGCGGAAATGAGAAAGTGGTGACGGTAAGCTTTCGATGCGGAGCTCCCATTACTGTAGTCCATAAATGGACTAGCGTCGAATATTTTGATGTCCTCTGCCAATCTGAGCAACAAGCACAATATCTTTGGAACTCGACCTCGTTACATGACTTCAACTGAGCTATCTAGATACGCCACTAAATGCTATACAGTTGAACGATGGAGTAAAGGGAAAACTTGGAATAAAATCTAAAGAATAGAAACCTTGGAACCGTCAAATTATTATGAAACATCGATATTAGTCTCTCCTCGGATAAGAACTCCAGCCCGACATGAGAAAGAGAAAATAAGTACTTATACGCTGTCTAAACCTCTAAATTAAGCAGCTATTAATTCCGAAACTCATTCGAATGTAATCGCGTGAGAGTTCCTTTTTATAGAGGAATGTGACGAAGAAAAAGAAATCACGACCAACTCTGCCTCGTCATAGGCGGCATGACATCCACGCTAGGTACATTGAAGTCGTGATGATAAACTAGTCGCTCATTTTTCCCTTGGGGTGAAGGTCAAATAGCAATCATCCTAGGTGAGTTAGTATGTTGCAGTCATTGAGAAACACAAATAAAAATTAACGAAGAAAATCACATACCTCAGGGAAAATACAGGCAAAGACCTTGATGTCCTCGGACTTGGGTGTGACGTGGTGCTTCCAATCAAGGTGCATGCTCGCCTTCCCAACAAGACCCATGAGATTATGTGTGGCGTATGTCTGGCCCAGGCAATAGTGTGGACCGGTGCCAAATACCAACCAGTTCCTTGATTGCTGCTCCGCCGTACCAGTAATCCAACGGTCCGGGTTAAAAGTTTCCGGGTCCTCGTAAGCTTCAGGATCGTGCAGAGAAGGATAGACCGATGGGAGGATCATGGAGCCCTTGGGAACAGTGTAAGTATCGGTGATAGGGAAGTCCTTCTTTGCCACGTACGGGACCATGATCACAGGGGGACGATAACGAAGAGTCTCTTTCACGACGGCACGAGTATAAGTCATGTTTTCTAGCATATCTATGGTAAGAGGTGCGTTACGATCTCCGTTGCGGAGTCTGTAGTTCTCCTCGCGGACCTTGTCCAGGATGTCGGGCCTGTCGGCCATGAGCTGGAAAAGCCAAGTGCAAGCCGCGCTCGTAGCGTCCTGGGAAGCAAATAGAAAAGTGAAAACAGTCTGCCCGATTTCGTAGTCGGTGAAATTACGAAGCAGAGTGGCTGGCTTCTCGGATTCGTCCACGGCAATATCCTTGGCGATCTTTTCCTGATATTTGGCAGAATCCAGCTGATGTTTGACCCAGCCATCCATGATACAAGTGACTTGACCGCCTGCAGCAATATGAGCTTTGCTCTTGGCAGCACACTTCGCGAACTCCCTTAAAACCATATCAGAGGCTTTCTTGCCGTACCAGGTCTTCGTGTAAGGAATGATGACGGGGAAATTGACGAGCTCGAGAGCAGCAGTGATCAAGAAGTAATCGTCGGCAATTTTTTTGACTGTCGCGTCGTCAATGTGATTTCCAACGAAGGTCTTGCACGAAATAGCTGTCATGAACTCGCGAAATTCAGGCATGAACTGAACTGGCTTGTGATTGTTCTTGGCCGAGACTTCAGCCCAGTGCTTGAAATACTTGTCGTAGACCACATCTTGACCTGGAAGGTACAGCGCAAGTGCTTGACGGGTGAACAAGCCGTTCAAACCCTTGCGGAAGTCGACATGGGCCTTCCCGTCAAGGAAAACCCAATTGTCGGCACCCAAAAGCTTGTGAGCGACATCGACAACGCAGGGTTGAACGTAGGCGGGAGAATTGAAGATTTTACGAGAAAGTTCCCGACTTGACGCAATGACAACAAACCTGTACGCGAACGATCGCATTAGAGCAAGAATTGATTTGATCATATTCCAAAGATCGTAGACTCACTTGTGAAACACCGACACACAGCTCAATGCGCCGCTATCCCACTTAGCCTTGTATCTGTTGAAATCGGGGGACACAGATTCAAAAAAAGGACCTATAAAAGGGATTTTCATAGATGGGCCGGCAATGGAGCCCTTGAGCCAAATATATTTCACTGGACTTGTCAGCTTCTGCACGAGGTATACACGCAATTGGATAGATATTCGGGTTCAACCAACCTTGATCGTACACGACGGCTGTTAGAAGCAGATAGAGAAGACTGCTCCATATTGTGAGGCCGCTGACGAAGGAGAAAAGGGTGCCAGCAGGGTCTGCAAATGTAGTAATGACGGTTGCGTCTGCTGCCGGCGAGGCAAAGCTCCCATTGACCTCGACCATGATGGGCTTATGAGGTGCTATATCGACTATGACCTGGAGACGGCTACTTTGAGAGTCAGAAACTGCGGAATCGCAGGAGAGAAGAGGAAAAGTCGCGATCAAAATGGCAAAAAGGGTTGAGAGAGTGGAGAAAAAAAGGAGTAACAAAGGTACAGGAAAGCGGGCACGGTCGCCCCTGTAAAGAGTATTACGTGAAACTTTGTAATTTATCCGCCAAGCATACCGGATCGGCCTGTACTCCTTTTGCTTCCACAGCTTCGACTGTATTTCGACAAAAATCAAATGCTTTCAACGTTTGAGTGTTCTACGAAGTCCCTTATTGTGTTGCACATATTGTCTACAGAGTATACTATGATGCTCTATGATATTTACGATCCTGTAGGATTTGGAGAAAATCACAAAATGCGTATCGGTATTGTTTTGGATCGACTGTATTGTCAAAACATATGCACGGAACCCGCGGCCTCCGTGTGAGTAATGTAATTTGATTGTAATCTTTGTATTGCAAATACGGAGTACAAACAATAGTTTTTTTTTGTGGCGTGACTCGGCGGGGAGACTTCCCGAAGGTCACATGACTCGTGAGAGTTTAGGGCTTTGGCACACGTGACATTTTAGCGCCTGAAGCCAAACCAGCCGCGGCGGCTTTCCGCGCTAGGCGGCTGCTGCGGTTGCTGTTGTTGTGCCCCTGCTGCTTCTTCCCTTTCTTGCGGATACTGGATATAATTCCATGCCACATCCAAGAAAAGCGGTTTCACTGGGATAGCACGCATTTGCGGTGGGAAGGGCACCAAGTTCTTGAAATCCAAACTGGTCACTTCGTACTCATCCATACGTTCGATCAGCGGCAGCCTGAAGCGTGCGGGATCCTGCTTCGTTTCAGACAGTCGGTCAAGAACCACAAGACCCCGGTATTTGGCCTCGAATCCCTGGCACACTGTGGCGAGATAATGAATTTCGTCCAGTGACACATCTAGCCTTGGAGGTCCGGCACTTGAGGTGACGCCCTTCCCGCTGGCCTTGATAGCTGCTGCGAGCTCAACGGTGCGGGAAAATAGAGCAAGCGCATTCTTTGTATCTTCTTGGAAACCATGAGAGCGGCCAATTGAGAAGCATCTAAGTTTCAACGCTATTAGTTCAAAAAGTGCTGAGATAAAGAGCAAAACCAGGTGATGAGATCTCCGACAAACGTACCGCAATGCCCTGAAATAATTACGTTTCAGTTCCAGTTCCGCAACAAAGTCCGAATCGCCTGCCACACCGGGCAACTCTTGCACAAAGTCTAGACTTTGCAGTATGGAATCGTACAGAGCCACCTTATCACGAAGTTGTGCCAAGATTTTGCCGTTGCTTTGCTCGCGGAATGCATTGCGACGCTCGTCCATGTCGGACTGTTCGCCGTCTAGTAAAAGTCCGTCATGTTCACCACTAAGCACACGGTTCCTGCCTACTCTCCAACTGACTAGGGAATAATTGACAGCCGTGCGGGTGACTTGCAACGCCTGCATTCTTCGATCTCCTCTGTCGACTCCTTCGTTGCTAAGATCATCAATCGCAGTCTTGACGGCGTCAACAGTCTCCCGACTAGCAAGAATAACATTATCATAAGCAGCAGCCTTTTCCCTTGGTGATGCTGAACGCCGCTCCTGTAAAAATGCAGATAGTTTAGCCTCTGCGGCACTAGCAGCTGCCAGAGCTTGGGCTATCAATGCATCTTCAATAGGCACGGAGCGAGATCTCCAGGTTATCGTTTCGGGGAGTTTTTCGACTTCCCCATCTGCTAACCTCGTGGTTCCCGCAGCGTCCTCCACCAAACAATTAGGATCAACACTTTCAAGCTCCGCGCGAATGTCGTCTCCCCCCGAAAACCGTTCAATCGCAAGCGACGACAGAGGTTTGTTTCGAGGAATTTTCATCTGGTATGCAGCGTAGCGAAGAGAAGGATCGATAGTGACAGAAAGAAGTTCTCGATACGCCTCCTTTCGATCTTTCTGGCTCAGGGCTGAATAAATGACACGAGCCAAACTGTATTGCTCCATACATTGGTCCCATCGCTGTTTCTCCATGAACATTGCCCCCAGTAACAGAGCGAGGTAGGCCCGAGCCTCTAAAAGGTCGATATTCGACGCGCCGGATTCGGCTTGATCCTGTAGAACAGTTACCAGACGCTCCGCATACCGAACTGCCTTATTCAATCTGCTGATAATATGCCGCCGTGTAGGTCCCAGAACCCCTTTCGCTGTAGGATCTGCCGAATGAACGGCTTTCATGTGCATTGCCTGAGCCCATGCTCGCTCGGCGCTAAGTATAAGAAGATGTGCAGCCCTTCCACCAGTATTAGCTCATGAAAAAGTCCTATCTCGGTCAATGGCTACAAGACATACTGTGGTTCAGATGCGACATCTGCGGCGGTCACTGGAGCTTCGGCATTGAATTTTCGACCTTTGGGAGTTGTGCGTCCAAGCTTCTTTCGTACTGTGTGTAAACGACGAGTACTTTGAGTGCGGTAAGTATTGTAGTCTCCGGAGAGCAGTGAGTCTTCCCGTCGTCTGAAGAAAAACTCCGTAATCTCCATTGTGTGATGGAAGAATGGTATATTTTTGCTGGAATTGATTCGATGTTTGGAAAATTACACAACGATCGCGGGGAAGTAATTGGCGCTGGCATCCCGATGTGTGCTCGGGTAATTGATCGGCCGGCGCCGCGGACAAGTTCTCGATCCGGAGCTTCGATATCAAAAATATTTCGATGTTTGAACAACAGAAGACTCTAATCCCAACATTCTTTCCTCCTTGTGTTTATGATGCACTTGTTATGAAGTCATATTCGCTAATATTTAATTAATACTGATTGAAATTTTACCGTCATTATGCGAACATCGACACATTGTTTCAGACATCGTGAGTTTGCCATCGCATCAAAACCACATTTTATTTCACCCCGACTAAGCATGATCACAACAGGTTGACTCGCCCATAATCCGATATGCTTCACTCGTCATCCCGAATACGTTTTGTCTAGAGCTTTATTATCCGTCGCGCGTGATCAAGTAATGCTTGAACGAGCTGTAGGATGTCTCGAGTCTGCAGGTCAAGGCGTACTGCAGAAATATAGCGGTGTCCTTCGCAGCCAAAAGTCTCTTGAGCCTACCTTCTGGAAGTACCAATTGTCCGAGGTCGATTTGAGTCTTTGGCATTCCATCAATCATACCGAGTCTCACGGTCGTCGATCGTCGTCGCCGTCCACTGCTCCTTCGCCTCCTGAGTTTTTTCTCGATTTCCTCTATCCGCGAAGGTGCTTCAAAGGTGGCATCGTATGGTCATCGAAGACGAAAAAGAATACATGCACTATTCAGCGAAGACGCCGCACTCTAAATATTCCCCGAAACTACTCGCAAGCGTCACATTCACGTCGGCATTCGGCGGTCTCTTGCATTCCCCATCGTCAATCCTCACAGAATGTGCGGACAATACATTCAGCGGCAGTAGGCTTGCAAGAAATTGCTTCAAGTCAAAGCCCTCGAACCAAAGAGCATCGAGACTTTGATCGTGCCTGGGAATTATGGAGGTCAGGCAACAAGACACCGGAATTGAGGTCTCGATTGATAGCATTCTTTTCAATGTCGGATAGAAGTAAAGATGTTGAGAGAGCTTTGAGCTTACTTGAAGGCATCCAGGTCGACAAGCGCAGCGACAAGGATTATGAGACTATTGTTCAGCCTCTACTTCAAGCAGGTCACTTGTCCTCGGTACAGCGTCTATGTGAGGACGCTGTGGCCAATGGTGTCAATACAGATATATGGTCTTTGGTCACCAGAGTTTCGATCAAATGTTCGAACTGGCCGGAGTTGTCATATATATGGAACCAAAAGCATGTGGAGCTTTCGCAAAGGTTACCATTCATCTTGACTTCCGTTCAAAACTTACCTACTCTTCTGGACTCGTTTCTGGAATACCTCGAAGACAACTCAGCCACTTCTGCAGATCTTCAATTGGCTTCCGATATCTTGGACTTCATCTTCAAATCAGAGCACATCATGAAAGACCTCATGGTCGAAAAGGGATTGTCCCTGACTAGGAGATCGTCAGCGTTGGGACTTCTCCAACAAAGTCATTATGACCATGCCATGCAAACCCTTCTGAACATTGCGACACGCGAGTCACGGGTGTTTGCTCTCATTCTCTACCGGAATTTGCGTTGGCACTTGAGCTCATGCAGGCCGACAAAGAAGCTACTTCAACGCTTATTGGAAAGTTTGGCTGAAATGCGAACACCCTATGGAGTGCAATTTCTTCTTGATGAATATGCGCACTTTTTCAAACAGCCGTCGATTGGAGCGTACAACGCTGCACTCCTCGCCTTTTCGCGTTCAGGAGATGTTCCAAAGACGCAAACAACGTTCAACACTATGGTAGATCTATACGGGACGTTTAGGAAAAACAACGACATCTCTTACAAAGCACCACCAACTCCTAGATGGGTGGCATCGCTTATTCATGCTCATGCCAGGATGGCTGATTATCCAGCTGCAGAACATGAGTTTCACAAAATCACAACGATCTATAAAGTTCAGCAAAGTCTGCATTGTTGGAATGCTCTGATCTCGGCTCATGCGAACGCTCGCAATATAAAAGGAGCCTTCAAAGTCTGGCGGCGAATGCAGCGCAAAGGCGTGAAACCTGATTTGTATACTTATGGAACGATGATGGGCATGTGTGCGAGACTAGGCGATGTGGAGAACACACTTGAATTCTATCGAAAGGCCCAAGAGATACCGGGTAAGATGCCTACTGCCGTGATAGACACGGTCGTTGAAGTCTATTGCCGAAATCATCGATATAAAGAGGCGGAAGAAATAGCCGAAAAGGCCCTTGCGCTGTCACTGAGTGGCTCGCGAACGAGAATGTGGAATGTTATGCTCTGGTCTCACGCTTTTCGAGCAGACTTGGACTCGGTTTCTCGCCTTCAAAATCGTATGAAGGAGGCTGGAATAGAATTCGATGAAATGACCTATGCCGCGATGATGCTTGGCTTCGTTATCATTGGCAGACCAGATTCAGCGCGGCGCCTTCTTCGAGGTTTGCAGCGCGGTCGAAGAATTCAAGCCTCAGAATTCCATTATACACTCGTTCTTTACGGCTATGTTAAACAAGGCAACAGAGATATGATCTACATCATCAGCAAGGAAATGGAGCAGAGATTCAAAAATCCTGGATTAAGTGCACGAATTTTGATGTTGAGGGCAACTCTTGATCGGGATGCTTTTATACATAAGGTCCAGGAAGATCATCTTAGTGAGCCGGGCTATCGTCTAGCGTTGTCCGAGGATCTTCTTTTCAAAGCAGTGGTTGACTTTGATCGACGCCAGTTTGGTAGCAAATATCCTCGTCCGGGCACAGGCAACTCGCCACTTCATGAGGCGTTTCCTTCCTTACTTTACGAGCCTATATTGCAGACCTACAGTGCTGAAGGCATGCACCGCCGGACATTGCAATTAGTCAACGAATATGCAAAGGATGTCGAAAAATGCCTAGCGACAAAGGATCGTACTTTCCGACCCTCGCTACGCTTTCTGTCGGTATTGATGGAGGTGTACTCGCAATCAGGAAATTTCGAAGCAGTTCAAAAATGTTGGGAAATGGCACTGGAAAGAGCGAGCAAAACATTGACAAGATTCCCTGCTTCACCTCCCCAGTCAAACAGTGCAGAAAATGTGCCGATGCCCAAGGGCGGCATCGCTCTACTTGATTCATCAAATTCAGTACTTGATGATCGCACAGAAAAGCCTTTCGACCAAGAGATTGAGCAGTCAGAGGAAATCAACTCAAATACCGAACAAGGGCGCACTACAACCCTGGTATACCCATCGGAAGATTCTATTATATCAACACAGCGTATCGTTCTTTCACGACACTTGACTATCTACATGAATATGCTGGGCAAACTTGGCCAGAGTTCCAGGTTGGTTGAATTAGTGGACGACTTCAAAAAACGTGGATTCCTGATGTCATCTCAAAACTGGCTGGTGTACGTTCGAACACTTGCCTCGTCGAACAAGAGTTCTGATCAGCTCGAAGCTTTCGCTACCTTTGAACGGATCTTCATGCCTCGTTTCCCGGGTTGGCGTCGGTTGCATCGTGGAATGCAGTTGAGACCTGCCGATGTTCCCAACACCGTAGATCTGTTGGATAAACGGCCTAAGTACCTCAGGCAGAGAAAGATCACATACCTCGGGAAAAAGGGTACGCAGCTGTGGAAAAGGATGGATCCATTCTGGACCTATCCGACGTATAACATTATGGTATACCTTGCAGCGACACTGAAGGACTTCACTGAAAGAACTCTTACCGAGGGAAGAGAGCAGCTTGACACCCTTACTCAGATAGCACCGCTTACCTTGGAAGCTATTGCCACAATGCCTCATTTGCGGGAGAAGTTTCAAGGTACTCTTCTTCGAGATCAAGCCGAGCAAGGTGATCTCGCTCCACGACCACGGCATAAATACGTTTGGACAGGTGGCGTCCTAGGAGCTGGTGGAAAGCAGCGCCCAGCTCGAGATTCAATTCGTCAGTACGAAACTGAACTTGATTTAGATCAAGGATACTTCGCAAATCTGTACGATACACGGGAGACTGTCGGAACTACTCAGTTCGAAGACCTACTGGATACCATGGAACCCACGATCGCGCCTCAGGATGAGCACGATATCGAAACAAAGGTCCTAATCGAAAATCGGCGTCGCGAAACGGGAATTGATCCGCTCCGCGAGGAAGAAACTCACGATACAGCCCGTTGATAATCCAATGCGAGATTGGTTGATACGCCTTTGTAACAAGATATCATCGCCTAATCATTACTGATCTCTTTGTGCCACCAACTCTTCGATTAGCGACAACTCCATACCGGTGCAGCGCAATTCTTACATAGGATTTTTGTTCTTGTATATTACATGAAGATATTTATATAGAGTAAAATAGTTACATGATAGATTTTTTTTTTATAGTAAGCCTCAGGCTTTCAAATCACAGGAACGCAATCTGATTGGTCAGGTCATATCCGCTTAGTAAAAACGCGACTTTGACGCGTCTCACGCGTTTCAATTCTACTTCTTTAGGATTAGCGTTGTCGTGAGCCCGAGAATTGGTCCTTGGGAAGTCACTTTCTCACTCTGACTTTCCATCTACAAATGAAGTCTTACCTCGAATCAGCATCTTCACTCACGAAAAAAGGCCTGAAAGCCTGAGAAATAGATCGTCAACGTGAAGCTTTCTAAGTTTTGTTCATCGGCTTCTGCATTAATCTTGACGGCTTCCCTCGCCTAGAGGATCATTTCGCCCGCCATGAGTGGATTCCCCTTGCCCGAAGATGCGGCGAAAGATCGTATTTTGGCCGCCACTGAGTTTCTAGATCCAAGTATGTCTCTCATTGTCCTATTCATCATGATTCGCAATAGCTAATTTGATATTTGTGTCGCGTAGCTGATACTCGTGCTCGAAGGTGCGTCATTGCGCTGAAACCTACCTCCATCGAAGCAACCTAATATATTGACTTGAACGTTCAGTTACCGTGCAGATATTGTGTTGATGCTCAATCGGGGCCTACGAAGATTGACAGTTAGTGGAAAAGTGTGCAAACATAGCTGTGAGCAAATTTCGCTAATTAGGAAACTTGCAGGTCAGCATCGATGAAATTCGTTCCCACAATCAGGAGCTTGCACAAGGGTATGTCGGCCACTTACTTTGCATTGCCGCACGTAACTAACCTTCCTCAGTCTGCTTCTATCACCCTTCGAATATACAGAGGCATTCAACAAAGCTTTGAAGAATGTCATCAAAACTCTTCCAAACCGCCCCGCACGGGAGACTGCCGAGGATGTGGTTAGTATTTTTTTTGGGATAGGATTCGAGACTATATGCTGATAGAAGCAGATGTATTATTGTGCGTTCATTGGAGCCTTTGGCGAGAATGCTTGCAACCCGAGAACATTAGGCTCGTCGCATCTCAATCGCATGGTGTCTCTTGAGGGCATTGTCACAAAATGCTCGCTCGTTCGACCAAAAGTGATACAAAGCGTTCATTACAGTGAAAAGAAGAACAAATTCTTCGCAAGGAAGTACAGAGATCAGACCATGACAGCCAGTGGTGTCACGAACCTGAACGTATACCCCCAAGAGGATGACGAAAAAAACCCTGTAAGTATGGATTCGCCCGGTTTGAGAAGACAGACATGCTGACTTCGTGCAGCTCACGACAGAATTTGGGTATTGTACATACATGGACCATCAAACAATCTCAATTCAAGAAATGCCCGAACGAGCCCCCGCTGGCCAACTGCCTCGAGGCGTGGACGTCATTCTCGACGATGATCTTGTCGATCGTGCAAAACCAGGAGACCGCATTCAACTAGTAGGCATTTTTCGGTCTCTTGGCAATAGAGGAGCAGGATCTGGATCCTCAACCTTTCGAACAGTCGTTCTTGCGAACAATATTATTCAACTATCGTCCAAATCTGGTGGCGGTATTGCGCAATCTGTTCTTACTGATACGGATATTCGCAATATCAACAAGTGGGCCAAAAGCAGGAAGACCAAGATTTTTGACATGCTTTCTCAATCACTAGCCCCATCCATTTACGGCCACGAATATATCAAGAAGGCTGTTTTGCTCATGCTTCTGGGTGGTATCGAAAAGAACTTGGACAATGGTACCCATCTTCGTGGTGATATCAACATTTTGATGGTTGGTGATCCATCCACTGCTAAGTCACAAATGCTACGTTTCGTCCTCAACACTGCACCACTGGCCATAGCAACAACAGGTCGTGGTTCATCTGGCGTTGGTTTGACTGCAGCTGTGACAACCGACAAAGAAACCGGGGAAAGAAGACTCGAGGCTGGTGCCATGGTTCTCGGAGATCGAGGTGTTGTCTGTATCGACGAATTTGACAAGATGAGCGACGTCGATCGCGTGGCCATTCATGAAGTTATGGAGCAGCAGACAGTCACAATTGCCAAAGCTGGTATCCACACTTCATTGAATGCTCGCTGCAGTGTGATTGCTGCCGCGAATCCTATCTACGGTCAATATGACCCTCACAAGGACCCGCACAAGAACATCGCACTCCCAGACTCACTGCTCTCTCGATTTGACTTATTGTTCATTGTCACCGATGATCCAGACGACAAAGGTGACAGGCTGGTTTCAGAGCACGTGCTGCGCCGCCACCGCTACCGTCAGCCAGGTGCTGAAGAAGGTATGCCAGTACGCGAAGGAGCAACACAGACACTGGGCGTTGGCATAGAGGAATCTCAAGATTCGAATCAGCCCACGGAGCCCCTTGAGAAGTATAATGTCATGCTCCATGCTGGCATGGCTGCGACGAGCAAGAACGGCACTGTTGAAGTATTCAGCCTGCCTTTCATCAAGAAGTACATTCAGTATGCAAAGTCCAGAATCAAGCCTGTCTTGACAAAGGGCGCCGCAGATCACATTATTGCTACCTACACAGACCTTCGAAACGACGAACTGACCGGCAACCGACGGAAAACCTCACCCTTGACTGCGCGTACTCTCGAAACATTGATTCGTTTATCTACAGCTCATGCGAAAGCACGATTGTCAAATCGCGTGGAAGAGAAAGATGCCAAGGAGGCGGAAGCAATTCTCAGGTTTGCTTTGTTTAAAGAAGTTCTCCAAGACGCAAGGCGGAAACGACGCAAAATGGCTACAGATTCTGATGATGAATCTGATGAAGACTCTGACGACAGCGATGATTCCTCTGAACCCGCTGCAAGCCGCACACCCGCACGACCGGGTGCACGCTCAGGTCTTAGGTCTTGGGGCACCGAAGACAATTCCACAGGCATTGAATCTGAGAGACCTGAAAGCTCTCGCCATGGTCAATTGCAATCCAGCCAAGCCACACGGAAACAGACGCAAAGCGAGTCTCAGATGTCTGTTGCCTCGTCTCTCCCAGCTTCCCAGCTTCTTCAATCACAAACAGACTCCCAGGCTAGTTCTGTCGCGCCCATTCAACCTGCGAGATTGAACACGTTCCGTCAAACTCTGGGACCTTTGATGTCCCAGGTATTTGCCAATGACGACAGTGCGGATTTAGAAGCCCTTATCGGAGCTGTGAACACCGCAATTCGAGGAAACTCGAGTTTGGGCGAGCGCCACGTTTTCCAGAGGCAAGAAGCTATTCAGGCTCTGAAAGCAATGAATGAGAGAAATGAGCTGATGTGAGTCAAAACCCCTTCCTACGTCATCGATGTTCAAGTCACATTTTACTAAACATAATAATTTATGCAGGTTCCTTGAGGAAGATGACACTGTCTACAGAATTTAAGCAGATCTTTCCTGGTCCCGAGGATCTTCAGTGGATGTATGCTTTTTTAAAATTTTGGAGGATCAGCATTTTAGGTGATGGTGTTGGGCGTTGATATCATAAGTCATATCTATTATGTTAATGAATACATTATACGCATAGCTGGAAGCACAACCCACAATCGGGTCTAATGATAATCCCCTCACTACTTTCCGATTGAGAAAAATCGTGGTGTGATCTTTCAAAGCTCAACACGGAATCTTCTTTGAGGGCCAGAGCAGACTCTGATTAGAAATACTGTCGTAGGAGTCTTCGTAGCCAAGACATGAAATGCTCGACTCTGTCCCCATCAAGGGAAGTGTCGTGAGTGAACACAGCATCGAAAAAGTCCTCGAAGAGCTGCATGTAGCTTTTTGGGGCTACCAATGAAACGACAGCGCCAGAAGGTTTGGAGTCGGCTAGATCTTGATCACGAATCAACATCTCTCGAAAATATGCCGTTCCTCTGTTTAATAAGCGAGATAATATATCGCCATCAACATGCATGAATGATGGCTTATCCTCTTGAGGCACGATATCTGCCCATGTCCACCGTTTCTTGCGAGCGGATAAGAATGGAGACAAGTTTGGGTCTTGGCTAGATATATTTTGAACGAAGCGGAGCAGACGCCATTCGTTTTCGTCGAGAACAATGAATCTGTATAAGGTTCCGTCAATTGTAGTTCCGTAAATAAAGGATGATGACGAAGACGATGAAGAAGGAGTGTGAGGGTAGGTTTCTCGACTAGTGTTCAAGCGTATCACTGAAACAGGTAAATGGGCTTCCGCAATGGCAGGCGAGATGACGTTATCCATATCAGTCCTTATTGCTTCAGAGTAGACGCTCACTTTGCCTCCTCGGAAGCTAGCAAGTATCAACTGATTTTCTCCGCCGAGGTAATGATGAGAAAGGCATTCATGAGCCATTCCAGCTTGCGCATATAATTCTAACTTTCGGTTCACAACTCGAAGAATGATAAGAGACTCTCTGGCGGTACTGATATATAGTAAGGAATCGCGTACTGTAATCGACACTCCGGGCGAAGTCAATTTAAATCTTGCTGCAGCTGCCCACTGTTCACCACCATTTGTCAACTTTGGTGCAATAGGAATAATATCGTTTCCTGCGGCAACCATGATTGTCGAATCACCATACGCGGCCACAGCACGCACGGCGCCGTCAAAGACGTGTATGTATTTCACAGAACAATCTATCTGTTCGGGGTTTGCTGGGTTGCGTTTTGCATTCAAGAATAAAACACGACCTCTCCGGTCCTGCGTCTTTCGCGCAGTTCCAACCACAAGCAAGTGGTACTTCTGGCCGCCACTAACGGGAATCCAGTCGAGAATACAGGTGATCCGCTCGCCAGATGATCCAACCAGTCCTTGTGAGTGTGTGGAAAGGTGTGTCTCAAGATTTTGCTGATGCGCGAGTAGATGAGAATGGGATGCGTCGAAATTCAAGAATGTCAAGTGAGGGCGCATGTAGCGTTTGACAACGTTGATATCCGTGTCATTATCTTTGCTCTTTTCCGTCTCGGTCGAAATGTATGCAGCCACAAGACACTTGAGATGGCTTGAATATTGAATTCTATTGACAGAACCCGGTAGTTCGATTGTTCGTGGAACTGCTTTATCTCGGCCGTCTAATCCGCAAACCAAAATCTGGCTGTCACTGATACACACTAAAGTCTCTAGTGTATTGTTGCTAGCGGCGGGCTGAGGTGATTGTATCAATGTGAAGCCTTCTATGCTCTTCTGGGCGTACGTGGGCTGGTGCCTTTGTAAGTGACTGAGTCTCTTCAATCAGGATTGATGGCTTACATTGTTCTGATCAGTGATCCAAATCCGGTGTATGTCAAAGTCAGATGCATTGCCCATATTTAAGTTAGCAATGCACCAAAAACCAATACCACATGTGGCAAATAAAGATTTTTCCTTGCGGAGAAGCTTGACTGTAGTACGACCGAATCTATGCTGCGATCTTTGCTGGAGTGCTTCAAAATTATCAGTCACGTCATACTAATTTGGGGCCCAAGAATGTCGTTGAAGCTTACTCGGAGGGTCAAAGGTCATATTCAGAGTGATAAATAAACCGCTGCGGAGGCCGCAATAGATAGCTGTGCTTTCCGTCCCTCCGCTGTCGAACGCAACAATACTCTCGATAGCGCGTGAAATGTGCTCTTGAGGCAAGGTAAGCTGATACTCGCCAAAATAGACAAGTTTGTTCTCATCGATCTGGTAATAAATGATACTGCCAAAGCTTGTACCGAGAAATACATAGGTTGCATTTTTCATGTTATCAACTGAAATCGAGATGGGTTCACGATCAATATGAATCCTTTGTGACATAAAGATGATGCCAAGACGATCGGCTTCCATGACAACTTTGCCGACTGAAATATCAATGCCGAGCTCAGCTCTATGAGCCAGAGCGACTGTTTCTAAACTTTCGTTGACTGTCGCCGCCAGTAGAGCTTGTTCGGAAGAGAAGTCTCGAGTGAAATGTAGATCCGGGTTGCTAAGGACGACGGAACGCACCCCCTTTGACGTGACTTGGACTATAACGCCAGCAGAGGTACAGCCCGCAGCCATCGTATGCGTGGACAGGTCGAGGGCTAGATTGGTCTCGTCAACGGCGTATATCTCGTCATTGTCACCATCTTCGCTCCGGTGGAGGTACATCAAAACCGAAGACACGGGATCAGAAATGAGGTAATAGCTTCCTTCTTGAGCAGGACTAGTGATAACCCAGATTGATTGCGCCGCCGTGAAATCATCCAAAGGAATGATCGTACCAATTTGCGCCTCAAAGCCATGTCGCATTTCATGTATGGCGCCGTTATTATCCGATGACGGTGAGCACGTATACAGCTGTAAGTCTTGACTTATACCGTTCAGGGAACCTGTTTCATGGCTTGAATTGGTATGAAGCGTGGGCACAACAACAGTGTCGTATACAGGTGCCCAATTCACGAATCTCTGGACACAAATCGGATTTTGCCTGGCAAGTTGAATAAAGAGTCCACCGTTTCCTGTATTGCCTGCAGCGATAAGCAGGTCTCCTCCATGGTTTGGGTGACTGAAATCAATAGTATCAAAAGCTGCTTCTACTTCACAACCCAAAGGTCCAATGACGTTGATAAATAAGACCTGGCCATTTTTGTCTATTTGAACATATGTGAGACTCCCGTCTTCTCGACACAAAAAGATGTCGTCGTGAGAATTGTCGTATCTGGCATGTCTATATGGGCGAGCCCATTTTGTCCATACTGAAGGCGGTGCCGAACTCGAACCAGAATATGCTTTTTTGACGATCCTTTGGTTAGGCGCGAGGGGATTTAAAACAGAGACGACAAATGTTGGGGTCATGAGAAGAAAGCTTGTAGACTTTGTTAAAGGAATAAGCAAGTCTGGTAACCTGCAATAATCAGGGAGACGTTTTGGTGATATTTCAGGGCGTGCTTGCCGTAACCCAGTCGATGTGCTCCAGACGTAGGACACAGCATAAGTCTGAGAGTCCTGTGCCACTATGAATAGAAGCACAATTTTCTCACTCTCCTCATCCGGAGTATGCAAGAAATCCATTAATAAAATATGCCCATCAAGCCGATAGAATCTCTCCTACATTTAACCCAGGTCAGAAACGTGTCGATGGATCAACATGAATTCTTTGACTCACCTCTGTTATCGGTTCCAATCTCCCCTCCTTAGCTTGTTGTCGAAGCTCTTCTTGCGATCTGAGCAGAAACAGGCCGAAAAAGCCGCTAGGTGCTGCAACTGCTATGGCGCGAGATCTGCAAAGTAACCGTGAAGATCACGAGGTGCTTAGTACTATGACTACAGGGGGTACATATTTTCTTGTCGGCTTTACCTATGGTCAACAGCGAGATGACGGCCAAACCTCTCAGAAAGACTAACATCAGCCGGCAAGGCTCTGCGGAAATGCACCAACTGAGGGTTCTTATCGAGGGTGGTTGATAGATAATAGAGAAATATTAATTCCTTCGAGTCAAGGGTCATAACCAGTAGATGACTTGGCAGAGTATCGCCATCTCGTTCGTTTTTTTCTGATTTGACCAAATCTAGGCCGATATCTGATAGCTCTGTGAATTTTTGGTCGATTCTTACTGTCTTTGCAGCCGTTATATTGGCGTCGAATTCGGAACTGGCCATGACATCTTGGAGATAAGTATCCAGGATGATCTCTCGAATACTTAAAGATCTCCCATAAACAAAAACTACATCGTTGTGAAGCTTGCTCCGCAGACGAGCTGGCAGAGCAAACTGAATGGTGGGACTCGGTACTATTGTCTGCGACAGCAATCCATTTTTGAGTCTAGTGAGATCTCCTGTTTCTCGGGACGCCATGGCGGTGGATGAGTATATTCTCCTTCTGCAAAGTTACAAGTAAGTAAGACACTCAAAAGACCGTTCACCAGGTAGAGTAGTCCCTGGGACTGCAAACCCAGAAGAAGCTCATCAATTTGATGGATGATTGCATTGATTGGTCAAAGCGACGGCAATGAATGAGTTGAGACTTGTCTAAACGAAAAGGTCAGCATGGTTGAGGATGGGGGAAGCATGAGGAAATACTACCTTGCGTCGGACTTGATTTTCTTCAGCAAATGCAAAGTTCAAGTTGGGGATGAAGTTGAAAGAAAGAGGTCGAGGATGTCGAAATTGAAATGATATTCCAACGGGAAGCTGCGATGGGAGCCTGAGGCAGCGCGTAATTTACCATACCTGTAAGAAAGAATTCCAAAAACAGTTAAGCGGCTGAGCTGCTGCACTTCTCTTACATCTGCACCATCCCTCGTCTTTATTTCTTTTGACCATCATCTTTTTATTCTCTATCGACTTTGAACAGGCTCAGATTCTTGGACTCGCTGGCCCTGTTACATATAGATGTGTGATCAAGGGCAGTGACAACGAGCCCAGCCACTACGGTAGTGTCCATTGTTAGTCTTTGTCCCGTCCATTTATTACAATTGGACGCGTAAATTGGCGCATCAACTCGCACGATTCAACCTCGGTGTTGTTGCAATCTAAATGAGAAGGCTTTCTGCTGGAGTCTGGATACATATACGAGCAAAATGACAGGAGAATCAGCCGATATACTTCTCAACGGAAGTGATCCCGGCCAAGCGGCATGTGACGAGCTTAAGGAGACGAATGAAGAGCACGACACCAAATACAAGGCTATTGAAAGTGCATGTCAAGACAGGAATGTCGAAGCCTTGGTTCAACATGCCACTAGTTCTGGTGGACTGCTGAAAGATACCCTTCGTCAAGCTGCATGTATGAGTCAGGCGCACTCCTTCTAAAAGCAACGAGATACTTATTGGGACTACAGGGCCGATACTACTAGGCTGCGACAGTAGCAAAGAAAAGTCTCTGCACAATGAACTGGACTGGAGAGACCTAAAACGACACGAAGATGAAGATCAGATTAAGCTGGACGTTAATCGATCCTTTGTGTATTATCCGCAGTGTATGTACGCTTAAATATCTTCTGGCCTGAGCCAACAAGGAATATGCATGTCTAATATTTTCGTGCTTGCAGGTGGTGAGAAGGAACTAGACAAAAGGAAAGAGGAGCTCTCGGATCTTATCATTGAGACGCTGCGCAGGAATCCAATGCTCTGTTACTTCCAGGGCTACCACGATATTGGCCAGGTGTTACTGTTGGTACTGGGTGCGCAGCTTGCACGTCCTGCTTTTGCGACCCTCTCTTTGGTGCGTATACGTGATTACATGCTACCGTCATTATCCCCGGCCCTCAAGCATCTTCACCTGATTCCTGCCATTCTGGAAGTCGCAGATCCGAGGATACGGAGACATCTGGCAAGCACTCAGCCTTATTTTGCTCTTGCGGCAGCATTGACACTGTATGCACACGATATCGAGGACTATCGCGATATTGCACGATTATACGACTTCCTTCTCGCCCACGAGCCGGTAGTGGCAATCTACCTCTTCGCAGCGATAATTCTGAGCCGAAAGGAGGAGCTACTGGAAATCCCGGTTGAAGAGCCGGAAATGCTACACTTTACGCTATCCAAGATGCCACAACCGCTAGCTTTGGAGGAGCTGATATCTTTGACCATGGAACTATATCGCCAACATCCGCCTGAATCGCTCCCGTTTCGCGTTTGGCAGCGAATTCCTCAGAGCAGTGTACTGAAAACGTCCCGAACGGTCGGGGAGCATGTTGATCTCAACGAGGCGACAGAGCACTTCACCGTGCAAGCCCAGCAGCTGCGACGAGAAGAATTCCGCAAGCGCGCTTATACGTTGTTGTGGCAATATCGCAGACCGTTAAGTGGGTTAGGTGTCGCAATCCTTGTCGGTATTGCATCCATATATCTTCGCAAAAGCGGACTGGACAGAAACATATGGTCCTATATCAGGGGATTCAGGCATCATTTGTCTCTGTGATTTGGCAGATACTGTTCCGGAAAATGTAAATTACCTTTATAGACTCGCCCATGATTGCAATGATTAGCGAAAAGAGACCATCGTGTAGATCTCAAAAAACGTACAGAATAAGGCTGAATTCAATACTGTGCAATAGATGGTTTGCAGGTGGTTATTTCTATAGAGCGTGTACAGAAGCTTGAGAGTAACTTAGTGGTGCCGCAGAAACCAGGTGTCCACTTTCGGAGGAACCACTCAGCAGCTCTCTGCACGTCAGCTCTCATGTTGCTTTGAACAACAATCCAACCTACAGGCATCATCACCCGGCCTCTCAACGAATTGAATACAACTTTACAAATTGGCGGCCTTCATTCTGTGATATATTTGTTCAAGTTGATTACACCTGGAGAAACTATAAATGGCGAACCAAGGCTACGACGTCGTGGTCGACGTCGACGCGGAGGTAAGAGAGGACCACCTATTTTATTGAACGAGCATCATAATATTATGGGCCAGGCAGACGGCAAGAAAAATGCTGATATCGTATCTTTCCAGGGCGATCTTGGTCATACTGATCTCCAAGAAGATCTCGAATTCCATCCCTCAAGTTAGTAAATTGCAGACCTTTTGTCTATCCGCGAATCTGCCTCCGGCAAATAAAAAAGCGACTTTGACTGACTAAGGGTTCCTACCGCGTTATAGATTTCGAAAATGATCCTCGAAGCGCTAAAATCCAAGCCGATTCACAGCCCTTTCTAGGAAGTGATGGCGGGCCGTCTCGTAACAATGGAGGAGGAGGCGCAGGAGGAGGTCGAGGAGGAATTTCCTCCGGCGGGAAGCGTCATCTCTGGACGATCCAATACTACAGCCAATTCTTCGATGTTGATACCAACGAAGTAATTCGTCGTTGTGTCGCTGCGGTGTATCCTCGGTCAAACTTTCTAGATGTTCTCGACGGGAATCCCGATCTGTACGGACCGTTCTGGATTGCGACTACGGTGGTGATTATTCTCTTTTTGACGGGGACAATCTCTCAATACCTATCGCACGAGCACGACGGACACTTTGAATACGACTTTCGATTACTTTCCGGTGCCGCGGGCTTGATATATGGATATACGGGCGTGATTCCGATTGCGCTTTGGGGCGCGTTGCGCTGGTTTGGTAGTTCGAGCGCAGACCTCATCGAATGTTGGGCACTTTACGGATACGCGAATCTCCTCTGGATTGCTGTCGCGCTGGCAAGCTGGAGTCCCTTGACGGCACTGAATTGGGCGTTGGTCGGGGTCGGATTTGCCTGGACCGTGTTCTTCCTCCTTCGCAATCTGTATCCGGTGCTTAGTGCCACAGATGCGAAGACCAGTAAGATTCTGCTTATAGCTGTTGTTGTCTTGCATGCCGGGCTGGCTATAGCCATCAAGGTCTTGTTCTTTGCGTGAGTAACCTCCGTCTTCCCTCCTTTGACGTATATGCGGATCAACAGCTAACAGGTTTTTGTTTAATTCAAAAGTCATGGTAGCCCTGTCTCAAAGAAGAATCACCACGATGATGACGATAAATCCAAGGATCATGACGACAGGAAGCGAATTCTATTTTAAAGGCGCGGTAATGATTCGAGACAATGACCATACTGAGATGGTAGCAGGAATTACTTAGTTCTGCGAGATTCCTTCGATGCAGATCTTACCGACTCGCATTATTGTTCTTATCGATATATCCTGTACAATATATCCCGTTGAGATAGTTTCTGCTGGAAAATTATTTACTTTTTATCATAGACGGCCTCTGTTGCTAAGAATAAGCAGCACTTTGTGTAGGACCGTCGGATCTACTGAGCAGCTTCAACATTATTGAACGTAACTCACGATGTCCAACTATGGACCCAGACGCAAGACATATCCAGATACGAAACTTCATATTGCACGGAGGAAATTTTTTTTAATGAGTTTTGCATTGTATTTCTATTTGTAAAATGTCGTAATCCCCTTCATTGACCCTCTTATAATTCATGAAAAGACGCCAATAAGAAACGACACAGACAATACAAGCGTTCGTTTGATGCGGAGGATACGCAAGAAAGAGAGGGAGAAATGGGCGAAGGAAATAAAACGGCAGCGGATAGTAATTGGGGCGAGTCGTTTATTTCAGCTTCTTCTTGGGGCGGAGCTGGTTGGTGTGGCCGCACTTTCTCTTGCGGCAGTTGGTGGCACGAGGAGGAAGACGGGCCTGTTATGATCAAAAGTAAAGGGCGTTAGTATGATTTGACGAGAAATCGCAAATTCCACGAAGTATATTGGTGTTCGGTACGTACGTAGCACTTGCGGCAGATGGACTTCTCGCAGTTGTACTTGGAGGCCAGGGCCTTCAACGAGGGCTCAATGATACCACCACGGAGACGGAGGACAAGGTGAAGAGTGGATTCCTGTTATAGGAGACCGTCAGTACCGAAGTTGATGAATTATGAGTCCTTTCTCGATTCCATCCTGGACTTTCTAAAAATGATAGACGTTTTGAACCACTGCTCCAATTATCGTACCTTCTGGATGTTGTAGTCGCTGAGGGTACGGCCATCTTCAAGCTGCTTTCCGGCAAAGATCAAACGCTGCTGGTCGGGAGGAATGCCTTCCTTGTCCTGGATCTTGGACTTGACATTGTCGATGGTGTCGGAAGACTCAACCTCGAGGGTGATGGTCTTACCCGTGAGGGTCTTGACGAAGCTGTAAATTCCATGTATTAGCCGATATTCCAACCACGTACGGTCTCTTGCTCTCGTAGAATACGGTCGATCGTAGGAAAGATGTTTCGTGAATGACGAAACGATACGATTCGAGGATTGGGATCAGGAAACCTACATCTGCACTGTGAGTAGAAATAGACGTTAGCATACACATTCTGTAGATAAGTGTGTCCTATTCCTTCTCGAATTCAGGGGTAGACGTACTGGTTGCGATATTCGTCGTTGTCGTTGCGTTCCTTGTCGTCGGTCAAGATCTCGTCTCTTGAAGGTAGAGGCGGCAGGTGAAGACGTTCAAGCAATCCCGGCTAAGCGAGGTGCGGGACCATGACGAATTGGGATATAGGGCTTTATTGCCCTAACCACGATTATGTAAACGGACTAGCACTGACTAGGAACGGGAGTGTCCTTTTACGATTGGTCGGAATTTTAGTAATCATCCATCATACAAGGTAATTACTCAAAACAGCTTAGCTAGTTAACGAGTTACTTGAGCTATGTCGACAACACATTTTCATATGTTAATCTATTTCCATCCAAATTTCCTCACCATGCTCCTCTGCTCTTCTCATGTCGTATTGTAATTTCTCCAATTTGCACTCTATACGGTACACCGATGATACCAGAGTTTTCAAGGAAAGCCCTGCGAGACTTGCCGCAGTTTCGTAGAACTTGCGAGCTGCCTTGGGCAAATCAGATTCATCTTTGTAAATCATGTACGCGTGCCCCGGCCGGGGAGTCTGATCTTCGTCATCTCCAATGCCAGGATCTGTCTCCATTCCCTCCTGCGCTTGAGCGTTGTCCTTCGGCACAACTTTTGCCAAGCGAATGCTAGCAGTCATTTCACGGACTTTCTTATCAATAGCATCGTCAATCTCGGCGCTACTTTTGAGCTCTGGGCGAGTATCAGATCCGGTAGGCGTGAGTGGAAACATGTCCGCAAGTGGGTGGTGTGCTTGAGGAGTATTAGCCGTCAATAGTACCAAGCCAATTGACAATATCACGGACTCACCTTTATTCTGGTCAAGCCAGGTATCCTGATACCAATCAAGATAATCGTCCAGCTGTTCCTCTGTCATATGGAAGACATTCCCATCGTTAACTTTGAACTCTTCCCCCCGAGGCAACCTCCCTGGGATATTATGTAAGGTCTCAAATTCTTTTTGGAAGGACGTCCATAAATCCCAATCGACTTGCTGCGCGGCAGGCTCGGAAATTGTCTTGGGAAACCCACCAGGGGTCTCGATTGGGAATACTAATTTTATGGCCACAATGATGAGGCCCAGAAGCTGAGCCTCCGGGTAATTTTCAGCCTTGACTGCGCGTTTCTTGCTCGTCAGGAAGGTAAAGCGGAATCCAAGGACATTCTGCAATTTCCTCACAGCAGGGTAGACCTCCACTAGGGTTTGATCGTTAGTATGATCCATAAACGCACGGGAATAAAAATCTTACAAGGCAGAGCCAATCGACGAATGAATTGAAACAGCATAAGGTGCATATTTATCGGCGGGAAGACCACGTTGTACTCTCGCGTATACATGGCCACCACCTGACTCACAGTCTCGTGGACATCGTCATTTCCCGGTAACACCTAAAATCTCGCCTCATCAGCCCAGGGAGAGTGTTTATTTGTTAAAATAGTTGAGACTCACTTGAACACTTAGATCTCTTGTGTGGTGAGGTGACATTCGATCTCGCATTTCCTGCGGAACAGCCTTGAGAGCTTTAACGAATGGAATCTCATTTCGAACAGCGTATCTATTCACTGTGTATTAGATTCGAAAGTTTACAGCGCAATTCAAAACGAGTCCTCACTTGTAAATATCGCCTACGCTGACGGGCAGCCGTAGAAGTAAACATGCCAAGTAGCAGAGCGCCAAGGTCTCTCTGAGTAATGGGCTTTGCGTCGATTTTCGAACCTTGATAAGGCCAGAATCTTTCTTCTCGACACTAGCAGCCGGGGTCTGCGAGCTGAACACTCCTTCTTCAGAGCCGTCGTCTCCGCGCACTTCGTCGAGCGAAGTATCGAAACGATCTGTGAGATTTTGCAGTCGCAATGCCCACAGATCTTTAACCAGTCTCTGAATATCAGATTCAAGTTAGGATAGCTCGCTTTTCCCCCTCGAGGATGGTTCAGATTCAGAGCGTACCTCAATATCAGCAGGAAATCCCTTCTCGGTGATTAAAATCCGACATTGTTTCCACAATATGAGTTGGTATGCCAGAATAAAGACGCGAAACCCTTGTCTTCCAGTGTAGGCTAGATTTTTTGATTAGAATTTTAATTTCTTGAACCATGCATAGCGATGGTTGATTTACTTTTTTTGATTTTTTCCACCGCAGCCTTTTTCACGCGGTGGACCGCTCCTCGTTTGTTATAATCATCCGGATCTTCTTCAACTTGACGACCCTAGCATCACCAAAAGCACCGAGATCAGCGAGTCATGACAACAAAGAAGAATGAGAAAGACAGAGGAAAAGTAGAAGCATAAGGCACAGCGATGACACGAGATGACTTACTTCCTGCTGGTGGCCTCGCCTACAAAACCATATCCCGTTATCTAGGTAATACCGAGTTTCGCGGCATCCGTCCTGACCGCACGGCCCACGTTTGACGTATTCCATGGTGACGGAGAGCTTTCATATCGATTGATGCATTGACAAATAGCAAATAATTTCCGAGGGGTGAACTCTGTAGTTGTGAGGAAGAAAATTGAGGATGGGCGGGTAGAGAGAAGTAACTACCGCAGGTAACTAAGTACCTAGGGACGTATCTCAACCACTACGGCAATTGCCCGTACATTTTATTCACTACCACGACTGCCACATGTGAATCGCATGCAATTATCTTTACACATGCAAGTTGAAATACAATTCCACAATATAATGGAAAGCAAAAAATAAGATCTAGGAAGAAAAAATCTACGAATTGAATCAAGATGCAGCCGAGAAGGAATCAGTGCTTGTTCGTATATCTCGCTATTGGACGGATTGTGGACAAAAATTAAATAAACGTCGTCTGTTGATATGGCACATTTATTCATATGAT
The DNA here is from genome assembly GCA_002916415.1 of Talaromyces borbonicus. NCBI lineage: Eukaryota > Fungi > Ascomycota > Eurotiomycetes > Eurotiales > Trichocomaceae > Talaromyces > Talaromyces borbonicus. The sequence goes on along the minus strand of NBSA01000028.1, from coordinate 1,399,029 downwards.
GATCGTGAGAATGTCTCAACTGCCTACTCGAATCCATTCGCCCAGAAAGAGAAACGAGAAAATCTCATCTCGATATCGAGGAGGCGAAAATGGATGACAAAAACCAGGAAAAGTATTCAATACATAAAAAATAACTTTTTCCTGTCCCAGTATTAAAAGCTGGGTTTGCCAAGAACTATCGTGAAGGCATGAAGGGGGCTTTTTGGGATTCGTGAAAAAGAACAAAACAAGGAGTGGCAAAGCGAACGAAAAGAGACCAAAGAGACAGCTTAACCGCTCTTGGGACCTTCCTTGGCTTCAACGCAAACCTCTTCACCCATAGCAGACATAACGATGACATTGACGTCCTTGCCTTGGTCGGTGAAGAGGGAGTCGATTCTCTCGCCAATTTCTCCATCGGGCTTCTTGACATCGTCCTTGGTGTTACCGGCCTCATCCATCAGGGAAAGGAAACCATCGTCGGTGACGTCGAGCTGTGGGCGAGTAATTTCATAGTCAGTTTTAGTTCCGAACGATCATTTCTCCAGTTCGCTACGATCGAGAAAAAAACCGCGGCAGTCGCACTCACCAGCTGGAATTCCTTGCGGGTAACGTTGGGAACGTCCATGTTGTGAGTCGAAGGAGACAAATCTTCGAGCTTCTTGCCGGTGAAGATGTCGATGGCGACCAAGTGAACCTTTGCGTGACCGTGCTTTCCGGTCTTGGAGGTGGACATGTCGACGATCTTGCAGGGACGGCCCTTGATCACCACGTAACCGTTCTTACGCAGAGCAGAGCACTGCATGGGGAAGGTGGCCGAAGCACCGGCATCGGCGCTATCGAAGGTGTGCTCATGCTGGTGAGAAAGGCCAAGTTAGTGAATGTCTCGAGACATGTATATACATAAATATATGTTCCGCATTTGATAGCAGTGCAGGATGTTCGATGCACAGACAGAATCAATCCTGGTCGATAATCAAAAGCGCGTATCGCCAGGGAAAAGAAACGAGCAAGCAAACGAGCACGAGCGGGGCTCTCAAAAATCGCAGGGGGGGCGGGGCAAGGAAAAATAGTAGAGATTCAAACATACCTGTGCGTCGTCGGCCATGGTGAATGAAGAGATGGTAAGAAGCTTCGCTTGGAGAGAATGTAAGAACAGAAATGAGGATGACCAGGACGGAGCACGACTGAGGGAATGGCTGGATGAGAGAGAAGAGAGGGAGAGAGAGAGAGAGAGAGAGAGAGAGAAGGGGGAAAAGAAAGATGAGGGGGGCCAAGTGGAAGTTTTGGAGTGGGACTGCAAGAGCAGAAAAAAACTGTTTTTTTTCGTTCGTTTCTCCAGGGCGCTAACCTTTTCGGGTATGAACCCAAGTGTGCCAAACATTCAAAACATTCTTTAATGGTTTTTTTTTTTGGCTTGAAGAGGATGAGATGTATATAGAAGATGAATTGAAAAAAGAGATGATTTGGTTGTAGAAATAAAAGAAAAATACTTCAATTTTGTATGTAGAATACCTCAGTCAAGGTCGCTTGCACATTTCTGTATTGAACTTACGGTATTTCGTGGCCGCTTTCACCATGGATCTTTCCAGCCCTAACCCTAGCCCTAGGACAGGAGATATCAATACCATTTCTCAGTATCCATGAACTTTTCGGCTGGAACGAATCTGTCAGTCTTTAAACAATTTTGGTATGGCCGATGTAAATGTACTGGCGGAGGCCAAGTTAATCATACTTGGACAAAACGGCTGTTCAAATGTATTGAAATGAAGAACTTCAGCCGGTCAAGTAAAGGTTGACAAAGCGATCAAACCTGGAAGAGCTGAACCTGGAACATCCATACCTATTTAAATGTGCTACAAATCAGGGTATCATGATAACCAGTACCTACCGAGGTATACGACTCTCTCTCTCGGAATGTTGTAGTTTTATTATGAGTTGCTGGTCAATCTGCCAGACAAAGAAAATAAAGAACTCACTATGAGAAGGTTTGAGCTGATTAATCTCGAACTTGGTTACTTCAAGATGGCACCAAGGCTCATTCAAATACTCCCGAGGTCTCGATACTTATACATGCACACTTCGCCAAAGATAGGAGGTATCCATGGATATTATCTTAGCCTGCCATGGCTTTCAACGTTGACTCTTGGAAATAAACAACTGGTTCAAGAAGTTTCTTTCGTCGGATATTCAAGTGTACCTGGGTATTAAAGTAACCAGATATCCTAAATCCTGCCGGCGCAAAGCGATACCTATCTTTCTCTCTACAGGAAAGCGCCACGCGTCTTACATACCATATGAATCAAAATGTTCTGAGCTCACCGGTCGAACTGTTCCAAACCCCAGAAATAAACTCACTCAGGGCAGACGCAGTCAGCAAGATGGACATGGGTAACAGTTGCAAGATTTCTGTGCGTCTTTCCCATCGCTCGAAGACCGGCAGAAGCTAATATGAACTACAAAGATGCTTTGGAACTGGAACACCATCGACGCTTGTACGTTCTTTCTTCATTCACTCACCTCAATACTTCTGAGAGACTACAATACTAACCCTTAATTGTAGGCTTTATTTCCGATTCATGGCGCATAACCTCCCACGGCATGTTTGCCGGCTCGTGTATAGGGGTCGTGCTTCTCGTCATGTCTCTTGAGTTATTCCGACGTCTTTCAAAAGAATACGACCGATACATCGTGCAAGAATTCAAACAGAAGGTGCTACCTGTATCTTCGCAATGCCCAACTTCGCCTACACTGAAGTCCGCGACACCATCAACCACCGTCTCGGACTCGGCATATGAAGGCAGACCCAATCCATCCTCAGATGCGACAACTACATCTGCAATTGTCTATTTCCGTCCAAGTCTAGCGCAACAAGGCATTCGCGCTCTCTTACACATGATCACATTCGCAATTGCCTACTTTGTCATGTTGCTGGCCATGTACTACAACGGATATTTCATTATATGTATCTTTATAGGTGCGTATCTAGGGGCCTTTGTATTTTCATGGGAAAGTATTGGTATTTCCACAAGGTCAGTTCCTCATTTCATTCTCATCGCAACTTCTTGGGTGTTCTAGATATGAGTTCAAGTGCACGACTGACGGATGAAAAATATAGATCAAGCTGCACCGAGATGCCAGCAGCGTCTGATGTTACAGTTTGTTGTGGTTGAGCTGCAATGCTTATCACTTCTACATGACAAGATCGCTACTCTAATCATTTTCTCTCAAGTTTGTCGTTAATTCCTGATAATAATACTCCAGCAGAAAGCCCTCCTTTCTTCGCTGTTTCTACAGATAGGAAAACTGTTGAATGTCTGCTCTGCACTTGTGCGAATCTTTGAAAAAAAAAGAAGTAGATCGGAGGGTAATATCGTATAGCCACTCCAAGTTGTAGACATATAATAGCCAGGTTTTAGAGGGCAAGAAGAGCGAGTTGATAAGGAGCAGGGTTAGGGTGAAGGCATTATAACGCTAGTTCAAAAAAAGTCTAGCTTAGTAAGACAGGACGCGCTAAGTTAGCTACTCCGTACTAAGATAAAGCACATGATAGTTAAAGTAAGCTCTGGAGTTAACACTCAACAACAACAACAACAACAACAACAACAACAACAACAACAACAACAACAACAACAACAACAACAGATCTCCATCTTATCGTTCAGCTTCTAAATACTGCGAACAATGCGACAGACTCATAACAAGTGCTCAACCACCAGCGATCCATTGCGCCTTTTACAACAACCTTGCCACCCTGAAATCAACTAACGGTGATGTGTGTTCCTATGACCGTTCAATACTCCACGTAGGTCGTGGACTTCGAGAATGTGGCTTGATCGTCTATCAGGCCGATCTACTTCGTCAGGGACGCCTCCGCCATTGACCAACAGATACCCTTCACCAAGTCACCGGCCCACACGGACTCTATCACAAAATTACCGACCGAGTCTTCATCCTCGCTCGTCGTCAACGTCTCTGTTGCTAACACCCAACGACTCCACGCCGTCACTACCGACCGCTTCTCGAAATATCTCTAATGGCGCCCCTCAACGATCTGTCTTTGTGCGCACGCCGCCCGGCGAGGTCGTTCCTCCGCTTGAAGTCCTGGGTAGTATCATAGGGAAAAAGTCGAAAGATCAAATCCCGGAAGATACTGCTACTCCTCAAAAGCCGGCTCAGTTAGTGGAGACGATTGACTTTGGAGATTTAAGTCTGGAGGAGTTTATGATACGCGGGCAAGAATCTGGCAGGCTTTTGAATAGCGAAGCTGGAGTTGGCACAATTGAACAATGTGAGTGTCTGTCAGGAGAATCGTGCTGAGTGGGTATAGTTGATAAGTTTTCCGGCAGTTGCGGGAGACCAAGACAAGTTCCAGGAACTTCACAATTCTATTACCGTAAGTGGAAACATGGATTCATGAAAAAATGGAGTTGACGTTTCTAACTGCTTCTTGACAATATACAGGACTGTGACGACGTACTGAAGTCCGTCGAGTCATATTTATCCGACTTCCAGAATGAGCTCGGCACAGTCTCCGCCGAAATTGAAACTCTTCAGACCCGTTCAGTCCAGTTGAACGCAAAGCTCGAAAACCGGAGAAATGTCGAGCGCCTTCTTGGTCCAGCAGTCGAAGAAATAAGCATATCTCCACATACAATTCGCACGATCTGTGACGGATTGATCGATGAGAATTGGGTCAGAGCACTAAATGAGGTAGAAACACGTAGCGCAAACATCGAAAAGTTGACTGGTTCGCTGCCGAAAGCTCTGGACGATGTCAAACCACTTTTAGTGGACCTCAAGAATAAGGTAATCTCTCGAAGCACGTTCCATGTCGCGAAACATCCGTTGACGACAAATTATAGGCCATAGTGCGCATCCGTGACTATCTGGTGTCTCAGATTAAAGCAATGCGATCCCCAAACATGAATGCTCAGTACCTGCAACAGCATCATCTAATCAAATACAAAGATTTGTACTCCTTTCTGACCAGGACGCACCCGACATTGTCGGATGAGATCACGCAAGCCTACGTCAATACCTTGCGGTGGTACTATTCGTCAAACTTTACTCGTTATAGTCAAGCTCTGGAAAAGCTCAAGCTTCATGCCGCAGATACCAGCGGCGTCCTAGGTGGCGAACCCTCACTGCAAAGGGGGGCAACGGCTGGGCCGGGCAGTAGAAATATTTCACACGACCCATTCACGATTGGACGACGAATCGACATTCTAAAAACGGGAAATCTGATGGCGATCAGTTCATACGTTGCAGAAGAAGACAAATCCGTCCACGGGTTTGAGGTGCCGTTCCGACATTTCAATCTCGCCTTGGTTGATAACGTCTCCGCTGAATATTCCTTCCTGACCGAGATGTTCTCGGTCAGATCTTATCAACAGATTTCTCGCAGAGCGATGGAAATCTTTGAACCCGTCTTCGCCCTTGGACAAGCCTTTACGAAGCGTCTGATTGAGAACACCACAGATTGTTTAGGGGTGCTACTCTGCGTCCGACTCAACCAACGAGCTGCCTTTGAACTCCAGCGACGCAAAGTGCCTATCGCCGAATCTTATATCAATGCTATTAATATGCAGCTCTGGCCCAAATTCCAGAAAATCATGGATTTGCATTGCGAGTCTTTGAAAAAAGTAGCCTCCGGCACCGCAAGAGGCTCTGTATCGGCGCTATCGGCGAAAATGGATGACTCAAAGCAGTCGTCCGCGCCACATGTTCTCACTCAACGCTTTGGTCAACTCCTACACGGCATACTTTCGTTGAGTAATGAGGCCGGTGATGACGAGCCAGTTGCAAACAGTCTTGCGCGCTTGCGAGGCGAATTTGATACACTGCTGAATAAACTTAGTCGGGGATCAGGAGACCCCAAGCGGCGAGAGCGTTTCTTGTACAACAATTACTCCCTGATATTGACTATAATTAGCGTGAGTTGCCTCTTCGTTATTTTCCGGATCTTTATTGACGAGTTGCTACACAGGATACGGATGGAAAATTAGCATTGGAGCAGAAAGAGGTAAGATTGACTATTAGCCACATGAAATTGTTGATCATCGGAACTAATTCCTCCTAGCATCTGACAAGGCAGCTTAAGAATGCGACGAAACGCAGCTCAGCAAATACCTAGAGTTGCACCAAAGGCAACGAGCAACGAGCAACGAGCAGCTTTTGAAAACAAATTCATTCTTCATTTTAACATAATATAATTTCATCTCACATACGGATATGGTTGTGAAACTCGCCAGGACGTTCTGAAGGGCCCAGGGCGAGCAATTAAGCTATATTGGAGCGGTCAAATTGAGCCAGAGACATTCCTGATGGGTTGATATCTACATCTCTATAGACATTTAGATTCTTGGCATCAAATGAACCTTTAACGGGCCTTTTTTCCACGTCAAATAATTCTTCTGCTGCATCCAATTCTGACTTTCATCCGCAAGTGTCATCTCAAAATGATATATGATCAAGGCCAAAATTAGCCGAATTTCACTGTACGCAAGACTGGAGGGCAGTTAGCACGAAAACATTCAATTCCCATGGATCTTGGGAAAAATTTGGAGAACATACTTTCTTCCAATGCAGTTTCTTGGTCCAACGTGAAACGGCTGAAATGCGTCTCTCCGATCATTTATGAATCGTTCGTCCCCTAGAAATCGTTCTGGGTAGTAGGAATCTGGATGCGCGAAGAACTTCTCGCGCCGATACATCGCCCAATGGTGAATGGAGACATAGGTCTAGAGTCAATTTTCAGAACTTTGATTAGCACGAACCACGATGGTGCCCCGGTGACGACGCTTTTATGCCACTTACGCCTTCTGGAATGAAGTCCCCCAAAATCATAGCTCCACCCTTTGGACATACCCGGGGTGGCCCGTTTGCCACAGGAGGGTATATGCGCAGAGCCTCATCAATACAGGCCATCATGTAAGGCAGTTTATTGACATTAGTCAAATTGATCTGTTCAGCTGAATCAAACGACGATCGCACTTCGTCCTTGAGTAGTTGATAGGTGCTGGGATTTCGCAGTAAAAGATAAGTCACGCCGCTCAAGAGAGTTGCTGTCGTTTCTGAACCTCCAATGATCAAAATCTCGGCGTTGGAGACTAGATGTTCCACGTCGAGATTCTGTTGTCACGTAATTTAAAAGATTGCCCAGCAAGAGCCTTGTAAGAACATAACAGCGGAACAACTCACTAATTCATCTTTCTTTCTCAGCAGCCCTTCAATCAAATCAGGTCGTCCCTTTTCAACGTTCATTCGACGAAGCATCTTAGCTTCTGTAAGCTTCTTATGTTTCTCGTATGCATCATGAGTCGATCTGGGAATAAGAGCGAGGAGAATTCTCTTTAGCCACGGAAAAAAAGATAGGGCCTGTAATATCGAGCCGATGTAGGCTAGATCAAAGATAGATTTGATCCAATCGTCGTAATTTGAACCTTGCAAACACCCAAAAGGTTCACCAAATGCAAGGTCACCTATGATATCGAACGTGGTGAAATTATACCAATCAGAAAGAACGACAGGAGGGTGTGCAAAACTCGTGCATTGCTGGTATAACCTGTCGACAAGTAGATCGATGTACCCCCGAATGATAGGCTCTTGGTCTCGCATATTCTTTTCAGAAAAGCCATGGGCCATGTGTCGTCGTAAATTTCTATGTCGCGCTTGTTCCTCGTTGAGGATTTGGCGAGGCTGCATGACAGGACGATAGAACCAGTCAGCTTTACCCATTTCAGTCTCGCCGTAATTATGGCCCATGATGTCTTTCCAGGCATCTGGATGCGAGAAGGCAAGTTCATCCGGCGCAATGCGAACAATGTCGCCGTAACGTTGGTGAAGGGCTAACATATCGTAGACCAAGGATCCCCTGTTCTGACGATAGAGATATGGGATTCGAGAAATTGAATGTGAGATAGGGCCCGGAAACCGGCGCAATGGATGAAAATAAACATTGTATACCGCTTGGGCTAAGGGATACGATATTACCTATTATGCTGTCAGCGAGGTTCTGCAGATGGTACTCTTGAAGTACCTAGGTAGAACAACAAACTGCGGCTAAAAATGCAATCAATGCATGGTTTGTGTTGAAAAAGTTGAGAAATTCAAGCATTTTGCTTGTTGTAAATTCTCTGATTCTGCCCAATCTTCCAGAATATAGCAAATAAGGCCATGTATCGAAAAGTACAAAAGCAAAAGAGGTCCACGGGTTTATGAGAATGCTTCGTATCCGAGAACCACCGCTTGGGTAACCTCGTAAGCCGCGAGGCGTTCAAGGCGCTCCAAGCCATGACGCGGTCAAATCCAGTATCGATTCATATAATTAGAATCCGCCCCGCACATCTGTTACACTGAATTGGATTGTTGGGACGTATTGTTTTGATCCTTTGTTGTGTGAAGAAAGACAAGCAGGTCTAGACGGAACCTCATACCGGTAGTAGTAGACGGAAGACTACCGGCAAACCCTAACTCACAGATTATCTGGGTAATTCCGGATCTCTCAGACTGTCTAATAAGAGAAAAGGACAAAGAAATGAGCATGATTGGAATGTTAGATTATCTTCTTTGATCACTGTTGCATAGCGCTAATTCCTGGGTTGAATAGTGTGGCTCTCCTGTTTCATGTGTGTTGATCTGGTACTCCCACACCTGGACAGTTTTAGAATAAGGAGCTTTCTCCGTATACCTGATCCAGCAGCCTATATTTTTGCGCGTTTCCCATTTAGGGACATCAAGTGAATTCAAGATATGCGGAAAGTTGTGTCTATGTAGCATAGCAATTGTGGTATCTTGTCCTACCCATTTCTCCTCTATGTTACATGTATGACCACGACTAACTGCCGCGCAAGTCCTTTGTTTACAGAGAGTTCGTAGCGACCATAAATTCCCGATGGAAGCTCTCAAAGCTGCAACTTCTTTGAGGCACTGTGTACAAGGAAATGGTGACATGACTCGTGGGTAATTTCCCAAAAGATGTTGGATAAGGTCCAAGCAGTCAGCAGGAGTGACTGAGCCTACAGAGAAAAGGTATCAAAGACAAAGTTTCTATTCGTCAAATGCAAGTCTCTTGGATCTCTCCAGTGCGAGAATTTTCATTTCAGTCTCTGACAATACGCTCTCTCACCAAGCACCGGCTCGCCTGGAACTTCTCTCTAGTAGGACGGCATGGACGTGGTTGGCAGCCTTGACGTCGGAAAATGCTCAAATCGTAATTTTCCACTGCTCTGTTGTACTTATAGCGTGATAAAACTTGCCCATTTGAAATTTTCAGTCAATCGCAGTTGATGATTGTTTTGTAGTGAGTTGAGCAAGTAAACTTATCGAAATCAGATTGCTTATCGGATCGAGCTGCTCTTATCTTATCGGAAAGCACTGCAGTGGTACCTCGTTATCGATAAGAAGCGGAAATAAACCCGCCACCGCAAAGAGTTATCAGGGCGATAAGATGATACTTCGATTGCATCTTGAGATTCCATTATTGACACTACATAAATTTGCTTTCCTTTCTCTGGTAGAATGGTATAATCACACAAGCTCAGTAATAATTGGTACTTGGTACTTGGCATTGGAATGCGATGGCCCTTCTCGGTTCTACCTGCAGACAATTGCTTCAACGATTGCGATGTTCTCGCCAACAAGAAAGGAACTTTTCAATATGTGGAAAGCAGAATGCTGACTTTACCCACGCTGTGAGTTTCTAGCTTTGCCGTGCTTTGTCTCAATATTACGGCTGATAGAAGGCATCGTTGAAATAGATAATCGGCGGAGGAGTTGTCGGTCTCGCAATCGCGCGTCAACTCGCCGGTCGATCAGGTACGAGTACAATTCTGCTGGAGAAGCATGATGCTGTTGGTACAGAGACAAGCAGTCGAAACTCAGAGGTACATTTTAAATTTGTTTTGCTCTCGTTGGCTTTTTCGTACGAACCATGCAAATCCCAAGAGGTTTTGGTCATGTTTTGCAGGAATAATGTCTAATCAGTTGAGCCAGGTTATCCATGCGGGCATATATTATCCTGCCGATTCACTCAAGACCCGTCTCTGTATTTCTGGAAAAGAAAGACTCTATTCCTACTGTGCCGAGAAGCAAATTCCGCATAAAAATACCAAAAAATGGATCGTTGCACAGGACGAAGTTGAATGGGAGGCTTGCCTCAAAGTGCACGAACATGCACAGAAAATCGGCGTACCAACCCGTTTTATCGGCAAAGAAGAAGCAAGACGCATGGAACCGGATGTAAGAGCAGAGGCGGGAATTGTTGAGTCTCCAACGACAGGCATAGTAGATGTGCATTCATTAATGACCTGTCTGCAAGGTGACTTTGAGAATCTAGGGGGTGACATCGCTCTCCAGACTGAAGTCACTCATATCGAACCAATTGACGGTGGAAAAAGCGGTTATAGAATTCACGCTTCATCAGGTGGATCATCCAGTGGAGAAGCCTCGACCTCAACAATTACAGCAGAGACAATTATCAATTCTTCAGGTCTGTACGCTTGCCATATAAATAATATGATTGTCCCACCTTCACGGCACATAAAGCCCGTCTATGCAAAAGGGACATATTTCTCCTACAGCAATTCACATCCTCGGCCTTCAACGCTCATCTATCCTGCCCCAGTACCTGGCCACGGCGGCCTAGGAACGCATTTGACTTTAGATTTGGGCAACAGAATCCGTTTCGGCCCAGATGTAGAATGGATCACCGACCCAACAGACTATAAACCTTCACGTGCACGCTTGAGTCAAGCTCTTCCGGAAATCAGACGGTATCTACCTGCTGTCGACGTCGATGCAATAGATATTGACTACTGTGGAATCAGACCGAAGCTGGGTCATGGAAGCGCGAATACGGCTGGAAAGGGGTTTCAGGACTTTATAATTCAGAAAGAGGACGGATTTCCGGGATTTGTGAATTTGTTGGGAATCGAAAGTCCCGGATTAACCAGCTCCTTGGCTATAGGGGAAATGGTCAAAGATTTGTTGTATCGAACGAAGCAAACTTAAATAGAAACGTTGCTTTCTAAATCAGAATCACGAAACTTTCCTACTAGAGTGATCGAGTATCTTGACAGAATCAATACATGTGCAGTGGCGATATGAATACAGGCTCACTTCTTGTCTTTCAAAAAACCATACGCCATGAGCTGGCGATAATATTGAAGAGCTCTGTTAAATTTATTAAGCAACTATGTCTCAAGTATGGCTTTGTTTAGCTCAGTTCAAGCTTGAGAAAGCCAAGTATGATTGCTTCCAAAGTGTTCAGAGATATCAGTCAAACTCCATCAGCACATCGCTCATAATGTGGAGCACGTAAGAAAATTTGCGTACGCTCCATGTTCCTGTATCTTTGAGCAAGCTGCCGTAATCCAACAAAATACGTCGTGCCGATTGATATCCTCCTGGATGTGGCACACCACGAATGCATATCGGGCCGCCGTAGCGGATAAAACTGACGGCCAGATTATTCTTTAATATGGAAGATGGTTCAGTATGCCGTGGCCCTATCTGGCTTTCAAACCCTTCTGTACCAACTGTATGCCAGTCAATGTCATCTAAAAGTTCAAACGGCGACGTTTTCGCTTCAACTTCAGCAAAACTAGGAGCCTTGTATATATATAGCCCGAGGACAAGAGCTGCAGAGAAAAGTGTATGGGCCGAATGAAATGTGGTTTCTTCAGACGCCCTCCGATTCGATATCGATTTGAAAATTTGGGCCGCGTGCAGACACGCACGGCGAGCGGCAGCTGTTTGAGCCCACGTAGAAATGTCGTCTAGGGCTTTTTGAGCTGGACCTGCCCCGTTACGACCGGCTGCGAGATCAAAAATCTGGAGATCTGCGGTCAAATTCATGCACACGTGGTGCCACATGACCGAGCAATTTGGGTTCAATTGTGATAGTGATTCTCCATATGCAAATATGAATTGCACTTGAAGACTTGGCAAACATTGTGCTTTGTCGTCTGTGGCATATATATGGCAAGGCGCAAATGGACATCTGGGCTGCTTGTATAGCATACGATGATATGCCTCTGACAAACGCATTTGTAGGATACCAAGTAAGCTCTGAACGCAAAACTCATCAACTGGCGCTTCAAAGACGGGTATCGCGGATGTTTCAGACGGTGAATTCATCGTAGACGTTACTATTCGTTTCCCATCCCGGATATGCTGCATCCAAAGTGATGAAGAAGCTGCTCCAAAGAGTGAATTATGACAAGGAAGAGGAAATCGAATTAATTCGGAAGAGATAATCGGACTAGTGGAAAAGTAGGACGAAAAAGATGAATCAAGACTAAGGAGCTCAAGAATGAGTCTATTTCTCTGTCAGAAAATACTGTGTAAAATCTCTTAGGTAGGCTTCGCGATGGCGTGAACTGACCGTTTCGTGGACTCGACTCTACTCCACGCTTTCCATCTTGCTTCAAGATCTGGTACCGCCTCAAAAAGAGACATTCCAATCAAATGTTCGTCTCGTACGGCAAAAAGACCATGGCGCTGGGCAATCTTGTAACTGTTAGTTATGTGATGCGTGTAATGTTTGTCACCATGCATACTACTTACTGACATGAGATTCACGTAAAGCATCTGGCAATCTTGCGTGTACAGATTTTCCTGTTGGGTTTTTTTCAGTGATATTCATGGAAATTTCACTCAAGCAAAAGGCTTACCCCAGTCATGGATGCTAGGTGAAGTACCAGCAAAGCTGAGGCAAAAGCCGAAAGAATCTCTGCCGGATTCTCTGTTCCAATGGCACATCTGCCTATTTCATATACTATTCTTTCCAAAGAAGACCGGAAAGTTTTGGAAACAAAGCTTGTTGTGCCCTTGGTCCCAAGAAAGACCATGCCAATCTGACACATGACGAAGAGAAGTGACAGTCTAGTTTCTCGGGCACAAAAGGTCGGTAAATGTACAATCGGCACGAGAGGATGAAATTTTCGGAAATATAGATCAAGCGCCATGTCCAAAATTTCGGCAGGTGGAAAATTCAAGATTGAGCCAGAGCCTGCACTGGAAGCAGTCGGAGATATTGACTTAGCATTGAACGTTCCCGAGTTCAGGGATCTTTGTAAAGATAGTTGTAACTCAAAAGCATTCTGAAGCTGTACCCTGCATTGTTCGTCCAGGCCAAACCGGCTCCCTGCCACGCTATCAATTGATGAGCTTGATGATGGCCAGGAAGAGATCGAAAATATGTTGTCAAATTCATGTTTTGTAACGTCTTGCCAAATGGTATTGATCAAGCGTCCCACTTTATTTTCAGGGGCCCCCCAAATGCGTTCAACTCGAGAAAACCGTTCACTAGGAATATCTCCAACGGTTCTGCTGTGCTGCTGCGAGGAACTAACAATTCTTTGGCTCAAAGAATCCCCCTCTCGAATTGTACTCGTATCTTGAAAGAAATCATGCGATGGTGTAGAATATGAAATACTGTCCGATCGTGGTTCAAGCCATAAGTTAAACATCTCATTTGGCGCTGAATCATGTGCTGCTGGACGTTGTGTCTGGGCCGGCGGCTCTGCCACGTTGAAAGATGGGAGATCCCAATTAACGAATAATGGATGCTGCTCATCCAGATTCATTACATCGCCTTGAGCCTGGGCACGTGGCTGATTTGCAGAAAGCGCTGCAAAAAAATCTAGATTGGATGACAGCTCAGCAGCAACTGCGGGTTGAATATCTCGCGACTCTGCTGGAATTGATCCGATATGAGTTCGGTTCATCCCACCATTCGAGGATGATTGAGTGTCGTCAATATTCTCCTGTGGGTGACTGTTCGTCCCCATGGACTGCAAACTGATGACAGAATTGACTCCACCGTCATTGCGTATGTGACTAAGATCAGATCCGGCTTGAAAAGATACACCCGGATTATTAGTGTGTCGGACTGTTGGCATCTGTACTACCGCTGTATCGGCTCCTGGATGCCTTGTCGTATTTTCCATGGCATCATTGGTGTTCGTCGAAGTGCCCGCATTCTGTATGTGGCCTTTTGCATGACGACTTAAGACATCACTACATAGAAAGAGTGAGAAAAGAGCAAAATGATACTCGTAGCTAGTCATTGGTCACAATTTACCTGCGAGAAAACTTTTTGTGGCAAACAGTGCATTCATAAGGACGCTCCTTGGTATCTGTGACAGTGAGCACTAGATGTACTGAAAAATCCGCAATGAAAATATCATAACTTACGGGACCGTTCATGCCGTTTGTAATGTTCAGTCTTTTTGAAATTTCGATCACATATTTCGCATTTTCTCAAAACCATGTCGACGTGGAATGGATTCTTGGAATTTGGAGTTTAGAATTGTCCGTGATATCACGGAATCAAAATGCCGTGGAGCCGGAGCAAAATGCGGAGATGCGGAGATGCGGAGGCGCTCGAGAGATTGCCCGCGGGGGTTGAATTGTTGCGAACCTCAGACTAGAAAGAATAGCTGATGATAATAAGGACTCGAGATAACGTTGAACAAATTCAATTCGTTTAAATGTAATCGTAAGAGATCGTGGGGACAAATTGTGCCGGGATCGGCTTGTGTTGGATTAGATGAGAAGAGAATTGCCGAGTAATTTATACTGTACCAGTGTGTACTCAGTAGTATTGTAAGTCTGTTACCAGCCAATTGTGGGCTTTACACATGATCAACATGAATAAGTTACAGTATTGTGTCGGTATTTCAATACCATATAAGTCAGCATATTTTTGTCTCCTTTCGCAGCCAAATTCTGTTATGCTTCTAGATCATTTTGATATCCATGAAAGTGGTGGACAGAGAGAGCCCTGGAGACTTACAACACTTCCGTTTATTCCGACAGATTTCGGAATATTCAGCCTTATGCTGCCCTCCGTAGAAATAAATACAAATTTCTAATCTTTTTTTCAGTAGGTTCCAAGGTCGAATCTTCAAATAACTTGCGAACATTTACTGGCATTTACTACCTAGGTATCTTTCACTGTGTAACAAGCCTCTTCTACTATTTAGAAAGTTCATTGTCACCACTCTGAGCATCCCCCTTGCGCTTTGAACTTACAAATTCGGCAAGTTTTGTATCATCATAGTAGATTTGATGACTTTGCTTCCTGGCTTCTTTGTCGGCTTGAGCCTGGGCCAGAATGTCTCGAATTCCGGGAAATGAGGAGAATTTGTCCTGAGGAAAAGAGTTAGATTGGCATTCACCAAGATATCATGCTAGGAGCATCGTGAACCCACAGGTAGTGCATCCCAGACTCTAGGATCAGTTCCTTGATTATGAAAAGTGCCACATCCGCCACGGGCGTATTCAGTAAAAAGAAAGCTTCGACTGCTCTCAATCATGATGGTCATTTGATCTGTCAACAGTGCATGTCAGAATGATTCCACAATCTTGTTCAAAATACAAACACATTGATCATACTTTCTAGGATTCGTCGAGGTTCGTTTTCTTGTATACGCATCTCATACTGATAGCCCTCGCTGAAGCCACCATGAGGAGTGTGGCTTACTTCCACGCTTCCACCACCCGGCGCAAAGTCACCAGAACGACCCAGTCCATTACCGTAAAGACTAGCGAGAAATTCAGTGGCTGAGTTACGGTGGAAATAAGGTAGGCGGAAAGTGTTGGATGCAACGTCCCAACGAGGCCCAAACCAGAGAAAGTCAGCGAGTGGCGTGTTGGGATCTCGCGATTTTGCAGTCAGAACACAATTAATCGAGGGATCTGTATGATCGACGGAGGTAGAATTTTGAGACGAAAACTTGGTCAAGTCGTACTGGATTGCTTATTAGTACCGCAATATCACCATCTATCGAGCGGAGATGCAAACCTTGTATGGAATCACATTTCCATGCCAGGCAACAATGTCAAAAGGTGTATGGTCCTGTTCCATTGCATTGTACTTCCCATTTGATTTGTTGACTATGCTCCAGTTTTCGTGCAGATTATCGTCAATGTGTGCCACCGGATAAAGAAAGTCACGAGAATTAGCAAGTCCATGGCCCCCCAAAGGGCCCAGGTCAGGTAATTCCCACATTGAGCCCCAAACTTCAGTAATATAACCGCGGGCCTCCTTGATTCCAGGCCCTAAACGGACTGCAAATCGTACACCTCTTTGAATAACGCAAATTTCACCCGGCTGTAAGAATATCATACCGAATTCCGTCTGAATATCTAGGGCTCCAAGTTGTGCCACAATCAAGAAATCGCCGTCTACATTACAAAATGCACGACGGTTCATACTTGCATTGATCATGAAGACGTATAATGCTATTCCTTCTCGGAGATTGGGATCGCCGCTTCCTCCAAGTGTATGCAGTCCGTCGACGAAGTCAATAGCTTCGTGTTCAGGAGGCAATGGGAAAGGCGCCCACTCGGCTTGTTCAACAATCGTACCGACTTTTGGGTTGATGGAGAGAAAGCAATTCTCAACGTGTGCTTTGGTCTCAACCTCGGTCTTGTAGCCATCTATAGTTATGACTTTTAGTATGATGGCTAATTCACTTTAGGACATGACCGAACTCACTATGGGCGGCAGCTGGACGCACGCGATACATGTAGGTACTGAAATTGGCATGCCGTGGTGCGGCAAAAGCAGAATACGTGATTCCTTCAGTATAGAGACCAAATCGTACCTCCTGGGGATTGTTCTGGCCAGCCGGCAAAGTACCGGGGATTACCTCGGACTGGAAACGATTGCCCCATCCAGCTTGATACTCATAAGGATCATTGTCCCGTGTTGGCTTGCGTGTCTGTGTATCGGTATAGTGAAAGACCTTTTGTAAATCTTTTATAGGTTTTCGTTCTTTGATATGTGGAAGAGCCATGGCCACGCTGTTGTTATTAGAAATCAATATTACTTTGGAAAGTAGTAAGACTCTTTAGGTCATAGGTGTGCTTAGATATAAGGCCTTTCTGTGCAGTAGCAATTGAAAACAGAAATATATCGGCTTATCGGTCTAAGATTCCTTCCAAGGTTTCTCTTAAATCAACACCTCGGGTCTACCGAAGCATGTTGCACATCCCCTCCCAACAGCACAACCACAAGTGTTACAATGCCGGACATCTCACTGGTTCAGCACCACGAACAAGCAGCGTTGATTGAAATGTAGCTAAATCATTGTGGGGCTTCGCTTTCTGGGGTTTTGCAGGATGCTAAATGATTTCCTAATGGGGAAATGTGCTGAATTCGGTTTGTGGGGCTAGTCTTGGTCTATCAAATTGCAATCTTCTAGCACGACAAGAAGAACCTCATATTTGAGATTTCAGTCAAGTTGAATAAAGAAAGAATGAAATATCCATGATCACAATTTATGTCTAATTACAGTAGATCAACAGTCCCGCACGCCCAAGACGTCGTCGACCATCTTCGGCGCCGCGCCTAAATAGTTTTCTGGATTGCATAGTGCTTGAAGCTTCTCACTGCTCATTTTTGAGGTGACTTCCTCTCTCAGTAAGAGACATTCCAGAAGAGATTTGTCGAGCTCGATGCTATTTCGACAGGCTTCATACACAATGTCATGTGCTGTCTGGCGTCCCACGTACGGCGCCATTCCCATCATCACTGCCTCGGCAACAATCAAGCCTCGAGTTGAATGCAAATTTTTTAACATTTGCTGAGTATTCACAGCAAGGCCAGAAAGAGCAAAGTGAGTCTGAAACAAAGCGCCCACTGCAATGACAAAACTCTCGGGAATTGCCACCCATTCCAAATGCCAGGGGCCTGATGCGCGCTCAAAGTCCGATACCATCCCATCCAGAACCAGCCCAGCATTAGAACGCAGGATTTTAGAAGAAGCCAAAATGACCTCGCTTGAGATGGGATTTCTCTTCTGAGGCATTGTTGACGAGGCACCGCGATGAGGAACAAAAGGTTCGGAGACTTCGCTCAATTCGTTGGAGCTCATGATAATGATGTCTAATGCGACTTTTCCCATTGACCCGCCAAGAAGAGCCAGAAAGTTGGCAATTTCAGCGACACCGTCTCGAGCTACATGCCATGTAATCGAAGGATTAGAAAGATTCAGCTCCTCTGCCAGACTCTGTCGAACACGCAAGCCTGCGTCTCCAGAGCCCAAAGAAGCCAAGGATCCAGCAGCACCTCCAAACTGAGCCAGTAAACTTCTATCCATCAACTGCTGAAGACGCTCCAAATGCCGTTGGAAACCGGACAACCAGACTGCACACTTGTAGCCAAAAGTGACAGGTAAGGCGTGCTGCAGATGAGTTCTGCCAGCCATGGGCGTGTCACGGTATTTAGTCGAAAGATCTCGCAGGGTCTTGATTACGTCTCGCAGTAGTCGCTCAACCACCGCAAGACCATCTTTCATCTGCAAAACACTGGCTAAATCCATTATATCTTGTGTCGTTGCACCCCAATGGACATATTTGCCAGCATTTTCTCCACACAGTGCGCTCAACTGTCGCACAAGCGGTAATATTGGGTACCCAACAATTTCTGTCTCGTGACGAAGTCGATCTAAATCCAGCTTAGATGACACCGCGCGACGAGTGATCTCCTCGCCGATATGGCTGGGGATTACATTGCATTTGGACTGAGCACGCGCTAGGGCTGTTTCTGCGTCAACACACCTATTTATATAGGCTTGATCGCTGAATATCTGTTTTCATTGTTAGTTTCTCAGTTCCAACGTTATAAACATGGTCCACGTTGGCGCTCATTGAGAATGTAGGAATGGCTACAAACCTGGCGAATTTCTTCCGTGCCGAATAATGTTCTGAAAATTGCCGAATCAATTGCGCTCACTGAGCCCATACCATGAATTTCGCGCCGCTGTTGTAATAATTGTTTTCGTCCTACATATTTATGAAATGTTGTGCCAACCTCATGTTGTGCACGAAGAATGGCCGATGAAGACGAGGGTGCTAGTGCAAACGGCACTTTTCCCGTCCGCATCAATCGATACATTGGTGAAGGGTGCACACAGATTTTTCGAAAAGAACGCTGGATGTCTAATAGAGAGTCAAGGAGAAAATAAAAATGCAGATCAACAGCTCCCAGTTGAAAATCGGTGTAATTTGTCTCTCCACTTCGGTGTTTTTTGAAATTAACTTACATCAAAAATACCGGCATTGAAGTACGAAGAATACGAATACCGGCTTCTCCACAAAGAGCCCCATATTCTGCTTGCGGGGAAGACAGTATTTGATAGGGTTAGGGTAGTCGATGTCATTTTTTACAGCTCTCCGTTGATCATATCAGCCTCTGGGCATTTACATATCTAAATATTGACTGAATACTCTATGCTGAGAGATTTGATTTTATTAGAAGACTCTAAGCTAAAATTCCTCAGAAAATATGGGAAATGATAACATGGTTCGGGAGTTGACGAAAGTTTGCCAATTGTCCTATTTATACCAATTTTGGTTCACCTAGTTTATTTCCTTGCTCTTCTTGTATTATGATCCTGACATGTCACTTATTCTCGAATAAAAAGCGATGCAACACCCAAGCCGGTACTAGTGATGTTAGTTTTTCAATCATTCCCTCACTCATTTTCAACCTCCCGGATACATACCTTGCACACATGGATACAATTCCAATCTCTTTATCTTGCCGCTGTAGCTCCGCAAACAGTGTAGCTGTCTGGCGACCGCCTGTTGCACCAACAGGATGGCCCAAAGCAATTGCGCCTCCTTTTGGATTGACCTTCGCAGTATCCAGCCCAAGTTTACGCAAAATGTGTAGAGTTTGACTTGCGAACGCTTCATTTATCTCAAAAATATCAATGTCCTTTTGCTCAATGCCCGTGTACTTGTATAATTGCGGGATGGCGTAGATGGGCGAAATTCCCATCTCGTCAGGAGCATTTCCTGCGACTTGAGTACCGACAAATCGGCCAATAGGCTTCAAGCCACGTTCTTCTGCCCACGAGCGCCGAGCAAGTATGACAGATGAAGCACCATCTGAGATTTGTGAACTGTATACAATTCAGTAACAGTGGTACCTTTCGTTATTATAGCAAAAGGCAGAACTCACGAATTTCCTGCCGTACTGCCGCCGTTCTCTTTGAATGCAGGCTTGAGTTTTGCAAGTTTTTCATAAGTTACGCCGTGGCGAACACCCTCGTCCAGAGATACCATCTTTTCTCCTTCTTCTTTTGTCGTCTCATCAATATAACGAGCAGTAATCGGAACAATTTCCTGCTCGAAATGACCCGATTTTTGAGCTTCGCTTGCTCTCCGCTGGCTTTCGACAGCATACTCATCTTGGTCCCGGCGAGAGATTCCGTAACGTTCTGCAACATTTTCCGAAGTCATTCCCATCGGCATAATACAATCTCTTGCATCCTTCACAGGCGAATTCCGTAATGTCGGTGACACGTCGACTGGTATTCCGCGAGTTGCATAACATCGAGTCATACTCTCCACGCCGCCGCCCATCCCAACGTCAATCTGTCCAACCATGATGGCATGAGAGATGTGAGTGATTGCCTGCAGACTACTCGAACATTGTCGATTTGTTGTATGAAAAGTGGTCGAATTGGGGAAACCGGCGGCATTAAGTGCCATGCGGCCGGTTTTGGCGAATCCAAGCTCTGCAAGTACATTCCCAATAAGCACGTCGTTCACATCTCCAGGCTGAATCTGTGCTCTCTTAACAGCAGCTTGCATTACCTGATACTAAAGTTAGAATTCTGAATCCCAACAGGCGTATTTGACGACTGGATTAGGGGTGGATCCGTGGGGATTATTCACTGGCATCAAGATTTCCTCCGGCCACAAGTCTTTGAATCCTCCCTTAAAAGCGCGAGTAATCGGACTCCGTACTGCTGACAGGACCACAACATCGTGGGGCGTCTTGCGTAATATGTCCCGGCTAATTTTGGAGAGCATTTGTCCTTCTTGAGGGCAGAACGGAAAGCAGATTGGGTAAAATGATGACCGTGCTGATACAATTACAACCTGTAAGAGGACGCTTAAGAAATAGTTGCTGATTTTGTATCATGGCCTGGAATAAGTCGATAATGACAGAACGTTATTTATGTATGGGTGTCACGTATCATACCTTGAACCAGCGCAATCTTGTTGTTTTTGTGCGGGGAAATACATGAAATAAATTGTAGTATTGTATTGTAAAGTATCGTAAGTTACGACGGGCACACGAGTCATTTAGTGGGGCCTGGTTCCGCAGATTGAAATTAGGGTTAGAGCTATCTCCCCGATATCACCGTGTGATAGAGCCACAGAAATGAATTCTTTCTCAGGCTCATCGAATTACACCAAAGCTTGAGATATATAACCAGTATCTATACGCCCCCTAGCTTGTCAATATATATTAAAATGAAACACCGAAACGTAAACCAGCCTAGAACGTTTTGATGTCCTCGGCAACCTTGAACGGAGTAGCAGTCTTGCTCTTTACTTCGTCTACAGTAGCGCCTTCTGCAACCTCCTTCAGCGTCAGACCCTCAGTAGGATGTACATCAAAAACCGCCAAATCAGTGATGATTTTCCAAACACAGCGAGGCCCAGTCAAGGGAAATGTGCATTCTGTGGACATTAGCTCAAAACTCCACATTTTCTGACTGGCTGACTTACCTTCGAGAATCTTAGGGTTGCCCTTCTTATCGACGTGCTCCATGGTAACGACAACCTTGGTTTCGCTGGGGTTTGCAACGAGATCCATGGCACCACCAATACCTTTGACCTTTCCGGGAAGCATGAAGTTCGCAAGATCTGCAAGGAATGCGTGAGTGCGAACGGACAACAAAATTTGTAAAAGCAGGAGACCGGCAAACGAATGATCTTACCTCCATATTGGCTAACTTGCAAGGCTCCTAGCATTGTCAGGTCAATCCGGCCGGACCGAATCATTCCGAAGCTTTCGTGAGATCCAAACACTGAGGCGCCTGAAGCAAGAGTCACAGTTTCCTTGCCTGGGTTGATTAAATCCGGATCTTCCTCTCCAGGGCGAGGATATCCACCCAAACCCAGGATTCCGTTCTCGGATTGAAGCACCACCTCAATACCTTCAGGTAAGAAAGACGGTGCCACGAGAGGCATGCCAATTCCCAAATTCACGTACATGCCATCTTCGAACTCTCTAGCCGCGCGCTTGACGATTCGTTCTCGTCTGGCTGTGGCATCGCCGTTTCCTTTAAACAAGATTAGAACAGTGCGTTGCTATAACAATTTCCTACTTCGAGATTCAGAGTTCAGTATCTTACCAGCTTGGAGTAGATCATTGGGGTCTTTGGCAAAAGTGAGCTTTTCTATTTTCTTTTCCTCGGTGCTTTTGATGACCTTGCTAACGTATATTCCCTGCAGATGAATTGACTCGGGTTCAAGCTGGCCAACTTCAAGAATCTCATCGGCCTCGACAATAGTGACTTTTGCATTCTTAGCCATGGCCTCATTGAAATTGTTTTGGGCTTTACGGAATTGGCAATTTCCGAGCTTATCAGCCTTGGCCACTCGTACAAATGCGTAATCGGCAAAGTATGATTCTTCCAAAATATATTGCTTCCCATTGAACTCTCGAGTCTCTTTGGGCTTAGATTTCTCTGCGACAGATCCATCTTTATTATAGCGAACAGGAAGTTCACCGGACTGGACTTTACTTCCAATTAGAATGGGGCCAAGGAGATGGAGTAGAGAAATATTTACATACCGATAGTGCCGTAAGCAGCAGGAGTGTAGAACGCAGGGACACCCGCAGCACCTGCAGCACATTTCTCGGCAATTGTGCCTTGGGGAGTAAGTTCAAGCGCCAAATCACCTTCAAGATACATTTTCTCGAAGACTTTGTTCTCGCCAATGAAAGACGCAATCATTTTGCTAATTTGGCGAGTTTCCAGCAGTTGGCCTATTTTTATTGCGCAGGAAATTGTAAGTCAAAATACTTTCTAGAAAATTTGAGTCGTCATTCAGCACGCACCTAAGCCGACACCAGGCATGCCCGCATTGTTGGAGACAACTGTGAAGTCCTTGAGGTCCGGTCGATCACGCACAGCGTTGATGAGACTGCTCGGAACACCAGAAAACCCAAAGCCACCTACTAAAATCATACTCGAGCTTTTCAAGTCCTTGATGGCTTCCTGAGCACTAGGGACAATTTTGTTGATTGCCCTTACCGCCGTCGATGATGAGAAGTCTCTCCGCCATAACGGGCGGAGAGCAGTAGATCCCACGACCTTTGATCGCATATTGAATGCTCTTAATTACGCAAAAGCCATGAAAAGAGAGGAATGAGATCGAGAAAAGAATAATAAAAAAACAAAATCAGATATTTATCTCACTAGGTAGGTAGAGCTTAGTCAGAATCGTGGCTTTCGGATAGGGGATCCGCGCGGGTGCGGGTTCCGAAAATTCGGCAATTTGCACAGCAAATGTTGAATGCAAGCCAAGTCAAAAACTGTTTTGTAGCTCTTTTGCACCAAAATAATAATATTCACAAAATTAGGTATTTGGAAGTAATTTCTAGCAGGAATCCTCGAAAACAAGGACCAATTGAGTACTAGTAAGATTTTGTGGGGTCAAGCTCTATCGTCTTCAACTCATGAAGTCTGTGGGGCAAAGGCACCACAATCCGTTCGTCTTTGATGCCAAGTTGCCGCCGGAAACTGAGAGGCTTATACCGAAATGATACATATTTCATGTTCAAGCTAAAGAGAAGCCCTCATCTCATAGATTTGCACATATTAGAATGAATTGTTGACAGATTATTTCTTTGTCTTTCCCAATGGCTGGCATCAACACAGGTATATGCCGGCAATTCCTCCGCTCTCAATTACCGAGACAATCACAACCACTTGTCCTGAGTTCGACTTCTTCGCTGTGTGATTATACAGGTCAATGCGTGTTCAGAAGGAAGTCACCCGTACACTTGAATATCGATGGCACACGAACGCTTTCATCCTCAATTGGGAACGGGGCGGCCTCCAGCGGAAAAAGTAAGCTCCCGCTAGCCGGAGTACGTGTATTGGACATGAGCCGAGTGCTCGCTGGTGTGAGTCTAGCGTTTGAATAGTAGAGCATTTTTTTGGAATCTCATTGACTAATCCACTTTGTTTTGGGCGTGACAGCCATACTGCACGCAAATTCTCGGTGACTTAGGGTAACAATTAACCTCTCGGAAGTAGCAGAGGACGAGATGCATGGCTAACATATGACGAATGTTGGTTCAGAGCAGATATCATCAAAGTCGAGCATCCAGAACGGGGAGATGATACGCGAGCATGGGGCCCTCCATTTGCGGAATACAGGGACGGCAGAGATGGACCCGGAGAAAGTGCCTATTATCTCTCAGTAGGATCCGGACAGCTTGTTCACTTATTAATGCTCAGAGAACTGATGAAGTGCTGCAGGTAAATCGAAATAAAAAATCGCTGGGTTTATCGTTTGCGCATCCAGAAGGCGTCAGGATTTTACATGAGCTTGCAAATTCCTGTGACGTGCTCGTTGAGAACTATCTGCCTGGTACTCTCCAAAAGTACAACATGGATTATGAAACCATAAGGAAGATCAATCCGCGTTTAATATATACCAGCATCACAGGTTACGGCCAAACAGGGCCATATAGCAATCGTCCGGGGTTTGACGTAATGGTAGAAGCTGAGTTTGGATTGATGCATCTGACTGGATCACGCGATGGACCTCCAGTCAAGGTTGGCGTTGCAGTGACGGATTTGACGACTGGATTATATGCTTGTAATTCTATCATGGCTGCCTTATTGGCACGTGCAAATACCGGTGAAGGGCAGCATCTGGATGTTTGTTTGAGTGACGTTCAAACAGCGACACTGGCCAATATGGCAGAATCCGTGTTGGTTAGTGGGAAGCGAGATAGCGGACGATGGGGAACCGCACACCGTAAGTTCAGACGCTCGAGACTAGTCATCGCCGGAAAAGGCTGATCCGAGCAATGGCAACATCAAGCATCTGTGGTGCCTTATCAAGGATTCAAGACGGCAGATGGAGATATATTCCTAGGTGGAGCGAACGATCGACTCTTTGGCATCCTAAGCACCAAGCTTGGAAAACCCGAGTGGAGTAAGAACCCCAAATTCGTTACCAACAACGAACGAGTGCGGAATCGAGAAGAGCTGGAATATCTCATTGAAGCCGAAACAATCAAACGCACGACGCGAGAATGGCTGGACATTCTCGAGGGATCCGGCCTGCCGTACGCGGCTGTGAATGATGTCTTGAATACATTGAACCATGAGCATAGTGAGTCAATTTTGCTCGATATTTTTGACCGATCATGATATTAATCATGGTGGATTCTGCAGCTGCTGCCCGTAATATGGTTCAAGAAATCGAGCATCCAGCGTGTGGCACTATCAGACTTCTCAGTCCACCTGTGAAGTACTCGAAAGCTGATCCCAGCATTCGTACTCCACCGCCGTTACTTGGTGAACACACGGATCAAATACTCGAAGAAATGGTCGGTTTAGACCAAGAAAAGATCCATGAGCTGAGAGCCAAGGGCGTCCTCGGCAAAACACAGTGAGTAAAAGGACTGAAAAGAATATCCATCGTATATCTGGAAGACTTCAAAGACCTGTAATTTTAGTCGTGTATATATAGAAATGATCCAGTCAGCGTCTTTCACACTTTGGCGTGAACTCCTCAATGATGACAAACCTTCACCATAGAAATTGTTCTTGAAATTCCTTTGATGGCGCGCCTTCCCAGGAAGTCAATGGTAGGCCTTCCTTGCCATCTTGAGTTGTTGATTGCCGCCGCAGATCCGTTAGTGGCAATCGTGAATCACCGACTCGGTCATCCGGGACTGGCTGTCGGATGGGCCGAGTTCGATTAGTGAGACCTCGTTCCAAATTCAAACTTGTCAAATTGTCGTATTGTGGTTGCAGACCTACGGACTGGTCGGGCTTTGGCAAGCCAGAAAGTCCTTGGCCTTCAAATCTTTCCAAAGAATGTAGAGGAACATCCTCATCGTCTCCATAATGGATGGATCTGGAATGACTTCGATTTCGATGGAAGTCTTGTTCCCATTCACGGATACTGGCTGCATCATGCAATGGAAATGACTTCCAATACTCCACTCCGTGTTTCCGTAATTTCGACAAATTTCCGGCATTATTGGAACTTGCACCTCCTTGAAAGTTCTCTGCTCGCCAATCAGATAACATAGATACAAGCTCCTGTTGATCTAGGCGAGAGACTAGCTGAAGCAGTACATCCTCCGTTTCATGAAGCCGCTGCTCCAGTGCTTCGACGTAGCCTTTAACCGGGCCACTATGGCTTATGAGTGGGCTTTATTACTAAAAAATCTCACGGCATGTTGACATACCGTTTAAGTTGTTCCGGCCATTCGCATATACGATTAAGATCGGCGCACTGCTCGCATTTTGGCCTGAACACCATCAGTGGAGCTCACAAGAATAAAGCCTTTGTCATAAATGGAGCGAACCTTCTGCCACTACACTGGAAGTTTTGAAGTATGTTAGAATGAGACTTGAGGCGAATGTCAAAATGCGAAACAAACCTTCTGCTTCCGAGAACGGCATGGATTGCACGCAGTGGTGATCCGCGAAGCCTTGTTCTTTACTACTTTGACCATTCTGCTGAATCCAAACAGATGGCACACTCAGAGGCTTGAATTTTCGGTATGTAGTCAGAAGAACACAAAAGGTCGAGCGAGTCTTTGTTTGAAGCGATACTGGACGGAGGGCCCGAAGTTGTGGCCTGAGGCAGCCTTTCTCCGCTTTTCCACTTTGATTTTTCACTTACCTAATCAGCTACAGACGGAAAGACGCTTCCTCTACATACGTCTATCTGCATACTAATGCTACTACTGACTCTGACTGAGCTGTAAAGGGCTTCAATACATGGTTTTAAAAAGTCTACATTCGACAAGTGTGCCTGCTGTCATTATTCAGGTCTCATATTCTTGGGTCACTTCTGGAAAAGAGGATCCAACAGGGCTTTCGAATGCAATTCGTGGCTGCACCCATAGCACAGGGATGCTGTCTGTGGTACCTTAACATGATGACCAATGCCTTTGATCAATCACCACACAATTCAGAAAGTGCATGATGCAAAACTCGAACTCGCCTGCGAAATTCGCAGAATTAGGTTCCTTGATAGCCCAATCCGGCGATGAGAGCCAATTCGTAGGAAGTTCGAGCGGCGTCTTTTTCGTCAATACCGTGCGCAAGGCATTTGCCAAAAGTTTTTCAAATCTTTCCACAGCCTCAACTCCAAACTTCCCGGCACCTGAGGATACCTTGGTTGGGTCAAAAGATTCAATCGATGCAGGGGACGAGGCTGGCCCGAGATTCGGCCATGCTGGTGGCAAATGTCAGTCAAGTTGGACTTACGACCCTCGAATAGCTCAAAATTTTGGAGAAGCACCCGATCTAGGCACGGCGCGACAGCTGATGATGACATATTTTCGGATATGGCATCCTATATTTCCATTTCTCCATGGCCCAACATTCCTTCAAGCCATGGAAGCATTCTTCTCTAAAGGCGATATCGACGATACATTTTCAAGCTCCATGTCAGATCACCACCGAGCTTGCTGGACTGCGATATTTCAATCTGTCTTTAATATTTCAGTCTTTCTCAGATCTGATTTGGAACTTAAATCTGAATCTCGAATTAAGAATCATGTCAATGCATTAAATTTGGCAGATGTGATTCTCATCCGTCACGATATCTTGTCTCTACAAGCTATGCTCGCTGTACAATTATACCTTGTGGCAAACATGTCTCTTCGACCTGCATCTTTACTTGGTGGAAGTATCCTGAGGGCAGCTTTACATGCAGGAATTCATCGGTGTCCGTACCGATTTCAACAATTCACTGCTCACGAGCGCCAATTGCGAAAACGTATCTTCTGGTGCGTCTACGCCATCGATAGGTACTTGAGCCAAGCGCTGGGCCTGCCTCTAGGAATCCAAGATTCGGATACCGATGTTTGTCAACCTGGATCTCGCGAAATCCATTCACCCCAAGATCCCAGCACCTCATTTTTGAGATCTACTCAGTTGCTCGAGCGAAGAGAGAGCACGGCCGAAGACAAAATGCAAGGCGATTCGCCTGGCAACCTGAGCGGTACAGACTACTGCTCACCTCTGTCAGATATAGAGCAAAAACGCGAAGCAACATTGGCCGGAATTGTCACTTACGGTAGACTTGTCGGCCGAGCACTAGAACTGTTCCACAAGTCCATCAACAATCGAGAAATCCATCAAAGTGCTGTCCTATACCTGATATCCGATGTTCACAAATGGTGGAACAATCTTCCGCCTTCATTGCAAACTGTTTCGACTCAAGCAACAACACAGACCTCAGAACCCGACTCATCCTCACCCCCAGCACTAGGGTTTTTCTTCTCTGTGCAGTACAAACATCTGATTCTCTGTATTAATCGTCCCTGCCTATCTCTTGAGCCATCGTCAGCCGATTTTTGCTCGGCTATTCAGATTTGCATCGACGCTGCAAGAAGTATCATATCCTTACTCAAGACTCAGCTTACAAACGGTGAACCTTTCTTTTGGCCCAATTTATTATCAGCCGCGTACATGTCCGGATTGGTCATTGCGTTTGCATGCCAATTAGGCCAATATTCTACCTTTAAAGGTTGTCAGTACGTTTTTTCCCTCCTTTTTTTTTACCTCTTACGTACGCAATGGCAGTCATCTGACGAGACTGTAGGGAAATGAGAGACTGTCTCGAAATAATGCAAGCCATGCCTCGGCAGTGGGATATTGCCCGACATTGCCATACTGCATTATCCATCTTACTCCTCAACATTGAGCGACGATCTGCTGGAGACGAAACCACTCCCGGATCGAAACGCGCAGACCAGTCTGACAGCAGCACACAATGGCGAGGATCCAACAAATTCAAGAGACCACGAACCAATAATGAAGCCGATCGTTTGCAGCAGTCAGTTGGGAACAGCAATGAAGAATCGGGCTTTGATCTCAACACGGCAGCGGTAGATACTTCAATTAATAGTAATCGTGACGAGATATCTAGCGAGATTGCCACCTCTTTTGTTCCGGATATGCATTGGCTAGATGAGCCGTCGTTTGTATCCACAAATTTCGATATGAATATGACGAATTTATTCGGGGACTCGTCATCATGGGATCCCATGTTGTTCGAAGCCTTCGACCTGGATTATAGCCAGGATCCGGTCCGTTGAACTGGACATCTTGATTCCTAACTACGTGGGTTTTGTGTATGGAAAAATATTTGATTGATATAATCATTTCTTGCCCTTCAAGGTGCATAAAAAGTGATCGGTAGTTAATGTATTTAATACTGCGAACGAATACTTCTAAACGTGGATGATATGTAAGATTGAAGAGAAAAAAAGAACTAAGAGAACACCACCATCCATTCTACCTAATCTACAAGCTCTAGAAAGCCCCAATGAAACTAACACCTTCTGGACTGACTAATTGAAATTAAGGAATAGCACACTCCCCAGATCTCAAATTTCACCAATCCCTAATTATCCTAACAACTTCAAATAAAAAAAAAGGAGGGGAGAAGGGCGAGAAACATGAGGATAGGCAGAACTACCATTTCCCTAATTGCAGCCGCAACCCCAAATCACACCGACATCATGCAATCAAAGAACAGCCATTGATAGAATGATGATTTGACCTTGCAAAAAGAGAAAACTTTTACCGAGAGTCCGGGGATATCAGAATATGGGGAATAAAGAAAAAAAAGAAAAGAAGAGATATGATAGGAGAAAGTCATACTAGGAAAGTAAAAGGAAATCGGAGAATCAGAAAAAAGAAAAAACCATGATCATAAATAACTCAACCAAGTGGGATCTTGCAAGAGACTCTCGGGTTTTGATAGCATCAAAGACTTGCATGGACCACTTCTCGGGTCGAGAAACACATTATGACTTGTTTTCCTCGGTACCTTCCTTGCTAGATTCCTTGGCTTTCGCGTCATTGGGTTCATCCGAACCCTTGTTCTTCATGTATTCGTCATAAACGTGGAGAGCTTCGTCAACCTTGGCACGCAGAGCAGATTCGTCATCAATGCTAGAAGATATTAGCTCATGGCACAAAAAGAACAAGAAAATTTTAAAAATAACTTACAGTCCAAGAAGTTCGGCATTATCCATCTCAAGCAGCATACCAGTGATCTTGCCAGCAAGCTCAGGCTGCTGAGCCTGGATCTTAGGGTACAACGCCTCACCAAGCATTTGCTTCTGCTGCTGAGGGGGAGCGGCACTGAGGGCTTGTAAAGTGAGAGAGCCCGGGACAGCTTCAGGGGCAGGAGGAACACCACCGGCTGGAACATTCTGACCACGACCTCCTTGACCAAGGCCAGGTCGCGGGGGCATACCACCGCGTCCTTGACCAAAGCCAGGACCTCCCCGCGGGCCACCTACATTGGGAGGAATGCCCTGAGGAATCTGGCCCCGACCGCCAGCACCACGGCCAAACTGGACCTGAGCCATCTGAGGGTAAGCCATGCCGTTGGGAATGCCTCCAGGACCAGCCTGCATGGCTCCAATGGGGATGCCTTGGCCGAAGTTTTGAGGAATTTGTTGGTTGGGTCCACCGATACCACGGCCACCTTGTTGAGGGAAACCGCCGGGATATTGGCCGGGTCGTCCTCCAGGAATACCAGCCATAACCATGCCAGGTTGAGGAGCAAAAGCCATACCTCGCTGACCAGCATTACCAGGAAGGAAACCTTGTTGGCCAGGTCCGTAAAAGACGGCAGGTTGCATGTACTGTTTGGTATTTGTCAGTGAAATGCGCAATATAATAACAGCATATGTTACTTACAGGCTGGGGCATGCCTGCAGCGGCGGCAGCTTGCTGTTGTCGGATGGTGTTGCGAGCCTGGATGCTTGCCTCGAGCTTCATAGAGTTAGCTAGAACTTAAACAGACACAAGATAGAGAAGAATTTGAGTTTGGATAAAAGCTTACCTGGCTCTTCCGAACGTCCTTGCGCTGTGCAAGAGCAACGTATAAGGGCTTTCCGTTCACCATTCTCTGGTTCATTTCAGTGACAGCCTTGGAAGCCTCATCAGGGCTAGAAAAGCAGACAAATCCGAAGCCTTTGCTCTTGCCGAAAAGCTTTTTGTCAGATTTCTCAGACTTCTTGTCGGTCTTCTCTTCGTCTTCGGTCTTGGCCTTGGAGTCTTCCTTTTCGGCTTCTTCACCATCCTTCTCAGAAGCCTCCTTGGTATCTTCTTTCTCAGAATCTGAAGAGGCACCGACAGTGTCACGCATGACCTTGGCGGAAGTGATGGTGCCAAAAGGAGTGAACAAATCGCGCAGCTTTTCGTCGTCGACATCATCAGTCAGATTCTTGACGTAGAGGTTGACACCCTGGTATTTAGAGGCTTTCTCAAGGCGAGCAGCCTCATACTGGCGCCGAAGCTCTTCTTCACGCTCGTGTTTCTTCTGGGCACGGCCGACGTAAAGCTTCTGGCCGTGGAAATCCTTGTCGTTCAAGTCGTCGACTGCTGACTGGGCGTTTTCGTGGTCGACGTAGTTGACGAAACCGAAACCGCGGCTCTTTCCATTCTCGTCACGGCTGATGGTGGCAGAGGTGATATCTCCAAACTTGCTGAACAGGTCACGGAATTCCTCGTCAGTGACATCTGCATCGATGTTCTTGACATAGATGTTGGTGAAGTTGGCCTTCATCTCCTCGAATTTGCTCTGACGATCCTTCTTGGAAATGTGATGGCCGACAAAGACTTTCTTATCGTTAAGCAACATGCCGTTGACATGCTTGATGGCGTTGTTGGCAGCCTCGGCGGTCTCGTAGTGGACGAAACCGTAACCCTTCGAGTTACCAAACTCATCTTGGGCAACCTTGCAGCTGAGAATGTTACCGAAGGCGGCGAATGTATCGTGCAGAGCCTTGTTGTCAATGGCAGTGTCCAAGTTCTTGATGAAGACATTGCCTTGTCCGGTCTTGCGCAGCGCCGGGTCACGCTGAGACCACATGATACGGCAGGGACGACCCTTGATCAAAGTGTAGTTCAAGTCCTCCAAGGCACGTTCACCATCAGCTGTGTTATTGTAGTTGACGTATGCGTAGCCGAGCGAGCGACGAGTTACGGCATCACGACAAACTCGGATGGACGCGACTTGTCCAATAGAGGAGAAAAGCTCGAACAGCATCGCCTCAGTCACGGACGGGTCGAGTTCGCCGACGTAGAGCGACGCAGAGTGCGGCTGATTAGGATTAGGCGTAGAAGCGGCATCGCTGCTGGCAGTCTCAGGGGCCACGTTGGTGTTGACCGTGGTGCCGTTGGAGTCGGCAGCGCCGTTGGCGTTTTCGGTAACGGGATTCGTAGCGACTTCAGCAGACATTTTGAAGTAGATGGTGGATGGAATTTTTGATTTTCTGGTTTTTTCTGTTTAAGATCGTACCTGTATAAAAAGTAATAAAAAAATTTTGAATTAGCAATGATTAAATCAACTCCAGATCACTGGGAGTCGTGGACGACTTGTGTTTTATCAGTCGGACAGGTAGCGACATACAGGGTTGGAAAAGGTCGACAACCAGCGGAAAATCGACAGTTCGGGAGGGACAAGATTTGCGAGCTTCCACGGAGAAGTCCTGCAAATGTCTTGAATTTGACTGAAAGGTGTAAGATGGACACACCGAACGAGACTATGAATCGTTGTGTGGAGATGGTGAGAATTGAGAATTGCCTGTGAGAAGGAAGCGATGGTTTTGGCTTCTTGGAACACAGGACAAAAAAAAAGACCACACAGAGAGACAACACACAAGCGCAGTCACAAAGATGTGAGACGATGGATTTGGATTCGGATTGAAACGAGGTTTTGTTTTTTTTAATCCGAGGTTTTCTGCTTTTTTTTGTCCTTTTTTTTTTATGATTTTATTTTGGAAGAGGGAGATAGAAAGAAAAGGAAGAAGATGAAGGGGGAGGGGGGAAGAACCAAAATCCTTTTTTTTTTTTTCTTGTTGCAAAGATTAGCTAAATTTAATATGGACCATTAGTTAATGAGGGATGTGGCAGATGATGGAGGAGGGAAGGAACCAAACAATCACCCGCGCCTTCTCTTTTCTTTCTTTTTCTTTTTTTTTTTTTTCAACCGCAAAAAAAATGTCCTCAAGGCTTGAAAAGGAAATTTTGTGTCACGCTAACCCAACTAGGATTAGTTGAAAACGATTTTCTGTTCTGCAAATAAATTTGCATTTAAAATTTATCTTCTTCTTTACCCAAAGAGAAAAAAGAATTTTAATGTTTTTTTTTCTCTCTTTCCTTTTTGGTGCAGTATCATGTGACCATCTGCAACTAGCGAGCGAAATTACTGCCTAAGGCCACCACTTTCTGGCTTTATCTGTACCTTAGTCAGCTAACTAGAAGAAAAGTTTGATATTTGTTATGTCCTCTCTCGCTCGCTCATTCTACATGTATATCCATTGTTCCATCCTGAATTCGAAACCGACGATCTATTCCTCACATGTAACAGGAGCACAAGAAGAAGAGAAAAAAAAAAGGGCTAAAAGCTCGAATCTAGGTAGCTCGCAAAGACCATGATGAGATGACAAATAAAAGAAAACACAACCGGCTTGAGGCAAGCGCCAAAGCTATGCAAACAATCAATCAATTGAAAGTTATTCGTTCATACATGAGAGTCATATCACACGCAGCAAGTAGATTGAAGCTCAGCTCAAATCGAATCCAGCCCCTGAGTTCACTGCATAAAGGAGCTTTTCCCGAAGAACCTCAGCACTCGTATAGCGTGGGAGTTTAAGTAGATTCACACAGGTACTGGTGCTGGGAAGTCGGGTCTGGTCGTCACTGGAATCTCGGATGCTGAATCGAGGATTGAGATGACTAAACCCGAGCAGCGGTGCTCGCGGTGTGGACGTGACGAACTTCAGCACCTTCTGTCGCTCTTCATTCGACAATCCTTGCATAACTTGCCAGAAAAGCTGAATGGTAGGATGTTCTTGATTATCGTCGCCGATAACGTACACACCACCGTAGAGCGTATTGCGTCTCAGGTCGGCAACATCAATTTCGCCCGCGTCTCCGCCAACCAGGGTCTGTAGCTCGGATTGATTGAACATAGAGAGCCACGAGGGTTGAATGATGTCGCCGAGTCCTTTGAGAAACGCCGTTGTCTGTGGTGCGGGCAGGTTCTGCAACCTATGGCGAGCTATGTAGGAGATATACACCAGTCGGTTCTGATTAGTGACAGCTATATTGGCACCTCCCGGTTTCAAGTCTTTCGTAATGACACGCGGTTTGGAGCCCGGTATTGGAATGGTATCTGTGACCGTGAAGTTCAAGGAAAAATCTTCGACGTCACCCGGATAGTTTTTCAGCTGGAGCTATACTACTTTGTCAGCAGCCATAAATCAGTGGAATTCCATTAGCCAGACATACCAGTCCTTGATAGAGACCTTCATCAAGATCTCTCAAATCGTTGAGATTAGCACGGTAAGCCGATTCTCTTCGAGCCGAGGTCGAACCACCTGTCAACGCCCACTTCAATAGAAAGAATCCGGCGAAATGAACGTCAACAAGAATGCCCTCGTAGAGACACTTTCCGATGACTCGACCCAAAAATTCATAGCGCTTCAATAAGTCGCGAACACCTTCGACATACTGAGGACTACCTTCTCGAAACCCTGCTTCGCGCAAAATTTCTTTGCGCTGCTCCACGGCAACAGGGTTTGGATAAAGTAGATTTTTATCGTTCTCGACAAACAAATCGAGCCCGTTTGACGGCATAAAAGCTTCGTTCGTGATGCTCGTCAAAAATTCCTTAGTGACTCCGCCGCCATCGATCCCCGCCTCCATTGCACCGAACTTATCTATGAAACTTATTTGTATCGGCTCCTTGAGACCTTCACCAAGATCGTAGAATTGATCAAAGGCGTCGTCAAACACACTTTCGCGATGGATGCTAGCGTGATGACGGCTCAGGATATCTCGAGCTGCTGCGCTTCCGTCGGCCATCCGTCCCATTGACGCCGCAGAAACCGACATGCGCCAGGAATCGGGATCGATAAAGCCTTGTCGCCTTCTCATTTGATCTCGATAAATAAACTCTCGGAATATCTGCACTCGCGTCGCAAAGGGAATGAAAAATGGCATATTTCTCAGAATTTCAAGTCGTGGTGCAAGAGCCTCCATTTGTTTTCTGCGAGCCGCTTGTTGCTGATGCCGCCGAAAGGCCTCGATTTGTCGTGCTTGTTGAGCACGCCCGGTGCCAATCAAGCCAAGTGGTTGAGAGGGCGCGTCCTCTTGGTGGTTGACTTCCTCAGAGTCTTCGTCATCTTGAAACTGGTGTCGGTGTTCTTCTTCAGCCACTACCGCGGAGATGAATCCCTCCATATCAAAACGGGACGTCATCAACCAGTGACCTTCGGGAAGAAATTTGCGACGAGAGCTACACAGAAATCTTGTCAATAAGTTTTCTTTATGCTAGAAATGCTGCTGTCAACTTACTCGCGCTCATGAATCATCCTGAGCAGTCCTGTCACGATGCCTCTAAAATATTCAAGAGGTATCCCGGTGACTCCAGGCAAGCCCTTGTCTTTATTCCTTTGCTCCAAGTCTCGCACGCTGGGCAAGGGTTCGGTATGGTCGCTGGATGGCGCAAAGTATCTCCTGATGCTACCAGTATTTCCCACTTCTGGCGTCTCGTTGAGATCTGCTGCGTTCCAGTACAGTGTAAAACCCAAGTTTTTGAGAAATATTGTCAAGCTTTTGACATCTTTCAACAACAGTGCACTCTCTCGCGTCCAGGATGTCTTTGCATCTCGGTCTGTAAGCACATTATCGCTGGAGAAAAACTCTTCATCATCCATGACTTTTAACAAAAAGGTGTACAGCTCCAAAAACAGTAGGATAATAGTCCAGTCTTGATCGCGCTGTATATTAGCTGTTGTGTCGCCTGACGGACGAAGGAGCGGAAGAACTTCGCTTGAGTCTCGACTGATCTTTGCGAAAACTTCAGTTGCGCTACTCATTTTCCAGAAATACTTAATAGCAGGCGTCCTTTTCGAGTTCATATTTGTGGTAGACCCAAGATAAACCCACATACGAATGTCGTCTCCACGTCGAGGAAATACTCTTAAGAGAGTCAAGGCATATGAAGCCAGTGCTTTTGCTTCTCCAGAGACGAAAGTACTTGTATGACCAGTAGCATCTACGTCATCGCTGGTTCTGACTTTGGACAATAAGCCCGTGATGCTACTCTGGTTGACGAGGCTAGTGATTTGGTCCTCGATAAACGGATGGAGCGGCGCCTGTTCCTCTTCATCCATATCAATGCTATCGTCAGGTTCCAAGAGCCTGGAAAGATGCGTGGCGACCGAGTTCAGCAGAGTCGACACCACTTTGACGAATTCGGGTTCCGGCGCTTCTTCCACTGAACTCCCGCTGACCGCAGAACGACGGAAG
The DNA here is from genome assembly GCA_002916415.1 of Talaromyces borbonicus. NCBI lineage: Eukaryota > Fungi > Ascomycota > Eurotiomycetes > Eurotiales > Trichocomaceae > Talaromyces > Talaromyces borbonicus. The sequence continues at coordinate 1,362,673 of NBSA01000028.1, read as the reverse complement.
AAGATGAAATAAGCCAGAAGCCAAAGACGAGATTCAACATCATCAGTACTGCTCTGTCTAGTCACTGTTCCTTGAACGTAGCTGTCGAGCGATTTTGCCAATAGCCTGTAATTGATTTTGGACGCCACAACATCAAGTTGGACTTGGTGGGCTGCGAGATCGGGGATTGTAAGGTACTCGCGAGCGAAGAATTCGTAGGCATTGGATGTGTCGGCGGTAATCGGCTGCAATAAGGCGACTGTGGCCGTCAATAAAGACCCCATCGAGAAATTCAACTGCGTTGAGGGCGAGGTGACATTTCTAGTCAGAGCGGCGACTGCAGTGTAATATTCTTTGGCTAGCCTGGCCATTTGTCTGGGAATGAGATCAATAAGAAAGCAGAGTGATTGAAAAATCAGATCTCCAGGTATACGAAAGTCTCCTTCTGGCGATGCAAGCTTCAACGTTAGGCTTAGTGTAATCTTCGCCAGGCGAGCCAGGAGCGATGTCCATCCTTCCTCGTCCGACATCGTTGATACCTCTTGTAAAGTCTTTCGGAGGGCGTTGGAAAAGTAAATGAGCCTCCAAGCGTCACTCGTATTCGTAGGTTCGAAAAATTGTAGCAGCACTCTCAGCTGCGCCTTGCACTGGTCCAAAGACACGTAGGCAACCGTACGACCGCTCTGGCCTGCCGCCAGAACTTCAAACGGGGTATTGTCTCCGAGTCTTGCCTGCTCATTTTTATCCCATTCCATTCTCCAAGCGTGGCGAACGTTTCTCCTGCTGAGATAGCCCCGCCATGTTCTTTGGAGAAGACGAGCCGAGCTAAGACGTTCCCTTTCCTGCTGTCTGATCAGCCGTTCCTGCTGTGCGATAGCGAGTGCATTCTGAGCTCCGTGTCCATGATGGGGCGTCTGTCGACTAGATGCTGGGGAGGAACCGAACGGATTGACGTTGCGGCCAGAGAGGTTGACTTGTCTGGGCCGGCGAGAGCTCCCCGTAAAAGATTGGAACATGACTGTTGCTGGTCTGCGGGTGCAACTCTAGCTCGACTGGGGCCCCAGGTAGATAAATCGGTGAATTTTAGAGCATCGTTCCACAAGAAGAATGAGTCTTCTTGATGGGTTACAGAAAACTGGAACGGGTGGTGAAGGTTGGGAGAGAAAGAAAAGATGAAGAATCAGGAAGCTATGTCATTGCATTGCCGATGTTTATGTAAGTAAATCAAAATCTTAGGCCGGCTTAGTAACTTCCGGCCACCACGCTGCTGCGATCTATCAAAATAGGGCGATCGTTCCTTCAACAAGACATCGATACAGCTCCGCTCTTTATGCCTCTTTATGTAGAGTGCTACTACATGCACTATAATAATCAAATAAAAAAAATAGAACTGGTTTTACAAATGCACGATGGCCGGGCCCTGTAAGAATTGCTTTAAAGTCGGCTTCGAATCGGCTCCAGAATTATTCAAGCATCCAACACCTTTTTGAAAATATAATCATACATCGAGCTTGTTAGGTACTGTACATGCCTCAGATTTATTGCCCATATAATCAGAACCCTTGAACGCCGTTTCCTGCTACTGTTTAGCATGCTGCGGCGGACTTGAACATGTCCGCGTCAAACCGACAGACGATGACTGAGACTGAGATCTCACGCTTCCATCTCTGCTCAAGCCAAAGAACTATGGGACGGCTATAACCCCTGCGCCTTCAGTTGTTCCAGGGTTCGTCCACCCTTCAATTTCCTCTTTCGCTTGTTCGTCTCATCCCGCTGGATCACTCTCTTTACTTCGGCTTCGGTCTCGGCTTTCAGCTCTGAACGCTTCGACGACCAATTGCTGGACCACTCGTCGTGTTCCCGAGGGTTGAGATTCTCCCACAGATCCAGATAGTCTTCGCCGTTGAACGCGCGATCTGTCGTTAACGTTGTACCGTCTTTCTCGACTTCTTTGGTGTATTTGGTCGGAGTTGGTCCAAAGGACTTTGTAACAAAGGGAGTAAGCTAGTATGAGGGGTTAGCATGCGATTTATGAAGCACACGCACAAGAGAGTCGATGAAATTTACCTTGAAATCGAGCAGATTCTCGGGGACGACGTATGTGCGACGTTTGCGGTTCTCAATAATGTATGCGCTGCTTTTCAGGAAAAAGCCCATCGAGCCCGTCCGGTTACCTTTGTAGTAACCTCGATTGACCTGTTTTGTCGTAAGACGCAGCCGCGCCATCAGGGGCTGAGACGGCTTCATTTTGAGCGCCTACGCGGTGAGGAATAGATTCGCAATTGACGAGCTGGGAGTTCTTGTTGTACCCGGGTGTCTGAAAATAATCTGCAAGTTCATTCTACGAGAAAGAGAGACCCGTGCCAAGACCCGGGAGATTTGGAGCTAAGTGGATGGTGCCTTCCCCGCCCGGCAGAATAAAAAAAAATCTTTGGAAATATCCATGGATCTGATTTAAGAATTTCAATTTCATTATTCAAACTCTCCAGGAAATTCGTCGGTTGCTCTACCCACCAAAATGGCGGGCCGAAAATCAAATGTGCTCAAGTCACGCAATGACACAGTACCAAAGCCAAAGCCCAAGCGAAAGACTGGCAAAGGCCTAAATGCACTTGCCATTGCAGAGCATGAATTTCCAAACAAAGCCAAGGTTCGCGCTCATCGATGGGGTGAAGTCGAAGACTTGCCCAAACGTCGGAGGAATGACGACGAGGAGGATATTCCGGATACAAAACGTCGGAGAACGAATGACGATGGCGCTTCCGACGGAGATTACGGGAGCGATAGTGAGGGCCATGAATGGAAAACAGGGCAAGTTGACAGCGAGGACGACAGCGACATTGACAGTGACGAAGCACTGGGTAGCAGCGACGAAGAGCGATTTGAAGATTTTACTTTTCGGGGGAGCTCATCAAAATCAGATCACAAAGCTGGCCGGAAATCGGACAAATCTAGAAAAATTGGCAAACGTCGTGAAATTGATTTGGACGAGGCTTCCGCTTCCGATGCTGACTCTGGCAATGAAGAGGAAGATATCGATGAAGATGATGATCTTGGCGAGGATGCAGTCGACTTGGCCACAGCTTGGGACATGAACGCCGAAGATGACGACGACGAACCTGCGGCCAAGACAACCAAAAAATCAAAGAAGCCGATCTCTGTCATTGATTCGTCGGATGACTCTAATTCCCAGAGTGAATCAGATGCCAGCAGCGAGGAAATTGAAAGTGAAGATTCTGATATATCGCTCTCCGAAGACGAGGAAGACGAAAGAGAAGACGGCCTTTCGAAGCTCCAGGATTTCGTCAGCTCTTTACAGACAGGCAGCGCCGAAAATGGGTCTCGACAACGAAAAGTGCTTGGTCAGGAAAACGGTGTTCCGACAGAATTTGGACTGACATCAACTCGGAAAATCAATATTTCTGATATTTTATCTTCTGTGACCGATTCAAAATTAAAAGGGTCGCTGAAGCATCTTAGTTCGTCTTCTACGACTCCTGGAACCAAATCAAGCGCTTTAGGCAAAGTGACGGCACCGTTGGCCAAACGACAACAAGATAAAATTGATCGAGCCGCTGCCTACGAAAAGAGCAAGGAAACCTTGAATCGATGGATAGACACAGTGAAGGCAAATCGCGAGGCTGAGCATATTTCCTTCCCTGTTCCAGACCCCCAGGAACAACAACCCGCGAGACTCGGACCTGTAGAGCCGAAGACTGACCTGGAAAGCACGATCAAATCGATTCTCGTCGAGAGTGGCCTGGCAAGCGACGAAAAAGCCGTCGAAAAGCAATTCCAGGCAGCCGAGGAGTTGGAGACTCGGAATATGTCTCTTGAGGAAGTCCGTGCTCGCAACGCGGAACTTCGTAAACGCCGTGATCTTTTGTTCCGTGAAGAAGTACGATCAAAGAGAATCAAAAAGATAAAGAGCAAATCGTATCGCCGAGTCCATCGAAAGGAGCGCGAAAAACTGGAAGAAGTCGAGAGACAGGCTATGATCGATGCTGGCATCGACCCTGACGAACAAGAACGAGAGTTATACGACCGGCGCCGAGCAGAGGCTCGCATGAGCACCAAGCATAGGGATAGCAAATGGGCCAAGAGTATGAAAGAAACAGGACGTACGATGTGGGACGAAGATGCGCGCTCTAGCATGATTGATATGGCCAGACGGGATGAGGAACTACAACGACGAATTGAAGGACGGAATGTGAAGGCCGCAGATGATGCATATTTGGATTCGTCAAACTCGGAATCAAGTGAAGATGATGACCATGACGACTTTAACGAAGAGGATGAATCTAAAGCGGAAGCACAGCGCACTTTACGAGAGTTGGATGCTCTCAATGATCCAGGCGAATCTGGATTGTCTGGACCACACTCGAAACTGATGGGTATGAGCTTCATGAAGAAGGCAGAGGCGGGCCGTAAGCAGCAAAACGACGAAGATATTCAAAAATTAAGACGGGAAATCAACGGCGAGGACGAACCAGCTGAGGAACAGGAGGGTGGCCGGAGAAAATTTGGCGGATCAAAGCCGACTGCCAATTCCAACCTAACAGGTTCTCGTCGTAAAAATGAATTCGAAGAAGTTGCTGATTCTGAGGATGAGCGAGATATCAACATGTTGGAAGATGTCGATAAAAGCAGGCATGGCGGCTACGCCCAAGGGAACGCAAATCCAATGTCTGTCTCAGTGAAGAAGTCTTCGAAAGAGGCCAAAACACTGGCCGCAAGTGAAGAGCCTAGTCAAGATATCGAGAATCCGTGGCTAGTTCAAAATACTAGGACAAACAGAAAACATCAGGTCAATAACGACGAGCAGGTCAACATTTCCACAGACGTCCAGACCGTGAGCGAATCCACGGATATCCCTGGTGCACGTTCCAAATCAGTGAAAGCAAAAACATCGAACCCCCAAGTCAGCAATCGAGGTCACGAATCCGACGAGGACAGCGATGGTGAAAACGCTCCAGTTCTACTCACCAACCATGATCTTGTAAAGAGAGCATTCGCCGGAGACGACGTTGTTGAGGAATTTGAGCGTGAAAAGCAGGAAGTCATTGAGGAAGAAGGCGATCAAGTGATCGATAACACCCTTCCAGGATGGGGCAGTTGGACTGGAGCTGGTATCAGCAAGAAGCAGCAAAAGCGCCAGAAGAAGTTTCTCACCAAGGTGGAAGGCATCAAACCCGAGCAACGCAAAGATGCCAAGCTTGGCCATGTAATTATCAATGAGAAACGAGTCAAGAAGGTAAGCGACTTTCCTCGACTATTACCACAATCGTGTCCGGAATCATGCTAATTGCTTCGCCTGCAGAACGTCAAGTACATGGCCACTCAACTTCCACACCCCTTCGAGAACAGGCAACAGTACGAGAGATCTCTGCGTCAGCCAATTGGTCCTGAATGGTCGACATCCGATACATTCCACGAAGCCACCAAACCTCGCGTGCTCATCAAACAAGGCATCATCAAGCCCATGCAACGGCCACTTATGTGATCTTCTTTCCGCTGTATGGAGCCAAAATCGGCATGGCATCGTTTTATAGACCCTGTATATAGATATTTCAAACGGGTTTTCCAGAACTTCACGGCATACATTCTCCAACCTCCAAAAAAAGCCCTAACTCCCCCACCTCATATACACTTAGGCCTGACATCAGCGGCATACCAAGGAATAGAGGCTACAGTGGAGGCTTGCGACAGTATATTTACTGTAGTTTGTCATATCGAATCCATTCACTAAAGTAAAATAATACAATTTAAGAAAAATTGCTCCATCATCAATTTTCACTAGAGGAATGGATCTGTGGATGCCTTGAAATACAGACGGCTTACACGGATAAGGAAGGCTCGGGAGATGTTCTATCAAAATCCCAACCCTAATCCTGCAGCCCCGTCCATTTCTTCCTCTATAATTAATCTCAACGTAAATTTCATAGAGAACCAGCATTCCAATGAATCCATGTGGCACTCTGCTTCATGAAGCGCCTCTTCTGAGAATTCTTAGAATCATCTCCAGACTCCAGCCTACCCCGGGCATGCCAGTCGTCGCTTGGTATGGAGCTCTGGTGGGGAGCTGGCGTCCCCATTGGCCACAGCACATTCCTCACTGCCTTGCCATGCTCAACAATGCCATCAACATCTTGCATCTGTGGATTAGAATCAAGCTTTTAACTCAATTCTGACAGATTCTTAACTAATCGCTGACGACGATTAGCATTGATCGTCTCCAATTAAGGTAAGTCATGCATTACTTTGCGGTATGCTCGAAGTCGAAGATGTCTGCATGTCTTTCAACAGAGCAATATCTTTCGAGAAATGCCTTTTTCCTTCGAATCGAGTTTTTTCAAATTTCTCTCACTTTTTTGTTTATCTTGTTTGCTATTTTCAATTCTCCTTCCTTCTGGAAATCACACGACTTGTGCAAGAGAACTAGCCTTTCATTCCTTCAATGCGATTGAGTTCGTGGAAATTCGTCTACAAACAAGACCTTTCGTTTCTCGTTTATGATACCAGTCCTCTTTGAATCAGTTTTTCGGCGACATGCATCAATCTTCTTCGCTCATCCTCAACTCTTTACTAATATGCCTACTGAGTGTTCAGGGCACAAACTGTCTTCCACATCTCACTCCACGACCTACGGCACATTCAGTGAGTCTCTTTCTTGCCCGCTTCGAGTCCTCTGGCTAACCATGGTTTCAGACCCCTAATAGTTCTTCAGGTGTGGCTAGAGTAACAACTAGCTTGAAAACAATCTATCCGCCAGACACTGCAAGGATTTTGCAAGCACAAGTCAAGGGTGTAAGTATCCACTGAATGATTGGTATGGAGTCGAGACCAAGTAATTAATTTATGCTCTAGACATACCAATCACAACTGGAAACTGAGGGACATCCGTCTCTTTTCCCCTTTCCTGAATCCTCAATCAGTCTACTACCATCTCAAGAAGCGGGAGGTATCACTCGGCCAAAACCATATAATCCTTTTGGTTTACAAGATTCAAGTGAAACAGTGACAATCACAGTGACTGTCACGTCAACTGTGTATGCTTCGCAGCAGAGTCAATCCTTACAGATAAGCTCTTACAGCACACCATCCACGATCTTACAAGTGACTCCTTCGTCGTCTGCGACAATGAATACCGAAAATATTTTTGAGCCACTTTCCTTGGACGAAATCCCAGCCAATATCCCCGTCAAGGAAGATCATCCTGTGCCACGACTTGGAATTGTATGTGCTTGCCTGTCTTTAACCAACATTCTCAAGACTCTGACAAAACCAAACTAGGTGAACACCACCAATCCCATAGAAACAAATAAATTCTATGCGAATTTCTTTCTAGGAGATCAAACTACGTCCTCGTTCACCCACCCATATCTCCTAGCATGGTCCAAGGGGGGTGGAAACGCCAACAGCTGGGGACTTGCTATTTCACATACTGACGAAGATCAATTGGTGTTTGGCCCGCAGAGCCAGAGCATTCCAGGAAACCCGGCAGCATACTATCTGAATCCCATCGGTTTGCAATCGATGATTCTCTCTGCAGCTGAGCTTGGCCCATCCACTGTTTTAAATACGGATCAATTGAAGGGGTTTTCTGCCGATGTCATTCTTCGACCTTCAGGTCAATCAAACCAAAGCATTACCTTCCCTGTGCTCCAAGGAATGGGCTTTGTCTCTGGTGTTTACAGCGGGATGCAACCGCTGGTACAAAGCTCAATCACTTTTCGAGACCTGGTTTGTGTCGGAGCTCTGGGTCAGGGAACATACAAATACCGAGTCACATTGGCCGATGGAAAGGCTTGGCTATTCTATGTTACACCTGATAACGACAATGGCACTGAGCCCGGTTTCAGCTTTGCGGGAACCTCAATGACAATTCAAGGTCCGCCGGGATTTTCTGGCCTCATACAGGTCGCTAAAAGCCCTGCAGGTGGTTCTGGGGAAGCGATATATGATGGAAGCGCTGGTGTATACGCCAGGTCTGCCAACATTACAGGATCAGTCAGCGGCCACACTGGCAAATACACATTGACTTGGGATAAGGCTGGGCGCAATGCCACCAGTACTCCTGTCTTGATGTTTGCCTTGCCGCATCACGTTGAATCGTTTGACGCGCAGACCAAGACTGCCTTGCAACCCCTTCGCTTACGCTCCAACACCAAAGGCATTATGACTGCAGTGACATGTGATAGTTGGACATTAGTAGAGCATGACCTGCCGACTGACATTGACTTGGCCCCTTGGTCACCTGCGAACGGCAGTGTCAAGGCGCTTTCATCGAATGCAAAAGAAACCATTCTTTCAGCCTCAGCGAGCGAACTGAATGCCGATGTAGACGCACAAAGCAACCTGAATAGCATGTACTACAGCGGCAAAGTGCTGAGCAAGTTTGCGACTCTGGTTTACAGTGTGCATCAGCTTGCTGGTGACCCCCAAGGGGCTGCGACGACACTTGATGGCCTAAAAAAAGCATTTGCGCGCTTCGTGAACAACGAGCAACAATTTCCCCTGGTATATGACAATTCATGGAAAGGGGTCGTATCCAGTGCCGCCTATGTGACTCACGATCTCAATCAGGATTTTGGAAATTCAGGATACAACGACCATCACTTCCACTACGGGTATTTTATCCACGCAGCTGCAGTAATTGCGGCCCTCGACCCGTCCTGGCTTGATGAGCCTACCAAGGCCTGGGTCAATATGTTGGTTCGAGATGCTGGTAATCCTGCATCGGACGATCCTCATTTCCCCTTTTCACGAGCCTTTGATTGGTATCACGGACACTCCTGGGCTAAGGGGCTCTTTGCTTCGGCAGATGGGAAAGACGAGGAGTCTACTTCGGAGGATGCTATGTTTGCGTACGCCGTGAAAATGTGGGGGAAGACGATTGGTGATCAGAGCATGGAAGCTCGTGGGAATTTGATGTTGGCTTTGCTTCGAAGATCTTTCAGGAATTATTTTCTCATGCAAGACGATAATACGAACCAGCCAAGCAATTTCATTGGGAATAAAGTGACCGGAATTGTACGAGCTGCCCTTTCGTCTTTTTTTGACCGAGTGCGAGCTAACTAAGATTTTCTTTCAGCTGTTCGAGAATAAGGCAGACCATACCACATATTTCGGTACCAACATTGAATATATTCAAGGGTGAGGACTGGCTTTTCTTACGGGTTTTTTTCATCCTCTTACTAACTTTCTTGACTTCACGTAGAATCCACATGCTGCCTCTCCTACCATCGTCAGCGTATACCCGCAACGAAACTTTTGTCAAACAGGAATGGGACGCCCTATTCTCGGAGAATAGCTCTACACCCGCATCTGCTGTGACCTCGGGCGGCTGGAAGGGAGTTCTCTACGCGAATCTCGCAATTATCGACCCGGACGCTTCCTACGAGTTCTTCAACCAGCCAGATTTCAATATGAGCTGGATCGACGGTGGGGCTACACGGACGTGGTACCTAGCGTATGCAGCCGGTAGGTTTATCTTTTGCTCTTTCACCGACTAATTTGCTCTTCATAAGATATCTAACTTGCCAGCAGGGTTGAAAAGCGGAAGTTGATGCGGGTTCCAACCTTCAGACTTCATGGCCAATATTACCTCGGTTTTTGGAAAGCTCGGGCTTCTGAGGTATATGAGATCGTTGCAAGAAGATTTTGCTTTCCAGACTTGCTGTGATGGTATTTTCTGTATACTTTGCACATATTGCACATATTGCACATATTGCACATATTGCACATACTGCACACACATAGTCATATCTGGTTCTTCCTCTATTAGCAATAGACAGAGGGTTTATATACCTGCATCATAAAATATTAGACCATTGATAATGCATCCATTTAACTTGATTAAATAATCTGTAACAGATGAAATTTGTTCTTGTCACATCGTGTAATAAATGACACGATCTTACAGGTACAACGGTAACATGATTACGGTAATACGGTAATATAGAGCTTGGCAATCTCGGGGCCAATCAGATAGCTCTATTATTGAGGCTGTGCAGCTGCGCCGAAGGACCGCGTCATCGATGGAAGCTTGGCTTTATCTCCGCGAGAGATGCAGCAACTCCTCATATACGAACCATCTTCATCAATTAATATCCACCAAGTCATCACCCTCATCTGATAATTAAATATCGCCTGGTGACTGCTAATTAGTCGCGATTTACCCGGGCCACTTCACCAGTTGTCAACGAGTCATTCATTGGTCGTATCAATAACGTTTATTGCCTCGTACTCTCGGCCTGTGGCTGTGATATACCTAGCTTCTCCGCACGTCTCGGCAATTTGGGAGCACTATTGCACATTCATGATTCTACTGAATCTCCTCTGCGCAATCTCCTAAGTCAATACACTTGTTGGCTCTCGAAATACAGAACAGACATTGAACTTTCCAGTATCCAATCTTGGCCCCGTGGAAAGTCACTGACACATTATTCTCATTCGTTGAACCAGAGATCAAAGAGTTCCAGACGAAGAAAAAATGAGTCGCACTAGTACAGGTGAGCAAGCAGCCTCGAGCTTGGGTACCCATAAGCTTGAGACCTATATGAGCCATACCCCTCCCGTCTTGATACAAAATGGATCGATCTCGATACCTCGTTCTGATGTATTCTTGATTTTTCTTTCGTCACCGAACAGAAGATTTCATGCTGAATCTCTATCCTGTCGTGTGCTTTGCGTTGATATTCTCGGGATTCCCGGATTTGTTCTATACTAGCTATCTACTAGCTATCTATTAGCTACGTGCGTCATTGTGGACAGGACTGTGCTGATATTGAATACCCATCGCTTGTCTTCAGAGGGCTCTCATAGTAGAAACATCTTTCAGGAGTTTCGGCGCGCCGGTTCGCACAGTCGTACCATGTCGCGCAATGGAACTGCCCATGTGCACGAGCGGTCGTTGTTGCTGCATCCTCGCACCTACACTGACGAGTACCATCACACCGAATCGCCTTACCGGGATGATCCCCGGGTGTGGGTTCGATGGCCCGCGCAGGTTGCGCATCTCACATGGCTAACTCTCGCGAGCAACTATGTCAACGTCTTACTGGTCTTCGTGCCGCTCGGCATTGTCGCTGGTGTACTTGAATGGAGTCCCGCGACGGTCTTTGCGTTGAATTTTCTTGCAATCATGCCGCTGGCGTCTCTTTTGAGCTTTGCCACGGAGGAACTTGCCGTAACTATGGGTCAAACGTTGGGAGGTTTACTGAACGCAACCTTTGGAAACGCGGTAGAATTGATTGTACGTGCGCTAGATAGCAGGTACTTGAGCAAAGAGCTGACACTGACATCTCTATAGGTGAGCATTATTGCTTTGAAAGATAATCAAGTCCGTGTCGTACAAGCCAGTATGCTCGGAAGTATTTTATCGAACATATTGCTTGTTCTCGGCTGCTGTTTCTTGGTAGGGGGTCTTCGTTATCCTGAACAAGAATTCAATTCTACTGTCGCTTCGACCATGTCGTCGCTGATGGCCGTGGCGTCAGCCTCGCTCATCATTCCTGCGTCGCTCTTCGCGGCCATGTCGGATTCATATATGACTGCCCCCGAAGACACAAAAAGGAATATTCTTTTACTTTCTCGTGGTACTGCCATCATTCTTTTACTTCTCTACGTCATGTATCTGGTATTCCAGCTCAAGACGCATTCGAAACTGTTTGAACAGTCGCCTTCAAGTACCGATGCCGAGGTTCAAGCAATCGGTGGCGACGAAGAAGAAGAAGAGGACCACATTCTCAACCCCTTCGCGGCCGGAGTGGCTCTGGTCATCATCACTGTTCTTGTTGCTGTCTGTGCCGAATATCTAGTTGGCAGCATCGAGGGCATCGTCGAGAAGACCGGTATGAGCAAGACGTTTATTGGTTTGGTGCTGATTCCCATTGTTGGAAATGCCGCCGAGCACGTTACTGCTGTTGTTGTTTCCTATAAGAACAAAATGGATCTCGCTATTGGCGTCGCTATCGGCAGCAGTCTGCAGATTGCGCTATTTGTGACTCCATTCCTCGTCATTCTGGGCTGGATTATGGGCGTGGAGATGACGCTGCACTTTCATATCTTTGAGACGGTTTCCTTTTTCATTTCGGCTCTAGTGGTGATTTTCCTAATTCAGGATGGGAAATCTAACTATTTGGAAGGCGGCTTGTGTTTGGGAATGTACGTCCCCGTCTAGCTCTTTTTCTCTTTTCATTTTTCATTTTTCATTTTTTTTATGCATCTGAACTTGCTAACGCGTTATAGGTACGCCATTTTGGCTATTGCATTCTACGTCTACCCTGACGACACCTCTCGCTAAGTTATTGTCAATCATATTTAATAGTAAATGCAATTGACAACCACGGAATACTCCTGATATCGCTCGACTTGGCCTTCAAGGCAATTATTGCTTCTCGTTCAAGATGGCCAGTTAGCATCTGTATTGTTCATTGTGTTAAAGTATGAGCTCGACTATTTTTGATAAGCTGTTTAACGAATCATGTACAGTATGTTATCTTCAATGTAAAATAGGTTTTAAATACTGTATATTCCGACATGAATCACGAAGAGCAGTTTTCTGAGTAGAATAAGAGTAGCTGTCCTCAATCGGCCAGAATAATAAGGCGCCCAAAGTTTCCGGTCGGCGCGGAAAAACAAAAGTCCGCCAGATCTTGGGACGGAATCTCCGACCAGATTATTTCAGTTCGGTTCACTTCCAACATAATTAAATCAAATCAGCAATGGTTCTCGTCGAATTACAGAGAAATTAGCTACATACTGACGAGATCTGCGGCATTGGACTTCTGATCGGACTCTCTCTGCCTCTTGCAGGTCAAATACTCCTTCTCAGATATCATGGCGCCGCGCATAAACTTCTTCACGGCGAGAAACGTCCTCCAACAATCCCAATCACTTACCGTCACATCTCGACCAAGCGCACGACTACCTGTGATTGCGCGATCGCGAGCGGTCAAATGGGATGCTCGACGACTATATTCGTCAGCCCCCGAGAAAGACGTCCTTCCAGAATCTGCCAAACGAGATGAACAGCAGCCCCAGGGTCCGACTCAAGATGCTTTACCTCACGTCAGCCAGGAGGCTGCTGCCATTGACAAAATCATGAGTGGAAAGAAATGCGATGGAAGTGCCCCCGGTTCTCCAGAACTGGAACAAGGCACACCAATTGAGGAGGTTTGTGTCACTGCTGCGTTTTGAAGTGTAAAAGGTTGGGAGTAACTGGAACTGACTTTGGGGATTGAAGATCCTGAAAAGAGACGAAGACGCTCTAAAATACGCACCCAAGGTCATTCGTGACCAAGCCAAGAAAGGAACGCGATCTTACTCTACGTCGGCACGGCTTCATCAGGAAATTTCACAACAACTAAACGGAGCAAACCCACAGGATTCGTCGATAGCAACAGTATCAAACATGATTAATCTTGCCACTGAGCGAGCTGCAGAGAATCTCCCGGGATTGAAATTTGGCATGCCTGCTCCGCTCCCCAAGACGGAGAACTTCAAGAGTCGATACGACCCTGTTGTCGAGCAGTTTACTAAATTGCTTATGCAAGATGGCAAACTAAGTCGTGCTCAAAAGGTGGGCAATCCTCATTCATTATAATCAAAGAATCTTTGAAGCTAAATGATCATTGTGTGCATAGGACATGGATTTCATCCTCGAACACCTTCGCACCTCTGCCCCCCCAAATATAGACCCTCGACGACGTCTCCAAACGACTTTACCGAGTCCTCAACTCCCGCTCAACCCTGTGATCTACCTGAATCTTCTCGTGGACTCGGTTTCGCCCCTGATCAAAATCAGACAACAGAAAGGTCTCGCAGGTGGTGGTGCATCTGTGCCTATGCCGGTCCCCTTGGCAATGCGGCAAAGACGTCGAACAGCTATCAGATGGATTCTGGAAGCGGCGGAAAAGCGGAAGGACAGCAAACTCGCACTACGTGTTGCGAATGAGCTTCTTGCCGTGGCAGAAGGTCGCAGCGGTGTTTGGGAGAAGAGAGAGCATGTACACAAGATCGGTGTTTCTGGACGATCTAATTTGCAGTTAAGAGGAGCTTCGGGAGGGCGTTAGGACACTAAAATGAGCACACTACTACTGTCATCAATCATCGTATGCTCTAAATGATGCGCTCATTGTATTAACAAAAAGAAATACTATGCTGTAATTTACCAAAAAAAAAAAGGCATAGAGCAGTTTCTAACTTGGAGATGGCATTGAAAAGATTAAAGAGTAATGACTAATCAACACTGTGATTGGCCCGAGAACGACAACCGCAGTAGCCGCCCGCACTCGCCTTCCTGCCCAGCCTCGTCCCATTGGTCCTTGCGACTTGCCTCATCGCGAAGTTGAATTTAAGAGTCGTCCATTCCTACAGATTGCTTCCTTGCTCACCATCGAGGTTGGATCTGGCAAGCCTGAATGTGCGGCTGCAACCCCCGTTCGCACATATCTCATATTTAAGAACTGTTGGTAGACGTCTCATCGACGAGTCGTGGCGTCTCAAAATATCGAGCTTGTCTCTCTCGAGGCCGGTCCTCCTCTAACTTCTTCCTCGTCTACTTCCTCTGCTGGGAATCGAATCAATCGCGAGACTCGATTGCTCAACGAGCAAGTCTCACAGGAAACCTCGTCAAAACGTCGCACGAACCCCGGAATCGGCCCCGGTTTCGTCCCACTTGACAACAAATCCCGCCGCAACTACACAAGTCGAGACCACGAGGAAACACCAGGTTTTTCTCGACAACCTCAATCTGGGAGATTCGGGCACACTTCACGGCAGGAGAGTCGTTCAAAAAATCATTTTGTAGCTAGTCAAAAGCTTCACAGATCCTACGCCAAAGCGCTTGCTCAGAGGTGTCGTCACTCGCCAAACCAATCGCATGTTTTTGATCCGGCCAATATGAAGTTCTCGCACAGTCTCCAATTTAACTCGGTCCCAGACTGGAGTGCCTACTATATAGCATACGACAATCTCAAAAAATTGTAGGCTCGATTCTTTCCCTCTGAAAGCTGTGTATAGTGAGTGTACTAACTTCCGGTACAGAATCTATAGTTTGGAAAAGCAGGTGCATAACCCCGACGGCCATGGCGCAGTTGATTCCGAAAGCGCCCCTCTGCTCGATTCATCGGTGGACACCGACACGATTTTTCGACGTGCTTTGGATGCAGAGCTCGAGAAAATCTGCTCCTTCTATCAGGTCAAGGAACTTGGAATTTTCGGCGAAGTCGATGATGTCCTTAAGGAACAAGCAGATTACAAAGCGAGTTCGGACGGAGTCATGGAACCTGTTACGGAAAATGTGATAAAATCTCGGACGTTGAGTATCGGTTCCCGTCCCCGAACGGGAAGCATCTTGCATTCTCTGGGGTTGGGCCCAGGTCGACGGGCAAGCGCATTGAGCGAGTCTGCTGGAGATGAAGACGACGACGATGATGATCGTGATAGCGACGATCTGGATTCGCCCATTGAAGAAAACAGACGTCCTGGCTCTCAGTCGAGGTCTCAGGCTGACCGGTATCGCGATGACGCGAACGGAAACGATCGATCGGATGGCTTCCCTAGCGAAATGAACGATTCACGGCTGTGGAGCTCGGGGATCCTGCGGCACGATGACGATCAACACGATCCTCAGGTACTGGATCTTTACAATGCGGGTGTTGCGTTGAAAAAGCGAGTCATCAGCGTCTATGTCTCGTTGTGCGAATTGAAGTCGTACATACAGCTCAACAAAACAGGGTTTTCCAAGGCACTCAAGAAATACGACAAGATTCTAGACCGAAACCTGCGCAGAGTCTATCTCAATGGCACTGTGGCGCCAGCGTACCCCTTTTTAGATTCGACGGCAGAACGTGTGGACGAGAATATTCGCCGCGTGGAACATGTATATGCAGAAATAGTCACAAGGGGCGATCTAGCGCTTGCGAGCAGAGAGCTTCGTCTCCATCTACGAGAGCACGTTGTGTGGGAAAGGAATACAGTTTGGCGAGAAATGATCGGAATTGAGCGTAAAGCCCAGGCAGTCAACGTGGGAATTCGACGGACTTTACTTGGCGGCGATCATGACCCGTCAACTGCACAGCGTCAGGGGGACGTCGAACTGAAAGGCACGGAAATCACGACACCCCTTGGTCGCTGGTATTTCCCAGAGTGGATGTGCAGTTTGTCTTTCTTCTCGCTGGTCGGCATCATAATAGTATTCGCAGTGATGCTTTCGGTGCCCGTGATGGAAAAACCGGAACAACAGAATTGCTTGGCCATGCTGCTGTTTGTCAGTCTTCTTTGGGCAACTGAGGCTATCCCCCTATTCGTCACGTCGCTTCTTATTCCATTCTTGGTCGTGATATTACGTGTCATGCGATCGGAGGAGAAACCGCACGCTCGGTTGACTCCCGAGGCTGCTACAAAGGCAGTCTTTGCGTCTATGTGGACGTCGGTGATCATGCTTTTGCTTGGCGGTTTCACGATAGCGGCTGCCTTGTCCAAATACGATATTGCGCGTCGTATGGCTACATTTGTATTGAGCAAAGCGGGGACGAGTCCTCGGGTGGTTCTTATCACGAACATGTTTGTCAGTATGTTTCTGAGCATGTGGATTAGCAACGTGGCGGCGCCAGTATTATGCTTTTCAATCATACAGGTAAGTTGATCTTTTATGAGCTGATGGTTTCATGAGTGTTATGTTTTACTGTGTCTAACTGTCAAACCTTCTATAGCCGCTATTGCGCAACCTGCCTTCGGAATCCAATTTCTCCAAAGCTCTCATCTTGGGAATTGCGTTGGCAGCCAACGTTGGAGGCGCAGCTTCACCCATTGCATCGCCGCAGAATATCATTGCATTGGAGAACATGTATCCAGCTCTGAGCTGGGGCACGTGGTTTTTCATTTCGATTCCCGTTTGCATTCTCTGTATACTATCCATCTGGGTAATATTACTGGTTACTTTCCAGCCCAGTCGAGGGACAACCATCGTTCCCATCCGACCGGTTAAAGACCGTTTCACAGGGACACAGTGGTTTGTCACTTTGACCACTCTTGTCACAATTGTCCTGTGGTGTTTTAGCCATCAGTTGGACACTGTCTTTGGCGACATGGGTGTTATTGCCATAATCCCCATGGTTCTTTTCTTTGGAAGTGGAATTCTCACGAAAGAAGACTTCAACAATTTCCTCTGGACGATTATCATCTTGGCTGCTGGTGGACTTGTGCTTGGCAAGGCAGTGACATCTTCAGGATTACTGCATACGATTGCGGGCGCGATTACCCAGCAAATCGCCCATTTCAGTCTGTACGGTGTGCTTCTTGTGTTCGCGGCGCTAATTCTAGTAATGGCGACATTCATCTCGCACACGGTTGCTGCTTTGATCATCTTACCGCTTGTGCAGCAAGTAGGCGTGGGTATGGAGAATCCGCATCCTAATCTTCTGGTGATGACGAGTGCATTGATGTGCTCTGTTGCCATGGGACTGCCAACAAGCGGCTTTCCGAATATGAGTATGTTTTTTTCATGTTCTCTTGACTATTTTTCTTGATATTTTGTTCGATGCTAACTGTGCTATTCAGCCGCTATCATGATGGAGATTCCAGGAACGGGCCAGCGATACCTCCGAGTCAGTCACTTCCTTACGCGAGGCATACCAGCCAGTATAGCGTCGTTTGTGATTGTGGTGACGGTGGGATATTTTCTCATGAATATCGCTGGGTTATAGTACTCGTTTTGAAGATGATACAGCTGAATAGAAATGTGCTCTCCATACATACATACAAACCTCAGTACAGCATAAATTACATTGAAATCAAGCGATATTATTAATTTGGCGAATAATTCATTCATAGATTTAATTTAACATAACACATGACTCTGGATACCTCGCTATAGCAAATGATATAGTTATATAGAGACATTAGAGAAAGAAACAAAAAACATTCACATTATTGAGGTCAGTCGAGTAAATCTTGAGCGACTGATGAATACTTAAAGAAATCGCTCAAATTGAAGTTCGCAGGTAATAAGAAAAGAGGAAAAGAATCTTTTCGATTAGGCAGTCCGAGATCTGAGGGCGTCGTCATATCGATATTGAATCTTGGTAGAAATAGGAAAATGTCGAGATAAGCGTGTGGCCGAATTCGTTTAGAAGAAGGTAAGATCATGCCGTGAAGCAAAATAAAAAGCAAAATGGGTTCCAAAAGATGAAAATGGATTCTCAGCTTTAGTTCCTAGGAGCTATGAGTTAGGTATGTTACTAATGATGGTAAAATGGATGCGAAAAAGGCCAAGTGAATCGAGGGGTAGGAGAGTCCACTTACAATAAACCCAAAGTGAGATCACCGTGAATCTTTGCCTTGAGCTGAATCTCAATGTCCAGATTCAAGTCAAGACGCAATCGTAGCTGCTCGTCTTTGCCGCCATCGTCGTTCTTCTGGCTTCCACCAAGGACACCACCCAGAGCCTTGCCGGCGGAATCAGTCACGCCACCTACAGCCTTACCGGCTGTGTTTTGAACCATGTCGGTGGCCCCGTTGAGGGTATTGCCGACATCACCAACACCGCCGAGGGGACCCAGGGTGCCATCTTGTTGTTGACGCTTGCTATTACCGCTGCGAGCGCGCTGGCGACGGCCTCCTCGCTGTTGACGATCCATGTCGCCTCGATCGATTTCTTCGGTGTCTTCGGGGTCTTGATATCTTTGAATCCGTCGATTGGGACGGCTTCGTCGTTGACGACGGGGTGGTTCTGGTTCTGGTTCTGGTTCGGGCTCAGATTCTTCTTCGGGCTCTTCCTGCTTTACAGGTTTGGAGTCTTCTTCTTCTTCTTGTTGTTCGTCTTCTTCTTGTTCTGGTTGTTCCTCTTCGGCTTCGTCTTGTGGTTGATCCTGCTCTTCCTCGGCTTCTTGCTTAGGCTGTTCTTCGGCCTTGGTCTGCTCGGGCTCAGCGGCAGGCTTCTTGTTCAGCTTGCGAGGCTTCTTAGGGGTGGATGAGCTGGCGGAGGAAGTGTTCTCCTGTGTGGGGTTGTTGTTGACTTGTTCAGAGGACATGATGAAGAAAAATTCAAAAGAGAAGAAGAGAAAAAAAGATGAGTCTAAGAGTGGGATGGTAGGATAAATCTTATATGATGTGCTCGGGGACTCTAGATGAGATGATATAATAGTTGACTTGGGGTGAGTCGATCTCAAATAAAGCGCGGCAACTCGACGTCAGACCAGGCAGGCAGCGATGACGTCTTGTCTGTACGTTGACATAGATAGAATCGATACTATGGAAGGTAACTTATAATAATAGTAACCTTGGTACCCTAGGTATCATGTATGATGTTTCATGTATTATGACCGTTAGCCACAGTAGTAGTAGTAGTAGTAGTAGTAGTAGTGAGTACCAGGAAGTACCAGGAAGTACCAGGAAGTACCAGGAAGTACCAGGAAGTATTAGGTAGGATAGGGTAGGGTATAGGTACATAGAATTAAAGAGCGGGAACTTTGGAACTCCAAGTGGGGAAGTGGAGTCCCTCGTGCATATTGACGTCACTGACAGGGCCCCGCTTTCCCTTCCACGTTGGCCGCTGAGAGTCTGGAGGTGTCAGCCTTGTAGTCTGATTGGCTGGCTGCTGGCTGGCCAGTTAACTATTAATTTGCTGTATTACTTAATACGCAACAGAAGAAAACCTTGGATGTGACATGTCTGCCCTGTTTCTCTGTATGTTTTCTTTGCTCTTTTCTCTTCCTGCTAAACTATTCTCTTCTGTCAGCAATATCTCCAAAGCAGTCAATTTCTCTCGTGTGTGCCAGCCAGTGTATAATATACCACATACCCCATACCAACTATACAGGTAGGTGCATAGGACTGTAGAGACGAAAGATACCTTGGCCAGAACTCACACTAGAGTATAATTCTCCGGTAAGCCACCATACCATGGATGCAGTGGATATTGCATCGACGATCCGTGCTCAGCCAGCCAGTCAACCGTTCAGCCACTGCGACACGGTCAGTGCGAGTCGACTCGCTGGTTACACGGTCATTTCTCCCCAAAACCGGCCGTTGCGTGGCCGTGATACTGTGGCTTGCCTGTTTCTCGCGTGTCCTTCGTCATGCTTCTCTCTACCTAAAATAGCATCACGTCATGTAACTTGACAGTGACTTTCTTGGCCACGCCCGTTGATGATCCGGCTGCAGACGATGACAGCATCGATTGACGACCAAGCCATGGTCTTCTTGACGGTTGAAATTTGACGTTTGGCGTTATGGCGGTGGTCAACGTCGGTCTGAAAGTATTGGTCGTCGCCAATATGACGTCTAGTCTTGGCTGATCTGACCGTTCTGCACCTTCCGAGTCCTGACGTTCTAATAAAAGATTATCCGCCTCACAACGCCGCATATCCTCGGCGACCGCCATTCATCACCGTTCTTCAACCCACACAGCCATCAAACCTCTCTCCTCCTATATTTTCTAGTGAGCAGTAGAATCTCCCATCAAATCGCGACGCAAAAGAGCAACGCAAAAAACGGAATCACCCCTCAGTATACAGAAACAGAGACAGAGACAGAAACAGAAACATGTCTACTGCCACAGCTGAAAAGCCAAAGGAGAAAAAAGAGGACAACCCGCCTCAAGTAGATGAAGAGGACTACTCGGACGACGACCAAGACTACGACTCGTACTCTGACGACGACGTTGATGAGCCTGTGACCGAGTCCGATGCCGAGAACAACGGGCAACTGCAACGAAGGAAAGCCCGGGCCCGACGAAACAAGCAATATTACGACGACGACGAAGGTGATGATGACGACGAAGAAGATTATGATGATGAAGACGAATATAGCGATGACTACGACGAAGACGATGATTACGACGACAACAAGGCCGTGGGACCCTTCGGCGGAAACGCAATGCAGCAACAGGGAGGCGGCAAGATGGATCTCGCTTCCGACGTCAAGAAGGGTATTGACGACGAGGAAGGCTTGAAGTTGAAGTTGGAAGTCAATCTGGACGTGGAGATTGAGTTGAAGGCTGCCATACATGGTGATTTGACCTTGTCGTTACTGTGAGTATTCCACCCACCGGTGATCTATACACAGATGGTCTCGACTGACTGAACACAACTAGTGCTTAATCGACGAGCCGAATTACCAGCTCACCATGACCTTGCTCCTCCCTTGCTCCAGCTGAATGCGTCTAGAAGTCTGATTCTTTTCTTCGACGCAAAATGGCTCCGTCCGATGCTTTTCAAGCGCTTTCTATAATGCACGAATCTCTCCAGCATCCATTATTCTTACCGTCAAGTGCATTTCTTTGACATCTTTTTCTATTTTCCTTTCTATTTCATTACATGAGTTTATTCTGTAGCACTTTTTATCTCGTGATAGCGATTTACACATGTTTTATGTACCGGTTATAAATGAACACGTCTCAAAATGGAGTGGTCGGCTGTTTCCAAGGTTGATATTACCTGTAGCTGCTTGCTGTACGAATTGGATTATTCCAAGCACGAATTAATCGTGCAATTCACCGAGTTAGTTCCAAAGAACCACACGAGGTGACTGAACCTCAGAGTGCCTTGTGTTCGTACGTAGTGGAAGTGCTCCGCCACGCCAGATGGTAATGACAGGAGGCCTACTGGAAAATTCGGATTTGTCTAGGCAGAGAAGGAAATTCTGATTAAGAGTAAACTGGTCGACTTGGAATGATTCTGCGTGCCGACAACAATCAATCGGTAGACAGTAGGTAGTTTTGAAGTAATCAACCTATACACTGCAAAGACAGATGATTAAGTTCATAATTAATGAGGACTTAATATATCAGGCAATTATCTATCTCAACTAAGTGCTCGGGCCACTATCAACTCTCAGTATGGATTACCCTAATCATCTTGAATGCAGAATTAGGGTTGTTGGCGAACCGAGGCTCAGCGGGTCTCCACCTTCTGTTGCCCTGCACTCCGCTTCGTCCTCTATTCTCTCCTCCAACAACCCGTCTCATACGTCTCGTTCTCTGGCTGAGTGAAACCGTCGGATCAATTGACAGGATCTCTCACAATGGCAGGCACAGCTAGCCCGCACGAGGGCCAATACGAAACCAGCAAAGAACAATCCCAACAACAGCGCATTATCGCTCACATGAACAGCGACCACCGCGACACGCTGGCACTGTTTCTAGAAGTCTACAACAAAGTCCCCTTCGCCGAGGCCCAGACTGCGCAGATCGAGGAAATCCGACTCAACGGCATGACTCTTTCGAGAGCCGACTACCCAAACGACGCCAAATCGCCACGAACCAACTTTCTCGTCCCGTTCGAGCCAGCGCTGAAGGATTACGGAGAAGCTCGCCAGAGAGTCGTCGAGATGCATAAACACTGCCTACAGACTCTGGGGAGATCGGACGTGATTATCCGAGAGTATCGACAACCTCGAGGGTTCGGCGCAATAATGTTCACCGTCTGCCTGGCCACAATGGTTGCGTTTTCGCGTCGATCAAACTTCAAACCGGACTCGTTCCTCTATTCGAACTTCCTCCATTACGTCCCCAGCTTTGCAACGTTTTGCTACAATATTCAGCCATCACTTATTAGCTCTATGTTTGCGATCCACCTGGCGGAGGCTCTACATCTGTCCGTTTACCGATTGCGTCCTCACGGTGTTCCGTTTGGTTCGAAAGTGTGGGTTTTGTGGTTTCTGAATGATTTTGTAGAAGGGTTTACTGCGTTGAATCGATTTGATGCATTGGTGGAGGAGAAACGTGCATTGAAGGCACAGCACAAGCCGAATCTAAGGGGTTGAAGAGAAGTATAGAGTTGTATCATAGTAGAGTGATCAGTTGTTCTAAGTTACTGAGCGATGTAAATTGACAGGGTTAGGGTTAGAGAAAAGAAAAGTATGGCTACTTTAATGCCTCAGGCAATACTGTATTGGGATGTTGCACGTGACTAGAGCTAACCCAATCCGGCTAGAGCAGTAGGGCACACTAAGCGAGCAGTCTCGGAGGGCCACAACTGCCTCACGAAATTCAGGATCCATCTGGTTCGATCAACCGCGATTATCTCGACCACGACCAAAGTCAACGACAACCCAGCGCGCTGTTCCGGTGAACGACCACACAACGATTCGAGGTTAGTGATTGCTTGATTTACATCTCTCTGTGCTTTGTGCTTTGAGATAGAACCCTCTTCCCCCGGAAAGTTGCAATTGTCGATGGAAAAGAATTTTTGAACGGACTCGGGTTTTTTCGTCCATCGTCGTGCTTTGCGTTAGACACACCACACAACAATTTTGGAACGACCAATTTCTGGATCTCTGCATATAGACATTCGAAAAAAAGGAGAATTCAACCTCGCTTACCTCGACCACAAATTGCGACCGATACAGCGACTCGAAAATTCGTTACTCGATATTGCATCTTTGGGGGAAAGGTTCTGGTTGTCGATCTGCTCAGACAGTATAGCTAACTGAAAT
Organism: Talaromyces borbonicus; assembly: GCA_002916415.1. Taxonomy (NCBI): domain Eukaryota; kingdom Fungi; phylum Ascomycota; class Eurotiomycetes; order Eurotiales; family Trichocomaceae; genus Talaromyces; species Talaromyces borbonicus. The sequence continues at coordinate 1,339,249 of NBSA01000028.1, read as the reverse complement.
CAATCAGTGGTCCTGTTTATCAAACGCAAACATGGGTATTTCTCGTGATTCCCGCCACAAGCGCTCGGCCACCGGTGCGAAGAGGGCCACCTACCGCAAGAAGAGGTACGAATAGCACGGAGGAGTTCTTCTCCTTCATTTTCTGCGGGAGTATTCGCTCACGATTATTATAGAGCTTTCGAGAAAGGCCGTCAGCCAGCCAACACTCGTATTGGCCCCAAGCGAGTTCACCTTGTCCGCACCCGCGGTGGAAACACCAAATACCGTGGTCTTCGTCTCGACTCCGGTAACTTCTCGTGGGGATCCGAGGGTATCTCCCGTAAGGTCCGCGTGATTGTCGTCGCCTTCCACCCTTCCAACAACGAACTTGTCCGCACCAACACCCTCACCAAGTCCGCCGTCGTCCAGGTCGACGCCGCTCCCTTCAGACAATGGTACGAGGCACACTACGGCCAGCCCATTGGCCGAAGACGCCAACAGAAGACCGAGACCACAGAGGAGAAGAAGAAGAGCAAGAGCGTAGAGACCAAGCAGGCTGCCCGATTTGCTGCTTCTGGCAAGGTTGAGAACGCTCTGGAACGTCAATTCGAGGCTGGTCGTCTTTACGCCGTGGTTTCGTCCCGTCCCGGCCAGAGCGGTCGTGTCGATGGATACATCTTGGAGGGTGAGGAGCTGGCTTTCTACCAGCGCGCCATCAGGAAGTAGGCGTGTGGGAAAAAATAATGTCCAAAAATTCAAATAAACTTTTTTCTCTTGTCTTTTTAACTCTCTGAAGCCAACCTTCTACACAATCTTAAGCATTCAACAAAGTTTTCCCTTCTTTTTTTAAGAGAAGAGAGAAGAAAGGTTTATCAGCATTATGACGGCCGTGGACACATCGTTCGGCTCCATGATGAGACTGACGGATGATATGGCTGATGGCTGATGTCTCACGGGAACGGGTGGTATTTGGAGTTTTGCAATTCACCAATTCCTTTTTTACCAGAATCAAAATCTGATCACGTTTTGAGATATGAGTAGCGATGTAAATTCAGAATTCGTAGACCGCGTTCAGAATCGCAAATAGATTACTCTCCTACTCTCCAGGTACTCGATCGAATCGTGATATCATGTGTTACTGTATCCATGGTTGTCATGTGAGTCAGGCACCCGGCCTACTTAACATCAACAACCTTGGAACCTCGCGGTACTTTTAAAATTCTTCAATATTTTGCAAGAACAAGTAAAACGATTTCGACACATTACTCGAACAGATAAGGAAACACGCAAAATGACCTCGGAAGAAGCGTCACAAACAACCAAAGCTATCAAGACTCGAATATGCATGGTCTCCGACACCCACACTGAGCTCCCCTTCAACGCCTCTGTCCAGGACAAAGCGTACAGACACCCTCTTCCCAAATGCGACGTCTTTCTTCACGCAGGAGACTTGACCAAAAAAGGATACAAGGCCGAGCATGAATTTACCGTTGATATGCTCAAGAGAGATGTCGATGCCGAAATCAAAATAGTCATTGCAGGCAACCACGATCTCGCTCACGACAAGAAATACTATGCCGAGCGAGGCTTGATGCGGCATGGCTCTGCAAGACTGGAAAACCCAGACGAAGTGCGAGCACTGTATACAAATGAATCAGCCACGCAAGCCGGCATCGTATACATGGAAGAAGAAGTTCGATCGTTCACACTCAAGTCTGGCGCAAAGCTTACCGTCTACGCAAGTCCCTACACGCCCGAATTCGGTGGATGGGCTTTTGCTTACGAAAGAGATCAAGATCGATTTAATAAGACCAATAGCAACGATGGTCGAGACACTATTTCTAATTTGAATCCTTTGAGTCCTTTGAATCCACCCGTTCGCGACTTTGTGCCGGATTTTCCTGGTGTGGATATCATGCTTACTCACGGCCCACCTTACGGAATCTTGGATCGTGTTTGGCATGGTAATATGAGTGTTGGATGCGAGAATTTGCTCAAAGCTTGCCGACGGGCGAGACCGAGGTTACATGTCTTTGGGCACATTCACGAGGCGTACGGTGCCGTACGAAGGAACTGGGTTACGGAGGAGGACGTCGATGTTGAAAAGGAGGACCAAGAAACTGTGTTGCAGAATAGATGCCGATACCACGACATGTCGAGCAAGGGGAACAATCCGCTCAAGTTCGGTGAGGAGACGCTGCATGTAAATGCGAGTGTGGTCAGTCTGGGATATCGCGCCGACAATGCCCCGTGGGTGGTTGATTTAGATCTCCCTGCTGCGTCTACTCTACCTGCTACATCCAATCAACCTACTGCGTCCAGTGCATCGCTAGGTGGATTACAAGAATCATAAATGGCCGGTCCAATGGTTTCCTAGCATGTAACTAGCTAATATACACGATAATGAAAGAAAAGTATCTTCAAAATTAACTATTTAAACCGAAAAAAGTAGAACATATCAGGGAAGGACATTGTGCCTCAACTTATCCTGTGAGACTGGTATCAAAAAGGACATAAAAACATATTAGACAAGTTAAGAAAGGAATGCCAAGGTACAGACCTTCCACACGAATTGTCGATCTCAAATAGAACGACAGATCAAGAAAAATGATAGTAAAAAAGACAGTATATAGTAATAGATTTTTTCAAATGTTCGCAAGTAGCAGTAGCCGAACTACTCTTCTCGCAAAGACTCCGCTAGAATGCCACCTCCATCTTCGCGGACGTTCACACGGCTTGATTTCTTGTTCATACCTTTCAACAAACTGAATCGCTTCTTTACCGACTCTCGCACACTGCCAGTCGACGCTGAAGGAGCCGCATTTGCACTTGATATCTGGCCGTTGCTGCCCCCTGCAGTTATAGTCACAGTTGATGAAGGCTGTTTGTCAGAGTATACAAATCTCTCCGAAGTATTGGGCCGATGGTCAGATTGCGATGTTCGAGGTAAAGCTGTCGGCGCCGAGTCCCATCCACCACTAGCCAATACGGGGGTGCTCTTTTTCGACTCTAGTCTGCTGTGTCGTGTGCGAGAATTGCTCGATGCGTCGTGCGACTGTATTGACTTGCTTGTAGCAGTACTTCGAGCTCGTGAGCGATTTCTGCCTTGCTGGTCAATCTGTTCCTCACTGCCGTGTCCGGTTGTCGAGTTGGTAGCCTTGTGCTTGGCTTTCGCATCCCCGCCGAACCAGCTTCGTCGTTTCTCACTCTTCCCACCGCGACTGGTGGCATGAGAATGCACCGTCACTGCATCGTCGTCGTTCTCCTCACGATTTCTAACATTCGAAGATTGCTGACCAGAATTGTTGTCTGACGATTGTCTCAAATCAGGAGATTGATGGACTGTTGCCACAGAAGACGACGCATTATGGTTAGACCTCTTGAATGGGTTTGCAATACTAATGCGATGACTCAAGGAAGGTTTTGCCGAGTGTTTCCGATGACTATTTGATCGCGAAGTCCGGATGAGTTCCTGCTCCGGACTGAACGATCGACCAGCCAGCTCCGACCCATGTCCATTGGCTAATGGAGTAGATCGATCGCTGGACTGATTTGCACTCTGAGGCGGAGTTGCATTTTGTGCGTGTGCAGCTAAAGAAGCAAGCTCCGGCCCGAAAACATCTTCAAATCTAGCCAGAAGTTCGGCTTGAGTAGCTTGGTGCGAAGGACGAGAATAAAGTGAGAGGCATCGCCTTATTGAAAGTGCATGGTCAATTAGAGCCACGGCCAGTGCATTTTCCAGAGGGTCGATCGGTTTCTGTTCAGGCTCAGTCTCTTCTTCCTCGTCATGCTCAGGGGCCTCGTGATCTTCGTCGTCTTTTGCATTGGCTAGGAAAACGCGGTATACCGCGACGCAGCTCGAATGAGGTGCTTCAAGATCGAGGAGCTGGACCAGGGCCTCTGTTAACCCTGAGAGTGTTGAGTCATCGCCCGAGATCGCATGCTGTGCAAGCAAATGTAGTTCCTGTGTCTTGCGCCATGTTCGCTCTATAGCGGTTTGTAACGGGGATAACTCAAGTATCTCTGTGGACACAATCTCACTTCGACGGAGAATATTGGGGAACGGTTCCGCTGTCGTTAGAACCGTCTTCTCAACCCATTGCTCCTTTACATCCATGCCGGATGTGTGACGTTTAGAAGTGTAGGAAAATTGAAGAGGCATCGAGATGAGCAAGTGCTCTCGTACGGAATGAGGTACCTTAGAGCGTTGATAGACAGGATGCAAGATCTCTCTGTGAGGGCTCACGGCACTGATTTGCAAGTATTGCCCCTCAATGTCCTCCTTTTCACTGGGTGATGCAATATGTGCAGCAGGGTGCAGTTTCTGCATACGATCGGTGAAAGACGCCATACGTTCGTTTGGAAAGGCCTCAAATATGAATTGCTTGTCTCGTAAAGTCGTCGGGAATCCCAAGCCCCTATAAGAAACTCGGAAGTATCGAGGGAAAGCTTTTTCTTCCTTTGAGATCGTGTCGTAGATCTTGGCCATGGACCCCTGTGCTCGAGATAATTTGGCAAAGTCCATGATACTGTGTTCGTACTGCTCAATAAGCTCCTTGTAACAAGCAAGTGCATGCGTCCATGCTTTCCCGTCTTCAAAGTACTGAATGATCTTGAAGTACAAAGCCTCTTTTCGCTCAAAGGCAGACTGTTCAGGGTACGCTGGGTTCGTCAATGCCGGCACCAATTTGCTGGGGTCCCACGTGTAGAGGTCAGCGTGGAACTGTAAAGCGAGACCTGCTTGAGTGTAGTTATGCTCAGTGGCTTGAGTTTGAGCCAGTTCGTGCACGTATCGAATGAATATGTCCTCTCGATCCATATCTTTCATGAATTCCATCAATCGCAGAGTATGAAGACTCTCAGTGATACCACCACTACTGCACGCAACCAGCAGTTCAAGCAATTCATCAATAGTGGCTATGAGCCCCTTGACGTCGGCAGCTAGAGTTTCATCGGACTTTTCAATCGGTTCGAAGAGATCAAGTAGCTCGCTTATAAAGAGCTTCTGCGTTATGCTCTCGTTCATGTGTTTATTTTGAAACAACATGTCTAAGCTTGTGACGATCTCCATCTCAATGATCGATAGGTCTTGGTTGAGATCCCACTCGGAGATGATCATCGTCTGCAGAATTTGGACAGCAACTCGACGCAGGCCCTCGTGGACACTGAGACACAGCTCAATGATACCTGGTACGAGGCTTGGGACATATTGTACTTGGTAGCCGCCCAACTTGTTCAGCCCGTATTTCGCTTTTTCGTCTTCGCCGATTTCCCATCCAATGGATTCCCAAGCATTTCGTAATAGCGCCGCACCCTGTTCACGAACATCACCACCAATCTTCCAGACTGCTCTGCGCTTTTGTTCAGGGAAAGTCTCGAGAGTGAGCGCATCACTTGAGACAATCTTCAGGAGAGTTGCGAAGAAAAGCTCCCACAACTTCATATCAAAATTATCCGCCTCTTCTGGTGGAGGAAGAAATGTATGAGTCAACATAGATGCCAGATTTTCGAGATTTTTGACAGCAGCACGGTGATGATATATGTGTAGACTTAACCAATTCTCCGGGTACGCTTCACATCCAATGATAGACTTATGTGTCTCCAACGAGTCGAGTATGAAAGACGCCGTATCATCCCGTTTCAACACCGGAAGGTTTGGATTGGGTATGTTGGAAATGGCAGCTATCAATCCAGCTAACTCAATCAGTGCTTCATCAAACTTTTGTTTGCGATCAGAGGCTTTCACTTGGAAAGGAAATGATTTAGAATATAGCATGGATAGATAACTGGTTTCCTCGACACCTTCCAGCGCAATAGCGCAATACGAAGAAGTGATCTTTCTCATAAAGCTGTATAGTTGCGGTTTGAGATCTTTCGAAAACTGGGCGACAATTGAGGCACAAAGGCGCACTTGGTCACGATACTGATCGGTGACCTCACCTGTTTTACCCCAGTACGGATCTAGCCAGCTGGAACAGCAAGAAAGCAGGGTATCTCTGTCCTCGTCGGAGGCGAAGATATCGAGCTTAGTGTAACTCTGTATCAGAATGAGTTTGTATAAGATAAGCATGCCTTTAACGTCCTTGCACGAGTCCATGAAACTCAAGGAGATCATGATAAGCTCATCTTTGGGCAGGACATCCTTGAGTTCGGGCAGCCATGTATGAAGATGCTGTACCACTAACGTTTTAGTACCGACGAGGACTGGAGATGGGTTCTTCATTAGGGTCTCGAGACACTTGAAGATTGCGTGCAAGTCCCGGTTAAAAGTTGGCTGGACATTGGTAACACCAATGCCTTCCTCCTTGAGTTTTTGCTGCTTGCGGGCACTGAGAATAAACTTCAATATATATCGTCCAATCTTCAAAGCGGCACGAAGGTTTCGTGATTGTTGCGGTGTCTCGTGCGACTGCAGAAGTCTCAGGAAGCTTCGTATCAGACATGGTGTGGCGAACGGGAAATTGAACTGGTTCTCTATATAGTGGTCGACAAGGGGACCGATATTGTAGCGTCGATCATGAATTAAGCCCAGCACAGTGACTAAGGCATTGAAGATCAAGTCTTCGTACTCTTCGCTTCCAGCATTTTCAACGAGAATGCCAAAAAGAGCATCAAAAACGTCTCTTAACTGTTTGACGATTTCGATTTGCGGGACAAACAGCACTCGACGGAGTAATTCTAAGATCTCGTTACCAGATTTTTTCTTCCAGCTAACAAGACCTAGTATGATATGGTCTTGAGAATATTCTGTGCTGCAAAGATTGGTCTCAACAAGCACAGTCGACAAGGGGCCTGTCACAGACTCATCTGGAACGGAGGAGTTCTTGTGTAATGAGCTCCAAGGAAGACTGAGGTAAGCTCCCTTCCCTTCTTCATCCACACTTGAAGTCACCTTATCATAGGCGTGGAGAAGCAAAGAGTGAGATCCATCGTGTATGAATGCTTGATTGTTCCAAAGAGGTAGCCAGCACAGAGCAAATGGAAACTCTGGAGCATCGGCTATACTCATTATGACATGAGCTCCAGGGACTTGCTCGGTTGGTATGTTTAATCGTATAGTCTGATCCCACGAGGCATTTCTGTCCGTGACGGTGGTCCTCCAAGCAGTGTGGCCCGTACTGTTAGATGACGCGAAAATACACCTTTCCAGACGAGCTCCACTAGCGTTACGGATCTCAAGAGTTAATTGCAGATTGCGAAAACTCGTGTTGACAGGTACTGGAACTTGGCCAGCTTGGGGGTGACAGAGAAGTGCAGGCCAGGGGAATTTCGCTCGAGATATAGTCAAGTATATATCTGAACGTGACTGCGACGGGGCAGCCGCAAACCCCATTCTCCTCGTTTGAGTCACGTTATGCATCAAGGTAGGGTTGTTTCGCACAAGGGTGTCCGCATCTGAGTCTATGAACGGGTAAAAATGAAGCTGAAGTTGCGACGCTTGGTAGCATCGTGAGTATCGACCAGACGAGCTTGGCAAAACACCTCGAATTAATTCGTCGAAGCCCTCGGTATCATTGCCACCTTCTTCGCTATCCTCGTCCAGAGGAGACCAAATACTGATGACGTGCTCTGCCTCACAGGTTTGTCGGACAATGTGCGCCACGTCCAATATACCTGCTCCCACTGTGCGTACAACCATTGAATCTACGAGAGAATTGTTATCCACCTGCCCCTGAGAATTTGTAGAGTCTGCGCTTCTTGGGGGATTCTCTTTGATGGTTTCTGGCTGGCCCGGACGTGGGGTCTTATTAGCCCAGACCATACTGCGGCGACCCTTGACACTGCCTTTGACGCTATGCATAGTGGATGGACTGCGAGCCATACCACCATCACGAGAAGCTGACGATCGGGTCGCGTACGACGGGGACGGACGAGGTAGTTCGGCTGACTGCACCATAACAACGAGATATAGATGAGTTTCGGCGCCAGAACCATCACCCACGTCGGCTGCACAAAGTTCCGTGAACAGCGTTTTTAGTCTACTGGTATGAGCAAGGGCCATGAAGCTGTCAGCCGATTGAATTTCCAGCAAGTAAGTCTCCGAGAGTGGCTTGAGTGTCCCATTGTCTGATTTTGTTGACAAGTAGAAAGACAGAGTGACGGGGCCCGCGTGCGAGCCAGCTATTGTTTTGATTTCTAGCAAAAGATGACGCAGCGACGTCAGGTCTCCTTGCTGCCTTGGATCCTCGTCGAACATGCTCATCTCCGATTGAAGCTTCGTCAGTTCAATGGCAGAGTCGTCGCCCGTTAGTAACCGGCCGTTCTGTTGTGGATCTCGCACAATGGTTTCGCCAGTGAGCATCTTGTTTCCGCGGACGAGATTCCATACGGTCGTCTGCCGTACAGCTGCTTTCTCCTTTGAGGTGAGCACATCGTGTAATAGTTGTCGCCTAGCCAGGTCCAGATCTAGGACGACATTATACATAGTATCCACCACACCATATTGCCGAGTTAGGAGCAGCTCGTGAAGGTTCGTAGAATGCCATTCTCTCAGACACGAAGCAATTTCGTCGACCAGGGGCTCTTCGTAAGACGTTGGAGTTTCGTCTCCAATTTTCAGCATGGGAACTGGAGCAGCAGGCTTTGCGCCTGTCGGACGCGCAGTGATTGAGGAAGGCGTCAGCGGGACGGAGTTGGATCGGTAGGTTGTAGCAGACTCGGAACGTTGATGCTGTTGCTGTCCAGCACTGTCAAATATTCCAGTAATATCATGTCCCTGACTAAATGCGCGTTCAACAGCTTCACCCTGGGCTCCTTTGATACCGTTGGCCAGCGCGCCGTCCCCATTTTCCAATGCCTTGCGACTTTCAGTGTCTCCAAGATACTCTCGAATCTCCACGCAATTTCTTGGGAAAATGCCTGAAAATACCCGAGCCTCTAGAGTCTGGCCTTTCACGCTGGTCAATCCGGCCAACAGTGAAGGAGGCGCAACGAGATACCCTCTAAACCAGGACCCATGGGCGCCCCCTTGCTCTATTATGTACAATTCATCTCCCAGTTCGAGCGGAAGGTCGGCCGGCGAAGATGGTTGGAAAGGAAATATTGCGACTGCGAAGGCAATGCGAGGCAGAGGCCGCCAGGGCATGTCTGCTTGTAGACAGATTCTGCTTGACGTTTAACGCGGGTTCCGTCGGGGTGTCGGACGAGCGGTCAAGTTCCTGTCAAGGAATTCGTGAACAACGAGACATTCACCACTGACGGTATTAAGCTTCGTGGACGTCACAATCGGGTGATGCTGAAACACGAGGACGAGACGATTCTGCGTGGGTTTCGTCTGTAGGACAAGAAGAAGGAAGTAAAAAAAAAACAGTCGCGGTTGTAGGCGATTCAGCGCCTCGGCAGCGAGCAGCACGCCAGCAACTACTTCAAGTCAGCGATAGCTCGACAAATGAGTACGTAAACAACAAGATCAATTGTGCAGCAGAACAAGAATGCATTGCTTGAAACAGCTTCATCACAAAAGCGTTACAGCCATTTCATTAGAAGTCAATCAGCCCTACTGCGGACACGGCGTTGGGAAAAAACCAACCAAAAAACCCCCAAAGTCGGGGTGCGCACTGGATGTAGCACGGACAGTATTTATTTCCAAAACCCCTTTCAAGTCTGAATGATTTGTTCGTACCGCGAAAAGCCACGGTAATGGGTTGAATTTGAAGGAATAATTGATGCAAAAAAGATAGTCAATACTCACGTATCTAAGGTCAGATGAAATGGCGAGAAGTCAGTCAGTCAGTCCCCTGCTGGCAAAGAACCCAAGACTTTTTTCTAGGTCCCAAAAAGTCTCTTAATGCATTGATCTGAAGTTGCAGTAGTTACAAAAAGCTGCGTTGGGAAAGGACGGGGGAGGACGTCTCAATTACCGGTAAGTTTCGAACTAGTGAACCGTGTAAAGTGCTAAGTTGTCACTACTTTGCCTAGGTACTTGTCGATGGGTAAAATACGGTAATCGCCTCGTATCCAGGAACTCAGTTGGCTTCGACCCCAGGCACTCGCTCGTGCGATCCGTGGATACACCGTACAATACTAAACAGTAGTATGCGGATGTCCCTTAAAGTCCCGCCCGCCAGCCATCGGTAACTTTACATATCCGTATCGTATGAGTAATACGTAATGCATACCGATTAATTACGACTGTATACCTTCTATGCCGATCAACATGGGGGAGAGATTCATTGTAATTAACATCGCGTTCTCAAGTGTATTCATTTTATTGATGTTTTGAAAATAGAGTATACTATATGTTGTCTTCTCGGTAGCCATCACAATCGAAGACTATTGACAACTGCTTCCCTACAGATACCTAAGTATCGATGGATGATCTCAGTGCGATATACCCTTGTCAGGAAGACAGACTATTTCCATAGACTTCCACCGTCTTGAGCGGGAAAGCAGAAAAAGTACTATATACTATATACTATAGAGTATATGCAATATGCAACATGCAAAAGGCTATAAAAAATGCAGAGAAATCAACACCTCAGAATGCACGCGCCTGACAAGAACATGCATGACAGCTTTCATAATTTGAATAATACATGAATTTCAACACTAACTGACGTCCAGGCTAACGACGAAAGATTGAGCTCGCTTCTTCTCGATTCCAATCCAGATCAACCTGCCCTTCGTATACGCTGTCAACGATCTTCTTGAGACGGTCGTATGCGTCTTCGTATCGATTTGCGCACTCTTTGCAAACTTTGAGGACAAGGCTTCGGCTCAGCCCTGGGTCGTCTGCATCGCCAAAATGCTTTTCAACCCGTTTCTTAAGGAGATCGGCACCACGTCGTAGCTCCTTGCTATCGTACGACGACAGCAGCTTCTTGACCACATGCTTTGAATGGCTGGTACGGTTGGCAATGTCCGTGGGGTTGTTGGAGTTCGCCAGCAACGACTCTGTCGACTCGATGAAATCGAGTAATTTTCCAAGCGGGCGTCGTATGACTGCATCGAGATATAGTTTCATATGCTCGTGGTAATCTTGAACAGCACGATCACGCCAGCGTTCCAAAACTGGAAGACCGCGAACATCCACCTCCTCGTAGAAATGATTCATATTCTCAATCAAAAGAATATGGTAATTAAGAGCCTCCTTATCCTCGGGATCACCAACCCCAGTGGTGGCGCCACTGATTTGGCCGGGAGCTTCTTTGGCGATGAACTTCAAGCTCTCCCACATTGCGCGATTGATTTTATTGTAGGCCTCGTTGACAGCTAAGCGGACATCAGAGAAATTGGAAGTTGACTGAGCTGCTAGCATGTTCTCTACTGCAGTGGAGAAGTGAGGGAATGTTCGTATGAATGAGATGACACCTTTTCGCTTGTTAATCTTGACTTTGGTTTCTTCGATGCCCCTTATTTGTTGGTCCACGAAGCGATTAAAGAGGCCATTCAGACGACTGAGCAATTTCTGTAGTGTGTGCACGATGAATTCTTGGTTTGTATCGTCGAATTCAGAGATCGCTGACTCTAAAGCGGCGAGCACACCAACGCCTTGTCTGTGGTACACAATTAGTCTTGAACATAATCGAAGAAACTTGATATATACTCACAATTGATCTGTAGTGAGAACCCAGTCGACCAAATTCTGCATGTCGTTGGCCCAAAAAGAGAAGATCCCGTCAATGACCTGTTCCACTCGTTTCGCCAGGTCCCGGTCCGGGTCGTGCATTTGCTTCATGCTAAAGTCAGGTAGGCGACGATCAGTCGGTCCGCTTGTAGCCACAATGTCAGGGAAATCCATATTTGTGAGCGAACTGAGATGAAAGAATTGCACGATGAAGTTCTGCTCTTCAGAAATCGCCTTAACTGCTTCCTGCAGTGCACCCGCAAAGACTTCAAATGCGTCGAGTCTGCCAGGCTTTTCGCCGATTGATTTAGGTCCCTGTTGCACGCGAACAGTTTTGCCTCTCCTGACGGTCAATTTACGCGCGGCACCTGTTAGTCCATCACCTTCTTTTTCTTTCTCGTGATGTGTAAATAATATTTCACTCTCCTCCCCAGTGCTTTTCTTGGCTGCCTTTTTCCAGCTCGTCAGGTTGTCTCGCAACTCGTGCTGATAAGGAATCTTCGCGTCTTGCTCATATAAATTGATCAGCATTGTCCAATCAGAAGAGCTGACCTCTCGTGCAAATAACATAAGAGCATAATAGATCCACAGATCTTGGCGTGCCGCGTTGTGTGCAGTGTTGTCAAGTTTCAAAGAGCTAGTCACAGCATTACCCGACAGACCCGTCAGCTTTTGTTGGCTAGACTTGAATGCAATCGACATAGATTGCCGTAGACGTTGCAGAAAGTAGCCGGATTCCGCGCGATATTGGTCTTTCTTTTCCCTGATGGCCCGCATCTGTCCAATCTCGGTATCAGCGTAAACACCAACGCTACTCGAATCGCCCGCAGCGTCAGCGAGGCGCTTCTTGTTTTGACCCATATCGGAATCTATGGTCAACATGGCCTTGTAAAGCATTGACAGGACTATCTCTGTCTGCCGAACACCGTTTGCTTCATTCAAAGGTGCTTCTTGTAGCGGCCGTAGATCATTCTTTGAGATAGACAGTGTCTTTAGAAGGTTTTGCAATTCACTTTGCAGAAGCTTCTGATTGGCAGTTTGAACCTGAAGACCTTGGGATTGCGCTTCAATGTAAGCCACATCGTCATGCAGAGTCTATTTTTTAAAAGTAGGTTAGCGGACAGCCTCAATTATAGAGTGATACTTTCTTACGCTGAGTTCATGTGAATAGAGTGTCAGAAGACCATCCAGCTCTTCGCACTCTTCAATGGTTCGGTCAATAAGCTTTGCCAGTTGGTCAATCTTGCCCTCTTGCTGTTCAATATTGCCGAGCCAACTCGTGGCTTGCACCCGCCCGATCTCGCGTCGTATGTCGGCCTCTAGATCTGCAATTGCCTTTTCGTCGCTCAAACGTCCATTCCAGCCGAGATCAGTGAGGATCTCGTCAAAATAGCCTTCTGTACCACCAACAATATGAACTTCAACATCCAAGGCTTGACAATATTTTGCAATATTGTCTTCACGACGCTTACGCCGCAAGTCTTGAGGGGGTATTTCAGGTTTATTCTTCTCCTCAATCTCCTCAATTTCCTGACTGACCGGAGGCTCTGGTGATAAGTCCGAAGGAGCTGGAGGAAATTCTTCTGCATCTGCTTTAGTGATTTCAACCTTGGGTTGAGTGATTTCAACTGTTGGTGGAACCACAGCGGGAGATTCCTGTGCAGGCAAGGGCTGGTCCGCTACAGAGTCTGGTGACGCAGGCTTCGCAGCTTCATTGCTGACTCCACGTAATAATGGAGCCGGAACAACACTCGTGATACCATCTGGCTCGTTTGTTTGTGTTTTTTCTTTAGCTAACAATCGCTCTCCAGCTCCGCCAGGCCTGGGCCTGAAAGCTCCATATGCAGTTGCAGCCCTACGGAATGCGCCAGCAATATCCTTGCCTGATTTCTTCTTAATCATCGGTCCGAGACCGGGGCGATGGGCTTCAGAATCCTCTGTTGAAGGCTCTGTCGGAAGAGGTGGGGGCTGCTCAACAGCAGGTAAAGCCTGTGAAGAATCGTCTGGAGTCTGAGCTGGGGGAGCAGATTCAGAGCTCTCTGGAAGCGACTCGGTTACCGAGGGAGGTTCAGCAATTTTTTGATCCAACTTTGTTGTAGAAACGCCCACAATGGTGGGGTCTTTTATGGATGCTTCGGATTCATTGACCGGTCTAGTGCCGTTCACAGCTTCTACGGAAATATTCTTGAAATCGCTAGACGTGCCGGATCGTAAAGCTGGTGGAAGATCTTCCATGTTTCTTGATGATCGGTTTGAGATGTTACTGCCCCGAGAGGGGGGTGCATCACCTCTGCTCGACGGCCTTGAGAGTGTAGGTTGATCCAAGGACAGAGATTGATTGTTCGATCGCACAATAGAATCAGAGCTAGCTGCGGCTCGCGCGGCCACGTTTAAGGCCTGGTATGGCACCGCTCCGCGTTGGTCATTCTCGTCTTGAGAGGGGCCCCTTCTTGGTCCAAATTTGGCAGGACTGTCCTCGCGACTTCGAGAGACAGAACGTGGAGCTCCTGTCTGCAACGCCAACGGTGGGTTTTCGGACTCAATTGCGCGTTCATTACCAAATGCTGGGGAACCATCGCGGGCTCGCGATAATAGATTCGATCGACTAGAGGCGGGAGATGGTTGGAAACCAGCGTCACGACTAGGCTTAGGTCGTAGTTCAGGCGGTTGAGGTCTTGTTTCGGTTCTTCCTTCGCGGCTGGAGGTTGGCGTCGCAGTCGTGTCGCGAGATCGAAGGGTTTGCGTTGATGAAGTGTCTTGGCTTGACACTGATGGAGCAGCCTCCCCAGTCCACAAACGTCTGAGCTTTTCGTCAAACCCGATGAGGGAGGGTGTCCGGCCTCCGGTATACTTCATATAAACTTTTATGAGACTGGCGATGAAGAAGTCTCTCTCCTTGTGGTTAGCTGCTTGCCAGTAGTATGGTTTCCCTATAGTCACTATAAACCCGACATTTGAAGCCCATTGTTTGTATTGCTGTTCACTCTGCGTATTGGCTTGGAGCGCATCAAACAACTGGATGGAGTTCAAGTCGTCCAACATCCAAGTTTTGCCTATTGAGAAAGAACCGTCGTTATTCTCACGAGCTTTGTGCATGCGAACCCGGCCTGATTTCCTCAATGCGACAATAATTAGGCGCGGTTTTTTGTTTTCGGGCGGGGAGTTTGGTGGTGCCGGTGTCGTTGGATAGGCCGCATCTTCTGTAATTCTGATGTGGGTAATGTATGACTCGATATCTATAAATATCCACTTTAGCTTTGTGCGCCATGCTGATGCAACTTGTGTCCATAATTGGCAAGAAACAACTTACATGTGCCATCGCTGTCCTGTTTAGAGAAGCAGCTGCTTATTATTCTTCTTTTTTCGTCTTGGAAGAGCTGAGCTCTCGACATTGACCCATCCGCAGTGCCTCCTCGATTCTCATTTCGTGTATCTGCATCGGGCCGGCGAGATCGATCAAAGCCTCGAGCAGGTGATCCGCCGATCGTTGTCATCTCGGGGTTCGTTATTGTCTCTTTCAGGAGGTGTCCGAGATCCCTCGCGGGAAAGAGTCAAAGGTCTCAACGATGATCGGGGACGACGATACGACCGCAAGTTCATCTATTCGAAGTTTGCTGGTATTCACACACTGGTTTTGAAGACATAGATAGCAGGAGGTTGTAGAGTAATGAACAATCGCATTAAGTCGGCGACGCTGTCCTGTCCGTCATTGAGGAGGTGATGCTGGGACAGGATTCCGCAACGTTGAATGTCCCGGCACTGAAGTTCCTGGCGAATAGCGGTTGCTGGCGGCTGGAAGGCTAGAGCTGTGACTTAGCTATTGCTTAGTAAGGATGGCTCCCCACATGCCTTCAGGTTCAACTAGATCTTGATTGCAATATCAACTGAGCACAGCATTATTTGAAGTAAAGGCATGGGAATCTCGATATGCAGTCTGGAGTGTGAAGTGGTGAAAGAAAAGAAAGAGAGAAAAGAAAGAGAGAAAAGAATTACCATTTTGTGATGGAAGCTGCCTGAAAGAAGCAGGAAGGTACAAGCCTGGCCCTGAAGGCATCAACAAATCGGTGCCTGAGAGCCTGACTTAATTTTAACTTAATAAGCACCGCACCTTCCTGACTCGTTCACCAATCATGACATGCATTACTACACCGCCCTGCACATTATGCCGCACTTTTCAACTTTTTTCTTTCCCTCTTTTCAGATAGCGCAATAGATTTTTTACGGTTCCTTTTGCGGCGCTTCTATTGCATTGGGTGTCAGAAATTTCATCCGGAGAGCGTGATCTGAAATCATGGCTTCGAAAAGGCAGTCCAAGTCGACTCCTCGAGCGAAACAGTCCGCGGAAAAGAAGGTGAAGAGCCGTGCAACAAAGGTATAGACCTAGATAATGATTTTATGAGTTTCACGACGGCTGACTTTTTTTTTCCAGTCTGCTGGAGAAGCTCCTGAAGATGTCTTGAAGGCGGTTCTTGCCTTCTTGAAGGGTCATGGCTATTCTTCCGCCCACGATACTTTGGTTCAGGAAGAGAAGGAAAAGCATGGAAAGACGATTAAAAGCGACACCAAAGACTCTACACCATCTCTGGCAAGCATGTACGAGGCGTGGAAGTCGTCATCTGCTTTGTCGAGAGAGGACGAGACTAGCGATAGCTCCTCTTCGTCGTCCTCCTCCTCCTCTGAAGAGGATGACAACGCGAGCGAATCGAGCGAATCGAGCGAATCTGACGAGCAGTCTTCTGATTCAAGCTCTGATTCAAGTTCAGACTCCTCCTCGGACTCGGAATCAGACTCGGACGTTTCAATGGGCGGCGCTCCCCAACAGAAATCCAAGAGCAGGGCTACTAAGTCTTCATCCTCGTCCGGATCAGACAGTGACGCAGATGACGAGTCTGGCCCCGAAAGCCCGCCGCCAAAATCTACTGGCGCCAAGCGCAAAGCTGAAGATCCTTTGGTCAAGGAATCCCAAGTTAGTGTAAAGAAGGTCAAACGAGTTCAGGAGTCCGAGAGCTCATCAGAAGAGTCCGAGGCCTCTGATGACTCCTCCAGCGACAGTTCCTCTAGTGAAAGCTCATCCAGCGATTCTTCCTCGAGTGAATCTGATTCCGACTCTGGTTCCGACTCTGATTCCTCTTCCTCTGACTCTGAGTCTGAAAAAGAGCGTGAAACCCTCAAAGCAGCCGCCAAAACTCCGTTGCCAGACTCTGACGAGAGCAGCTCTTCAGACTCTAGCGACTCCGAATCAGAATCAGAATCCTCTACGTCGTCGTCTGACTCTGATTCGGAAGCTGAAGACAAGTCTCAAGCCAACGCAACAACCACCAACGACATGAGCGACTCAACAGAGACTATTGCCTCGACCAGCTCCAAATCGGAAGAAATCAAGTCGCAGAAGAAGGAAGTCAACGAATCTTTCAACTCTGTGCCTCTTCCCCCTGAACCCCAACTGAAGAAGAAACATACTGGCGCACGACCCACCCGCCTTGCCGCAGCCAGTACTCTTCCTCACGACCATCCCTCGAACACCTACGTTGCGTACGCATACGCAGAGCGGGCCTACAAAGATTTGTCGGTGACACGTGGGAAGGGTTTCACCAAGGAAAAGAATAAGAAGAAGCGCGGTTCATATCGTGGAGGTCCGATAGATATCGGCCCATCTCCATACAGCTTCAAATTTGACGATTAAAAGTCGGTCCTCAAAGTTTAGAAAACTTGCTTGCGTTTTAATTTCAAGTCGCTGATACTTGCTTTGTTTTTCTCATTCTTTCTTTCTTGTCTACTCTCTTAGCGGTGAAGCACGGCGCGATAGGTTGCACGTTTGCTTTTGCTCGAACCATTCTCATCACGGAAAAGTTGCTGGCGAAATTCCATGTTCTATCTTCTTATTGCCTTCTATAGACTAATTGCTCTTGATATGCCGGTCTAGATTTTAAAGACTCAAATCCAAAAACGAGAAAAAGATGCAAAACAAATGCAAAATCTATAGTCATCTCATCTCTGTAGATCTCGATCTCCATGACGGGTTCTCGTCGACACGTCTCCAGCGGCGATCCCAGCCGCTTTCTTTTTCTCTCCATTCGTCCGACTTGCTGACGCTGCTAAAGGGTATTTGGGATCTCAACTTCGTGCTACCGTGATGATTCCCAGGTTTGGGGCGCTCGTAGCCTCTAAGCTCGAGAATCCGTTCTGAGTCATCGACGTCCTGGGCATCCAGGTTGAGATAATCTCGGTACCAATCACGTGTATTTGGATTCAACATATCATCTGTTGAGCCAAAATCAAGGCGCACGACTCCATCTACTACGCCTGCATAGACTGTCGCGGAAGTAGGCGAGGGTGAAGACATGGTATAGATGGAGCCACGATATGTGGTATAATTCCGGTTGCGGGTCACGTTCGGTGGATGGTGAGATAAGAAGAAAGAGAATTCACCCTGTGACGAATTCCTGTCCGATGAGTGCGAGCGTGCTTGTTTCGCTTCGTAACGTCGGGAAACACCAGGCATACGCAAATCAAAAACGTTGACGATGGCCTCGGATCCTGATCCCACAATAAAACGATCGTGAAGTGGCTGGATGCAATAGACTGGATTACTATCCATAGCATCTATATATTCCCTCTCGAAATTCCTGGGTGACCGGAGGTCATGAAGTCTGTCGTGCTTGATACTCAGCTACATTCATCGGTCTCTCCACATGCAGAGTCAACGTCAACGTCTCCACAGAAGGGCGTTACGTACCTTACTCTACTGTTTCCCCATCCAGCGAGAAAGACTTCTCCGTGGGCTCTCCCACCATATACGTCAATGCCAAGAGGCGCGATTGCGCCTACTCGAGCCCTCCGCCGCAGCCTTGTCAGTGGCTGATGAGAGTCTGCAAAAGTCAATTGACGGTTCATCGATATGCGGTCTTCCGCCAAGTCCGAGACCACAATTTCATCCACTAATTTGCCATGTCCAACTGCCAGTCTGGAAGGGGCAAGGAACTTGACAAAATGACGAGGAGTTCCGTCTTCGATCTCTCCTGGCAATTGCGCAAAGGAAGTAACACTCGTGTCGCCTGTAGTTGTTTTATATAACGATATATTACCGTCAAAGCTATGTACGGCCAGAATTGGGTCGGGACCTGAAGCAAGATCCGTGCTATGAATTCCAGTATCACCAGTAACGAACGTTTGTCGTTGCTGGTGCGTTCCATGGGCAGGATCAATTTCGATGTGCGATACATTGCCACTTGCCCGGGTAAAGATCAAGTTCTGCTTTCCAGCGGAGGTATTCCTGTGATCTGGTCGTAGCAGATGAATGCCGCGAATGTCGTCGTGGCTACTCACGTGCTCCAAGTCGTTGAAACGCATCCATGTCTCTTTTGCAGCGGGCCCTCTTCTCTTGACACTCAGAATCACCTCGGCCGCAGCTCCCCAAGCAAGTACATCTTCTCCCTCATTCCAGCGATCCCCAGTCCAGACTTGATAGCTATCAATCGTGGGTCGATATCCTATCGTCGGACGATCAAGTCTGGTTGTGTCACGTATGCCGACGATTTGAGCAGTGTCTGGCGGGATGACAAACCGTGCTATCACGGCGCAACGATCAATGGCTCGGGACCGCGATGTGAAAGCCTGTACGACGTCTTTCCAGAAGGGCGGTACCTGATCGAGGATGGGGAAACGACTTTGGAAGAATGCGCGGTAAATACGATCATCTGCTCCGATGATCGTGTGCAGACGCCGGCAAGTCTGCGATAGGTGAGTGAGTGAGCTCGCGGTGGGCAGAAACGATACGATATGATATATGATCTCGGATGGCAAGTCGTCTAGCATGATCTTTCAAAAAGGTGAAGAAGAGCAAAAGTTGATCCCTGGTTTGTTATTGACAGAGGGAAGAACTGCCCAAACAAAATGTCAGTGTTGCCTACTGCCAAAAACGAGTGGGGCTTAGCTAAGCTGGTCTGCTTATCTTAGCTTATCTTATCAGCTTATCCCCCTCATTTTGCTTTTTCCTCTCCTTTCTTCGTGAGACTGCTGGTTTCCCTTCAATATAAATCTTTATTCGGACTTCTTTTTAAGATATCTGCTTGCGGTGGAAATATCTCTGTCATACAGACATAGGCAAGTCACTGCCGGAGCCTGTTAAAATGGTTCTTTCCGGGCTTCAAGTCGCGTGTATTCTCGGCGCCATCTCCGCCGTCATCTATAAATTTTTTGTATATCCTGTGCTAGTGTCTCCATTGGCAAGTGTACCGAATGCGCACTTTACAGCACCGTTTTCTTCGGCATGGATTACTTGGCGACGATTCAGGGCGACTAATAATCGAACCATACACGCGGCACATCAGAGACTAGGTCCAATTATAAGAGTGGCGCCAAACGAGATTTCAATCAATTGCGTGGATGGCGGAATCAAGACTGTCTACGGGGGCGGATTTGAAAAACACGAGTGGTATCCAAGAGTCTTTGGGTCATTGGGGTAAGTTTCTAGCTCTGGCTGTGGAAATATATGCTGAAAAGGTACTGACTTGCAGCTACCATCAGAACAGTCAGTATGTTCACCATGACTGGGAGTAAAGAGCATGCGACTCGAAAGCGGATGCTCTCTAATATCTATTCAAAGTCATACTTGCAATCTTCGCCTGCACTGAAGCTTATATCCGTCACAATGATATACGACCGTTTATTGCCCATCCTACAGAAAGCTGCCTCATTAAAGGAGGCAGTGGATGTCCACGAGCTGAACTCGGCGTTAACCATGGATTTCGTTTCTGCTTATTTGTACGGGCTGCAGAACGCTACTAATCTTCTCCAAGATGTTCCATTCCGAAAATATCTCTTGCATAACTATCAATGCAGGAAGCCTTTCGAGTTCTACTATCAAGAGGTCCCGAAATTAGTGACTTTAAGCCAGACCATCGGGCTACCTCTTATTCCGCAATGGTGTCGTGATGCCACTAAAGTTATGGATGAGTGGAACATGGATCTTTGCGATAAGGCGGAAAAGTCGCTGACCTCGAACGATATAAAAATTGAACCTACTGTTTACAAGCATTTGAAGTTTTCCATGCTGAAGCAAGTAGAATCGTCTCAAAATCCACAACAACTCATGACAGATATCGCTTGCGAGACGTACGACCAACTCACTGCAGGACACGAGACCAGTGCTGTCGGACTCACGTATTTGTACTGGGAACTATCCCGGCACCCGGATATTCAAGAGGATCTTCGCAAGGAACTTCGCACCCTCTCGGTCCCAATTGGATGTGTTCCTGAAACGGCAGCAGCAAAGCAGTTACCCGGAGCCAAAGAGATTGACGCATTACCTCTACTCCAGGCGATCGTCATGGAGACACTTCGATTACATGCGCCCATCCCAGGAACGCAGCCTCGTGTAACTCCAGCACCTTACGCAACACTCGTCGGGAAGTACATCATTCCTCCAAACGTGAGAGTAAGCGCTCAAGCTTATTCTCTCCATCGCAACCCTGAGATATTTCCAGAGCCGGAGTCATGGCAGCCGCGTCGATGGCTCAAGGAGCATACATCAGCCGAATTGGACGAGATGCGAAGGTGGTTCTGGGCTTTTGGTAGTGGAGGAAGGATGTGTGTTGGGAGTAATTTTGCTATTCAAGGTACACTTCTCCATAATCCTCCGAACCTTTGTCAAGTCGTTGCTGATCGTGAGATACTGTCTACAGAAATGAAACTCGTAGTAGCAGCGATATACAGTAACTTTAGAACCGTGATTGTGGACGATCAGGGCATCGAAGCCATTGATGCTTATACGGTGAAGCCAAGAAGTGATAAGTTGATATTGAAGTTTGAGCAGATCTGAAGCGGGCAGAAGAGATTCAAATTTAGTGTACATAAATGCGGCCAAAGAAGACGATACAATAGTAGACAAATCTAATAAGTAGGAAGGCGAGATTTATGGTTAAGAGGTTTTTGAAGAATCCCAAATTGCCTGAGTTCTCTAAGTGATATTGAATTTATTCCGGATTATTGGCTTGCTCCTGAGCCCTGTGACGCCCGCCTGTAATGACATTTGGCATACGTCCATAGATCGAACGCGTTCCACTGCAGGATCTCGAGAATACGCAGTTTCACGACTTATATTACACACATGTCTAAGTAGATTTGGCAAGAATTAGGCGATCAGGTAGTCCGCCTACAAGTCAAGCTTGGAACGTAAAGAAGAATCATCAATTACCTAGGTAATCCAGGTCGGCGATACAATTGAAGAAATAAAGGCGACAGAATTTGACCACACGAATTGACCTTCATCTCATCCAGGGCTCTTGAGACCACTCCATCATTCCAACTTTGAAAGCGCAGCGTCTCCTGTAGTATAAGCATCAACGCGGTACTTGTTGAAGTTCCGAGCTGAAATCTTCCTATCGAACAAGATATCCAATTCCTCAAATGTCTTGCCCTTTGTCTCCGGTAGACGGAAGTAGGTCCAAACAAAAAACAAAAACGCCCAGCCGGCCCAGAAGAATCCGGTCTTGCCTTTCCAATTTCCAGCAGTAGGGTTAAGCATGTACGGATTGACGACATTGCAGATAATCTGAGCAATGTAGTATGTGATTCGAGACAGACAAACGGACTTGCTTCGGAGGCGAGTGGAAGAAGTTTCGCTGATTATGGCGTAACAGATTGGGCCCACGGTGAGATAGTAGACGAGAAGCCAGATCAGCATCATTGTGGCCTGGGCATAGTTCCCACCAACGGAATTACCAGCGCCAACGGACACGAAACCAACAACCAGCAAAACGATGGTGAGCAGACCGAGGCCCCATAGATACAGTGTTCGACGACCAAAGGCGTGCAAGAGATACCAGGAGATTATTGTTCCGACAGAAGCGAGCCCGAGTCCGCCCACTGACATTTTGAACGAGATTGAAGTCGGTAGACCG
This sequence comes from Talaromyces borbonicus, assembly GCA_002916415.1. NCBI lineage: Eukaryota > Fungi > Ascomycota > Eurotiomycetes > Eurotiales > Trichocomaceae > Talaromyces > Talaromyces borbonicus. The sequence goes on along the minus strand of NBSA01000028.1, from coordinate 1,316,803 downwards.
GCTTGCACGAAGAAGTAGGTTGGAGTTCCACCCATGGCGGAACCACAGAAGGGCTGTGCTGCGAATACCATGCACACGATCTCAGTACGACGTAAATCGACGCCTCGGAAACAATCCCAGTAGCTTGTTCCTTGGTCGATCTTCTTCTCTAGCTCATCAGTGTGAATCATCATGGCCAGGGTTTGTTTGACCTCGCCGGTCGCATTAGAATAACCAAGTCGGACCATACTTTTTTCAGCCGCGGTATACTGGCCACGTCTGACGAAATACCATGGCGACTCGGGAGCAAAGTACAAGATCAAGAACAATGGAATAGGCCATGCCCACTGGATAGCAAAGGGTACACGGTAACCCCACTCAGTGTTGTTCCCATTGAAACCAGACTGCACTCCGGCCGAAATGAGCTGGCCAAAGGCCCAGCAAAGATTCACGTATACAGTGAGGTAGCCGCGGAGGGCCATGGGACAGATCTCCGAAGCATATGCGGGTGCCATTGTGGCGAAAACACCCCATGGAATACCGCAGAGGAATTCGCCGACCAGAAGAACAGGCAGGTTTGGTGCAAAAAAGGGGATGAAGATAAAGCCAGTGATGGCGACGAGACTGGCCAGTAGCACCTTGCGGTAGCCCAAACGATGGGTGAAATATCCATTGGCGAAGGCGCCGATAATAGTGCCAACAGAGACGGCGTTGCTGAGACCATTCTGCCAAGAGGCTGTGATTTGGTAGCTGTCGCTACTGGCAATGTACTCGCCATATCGTCGGGAGAAAGCTGGCTGGGCGAAAAAGGAGGACATCAGGACGATATCGTAGCCTTCCATGATGATTGAGGTGGAGAGGAGAATTGACCATATGACAGCCTTGGGATATTTGCGAAGGGCTCCCATAAGGGTCAATTGATGCTCCTCCTGAGCAGCCTGCTTTGCAAGCTCATCCGATTTGACTGGCTCATCTAAAGGCGCATCTTCCAGGTGATCCACAGGACCAACGTCCTTTTCGTTTCCGGGGCTCATTGTGATGACACCTGGAGTGGTGGTTATTCTACAGTCAGACCTGGTCGTTGACTTAACCACCTTGGGAGTCGTAAAGGTTGGCACGGATTGTCAAATCCGTGCAAAATTGAAGCAGGGCGATATATCAATTGACAGTCCGCTCGTCTTGGGCACCCAGATATACCGGTATATATGCTCGTTCCCAATCCATATTTGGAAAATCCAAGCTATTGCTCCCATGGCTGTATACTTATACGAGCCCAGGTTACAATCTGGGGAAGCTAACTACTAGCTATCTCCAGACGAAAAGGCCAACCCCGCATGCATGAGAAAGACCCTGATTGGACTTGTTAACCATCCGCGGATAATTTTTCGAGGCTCTTTCTACCTCTGATCAGGAGTTGGCATCTCAAAGGAGGATCTGCAAAGGAGCTGGCGTAGAAGCCCAAGACATGGACGACGCGTCAACCAATCAAGCCGAAGACACAAAAGTTCTGATGTCTTTTGACTCAGATATCAGGATCTTTACCCCACTGGAATTGTACTCAATGTGTACTGTCCGACGGGGTAGTTAGTGCTGATATTGTGCCTCCTAAGTACTCGGACTATTATTCAGAGCAGGTGGACTCTAAAGTTTAGAGTTTTAAAAAAGCACATGGCCTGTGCCGAAAAGAAAAAGACGAAGCATGGAACCTTTGAACTCCATCAAATGTCGGTCATCCTGCTGGTTGTGTTGTTGTATATCACGTAGAATAGTTCGGTGGGGATTGCGGGAATGAGTCCCCTCACTCCGCAGCAGCAATGGTACGCTAAAGCCACTACAGTACCAGTAACTTACCTAGGTAGCTACCGACAGAGTCATTCTGGTAGAGGTATAGGTACTTTCATGCTTTTTTCGATATCTGCAGACGAAGAAGTCGATTGAAATTCCCAGTCCATACAATTGAAGCACCTATCCAAAGGACCTACCCGGATCAATTGAATTAAGCTGCTCGATTCGCCGATCAATCCCCCGCTGACAGCTGCGACATGCCCGACAAAGACGCAGGCACTCCTCGGGTGTTTATTGCGCGACATGGTACGTTCGTCTTAAGCCAGTAGGGAAGAGTAGTGCCACAGATGTGACGATATTAATTTGCTTCTCAGGAGAAACCGAGTGGACCAAATCAGGTCAATACACTGGCATCACCGAGCTTGAGCTGACGGCACACGGTGTGTCGCAGGTGCAGAACTCCGGGCGAGTGCTGGTCGGGTCTGGAAAATTAATCGATCCATCGCGCATTGCACGGGTGTACGTCAGTCCAAGAATCAGGGCACAAAAGACATATGAATTACTGTTCTCGTCTTCGTCGTTGCCGTCGGAGCGAGTTTCAACAACAGATCGACTAGCGGAATGGGCTTATGGTGAATACGAGGGGATGGTGACGAGTCAAATCCGGGCTCTTAGAAAACAGCACGGACTAGACACTGAGAGACCCTGGGACATATGGCGCGATGGTTGTGAAGGTGGAGAGTAAGTCTTTTCCGGGTGACGGTTGTCTCACTTCCAAAGTCTTCGAGCCACTAGACTCACGGATGGATGCAGGTCGGCGCAGGAAGTAACAGACCGGCTGGACGATTTGATTAAGGAGATACGATCGTTCCAAGTGAACCATATGCACGGCGAACCGGGACCAGCTGATATTGTGCTTGTGGCTCACGGACATTTGTTAAGAGCCTTTGTAAAACGATGGTTGGGATACCCTATGGAATTCCCGCTATCGTTGATGCTGGAACCTGGCGGAATTGGGGTTTTGAGGTAAACATCTTCACATCTTCACGTCTTCCTATCTTCCTATCTTCCCAAATGAGCTTGATTTGAACCCAGCTGACATGAAAAAAGCTACCAGCATCACAATATTGAAGAACCGGCGTTATTTGCAGGCATGGCTTTCCCGTCCTGAGCTCGACCGACTGAAAATAGACTGCAATATAAATCCATCGTCTAGAAAAAAGAATATAATCGATGATCGATGATCGCCGAAAGGTGCATATTGTACTATACAGTATGCTTGAATTTAATGTACATTGTTGTAGGGGAACTCCGAACCATAGACTCCGGTACATGCGTAATCAAAAGCAGAAAATGTAGTTTATGATGTTTATCCGAGGCGACCTTCTCTCTTTCGAGGACCAGCAACCTTGGGAAACATTCTCATCAGGTGATAATTGACGGCGTTGCTGTTGGACGTTTTATCTTTCTGTAATGGCAAAAAGCAGTCAGCACGGTATCAATAAGACAGGCAGAAGACAGGCAGAAGATGAAAGACGTACCCTTTGATCCATGCATGCCTTCAACGCAGTTTCCAACCCGGAACATCCTTCGTTACCTTGACCAGCAGAGGCCCAGCAGTCTAAATAATAACAGTTAAAAAAGACCTTGTTAATGACCGTCCGAATCGCACGACTTACTCAGCATAGAGGACATGATGGTAGCGCAGGAGTTTTGTTGTTGTTGATTCGGTCGTCGCACTCGAAGATGCTGAATGGTCTGCAATCGCACCGGATTCAGGCGAGTAGAAGCACCTTTGGCAGGCATTTTTGCTTTCCGAAGAGCCAAAAGCTCAGACCGACCGCGATTGCGCGAATGATGGTGAGATCCGGAGATGAATGAAAGAGATTGTTATTGTTGTTTGTGAGTGAAGGCACGAGAGAACGAGAGTTGCCAAATTTTGGACTTTAGCATGCCAAGACCGAAGCACGAGCCAACTCTGATCCTTAGTAAGAATTTCCTAGCAGATCGATCTCCGCATAACTTATTATTAAGCTAAAGATAACGATCGATTCGCCTTTCAAGTTTCTTTCATCTACGCATTCTTTTTTCTTTCTTCTCTCTTGCAAGGGGATATTCATTAAGGAAATACTCTGCAAATATCGATAATCCATGCTCGGACCCGCTCGCAGCTCTACTTTTTGTACCCAGTGTGCAATATGTCTACAAATACAGCGATCTCTACCGGCGCATTCGAAACGTGCGATAACTCGAAGGAATTTATCGTCCTCCTCGCCTCAACATGAAGAGAATTCCAGCAATGACGCTCACAGTCTCCCGCAAAAGGAAGAAGGCGCTCTATCACGCAGGTTGGCTGAGATGACGGAAGAGTCGCTTCTTGAAGGCGGACGATCGGCTCGTAAAAACATTCAAGAAGCCGGCTTCTCCGATGACCTCAAGCGGGCGCTGGAAGAGAAAATAAAAGATGCATCGTTCAAAACTGAGAATGCTCAAGCTTTCTCGGTAGTGAACACACCTGTGAGTAGATTGCCTGTGAGATAGAGCGTGTCGTAATAAAACTAATCAACATGGAATGCAAAAGTCGAGCGCTGGTCAAGGTACGCGAGAACATGCCATGGCTGCTCCTTGGTCAGGAACAGAGGCTGTTCAGGATACCGCTTTGAGAATGCTCGATGACGCTAAAAAGCCGATGCGCGTTCCTTACAAGATTCCGAGTCCCGCAATACCTGTCAGTGCAAGTCTGAAACCCGGGAACAAAGTGCGACAGTCGACAGCGAGCCGACTTGCTAGTGCCCGGGATAAGACCCAAACGTATACCCTGAGCCAGAGCCTGGGTTTATCGGATAAGGAGAGGGAAGAGATCCGTGACCAACTCTCGGCGAGGTTTGAGGCCGGCGCTCGATCTTTGCCCATGACATTATCTGGCCTGTCGTCGCTTGCCAACGAGCGCATTGAAGACGCTATTGCGCGAGGGCAGTTCAAGAATCTGCCGCGAGGAAAAGGCAAGCATACCACCACGGACCATAATGCGAATAGTGCTTTCATCGACACCACGGAATATTTTATGAACAAGATTATTCAGAAGCAAGAAATTGTTCCTCCGTGGATAGAAAAACAACAAGACCTTGTCCGCGAGACCGACAAGTTCAGACAACGACTCAGAACAGAATGGCGAAGGCATGCCACCAGAATGATATCTAGTCGAGGGGGTTCTTTGGAAGAAAAGAAGCGACGCGCCCGTGGTTATGCGGCAGCGGAGGCTCGTTTGGTAGCCAAGAGAAGGAGTGACGAGGCACTCTCGAAGTCTTCTGCGGACGACGCTGCAACCTTGCCTACATTCTCTCAGATCAGCTACGACGGCCGCATAGCTGGAGGAAGTACACGAAATCTTCCTCAAGGTACATCCGAGGCAGATAGACTTGAGTCAGCCGTGAGCGCAGCTCCCGAAGATCCAAGTACGCCTGGTGAAAGCGAGGCGTCAATCCCATATGTGGCGCCACTAAGAGATCCAGACTATATGTCGATTGAGCGCGGATGGCACGAATTACAGATCAAGAGCATCAATGACCTGACACGGTCGTACAACCTGCAAGCGCCGCGACTCGCTCAAAAGCCGTACTTGAACCTGGAGCGGGAGTTGAATGCGTGCTATGCAGACGTTGCACCAACACTGGAGGACGCGCTTACCTTACAGGCATCCCCTCCACGGAAAGTAGCAAGCAGTATTCCAAAGCCGGCGGGAGGGGTGTTGGAAGATATACTGCAGTCTCGCCAGAATGTGCGAGTCTACGATGAGGACCGCACCAAGGGCTATGGTCTGAAAGAATTCTGGCGCGACCTGTGGAAACGTGATTAAGAGAATTGTCATGTACTTCATTTCGACCAAGTAACTTAAGAATGTATTGTCCATTAACTTACTTCATCTGTAGTCCAACCTTAGCCTACCCTAGCTGCCCTGGCCTACCCTAACCCCGCTTAGTCAGTATGGTGGCTGACCAATAGAAATGCAAAGAAACTAATCATGTTCTCGCCATCTGATTGGCCAGTATAAAAAAAGTAGCGGTCCGTGCCGGTCTTGGCGGGCGCTGAGATCGCGATACAGATTGGATGGCGGCGGTTGATTGGCTGTTCATCTGCAGCTCTGGCGTGACGGCACCGACCAATCAGGAGCTGTGATTAGGTGATAGTCGAGACGAAGCAGCGATTGGCAAGAGCAGCTGCAGCCACCGCCGACTTCTTCACATCTTCACATCTTCAAGTCGGACTAAAACTTCCCCAAAACTCACTAAGAACATCCATGCCCCCAATCACCATCCTCGGCTTCTCGTTCTGTGTCTGCCCATCTTTCAATGCGGCCCGGCAACTCGTCTATACTACATAGTACGTACTACATAGTACAATCCTGGAAGCTCCACCGATGTGCCCCAGACAGAGGCAGAGACCAGCAAAGCACATTCATTCATCCAAAAAAGACGGGCTGATCTCCCTGTATATATACCCGTTGCAGTCATGGTCGCAGATTTGCTGCCCCTCTCGCGGTTTATCTTCACTCCACGCGGTCGGTTTCGAGACAAATGATACATCGAAGACTTGAGGAGAGCTGTGTACGGACTTGTGTTGGGAGTTACTCCTGCTCAAATGTAAAATAGCCCTGCGAGCCCGCATAAATGCCCCCGAGTCCGCCGACCTCTGTCTCACCAGCATGTCAGTAATGCCTCCTGCTCGGCTAACTGGAGTTTTGGCATCATCGTTCTCTTTCACTTCGTGTTTGATTATATCGGCGGCAATTATCTGGGCGCAGCCAGTCAGTTCGGCTGCAGTCGATCGCCGTGCGGACGACGAGTCGGATAAAGCAAGTCAATTGCCCCTCCAAATTGGAGGTATCGCAGCTAGCTACGTGATCTTTGACGCCCTCGTGGTTTTTCTCTTGATCTTTGTTGGGAGACGACTTCGTCGAGCAGCTCATATCTCAAACTATTCCCTTGATATGGTAATGCTGGAGCCCTACGGTGTCTATCAGCAAAGCACCGATCCAAGTCCGATTTCTGGCTATTCTGTGGATGACAATTCTGTGACTCCTGTCAAAGGTCGCGGGTGGAACATGTCGTGGAGTAGCGTCACCAAGGGCCATAAGGCGCAGGATTCGATGAACAGTAGCGTTGCTACTGTGAACGAGGATGTGGTCTCTGCGGACCGACAACGAGCTCAGGAGGAGATGGAGTACCTGTATGCTGCGGTCATGGAACACGATGCCAAAAAGGCATCTGTTCGTACCACTCCCGTACCTAACGAAAGGACACCGACCTCTCCGATCGGCTCGCCCGTGGCATCACCCCAATTTGCAGACGTCACAACAGCCCATCAGCATCCTCCTCCTATGTTCCCTCTAGAGCCTACCTACCCAACGCCGCTCTCTCCGCGACAGGAGAGTGTGTCAACCAAGTCTCGAACAAGTCAACGACTTTCCCGACTATCGAATTTATCTATATTCAACCCGGGCTCACGCTCGTCGTCTGGAATGAACAAACTCAAGTCACCGCGCTCAATTCGTGATCTCCCCATCTCATCACCTTTGAAGTCACCGGATCCAGTACAAACTGTCGCCATGACAGCGACCGCCGCTACCTTTCAAGACAATGCACCTCCCATGTCACCTCGAATTTACAGCCCGGGCCCACCACCCACGGCGCCTTTGCCCGGTAGCAATAACGAGCCCGCCACTAGAGGCTTCGTTTTGCAACCTATCAACACGGGGAGTATTGTACGCAATAACGCCCCAACACCTTTGAGCATCAACAGCAATAATAATAACAACTCGGCTCTCCCTTTCCGTCAACAATTCAACCCTCCCATGAGCGCTCCACACACAAAGACCACTATCTTGGAGCGGCCTCTTCACGTCCCCGGCGGTCCACGCACGGGTATGCCGACTCCGTACAGTCCGTACATGCCTTTTACGCCCGTGACTCCACTCACGCCGAGTCGTCTTGTGACAAAACGAGATAGAAAGCGGATCGATAAATCGAAGGGGCTGAAGGTGTTACATGAAGACGATATGGTGAAAAGTGACGATGAAATATGGGGGGCATAATCTTTCTTCACTTCTTTCGGTCTAGGGTTACTTACACGGCTTTTTTTTTCGGCGGTTGGAGTTAATTTGTAGAGTTTTATATGTTAGGACCGTTTTATACCTTGCTCCCATTGAATGGATACTTCAGTGATTCTCTCAATTTTTGCAGGTCCGTACTTCTATTTCAATCACTAGGACTAGGTTGATTATGTATGATATATTCATGTAATCAGTGTCAACGGGCTGGATCACTCGAAATCAATAAACGTCCCCAGACCTCTCTTCCTAGCAAGATCCACCAGATCTCCACCAGTCACCAAATCCATCAAGCCCAACCCTACACTCTTATAAACAACATTACCACTTTCCAACCATCGCTGCAAACCCTTTTCTGTGCCTTCCTTCTGCTTATCGATCCCCAGTCTTGCCGCATGCTTCATCATCATCAACTCGCCGATTTCGACTAATTGATGCGGGCCCAATCCAGCCTGCACAATCTCCCCGGCTTCCTGAAGACACATTTCGAGACTATCTACCACAACCACACCGCCGCGTTGCGCATGTTTATGGTAATGATGCGTGCCCGGATGGGACTCCTTCACCTCGTTACGCAGGATATCCGGATGCAGTTCCGTCATGTGCGGTTTATACGATCCGATAGCCACGACGAGTCTCCCCTTTCGACGACCTTCAGTCGAAGTTAGGAATTCCGCGGGGAACAAAGGTTCGAGAGACGGGGTACAGCAAAAGATAACGTCTGCTTTCCGGACAGCCTCGCGCGAGAGACGGGTATATTCGACGAAATCGCTACTGAAAGCGTGAAATTTCACGTCTGCGCGCCACGAGGCGTTTTCAGCTGCATAGATATCGCGTAGGAGTCTCGCGGTGCGATCGAAGGATCGATTGATAATGTAGACGCGTTTCACTTCGGGCCCACGCAATAATAGGGCGAGACGGATGTGCCAATAAGCTTGTTTCCCCGCGCCGAAGACCGTGATGGTTTTCACGTGTTTGCGTTTTCCGAATCCGAATAATGAAGTCAGCGCCGTGCGGAAGGCGGTTAGTTCTTGTGCACTTATCAGGCCAAGGGGCAGGCCGTCTTGACCGACCAGCGTCAGGGTTCCCTGCGGTGATGAATCGCGGCTTCCTACAGATGGCCATGCTTTACCGGAGACTTGCTGAACGCTGCCCATATACGACCTAGAAGTCTCGGAAGAGCCGGTAATGCTTGATTGTGACTGTGATTTCAACGGCTGGTGATTGATGCTCGGCACACTACTACTGCCCACAGACGACGACGAAGTCTCGGCTTCACTATCCTCGCCACCATCTTCCGTGGAGGTAGCTAGCGACATCGAACTGACGTCCGTCGATAACGAGGCACTAGACCGTCGCGAGGCGTATTCGTCCAACGAAAGCGAGACCTTGGCGGATTGTCTCGTATTCGCAAACGACTGGCCCAGGGTTGAACACCCTGGTTTCTCCGCCGACGACGACGACGACCAATTTGAGGATGAAGATAGAATCTTGACGCCAGTCGTCTTTCCCGTGCTGGCAGGCATGAAGATTGTGGTTTTCCCATCAGCGCCCGTGATGGCGGTTCGATGCGGTTGATACGATGCCGAACATCCTTGTTCCTGAGTTCCGGTAGAGTACTCGCGAAGGGCATCGAAAAGGTTGCGTTGTAGAGACAGGACGTCGTCGCGCGAGAGGGACAGGAGCAATTCGCGCACTTGCGCACTGGAAAGTACGGTAAGCGGCATGCTGTGATATTCCGTAGACTGATCAGTTGAATTGAGTAGCAGATTGAAAGTTTCAACGTTCTTTGAAACAGGTATACTTTGAAGCAACATCCATGTTTAGCTGGGAATTCAAGCTTAGCTCAGCCTCGATAAGAATGGCGGGGCACGGGCGGCTTATCGCCGAAAAACCAGCAAACTTTTTTTTATTTATCTCCGCGGTACTTCAATTTACCAACACTAACAATAATCAGCCTTGCAATAGCTACTAGTGCAAGAGCTTTGAAATCATTGATCAAAATCTATCGCTAAATGCAAGAAAGGAAAAGAAAAGAAAAGAAAAGAAAAGAAAAGAAAAGAAAAGAAAAGAAAAGAAAAGAAAAAAGCGACACCTCGGATATCGTACCACGTCATAAGGCTGGCTGATTCCAGCTATCACGGTTGATTCTCATGATTGCTGATTGCTTATGAGGAAAAGTGACTTCACCTTCCTTGAAGAAGCCTGACTCTGTGAGATAAGTTATAAGCCTGCGACTTCAGTCAGTATCAATGTTCACCAGGAGACGTCGGGGGACATCAAGAGATACGCACTTTTGATTATCGACTCGAGGCTCCAACAGCACGGATTCCGTTCGTGGATCTGCCAACCAACAATAATGAACCAGCGAGCTGAGCCAGACACGGACGCGATGAGGGCCACGGAACTCGTCTTCGCCAATTAACAGGTGTAATCCTCGATCGTAATTGCCCACCGAATTCAAAAGTCTGCCAAATCGATCTTCCTTCACCCAGTAAATCTCAAAATATCCAAACGGTTTCCCATTCCAGCACCCAAACACCGGGAAACTGTGCCGACTGGTTAGACCCTGCTTTAAGAATTCAGCTATTTTATGTTTCGGTCCGGCCTCGCCCCATGCCGCGTTGACGCGCGGGTCGTTCATCCATTTATGTAATAAGTCGAGATCCGATGGTCCCGCGGGGGGTTTAGGGGATGGAAAAGTGAGAGACGCAAGAGATGGAGAAGGTGAATGAAGTGAACCACTCGTCTTTGCCGTGTACAGCAGCGGTACACGGAACGAAAGGTATTGTCCGACACTAGGAATATAACGCACGTAGAAAGTTTCTCCCTGATGAGGAGGTCGCTGGCGCAACGGATGGCGAATACCGTTTGTGATAACGTACTGAGTCGGAGCCGGGGGATAGTATGTCGGCAAATGACTCACCGAGTGGAAAGGTCCGGTGATTGAATTGAGTGCGTTGAAAGCCGGTGACGAGTCGCCGGAGGAAACAACGCTTGATTCAGCGTTCCGGAGGCTTTCCAGAGTCGGCGACGCTGATCGCGAGCCATAAGGGGGTGAACTGATGGGTGACCAAGAACTAGCATTCGTCGGTGTGGCATTTGTCGGAGTCAAGGCAAACACAAATATGCGCGGGTCCAATTGCCAAAAGCTGCGCCGACTCGTGAACATTCGGGCCCAATTCGCTGCGTCTCGAACCTCCAGCGACTCCAGCCCCACGGACGAGTCTTCGTTCGAGATCAGGCCCATACGCTCCAGCTTTTGCAACAGGTTCTTGCCTTTGAAAACGCCTTCTCTCTTGATGTTGACTCGCCACTCGCCCTTGGGTTTGCCAGACTCCGGGGTTGATGCGGATGCTTCAGTTAATAGATGGAGGTCAGGCTCGGGTTCGTGAAAATACCACCAGAGGGTAGCCCAAAGCATCATGGCGATCTGTCGCGAGGGCGAGACCGGGGTTGTGAAATCGCTCGGATTGTTTATCGACGAGATAAACAGACAATCATTCCGCAATGTGGGCTGTCTAAAGGTGGAAATGCGGACTTTGGTGTTTGTCGTCGTCGTCGTCAGTGTTGAAGCAGTCGTTGCGGCAGTCGTCGCAGCGGCAGAATCTGCATTATGGTCGTGATCGTCTTCTTGATGGCCTCCTTCAACGTGTTTCTCGGTATGAATGACCACAGTCCATCCCGGAGGAAACGATGGGTTATGTACAGAAGCATCGGTTTCCTTGAAAGTGACTCCTCCAAAGACTGGCGTCACGGAAAAGGTGTGTCCATTGGGGAGGTGGCATGTTGAGTGACGCATTCTACCGGTTCAGAAGGAGTGATTCCGAGTGACAGGCCCCAATTGCCTCCAGGCTTCATTGACGATCAACAATTATAAACGAGAGAGAATAAGAAGAAGAAGAAGAAGAAGAAGAAGTAAATTAATTATTGAACTCGCCTAAAGAAATGACGTCGCGAACAATCTGGGCAGCTAGTCCCAATCAGGCAAGAGGGGTGATATAGCCATTTTCCGCCTGAGGCATCCCTACAATCAATTTCTCTCTATCTTTACTTATTACTTACTATGGAAACTATAAGACTGGAATTTTTGATAGAGAAAAGATACTCGGATTAGTAGTAAGTATTCTATTGCCAAATCGGGTGATGGCGGACACAAGCCCTAATTTACCGCTTGACCTGCTACTGCATGTCGTATGATCAACACCATGTGGAAATTGAACTACGAACAAACATCAAAAAGAAGCTGATCATGAGTTCATCTTTGAGAAGTAATCATATGCATTTTACGATTCCTCGGTCGCTTCGTGCGGAGTGGCCTGATCATGTAGTATCAGTCATGCGACACACAAGAAAAGCGAAAATCGAAATATTTCCTATTCCAGCCTAGTCCATATGTATCACATAGGTTGATATAGGTTGTCGCCATGTAACTATGTATTGCAACAGTCATCTCGGCCATGTAGCCACCTATCAGACGCGGATTTATTCATGAAGTTCGAGATTAAGCTGTATGTAGGAAAGGAGAAAAACTTTTCTTCGAAAGAAAGCATTGATTATGAGTTCTGGTACATGCCTGACATCTCTATGGAGGAAGGAAACACAATACGAAGAACCTTGGAACTATTATCCAGAGCAGAAATGAAATAGAGAAGGGGGGAAAAAATGGAAATGTTTTGTGTAGAGACAAAAATCGAAATGAAAACGCCAAGCTATGCCAGATGAGTATCCAAACAGAGAAATTGGGTATAATGGTCTTCCCCTTCCCGATAAATCCGGATGCGTATGAAATACACTTCTGTAGATACGATAAAAGAAAAGATTAAGTAATATGTCTTGAGCGAGAGACTGAGTAGTAGGGTTGGATAGAGGTCGGTAGAGGTAGCGTGGGAATGGACACGAGCCAGCTCGAGTGATTTCCATCAATGTAATCCACGAGTATAGTGCAACTACGCAGCAACGTTGCGGGTGATGCGACCATTCATATATGCGCCAGCAGCAGAAGCGAGAAAGCGAGCCATCAGACCACCGCTTGAGCCACCGCCCATACTGTTGCTCGTCTTGATCTTCTTGCTTGGTTGCTGCGTGGACAGGGTCGAGGAAGGATATTGCTGTTTCGGTTGCGACTTCATAGTCTGCATGTCAACATTGACGTAGCTATAGTTCAGAGCAATGCTGGCGGGACTGGCGCTTCCATCGACCACCATCACCTCGTCGACAGAAGATGAACACGTGCTTACGGTTCCCGGTGTACTGCGCAAACTAGGTGCAAGACTCGAAGACCGAGACGATGGGGTAATGGAGTTACTTGTCTCTGTTCGTGAGAGAGCAGGAATATCCTTGACAGAAGGAGGAGATATGGACCGATTTGCACTTCGGTAAGGGGAAGCGCGACGACGATGAGGATACGGCGTGTAGCGGTCTCCGTCTTCGGTCACAGTCAGGGGAGAGTTGCGAGGAAGAGCATGGGGTTGTTGTTGATAGGAAGTTGAGAGAAGGTGTTGTGATCTCCTGTGAGCCACGGTGGTAGAGTCTCCTCTGATATCTTGCTTTTGACGCCGGAGACGAGCAGCGAGAGATTCGGCGGAGGCGTTCCAGCGCCACCAGTCGTGTTGCTGCTGGCTCTGTTGGGCAGCAGCAGCAGCAGCCGCGGCCGCTTTTTGCTCTGCAATCTCGTATTTCCTGCGAATAGGTGCAAGGAACGGTTCAAAATGAAGCAGCAGATCCTCCTCGTTTACTCGGGTATCCCAATCGAGAAGGAAAAGAAGTTGACGTTCCATGAGATTGACCTCTGCCAACGAAAAGCCGAAGCCTGGATAGCCTCGTACCGAAGTGTAACGAGCCCAGTGCTTGTTCTTGGGGCTCGAGTCGTTCAAATTTTTAGCAGCCAGAATCAACGAGGCGAGGAAGATACGATGAACAGTACATCGCATACCCTTGGCGACAGGGGGTAAACGAGCACGGAGGCGAGCCAGAAACACAAGAGAACTCATCAGCGTGGGGACTTGAACCTGCGATCGCTGCACGATAGACAGGATAAAGACTTCAAGTGGTGGAAGAGGTGCCATCTGGTCAGCAGGGTCCAGGGGAGGAGTGCTGGGAGGGGTAGGCTGGCCATGTTCGTCGCTGGTGGATGATGCGATCACATGGTCCTCACAGCGGATGACTTTAGAAGCTTGTTGCGCCAGGTGGGTGATCATATCTCGTGATACAGGAAGCATCACAAACTCGTTGAGTGCATCTCTGTTATAGGACTGCATCTTGGCGTTCATTTGGTGCTGTTGTTCCATGATTGTCGACAAGAAGTAGTACTGTCTAGGGTTAGGGCGGATGTGGTAGGAAAAGATTTGGAGAAAGTCCCAGCAGGCAGCGAGACAAGGCGGTTGCTGAGTATTTCAAATAATTGTCTTGTTGGCCTCCACGGTTTGTAAGTTTCCAACCTGACTAGCAGAGAAAGAAGACAAACAAAGATAATAATTGCCCAGACCGGAGTGCGGTAATATCGCGAGCCCTAATTCAGAAAGGTGAAATTCCGGGGGGCTCGGGGTATCGCAACGAGGGTTACGGAAGGTTGAAAGCTGCTGCCGATCAAGGGAGAGAAGGCAGAAGTGCTGAATGTTGAAGGCGTGAAGCTTCGAGTGTGATGGGCTGTTTCGAGAATCCGACCCAGTATTGCTGCGAGAACCTGCCCCAGCAAAACCAATATCTCTGTAGTCGAGGAATGTGGCTCGGATTGTTCTTGTTGTTATGTCAACCTCCGGGGAGAACAAGGAGTATTGTCGACAGATAGATAGCCGTTAATTATATAGATCCGATTGCTGACGACGCTAATCGATCGACAACAATAAGCTGACTTGTTCTGAACGGCCAGAGTAGACCTGTAGGGTTATTGGGCCAAATGCCGAATGATGATGCTTGCTGGTGATCGTGGGGGCTGCGGTTACAACGAAAGGAGACTTTGGCCCGGAGATGATGACACCGTAGGATGTAATGCAGCAGAGATCAAATCGACACGTAGAAGATGCACAGTATTAGATAGTATAGTAGTGGGTGATGCTTTTTCACTTCCGGAGAAAAAAAGAATCTTGAATGCGAAAAAAAGAAAATACAAAGGAAGACTCCGAGATTTTAATAAATGAACGAGCAAAGCTAGTACAAAAGACGGGCGAAATAATACAACTTTACTAAGGTAAAGATTGAGGTAGTTGAGGTTCTTGGTGGATTAGGAGTGCGATGGTGAGTGAGAGAGAGAGGTGCATGTGGATGGACCTCGTGAAAGATAAATGTGAGGTCTCTAGCATGTAGTTATATGCACTGCACTCGATGGATGGCACATCTTGTCAGTCGCCCCATACCCTGCAGGACGACGATATTCAGCCCAATCGAGGAGGGCGCTTGGTGGCTGCCGGAACAACGCTGCAAGGACAACCAGGAACCAGTTGTTCGATGTGGAGAGGGTGAGCTCTAGAGAACCAAATGGGTCGCGGCAGGGGGTGGTTGGAGTGGCCGCATCCATGGATGACTATGTAGGACGTAGGATGTAGCATTTACGATAATAGTATTTGGTCCCAGATTACCGCGAGTATGAAGCATGGACCAGAATGTGTACCTAGGTACTGAAAAGTCACTGCTCAGTACATTTTCCGTGGTAGATACCAAATAGTACATACATAAGACGGAGTCATCCTGCGATGAGCCATACTTAGATTACCGGCGCGAATCAGAAAGGAGCACTGAAGGAGGCGCCTGTTTCTATCTTTGTAACGCGAGCCCTTAGATCGAGCGCATCCCGGGAACGCGATTCGCTCGAGGGGGTTAAAGTATTCTAGGATGCTTTTGAGTCCTGGGATTGTAGGGTTGGGATAACAGAAATAGGTCTAAAACAGCATCGGAAACAAGCTAAGCAGAGAAGATCCCCCTGCCTGGAGTCACGATTCGCTAGCATCGATGGGAGCATCCTACGTCGCACGCAGACTACCAGAGGCACCGTCATCCGGAGTTCGTTATTGGAGCTATTGGAGTGTTTCCAATTAAGGGTACAGCGGCTTCAGCATCCAATCGCGAGCGACGGACTGTCCTAAGAGGCCACTATCCGCGGCGCCGCCCAGTGCCTGTGCAGTGTGCACTATGCACTATGTAGTGTGCAGAAAAGTGTTTATATCGTGGTTCCAAAACATTTTTGAAAAAGGTTTCATGCGAGGAGTCTTCTTCATACTTGCATGGAATCATACCGAGAAGACTGGACTCTGAGTCACTCAGTAAAACCGTAACTAGTGCAATGCCGAGATCTCTCTCTCCTCTCTGAAGAAACAAAGGGAGACCGGCCTACTTGGCATCCCCGGAATCTTCTTAGCAAGTCCAATAAATATGCCCGGTCGGAATGCCTCTAGTAGCCCGGAAACCGTTTTGGGCCATGATAAATTTGGCAAGGTTGTCAGTAGAATGAAGCAGCACGCTCCTGCGACGCGAACCATTCAGAGCCGAGCAATTATTTTGTCCTAGAGGGGGACAGTGCGAGAAGCTTTCGTCTGTGGTGGTCGATGATTAAAATGCAGTATTCCACAGGTGGGATAGTACCTATGAGAAGGGGTCGTTCCACAGCAGAGATTTATCGATTTCCGAGGGGTTTGGGTTTTACATCCATTGATGCTTCTTTCTTCTGAAGTTGAGCTGATCTGGACAGAAAGTGTTTAGTCAGCAGACTGGATCAGTCAGCTCGGTTGGCTTAGTCATCCTGATCTTACGTTTCGGAGGCAGAGATGCCGATAAGGGTAGAGCTAACTACTTCTGGACTAGCTCGATATTGAAGCCCCTATCTGAAAATACTGAAAATATTAACAAATTTCTTCTTATTGTATTGGATTAAATCAACTTCATATTCTTATACAACAAGAATCTACACGCCGTCCACGATATAGATAAATTACAGTGCGACGACTCTCAATGGCAAACAACAAATCCGCCTCGACGCGAGGCAAAGGGACCTCCACCCTCACCATCTTAGCCGTGGTGCTCGCCGCCTTTGCTGCACTCTTCTACTATCTCGAACAGCATCTAGAGTCATTTTATATCTTCGACCCGGCCCATTTGCACGATGTGTCGCAACGAGCGATTGCCGCGCACGGAAACGACACGCGCGCTGTCGTCAAGTACATCGTGGGCGAGTTGGACGAGAAGCTCGATGGGAAGCACTTGAATTTCGACGAGGAATGGGTCTTCAACAATGCCGGCGGTGCCATGGGGGCCATGTACATTATTCACGCAAGTGCGTATTTCTCTTATTTCGATCTAGAAATTCGATCTAGGCCAGATTCCCGGACAATTCACGATACTAATATCTACTACTAGGCATCACCGAGTACCTGATCATCTTTGGCACAGCAATCGGAACCGAGGGCCATACGGGCCGTCACACTGCCGATGACTATTTCCACATCCTTCAAGGCACCCAATTAGCCTATGTTCCTGGCGCCTACGAGCCAGAGGTCTACCCTCAGGGCAGCGTTCACCATCTGCGTCGCGGCGACGTCAAGCAATACAAAATGGACCAGTCGTGCTTTGCGCTGGAATACGCTCGTGGGTGGATTCCGCCCATGCTTGGTTTCGGTTATGCTGATACTTTCACATCCACCCTCGACTTCCCTACTTTGTGGGCAACGACGCGGATTACTGGTCGTGAGATGATTGGTAATTTGCTGCAGGGGAAATTATGAGTCGGGCAAACCGGGGGCCTGAGTTGGTGTATTTCTATAAATATAATGTCTATTGTGTATCATATCCTGGTTAGAAAAAAAGTATCGTGGTGCTTTTGGTTGCTAGTATTGTATTTCTTTTTTCCAGCTCTTACCTAGGTAGTAGTCCTCATAAACTTGAATTCGAGATATGTAGACCAACCCTAGTCTTGTAAATTGTCCCACCGTTAAGAATGTGATATAACTACGGTAGCTAGGGTTCCTGAGCAACGCTGCCAATACCTTACACATGCTCCGCTCACATATCTGGCATCCCTCAGAGCGGATCACGAAACTATACGCACCTGGCAAACAAGCGGGTATTTGCATTTCTCGATTTAGCAGTGCTGCATGCTGCATGCTATGCGCAAATGAGGGAAATCTTCACATCGATACACCGTGGACCTCAAAGTCGAGGCTTTATTCGATGCATTCCAAGCTTCCTAAGTTGTGTACATATATTTATTGAATATATTGCCTATCTTATTCCTGCACGCCCGGGAATCTCAGCCGTTGCTCTGGCATTGGTGGATCTATCGTGATGCAAGGGTTGCTTCAATTTTTAAGCCATCTAGGTAGGATGCGAATAGTGTCTTTTAGGTAAGACATGGCATGCCAAGAAGAATAAAAGCTAGGACTTCTTCGATACCTAGGTACGTTCAACATATGTATAATACAGGAACTATCTCCGAATGGACACTCTCCGATTACCTGCTGTTAGACTCAGGGCAGCACTAGGTAGGTATGTCTTGATCTGGAGGCTCCACCTCAGGATATAGTGAGAGCTCTTGACCGATCCTCTGTTTTTTGGCAATATATATAATTCTAGGATACCTACCTACAGAAGAACGACGGTGAGCAACCTTGGAACTCCCGAGGTCACTGCCAACGTTGATTTTGTCTGTATATATATATATATGCTGGATGGGCATCTCGGGTGTGAACACCCCGGTGTAACAGAACCGGAGAAGGCTCGGTATGATGTTCAATAGTATAAATAGCAGCAAGCAATTCTAGATGGAAGATGTGTATTTTATTTTCAGTCTTTGGTGCCTGAGCTATGTACGTGTCTAAGCAATTATCGAAGCAGTCTTTGAATACATGGATTAGGGTTATTAAAACCCTAACCCTAACAATGGATATGCCGAAAATAGACTAGTCATCGTCTCGCGGGGTTGAACTATCTTATCGCAACAAATTTGATGCTCATAAAGTACTTTCTTTTTTGCCTCAGATTTACGAAATCATAGACATCAGAAAGATATGGCACCTACACTTTGCTTTCATTGCCAGGTCTCGCGAGCCGTAATAATACGACCAAAGAACCGAGAAAAGCTCTGCAAAGCATGTTTCATCAACATTTTCGAGACCGAGATTCACGAAACCATCATCTCGTCCTCTCTTTTCCAGCGCGGAGAACGAATTGCCATCGGCGCCAGCGGTGGCAAGGATAGTACCGTGTTAGCCTCTGTTATGAAGACGTTGAACGAAAAGTACGATTACGGACTGAATTTAGTTCTGTTATCGATCGACGAAGGAATCAAAGGTTACCGAGACGATAGTCTGGAGACAGTCAAGCGCAACGCTACGCAGTACGATATGCCTCTTGAAATTGTGGGTTACGACGAATTATACGGATGGACAATGGATCAAGTTGTGGCGCAAGTTGGTAAAAAGGGAAACTGTACGTATTGCGGCGTTTTCCGAAGACAGGCACTCGACCGAGGCGCGGCACGATTGGGGATCAAGCACATTGTCACCGGCCACAATGCCGACGACGTCGCGGAAACCGTTATGATGAACCTGTTGCGTGGTGATCTGCCGCGTTTGTCCAGGGGTACGAGTATAGTGACTGGTCAGGATAGTATGGATATGAAGCGAAGCAAGCCGCTCAAATATGCGTACGAGAAGGAGATTGTTCTATACGCGCACCACAAGAAATTAGATTATTTCAGCACTGAATGTATATATTCGCCCGAAGCCTTTCGTGGCAGTGCTCGGACGCTCATCAAGGATCTGGAAAAAATCCGACCAAGCTCGATTCTCGACATTGTCAAAAGTGGCGAAGATATGGCTTTATTGGTTCCGCCGGAGATTCGCGGCAACAAGACGAAAACTTCCGTTATAGTTGAAGCGGACGAAGAATCTTCTGGCGAATGTGGGAATCATAACGGCAGATCTAGCGGTGGAGAAATGGCAGCCATGGAGAAACAACTTGCTGAAAATGAAGCGGCCGAGGACCACGAGATTGAGATTTCTTTTAATCGAAAGCCGGTGTTGCAGTCACCCAACCAAAATAAAAGCCAGACGAACAAAAGAGCCGCGCAAGTGCAGGTTAACGGAAAGACGGTTCGGGTCCAGTCTCGAGGTCGCTGCGAGCGTTGTGGATATTTGTCGAGCCAGAAAATCTGCAAGGCGTGCGCTTTACTCGATGGCTTGAACAAGAACAGACCCAGGACTAGTATTGAGGTTGGCTACGAAGAAGAGGAGAGTAGTTCAACGCTCATGCGGCAGATGGAAAAGGTTGAATTGACGTCGGGGTGAACTCGCGCGATCCGACTGGACATTCACAATATAACTTCGACTGATATTTCGACGCTGCTTCCGATGCTACAGGCTACAGCTGCACGATACCAATCGCCAGTGCCAGCACTCGGCATCGACCGACATCCGACCGGCACCCGACCCAGCGTGAGGAGCGTCGGCCATCTGACTGAGTGCGCTGCGTCACATATCAAGTCAACGCCGACATATTCCGCATGCACTGCTGCTTGCGCAAGCGCTTGTACATAAATCCCCATGCCTATATAGACTGGCTCTTTTCGCAAACACTAGATATACAATATCATACAACAAATAGAACCATTTGCGACCATTCAACTCCCTAGAACCTCCATAAAAATAGTATCAGACAATACGACTTTTGAACCACAAGCCATGACGACGACGGCGGTGATGATGAGCGTATTTTGTGCCTCCTCAGAAAGTAATATTCGTACTCGCAAAAATCAACCTCGACCCCGATCATCCGTGCCATCCAACTGAGGCCCAGTCTCAGTGCTTTCAATTATCCCTTTCTCATTATTCCCAGACCCATCATCAAGACGCGGTGCTACCGCCGCCGGGTTCTCAATGGGAAGATCCATCCCAACCCTTCTTGCCGTCAATCTCACTTTTTCTTCCTGGTCCATGTCCATTCCGGGATTATATCTGGCTAGGAGCGTGGCGTACATTCTCTGCGCCTTTGCGTATTGCACGAATTGTTCGGCTTGCTGTATAGATGCTAACGATAACGATTGGGGTTGTGATGATTGCTCAAATTGGTTGCGAAAGCGACGTTTGATTGAATTTGACGGAGATGATGATGATGATGAAGACGATGGCGCGGAGAGTGAAATGTGTCGACGAGGGAGTTCGCGGAGTAGAGCGCGGTAGAGCTGGCGAGCTCGAAGTGCAAGGTCTGTTGCTGACATTGTAGGAGAGTGCCTGATGTTCGATATTCTTGAAGATTGAACGCAGAAGGATGAAAAGTGATGAACATTGATAAGACTTTTGAGAATCAAGATTAGTGACTAAGTTGATCAATTGGCTGCCTCAGGCTGCAACGTAGTTCATTACTTCAATAGGTATGGAAGTGAACAGAGACACAGAATTAATATTAATTTACATGTATCAAATGAAGGTAGCAAATGGAATTTCAATCGAGTATAATCTACAAAAAATACTTTTTTTTTAAATTCGTTCGCTATGGTATAAGAATCCCGCGCCATAGTTATGTTCAGAACCCCAGAATACAAGCACTGAAAAATATCTCCCAATCACCAGAAATCCGACAAAGTCATTAATGCGACAAAAATGGGTATGATGGGAAAGAAAAAAGGTAATGAAGAGTCATAAGAACGCTCTCGATGTGAAATCCGGAGCAAGCTGGAGCAAATCCAGGGGAGAATGGTTGCAGATAGCTTTGAACGGGTTTGCGAATAGTGTCGTTAGAAAAAGGAGGGACCTCTAGCTGCCTCTGCCTCTAGGACTTCAAGTCCGCAACCATCTGGGCGCCCATTGTTTGTTTCTGTCGATTGCGCCACCGGCAGGTTCGACTTGAACGCTTCGTGCGTAGAGTTCCTAGAATACATGCGTGAGTTTGAAAGTCCGAACTCGTGCAGTAAGAGAATGGAAGTCAACATACCTCTTCATCGGACATCTTTGCATCCAACACCAGTCTCTGTATTTCCTCGTTCTTTTGTATGTACGGATACGGCGTGCGCTGACTGTCCTGAATAGCAAGCACCACGTCGCCCATGATTTCGAATTTTCGCCAATTAATGCGATCCTTATTATCGCCTAGGAACGTGCGGTTCCCTTCTTCAGCCGATACAAGGTCGCGTCTATGAAGTGGGAGAAACGGGATACGTTCGCCAAACGAGTTTTCCCACGCTAGTCGATACGCGAAATGACTTCGTTGCGTGCCCATTAGAATCACCAATCGAAGAAAATCCTTCTGAACAGACAACGGGATGAGTTCCCTGGTTTGTGCAAGTCGTTGGATGGGAGTGCCGTTGATGCCGGCCATCACTGCACCCAAAGAATTATAATTGTTGAGCCGGCGCAGTCGCAGCGCAATATTCATGAATTTTTCCATCGCTTTGGCTCGATGTTTGGCCTTGTCTCGAAGCAAGATCATTTGTGCCACAAGAAACGCGAGATGGTTGAATTCTTGAATCATGCGGCTCACATTACGCAACGATTTCGATTTCCCTTTCTCCGACGCATTCAGGCTGACGTCCCGAACAAGGTCTCGTGCTGTAAAAGAAGTAAACATTGTCCAGTCAATCCGAGTGAGCTCGCGCGCAAACTCGTCGTCTGGGATTTCCATGAATTGTCGCCATTGTGTTTTGGTGAGCATGCATTGAGCGGTGAGTTCCAGACTCAGGGCCTCCCGTTGCGCTTTCTCCAACGCCGCCATTGCAGACGAGCCCTGAGTCATCGTCGACACAGATCGAAGGCTACTGTTTATTGTAGATGTGGTTGCTGAATCTCTTGATGTCTCTGTAGTCGGCTCGTCCGATAGGTCTAGCGAGCTGATATTGTTGAGAACATTTTCTGAAAAGGACGAGTGCATAAATGATGCCGGCGGCGACATGTGTGAGGATCCTGTCTCTTCCGAAGCCTCGCCGTCGTCTCCATCTTTAAAAGGCCAACCGAGATCGTCGTCTTCGGCGCGACATTCTAAATGCATGCTGATTTCTTTGGCAGCGAACATGTAGACATGGCTGTCTTCGATGGACGCCACAAAGTCGACGAGTCGTTGCCGCGTTTTGTGACGCGCAAAGTCGCCCGGGTACTCGGAGACCCATCCTGCAATCACCTGCAGCAGACGCAATTGCTCAGAGGCCCGAGTCAATTGAGGTAAATCGCTCTGTTCGGTGGTTTCAAATCGAGCTATCAAAGCATTGAGCAACGTCGATGGAGCTGCGAATTTCCGATAGAGACACAAAAAAATAGCGCTGAACCTGGCGTCCTGTTTCGACAACGGGAGAGCAACGAGTCGTTCGATCAATTCTTCAAAGGTCACGCCGGCGTCGTTCCCGGTCGCGGACGCGGAATCGCCCCGTTGCTCAGGCACATCCTCGGAGGAGCTGGCAGGTCTGCTTCGGGACGTATCGTCACTCTCCTCTTCCATATCCAAGAACGAGCTGAAAGCATCCACAGAGCCGGCGCTGTGACGCCACGTTGTTCGCAGTGCGTTCTGATGAAGAGACTGCTGACGAGACGAGAGGCCCGGGGAGGACGGTCTGCGCGGAGCGGGATTCACCCGTGTTCCAGATGGAGGGGTGTTTGGTCGCACAGGATGTGAATTGCTGCGGCCATTTCTCGAACTGGAGACATTGAGAGCCACGATGGTAAACGATTCAAGGTCGATTGGGACGCGGTTGGAGACCGGGTCCCGCCGACTTCAAGAGACGGTGAAGAGAGAGACAGGGAAGGGGGGCTAAAATTGGGTCCGTCCCGCACAAGGTCAACAATTTCTTTTTTTTTTTTTCTCTTTCTTCCTTTGCTGGAGGCTTGAGGCTTGCTGGAGCCTGTCTCGAGGATGGCTGGACTGTGGGATTGTGAAGTCTAGAGCTCTTGTCTCAGAAAATGATCCCCCAGAAGCTTAGGGCGCTATCGGTAGGTTCTACCCCGTGCGGTGGTTGTGGCAAGGATTGCGGGTCGTCGTCGACATAGGTAGGGACGACGGTTGGTATATTGGCCAAAAGAGCCCCGACAGCTGTTTCAGGGTTGTCTTTTCAGAGAAAAAGCAATGAATGCATGCGTCGGCAAAGGGAACGGCAATGAGAGAAGCCCAGACAAAGTCTACCGGCAAATATCGGGGCGGCACGAGCCTGTCAGTCAATTGTTGCGTTGAATCTCACAGTCGGACAGAACTGATGATGATGATGATGATGATGATGATGATGATGATATAAGGATGCAGATTCAAGGATGGCCTCTAGTTCCGGCCGAGTGGAGCGATCGATTGAAAAGGGGAAAATACAAGGGATAATAAGGAGGAGCTGGCTGGCCAGTGTTGGATGAATTGAATCAATGGATGTGGATGAGAATGGATATTGGTGCGACGCTTCGCGACTTGCAGAGAGTCAACTAGTGTTAGGTTAGTTAAGTTGTTAAGTTGTTAAGTTGCTCCGTAGGAAGAGTTAGCGGAAGTCTTAGACTCGACGTTGGTGGGCCGTGCCACCAGGTTGGCAGTTGAGCCTTGGCGCCTGGGTGCCTTGTTTTGCTGTTTTCTTGCTCAGAGCTTCTCACTACGCATTTTCTCAGTTCTGTCCTCTGAGTTACAGTATCACGGAGAATTTACCACCACTGTATGTTTTAAATATTAAATACCCAAAGAGCCGAGCCATGTGCTGTGCTACAACAGAATAGCTGTCCGGTTACATGCATGCTCATAAAACATTCCGCTCATTGTTCGGAAAAAAAAAAGATCGAACCGATTCCCCGTGATGGCCGGATGTTTTTCTTTTCTTTTTCCTTCGGTCCTCTTTCGTCTTCTTTCGTCCTCTTTCAGTCTCAGTCCTCTCTCAGAACCGAAGGCGTGGAGAGCCAACCTTGCGAAAATCAAGAGGATCCTATCCCCAGGTTACCGCGACCAGCTCAATCTACCTAGGTAGCCATGTGTTTATGAGGACAACCGTAACAACAGACTGCTACGTTGATGCCTCGGTAACATGGACACTAGTGCTACTGTACAAATTCTCTGCCAAGGTGGAAGGTGAAATGTGTTGCCTGATGTGAAATGATTCTGTGACTGTAATGAACAGAGCAAGTCTGCATTTTTAGCCAGTTGGTGCATTATGATTTGCGGCAGGCCAGTAAAGACCTGCCCTTCATGGTAGTCGAGTATACGACGAAAAGTCTTCGACATGATACATCATGTGACAAATCTGGAATGTGTCTTCGTACGTAAGATGGAAAATGCGACCCCAAAGACTTTCCAAAGGTTCCTGTTACTGAGTACATGTCGGAGTGTAGAATGCCATTGAAGACTTGGAGCATCCCTCATCTCGCAGCTGGACTGGTCGGAATATTGAAGCTTGCAATTGATGCAACGAAAGGCCAGACATCTAGCAGAAACGCTCGTCCTAGCTAGCTTCTGATCAGCCACGAGCATCAATTCTAGTCCGTGCTATTACGACGGAACCATTGACTGTTTGCCTCGGCGGCCGTTCCTGCTGTTCCTCTTGTGAGAGACATGGGCCGAGTCGTACTTCCACTCTTGCTGTTCACCAGTTGATGCTCGTGCTTGCAGCTGTGCTCAGCAAATGTATAACAGACTCAATAACCTTTAGAATAATCCCTTCTTCTGAGAGGAATTCAGCCTTCACGCTCGCCAGCAACCAGGGCCATGAATTTCACGAAACCGTCTGCATCCGTATCAGTAAACTCTCCAGCCTCACAACCTTCTCTCCATTTCCGAATCCTCTCTACTCCACGGTTAAATCCTTTCTCTGCAGTCCAAGGTCCGCGTCTATTTTGATGGGGCCGGAAGCCACGTCGTTCGTTGGGGTTTATGCTATGGTCTTGTGCGGAGCCCTCCCATTCTTGTTCGAGCGTCGATTTGTAAATGTCGCGCAATTTCGAGCGGAGATTTGGATACCGGGTGAAAATTCCTTGAATTTCGTTCAAGGGAAGGTTCTCGTCGGGTTGGTTGTTGTGTTCTTCTTGTACCGGGTGTGACACAGTTTCGGACGATTGCTTTGTGGTTTCTGAAGTTGCAAGTGGGTTTGGCTTGGGTGCGCAGTATATTTTATGCGATTTGGTACACGAGAGAGAGCAACTGAGGGCATTCATTTAGCATTTCAACCCCGTTCAGCCCGGGCAGGACAGCCGACGTACCTTAACACGCTGCAAATGGGACATTTATATTTCGATGGTTCTTTCGAACATACTTCACACACTGGCATTGTGTCGAGTAGAATTTGTTAACTTTGTCAAATAGTCAGGATGGACGAGCGAAATAAGATCTTGTCCCCTGGCATAGAATTAATTTTGGCAACAGCTACTCCAGAAAAGATGCTGCGGATATTTTCGTGGTCCGTGCTTCCAATTTATGTCAACTTTGATGCTCGAATAACCAGTCAATTCTTTCGAGGGTCAAAAGCTTCAAGTTGAATTTATATTAATGAATTGTTTCTTATTCCAGTCTTGGCATCGTGTAAACAAAAGCGAATTCGTCGAGATGTTTTGGCATGAAAATTGAGCATCTCACGTGCTTTTGACGTCAGCACCTCGCAGACCGGCTTAGGTAAACAAATTTGTCGCCCCGGCTGGTTTGTCATCAAATTATTCTTGACTTCTCAATATTGTTGCTCAGTCTCTCTCTAACTTCTCTACTCTGTAATCTACAGCTCCTGCACTTCTCCAACCATGTCAACACAGCAAATTTCGCGGACTTTACTCCGTCGATCCATTCTGCGATCGCAGAAATGTGCGACTTCCATCGAGAATACTCGATTTGGCCCGGCACGACGGTTTATTCATTACGAGCGGAATAGCGTTTCGGCGCTGACAGCTTCCTCAAGTCATCGTCGACCTACTTTACATACGAATCATCAGAGTCATTCGCTGCCGAAAATCAATGGACCGTCTACAGGCAATAAGCGAAGTATTTTTATCCAGACGGAGCAGACCCCGAATCCAGATGTGAGTGTTGAATTTATCACCTGTCACCAAGAGAAAGGGAATAAAAGGGGAAAAGAAACTAAGAAACAGTTCTAGGCATTGAAATTCCTCCCCAATCATCGTGTTTTGCCTGAGAATTTCTCGACGCCATTTCTGGAATATCTCTCGCCGCGCTCAACTCTAGCTCCACCGCACCCTTCCCCTTTAGCAGCCAAACTACTCAATGTGGAAGGCGTGTCTTCAGTATTCTACGGCCCGGATTTCATCACCGTGACCAAATCAAGCGACGCCAACTGGGCGCACGTCAAGCCGGAAGTATTCAGTCTCATCACCGAGGTAGTCACCTCGGGCGAACAGATAGTCAATACTGTGGAACGCACTAGTGGGGCGCAAGACGCTCAAGAAGGCGGCGGAGAAGATACGCTGGGATATAACGAAGACGACGACGAGGTGGTGGGCATGATTAAGGAGTTGTTGGAAACGCGTATTCGGCCCGCGATTCAGGAAGATGGAGGCGATATCGAGTTTCGTGGATTCGAGAACGGGATTGTCCTGTTGAAATTGCGCGGGGCTTGTCGGACGTGCGACTCGAGTACTGTCACGCTCAAGAATGGGATTGAGTCGATGCTCATGCACTACGTAAGTTTTTTCTTAGTCGAGTCCGTGGGGTGATATCTTAAGAGTAGATGTTGACTATTTCTCTGTCCACAGATTGAAGAAGTCCAGGGTGTGCAACAGATTATGGATCAAGAGGAGGAGATTTCGATGCACGAGTTTGCCAAATTCGAAGAAAAGCTTCGCCAACAAAAAGGACCCGATGCTACGGCCTCGTCTGCGTTGGATAATGCGCCGGCTTGATTTTGAGCTCTATCGAGATGTCTTATATAATTTTTGCCATGCCACTCTACAAGACTGGTTGTCATCACTGTATATTCTGATATTCTGGCCATCATCACTGTATATTCATTCTTTGGGGTCGCATTTCGAACGATACAATGTGAATGTATTTGTATGCCACTAATAGAACTCTGGATATGAAAATTGATCGCCACATCTCCTCTAGGTCACTTTAAGGTTACCTAGGTCCTTTCAACCTGGATTTCTACTGGTCAATCGATGGCAGGCGGCCTCACGGTAAGAGACAAGTCGCATGACTTGAGTTCCATATTTTGCTTCACGTGTCTGATCCATGGACGATGCCAAAGATGTCCTGTTTAACTATTCCAAGGTTTGTACGAGGAGTATGCGAATGTATACTGAAGTTGAATGAAACCAAGAAAGTGTTGTTTACGTAACCATCGCCATGGACCAATTGTCTCGTATCCCTGCATTCCGAGGTGCATGCATTTCATCTCCTGTAGTATGGCCATAGTCGCATACAATGTCATAGAATCCAAGTCTTTGCCCGCCCAATGATGTCCCAGAGCAGAGTCTACTAGTAGACAAAACCCCTCTTCTTTTTCTGTCGTCTACTCCGCTCGACGGCGGGGATGTGCCGGAAACGGGGTGGCTGCAAATCTTTACCCCGGGAAAAAAAATAATAGCGCGCATCATCCTCTTCTTTATTATTAACAGGTGGGCTGTCATTCTGGCCGGATGCAGGGATACTTAACAAGTACAATGTACGATACTGCTGAATCAGTGAAGGAAAAAAAAAAATCCCGCAACCTTGGAAGATTGATTTGTACATGTCATGGAGCCGTTACGGGTTTACGGTGGTATACTTTGTACCGAGTACTTCATACATGATACAGCAAATATGCAGACAGACAGACTTGACTCTGTGTGGTATGACAGCCGTCTGTACGACGTGGTTACCTATGCAGCCGTCATGGGACTACCGTACGGTATACCACACGAAGAAGCATCATCAGTCGTTTGCACTTTCGACCCAATGTTTTAGTCAACTGTTAACTGACCTACTGCGAAGTCATAAGTTATCGTTCATGAAAATGGAATCTGTTCAAAATCTACTACTATGTAGTACTATGTACTAAACGCAACGCCCGATCTGCGGGTGCTAAATAGCATGGATGGTCTGGAGCTGGCGGCGAGAATTGTGCTCCGCCAGTGTCGCATGATACTCACCTTGTACTGCTGGACTGCTGGACTGCTGGACTGCTGTACTGCATGTACCCCGGACCTCGGATTTAGCACAGGCACGGAAAGTATGAAGTATGAAGTCTATTAGTTGTGGGGAGAGAGGTTAATTCCAGCAGTTCCCAATATTATATACTCTACTCGTCCTTCATTGCAGAGATTATATATAGGAGGCGTTATGAATTGATGGCGGGGCTATGGTGATAGTACGGAGTAGTATCGTGTATGTATGGAGAGGTACTCCGTACGTGTATTGTCGTACGCGTATTGATACGGTATCCACCGCGGAGCCAAAGGGTTTGCGGGGTCGATAGTAGCCAATCACAGAATGCAGAACTAGAGTCAATGCGGCTAACCTTCTTGCCTTCTGTGTTGTTGTGCTCCTTCCCCGCGTGTCCAGCATTCACTCATTCACTTCGGAGCAAATAGAAATACTTACTACTACTGAATACATAGTACATACTACATAGTACACAATAGAGACAAGAGATAATTTCCAGCTGCCACTATGATGTCGTCGTCGGTCTGTTCTTTCCCTGAATAGCCAATTCCCCCCCTTCTTTCCTTCTCGCTCTTTCCCCCGAAACACATCAGCGGATCATCGCTTTTGCCCTGATTTTGTCTGGACAACACATCCCCCGAATAGCTTCTCTTCTTCTTCTTCTTCTTCTTCTTCTTCTCTTATCCTTTCTAATTGTTTCTTCCTATTCTTCTGACTGTGCGCTTCTTATGTCTTTCTATCCGGACAGTCCTGCCATTCTACTTGTATTGTCTGCCTCTGAGTAGATTAGATTGTCTCACTCTAGCAATTGGCACTATACAAACAGCACGCCTAGGTACTAGAACTAGCACTAGAACTACTAGAACTAGTACTAGCCCTGCGGCGCACGGGACTCAAGCCTCTAGCGCGCCCCATCGCCAAGTTACAACCATCTGCATCTCTCAGCCTTTAGCCACTCGCTTCTCTGACTCTCGCTCTCTGACTCTCGCTCTCTGACTCTCTGGCTCTCTGGACTCTACGGAGTATTGTGTCAGTAGTAAGTATCCTGGCAGAATCTCCAGTACACAATAACTATGAGTGTACATGCTATTCATCTGTACAGGTAGTACAAGGCTTGGGCTAACTCGAGACGGACCCCTGCTAGGTAGCTAGTACTCTCGTATTGCTTAATACGTACGGTACGGAGTAAGTTACGTCCAAATGCACTGAACTTTTATCTAATAACGTAACTAGTGCTAACAGGCTGGAAATATTCGAAATATACAGAATACTCGGACAGCAAAATTACCCGGTAGTATTGACATGACAATACCTGTCTCGCCCGCCTCGTACGATCCAGACTTTCTCCCTGCGCTTCTTAGCTAACTTGTTCGCTCTTAGTTAGTCTTACCCCATAATCCAAAAATCCATCCGTTCTGTGCTTTTTCGCTTTCTCCAGGTCTGACAAGCCTGCCGCGCCGCCACCACCTCTTCTTACTACTACTACTACTACCAGTACTTACGACACTTGCTAGTTGCTACAGCCATCTCCATGCCGCGCCCCTCTCCTTTTGCCAACACCTGACCCCCCTCTCACCAGAAGAATTATCTTACCTTTCCGTCTTCATTTTTCCTTCTTCTCTGACCATCGCCATCTCGTTCGAACCTAAAAATATCCACAGCCTCCAGCTTGCAGAAAAGAGATCAGCAGAGAAGCTGAACCCTCGATTTTCCTCCTGCTTTGTCCTTCGTGGATGCGCTCTTCGGCTCGCCTTCCCGACGTTCGACTTCCTCTCGCGCCACTCGGGCTGATAACCTTTGGAAGTGACGGGCGCACATTTTCTTCTCAGGTACACAACAACCCTCATTCACTCTGTCTGTAATTGCGCCCTGCATTTTTCTTTCGTTCATACAACTAATCTTTTTCCTCTTCGCAGATTCCTCGGGACTCGAAAATGCGTGGCTTCTATGGTGCGCAAGACCAATCGGCGCCTGCTTGCAACTAGAAGCCATTTGCCGTCCATCGCAATATTCCACGATATCACTCGTCGTCGGCTCGTCCTATTTTGAATTCCGACTTCCTTCGTGACAATCGCGGTCCGGATTGTACATCCTACCCCGGTCACGAGACTATAGACCTACCACTTCTGACATAAATTGCACTCACATACAATACAAATTTACATACGTTCGCCACAAGCTCATTACAACACCTCCCATCAGAATCACTCGCGCCCTGGCGAATCCATTGCACAAATTTCTCTACATCGTCGCAGGTCATCGATTGTCTGAGAGCTAGCAAAAGACTTGTACATTTTTTTTTTCTTTTTCATACGTTCGGAATAGAGTACAGAATAGAAATTGCGCGTCGCTGCGTTGACTGGTGAGTTCTGTTCTTCAAGCCTCGGCTGACGCGCTGCTGACAATGTCTAGGGATATTTTCTCACCTTCGGTTACAATATAAGAATCACTGCGTGGTGAAGAAATTGATAGAGTTTAATGTTCTTGCGTTAAAGGTTTGAAGAACATCCCTCGGCGCAATACTCGTTGAGTGATATACGGATCGTTCTTTGATTGAGCTGAGCTGCGATTCCTGTCATTTAAAGCTGGTTCTCTGTTAGGAAAGAGTTTCCAGTTTGAAAACACCACTCATCAATCACGATCTTACGTTCTTTGCTGCGTCTTCTGTCTCGATATCATGACTGCAGGAAGCGATAAACCAGTACCACCTTCCAAAGGTGTGGGCAGCGCCTCCGCAACCAACGCTTCCCTTCGGCTCGAGAAAGGAAGACCTGATATAAGACGGTCCACCCCGGATTCAGAGGCTCTTACCTCTTCTGACGACGAGTTCGAACACCTCCACCAAGTATCCACAGCCCATACCGCCCCTCTGACGAAGCCGGTGCGCCGCACATCCTGGCTGAACGAGGTACCGCAGAATCTTCCCCGCAAGGGCTCGTTGACCCTGACAGGATCTGTGGTTTCTTCTGGCTCCAATCCGTCCACGTCAACTGCCGATCAGTCAGGTTGGAACGCCGCGACTAGCCCCGGTCTTAATAACCCCGTTTCGTGGAGCCACGGAAGCAGCTTCCCCTGGGCCACGGGCATTTGGACCTCTGAGACTAGGAAGGAACCGCCGCCTCGATTGACCGAGTTGAGCCAATCGCCGACGATGCCGACCTCTCAAGCGCCTGGGTCAATTAACGACGACATTCTGAGTCCTACTGCACGGTCCATGGCTGGCGATTCCTCGATTCCGTTTACAATCCCCTTGCATCCCACGCCCAAAACCTATCGGTCACAATCATACTCTGTCGGTCAACTTGATCCGGAGACTATGAATTCGATGTCGGCAAAGATAGGTGCTACAAACCAGTATGTCGGGCCGCGTCCTCGTCCGGGCCTCCAGCATCGCACTTCCAGACCCAGTCTGCTCGAGGATCTGGGCCACGACCCGGCCTTGTTAGGACGCGTGCGAGAGGATGACGCCGACGATGAAGAAACTGGCCACGAAACCAACGATCCCCAAGCGTACACTTCGAGGCAAGCTCGAACCATCGAACAATTGACAAGAGAAAACGCGCTGTTACGACAAGCTGCTCGTTTTGATGGAACCCGTGTAAGGGATCGTGCTGTGTCGTCCGCCTCCGTGAACAGTAATTACTCTCTTCAAGGCGGGCTGCACAATCTGCATCGTATTCAGGGCAGCGTGCCGGAGGAATCCGACTTGGCCGTAGAGGATCTGGATGAGCTCGGCGACATTCCTCCGGGCTACAGTGGACTCCGAAACAGCAGCGGTCGACGACGATTATCCGAACATTCCGCCAATCTCGAAAGACAATTTACCGCACTGGGTTCGCTTGAGAATAGACCCTTGGAGAATCTCAAGCGAGCTCACTGGCAAACTTCTCTCGGCTTTGGCAGTATTGGCGAACTGTCCCAGAGCAGACGCCATTCGTTTGCCGATATTCCTACACGACATGGATCTATCAGCTCAGTCGGTGAGAGCCCGTCTCATTTGGGATCGCGACCGGGTATTCACGATCGAGAGGACGACTTTGCATCTGCTCTCGAAGGGGCTCTTGCAACACCGACCGCAGAAAATCGTAAGTCTCGCCACTTTTCAAATGCCTGAAAATTTATTTTTGGGGGTCGCTGTTGTCTGTTTGAAGAATCAATATGCTGACTACTTCTAGCTTCATTTTATAATCCTCATGACTCACTTCGAAATGAGATGGCTTCTGCTGTACCTCACGCCTATAATATACCTCCAGCATTCGGCCGGGGTCCTTCGGGGCTCGCGCAACCCCATCCGAGCCAGCGATTGTACATTGTGACGTTCAAGTGTCACCGGGCAGATGTCTTCTATATCCAAGAAGATACCGGACTGCAGGTGAAACAAGGCAATCTGGTGATTGTCGAAGCAGATCGCGGTACAGATCTCGGCACCATCCAGCATGTAAACGTCACTTGGCAAGAGGCGAGAGAGCTGAAGGAAAAGTATGCAGAAGAGCATTACAAATGTTTGATGTTGTTTTCGCGCCAAAATCAAAGCGGGGCATCTCAAGCTGTCAATCCCAACGTTGGTGGTCGCAGCGCTGTCGGCGGCATGAGTCCTACTGGAAGCCACGGAACGCACGAGCCGCAGTCCACGGATATCAAACCGAAATTGATTAAGCGACTTGCCCAGAACCACGAAATCATGACTCTTCGGGACAAGGAAGGAAATGAAGCGAAAGCAAAGCGGGTATGTCAACAGAAAGTAGTTGAACATCGCTTGAACATGGAGATTCTTGATGCCGAATTCCAAATGTAAGCTACCCCAGCTCCCCTTGGTTAACTTAGGGTGGTAACTTTTGGACTAACTGGCTTATAGGGATTGGAAAAAGTTGACATTCTACTATTTCGCCGACTCATATATTAACTTCAATTCCTTGGTGACCGATCTGTTCAAAATCTACAAGACTAGAATCTGGATGTCTGCAATCAACCCTGCGTCGTTTGTTACGCCAACCGCAGGCCTTCAGTCTCCAGGAGTTGCCGGTCTAGGTTTCGCTCAGGAAATCCCCACTGAACGTCGAGACGGTCGGCATTTCAATGTACCAGCACACTTATCGCAAGCGAACCCGGCTCCCCGCGATTTCTTAGAACGGGGAGGTGACTTTGGTGGCAATGTTGCCGTTCGCAATGCTTATGTGGACCCTTATCTCGGGTTGCAAGGATTGGGTGCCACTACTCGACCACCACACGATCAAGTTCTTGGTCGAGGAAGCCCATCTCACGACCCATTTTCGCCCATACATCTCAATGGCTACGGCGGTGTCCTTGACACTGTTGGCTCGGACTATCTTAGAGCAGGACCGGCTACCAACAGGCAACGCACCGATGGTCCTCAGGCAGATTGGATCGGAGGGTTTCAAGGTCTATCACTTAATTCGTGATTCCTTGACCTTCTCACCTGATGCCATCTGAGTCTCAATTTCTATGTTTTTCTTGTCTCTTCCTCGTTGTCCATTTCCATTTCCATTCCTTGTTCGTTTCTTTTCTCATTTTGAAGATGTAAAATTGCCCCTAGATTCTTGATTTTCATGTGTTCTTTCCAAGGTAGGTTGAAAAAAGACCTCTACAACCTGTCGCTCCAGATACCTCATAGACTACGGCGAGACCCTTTCACTGTTACTATTATTCTGGTATACCTTGTATGATTTGACCGCGAAGGCAATTGTCAAAATAATGTGTGATAAACTTTACATCGAGTGTGACTGCTGATTTGAAGTTTTCATGCGGATGAAGTCTTTACTATATGCTGATGTTGGCCAAGTTCTGTTTATATACTTAGTTGTGTCTTTACAGGTCATACATAATGTTTTTCATTTGTACAGAGTAGACGACATGAATGCAATCCAAATAACCCTAAACATAAACCATAACCCTAAACAATCGAGAAATCTTATCGATAAGCTGGGCTCAATCAAGAAGAATTGAGCACGTGACTAGAGACACCGCTTTCCGTCGAAAACGAATCTGATTGGCTGTGTGCCGCACAACGATCTCGCCTAAGCCCATTAGCGTCCCACACAGCATTTCCCGTCGCCAAAAGATCTTTTGAGTCTTGGATTTGGCCTCTTTTTCGGTCTTGAGGTTGCGAACTTTCCGACAAATTTACGCCCGACAATCGACAATCCCAAGACGACAAGGTATGTCAAAACATTCGAATCCGTTACATTTGCTATTTACGATATACGTATAACAATTGATCTGACTTCTGACCTGTCCGCCTGATATAGATGGGTGCCTTGAAATACGTGGAAGAGCTTCAGAAGAAGAAGCAGTCTGATGTTCTGCGCTTCTTGTTGCGAGTTCGTTGCTGGGAGGTGAGACTTGACGACCCTTGAATTTTTTCCTTTCTGTGTCTTTAGAACGTCAATATGGAGATTTCTGCTTCATCGGAAACCGGCCGAGGATCATGGGAGAAAAATTGGATAAACAGTCTGGGAATTCGCGGAGGGTTAAAAAACCACGAAAAACCACGGCGATAGCTTTATCTGTTCTCGAAATTCTTCAGGCAGTCTGAAGATTCTTCTTTTTTTCTTCTTCCCTCGGCTCAGGTGGATGTGTGGCACATAGTCGAAATTCAGCAGCAGTCTTGATTCTGCATGGCGTGTCTGCTTGCTTGTCTGCTTGTGTCTTGCTATACACTCGTTGAACTTTGCTGAGAGTGCATTAATATAGCTTCGTCAACTCAATGTGATCCACCGTGCTTCCCGCCCATCGCGCCCCGACAAGGCTCGCCGTCTCGGTTACAAGGCCAAGCAGGGATACGTGATCTACCGTGTCCGTGTCCGTCGTGGAGGCCGCAAGCGACCTGCTCCCAAGGGTGCCACCTACGGTATGAACCTTTCAAATCAATACTCAGAGCATGTAACGAGTGGGATGGTGGCTAATTTGAGTCTTCTTCGTGGTATACAGGCAAACCCACCAACCAGGGTATCAACCAGCTCAAATATCAGCGCTCTCTCAAATCCACCGCCGAAGAGCGTGTTGGCCGTCACGCCGCCAATCTGCGTGTTCTGAACTCGTACTGGATCAACCAGGACTCAACCTACAAATACTACGAAGTTATTCTGGTCGATCCCCAGCACAAGGCTATCCGTCGTGATCCTCGCATCAACTGGATCGTCAAGCCTGTCCACAAGGTAAATCCTCGTCATTTCCCCCCTTTCTTTGGAGACTAGAAGTTAACATTATCTAGCACCGCGAATCCCGTGGTCTTACTGCCACCGGCAAGAAATCCCGTGGTATCAACAAGGGTCACGGCTACACCAAGACCAACGCCGGCCGAAGAAAGACCTGGTTGCGCCACAACACCCAAAGCTACTGGCGTTACCGTTAGACGTGAAATACAGGCGTCTAAATGTGGATTATGGTTGTTATCTGTGGAACTGTGTTGTCTGGTTGTCCTGCACGTATTTAATCAGGTCACTCGGATATTTTTTTTTAGTCGAAAAATGTCAAAACAAGGAAAAGAAAAGCAACCATTTTTATTCTTACTCTATTACGATTTCTCTTTCTAGTTCCGTCGTCTTATGAATGGCATTTTCATTTTATGAATGTCTCGAACTGAGCGAGTTTCTCTTTGCGCTGCCTTGATACTGTGACGAAACTGTAAAGATGTCAAATGCATGGATCCCGCTGCTTGTCATTTTCTGCCAAATCATAATTGTGAAGTAAAGGTCCGGGAGCAGACGGAATATCTGTCATGTCTCACTTTAGACCAATCTTTAAAATAATCTTCAATAATCTTCAATAATCTTCAAGTATTATTTTAATTAAAGATAGATTTTAGCGGCATGTCTTACTTTTGGCAGACGTTGGTAGACCCACTTGGGAACCCTACCTAAATCAACAGGTCTAACTACTTCATGACTTCCTCCAAGTACGTCTAACGACGACATTCTTGTCGCCAACTTAATCAAGATATTCTCGTCGTGCCAGCTAAGTTATTCATTCTCTTGGAGAAAAGTAGCGGAGCCACAATCTCGTTGCGCTCCTTGTCTCAGATTCTTCGTCCTGGGCCGGTTCCCCCTTCGTTTAACACCATTCATCTTACTATACTATACTACTTGACCAGAATCGATTCGATCTCGTTACAGCCCGTTCCTGTGGACTGACTACCTGGACGATCGACTGGAAACGCTCGTTCAGAGGTCGAATTATTGTTATACGAGAAACATCGAATACAAAATCCTCTAAAATCAATCATACTTGCATGCGTCGTCCGTCCACATGCCGCTGCGGCCTTCTCGAATCCCACCGACCACCTCGTCGTCGACCTCAAACACTACTGCGCAACACTCTCATCGTTCGCCGATCAACGACGATCGAGCGGCGCTCATCGCATTAGACTACAATGTTCCGATTCTAACTCCATCAGCCGGTCCCGCATCGTCAACCAATGTCTCGCCGACGTCGCGAACTCGACGACGCCCGCACGCTCGATCAGTCAGCCAACCTTTTCCTTCGCTGACGAATTCGAGTTCGCCTCGAAAGACAGAGAAGAAACTCACAAGGAAGGACTTTGGACTCGGCTATGATTTTGACGACGATGACGACGACGACGATGATGACGATTATGACCATTACGGCCATCATGTCTCTGCCAGTGGTGGACTGGATCAGACACGCATTGCTGCAAGTGATATGGTAACAGGGAGATGTCTAACATGCAATTCACTATGTCGTTGGCCAAGCCACGTACAAACATTTAGATGTACCAAGTGTCAGACGGTGAATGACCTGGAACCTTGTCCTCTGACAGACGACACTTTGCGACGTCGTCGTGAAGAACCCGATGATGATCGTCCGCCGCCACCACCAAAAGATGATGCAACTGAGCTACCACCCGGTATGTCTGAGGTTCCCCTTGCCCTTATTTAGGTGTATCTTCTAACGATAAGAATATAGCTCCCGTATCAATTGACGAAACAAGGCGGATCATTAGGACTTGTCTGCTCAGGTTCTTGCGAAGTCGTTTATCTGCAGCTCGACGTCCTAGAGATGAAAAGCCGGAGCAGCAGCAGCACGAGGATGGCAACAGACGAGAAAAGGTCCATACTACTGAAAAGCAACCCAGGCCCTGGGACTTACCACCGGATTTCAACGATGCTAAATTTCTTCTACCTCCATCTGAGAGATCCGGTCATCCAGAACGCAGCGATGGTCGAGGACGAGTTCGTTCAAGCTCAGATACACCCCCGCCATCAATAAGAGCAAATGAAATGCCATCCAGAGGCCGGAGGAACTCACCCTTACGCGTGGGTACTCAGCCTGCAGCAGACGCGAAGGAACGTGAGGAGAAACGACCGACGATCTTTCGACCTTTGGAGGAATACATCATTCGAGCATTTGCTGGTTGCGATTGCCTCAACAATTCTTTCATGACTGCCAGTGCGCTTCGTTCCATGTCGAACGCCGGAGAGATCGAATCGCGCAGACATCCTGCCCCTACTGTCGAAAAAGATAACGTACCATCAGCGATGCCCCCGCCGACGACGACAACAACAAGTCCATCCCCAGATACGACCATGCTTGCTGAGATCGATCCGAAAATGTTACTACTAGGCGATCTGGGCGAAAATTCGTCCTGGTGGATGGGTGGTCGACCGCGTCGTCAAGATGCTAAAGATGCAGGCGCTTCGAAGCGAGAGCGGGAAAGATCACCTACAAAGCCCAAATCTGTGGTGACGACAAAGTCGCCGCGGATAGACTGGGATGCAGTTGCTGAATGGTATCACATGGTGCAGCACGTGGGAGAAAAATGGAGGGAACTATGGAACGAGCTCGTGTTAGACGAGAAGAAGAGGTCCGACGGTCGTACCGGTCAACCCATGTCTGAGGCAACGGTAGATATCAGTATGATTGAAAGAGAAATAGCCGAAGCACGGATTCATACCCGGAAGACTCTAATGAAGGCTACTGAGAATCTACTGAAGCGTCCACGTCGTCCGCTGCGTCGGCCTGAACATGCCAGATTCCTGTTTATTATACTGGCGAATCCTCAGCTCGGTCATAGACGTAGTGAATCTAGCTCGAGAAAGAATCACCTCACGCCAGATACCGTGCCAGACGATTACAAATCGATTCCAAACTTCAGCAGACGACACGGTTCGACTGAACAGAGGCCTCCAGCGGAATCCAGCAGACGAACGCACACGGGCAGCGTCTGCCATCACGCTGGAATACTCAAACGAGTGCTGGGAATACTGGCCAATCTGTCGAACGACTGTCATCACTATGTGGTTGGCTGGATGGCACGATTATCAAAGAGTCACTTTGAGACGCTTGTCGGCCTCGTTGGTCGGTTTGTTACCTACAGATTGAGCAGACAGCACGGTCGTCAACGTAGCGATTCCGGTCAAGTAATCAGTGGGCTAGTACCGAACATACCGGGAGGTATTGAAAGCTCACCTGTGCATCTTCACGCCGTTTTGCATGAATCGCGGCAGTCAAATCATGAAAAGGAAGAAAGTAATCGCCGTCGACTTGTATACAATACTGAAGATTGGCAACTCCGAGCAGCCGCGCGAGTCATGGCTTTACTATTCTCCGCGAACAGTCACACCCTGAATTCGGCACACAAGCGCGAGGCTATTCTGCCTCAAGATCACAGCCCTTCTACAGCACCTATCGTTTCTCAACAGAAACGAAACGGCTCGATGATTGTCCCCTTGAACACATTCTACAATACTTTACTGGACTTTACGGATCTGGTTTCGGATTTCGAGGCGTGGGAATCTCGCACCGCCAAGTTTTCGTTCTGTCAATACCCCTTTTTCTTGAGCATCGCCGCAAAAAGCAGGATCTTGGCGCACGATGCCCGTCGTCAGATGAATATCAAGGCTCGCGAGGCATTCTTGGATAGTATATTGAATCGCAAGGACGTTAGTCAGTATCTCAACCTGAAAGTCCGTCGAGACTGTCTTGTAGAAGACAGTTTGAGGGGGGTTAGTGAAGTTGTGGGGGCTGGGTCGGAAGACATCAAGAAGAGCCTTCGTATTGAGTTTATTGGTGAAGAAGGTATTGACGCTGGAGGTCTACGCAAGGAGTGGTTTTTGCTTCTTGTTCGGGAGGTTTTTGACCCCAACCACGGTACGTTTGTCCATTCAGAGAAAATGTTTTCCTATTGATGAGATTGTCTGACAAGATTTGACTGTACTAGGCCTCTTTGTGTACGATAACGATTCTCAATACTGCTACTTCAACCCGTATTGCTTTGAATCCTCGGAGCAATTCTATCTGGTGGGGGTGCTTCTTGGCCTTGCAATCTACAATTCTACAATTCTGGATATTGCGCTGCCTCCTTTTGCTTTCAAAAAGCTCATGGCTGCTGCACCATCGACCAGTATACCGGCCACTGGGCAGCGACAGTCGTATACATCTTCGTTAGACGATCTAGCCGAGTTTCGCCCGGCCTTGGCCAAGGGATTACGAGCACTACTTGAGTTTGATGGCGACGTGCAAGAAACTTTCTATCAAGAGTTTGTAGTTGAAGTTGACAAGTATGGAGAACGTGTTAAAATACCACTTTGTCCCCACGGTGATAAGAAACCCGTCACGAATGCGAATCGGCACGAATTCGTCAGCTTGTACGTTCAATATCTCCTTGATACGGCTATTCAGCGACAATTCGAGCCGTTCAAGCGAGGGTTTTTCACGGTTTGCGGTGGGAATGCGCTTGCGTTGTTTCGTCCGGAGGAAATCGAGTTGATGGTTCGCGGGTCCGATGAGCCTTTGGACGTACCCACGCTTCGAGCAGTGGCTACGTACGAGAATTGGCCCAAGAAACCAGTCCCGACAACCAAGGGTCCGTCTCCGAGCCGCAATGGGATGCCAGTACCCGAACGCAACGAAGCAACGACGACGAACCAATCTCACACCACAGATACGGAACCAACTAATCCAATCGTGACGTGGTTCTGGGACTCGCTGGCTCGAGCAACCCCGTCGAATCAGCGAAAACTCCTCTCCTTCGTTACGGGCAGCGATCGTATCCCCGCGACGGGTGCGGCGAGTCTCAGTATTCGTATCGCGTTTCTCGGAGACGATCCTTCTAGATATCCCATTGCGCATACCTGTTTCAATAAACTGGGATTTTATCAGTACGAGTCACGACAGAGATTGGAGAGGATGCTTTGGGATGCAGTTTGGAATAGTGAAGGGTTCGGATTGAAGTGATCCAGCCCATGCGTCGTCCTTAGGTACTCTGATAGGAGATGTTCATTCCCTTGCAAACGCGACTTGTCATGCCGCAGGCCCAGCGA
This sequence comes from Talaromyces borbonicus, assembly GCA_002916415.1. Taxonomy (NCBI): domain Eukaryota; kingdom Fungi; phylum Ascomycota; class Eurotiomycetes; order Eurotiales; family Trichocomaceae; genus Talaromyces; species Talaromyces borbonicus. The sequence goes on along the minus strand of NBSA01000028.1, from coordinate 1,275,622 downwards.
AATCCGTCTACTCTACGAAATAATGAAATAGATTTTCGCTATCTATCTAGGTATCTAGACCTAGGTATACTTTTTTGTTAAATTTTTACATTTGTCAAAACACCGATATTTTTGCATTACCGTATCATTTCACGACGTACCTGTACCTAGGTAAGGTTAGATGAATAGGTAGAAAAAAGAAAAGAGAAAATATGCGTCTCGTGATCAGGCCAAAATTAGTTTGACCTATGCATGGCTAGGTACATGGCTGCGTGGCTGCATCAGCAAAAATTATTGCGGTGAACCAAAGAGTCGGAATTTCCTACCTAGGTAACTTATAGAAGTACTTAGGGACTCAGGCAGTGAATTCTCTGGCATACCTTGGCTACAGGTAATAGTCAAGGTATGAGAAGCTAGACTTCTAACATTTTAGGTACGAGATTGAAGCGCCTGCACTCGACTATAATTCAATTGCAGCAATTTTGCACTGGCTGGACAATGACTTATTAACTCTTATGCTTCTCCACAGGTTAAGTTCTAGTACTTACTACCTAGGTAGACGTTAATTGGTAAATGCCTAGGTAGGTACTAAGATCTAAAATGCGGAGAACCTAGGTATCTGGGGAGTCTCGATCCATCTAAAAAAGTTGTCTACTTTATACCAGGACAAGGAGACTCCAGATTCGAGATAGGCCTGTGGCTTGCCTCACCGCTGCTTCCAAGGTTCGCCTGGGGTAATTCTACCTACCTAGGTACGGAGGAGTACTGGGGTAAGTCAATTGCAGATTGTCTCTGGTCTCGATCCTTTGTCAATAACAAAGCCAGTGCAGACTTAATGTCATTCAAAAATTTCCTACTGATTTTGACGGAAGAAAGTATTATGTACCTATCTATGTACTCCGTACGCTCTTGCTGTGCCTTCGGCGATACTACTGTAGTAGCCTAGATTAAGACAAAGTCCAGCCGCAAATATCCGGATAGAAAAAGAATACCAATCATTTATCACAAATCAGTGCATATGAGACCAGTATCGTTTCAGATCAAATTCTGCATGTTCAAAAAAATTTTAAGGATAGGTATCTATCTAACCAGAGAGGTAGAGGATTGTTGTGGCTTGCCAAAGCCACGCAGATAAAATAAGACGAGTGCGGAGTAGTTACGTACTCCCTAGATGTAGAGTACTTGGTTCTTACGAATCGTCCAATTTCCGAGAGAGGCTGTGGAGGCTACCTAAGGAGGAGGCTTAGGTTGGGTCTAGTGGAGCTGGCAAGCGACACTTACGGAAATTATAGCCTACAAAGTCAACTACGGAGACTGACTACAGACTACAGTTCAGAGTTCATCAGGAAGAATGATAATCACACGTAAGCATAACCTTGGTATAGCCTTGTCAATCCACATAGCGAGTGTCGAATTAACAAATAGCTTCATAAAAGCATCACCGTAGCAGAATTGAAATCAATCCAAATACATGCCGTGGGAATAAAAAGAAGGACCGAAGACCGAACAAAGGCCGAAGTTTTGGGCCGGTGCGCCGTAATATGTACACCGAATGAAAGACATGAAGAGAGAGAAAAAGAATATCGACATCGAGACATCAACGTCTACGCCTTGATACAGTATTCGTAGCCCAGCCACAAATTCGTACAGGCTGTGTTGAGACCTGGATTCCAGTCCAGGAATTGACTAGAAGATACACCTGTGTCTTGCTCAACTTCTTGACAATAGTCACCAGACACAACCAGGATGTATGCCTGGCAGTTCGGTACGGCTCCTGGGTACTTGGGACCGGTGAGCGGTGCGGAAGACGAACCATCAGATCCAGAAGTAGATGAAGTAGATGAAGTAGATGAAGTAGATGAAGTGGATGAAGCAGGTGGCGGGGGTGCGGCAGGTGTATTTGTCGCTTGGACGGCTGGAGCGGCTGAAGTCGCAGGAATTTGAGCAGGAGCAGTGGTGGTGGCAGCGGGAGGAGGAGGAGGAGGAGGAGCAGCAGCAGCAGTGGTGACAGCGGGAGGGGGAGGGGGGGGAGCAGTAGTGGTGGCAGCAGGAGGAGCAGCAGCAGGAGTAGTGGTTGAACTGGATGACCCGCCGGTGTTTCCAGACTGGAAAGAACCGACTGCTTGATTCAACGTGGCGATGACACCCTCACTGCATGACGTTCTACCAGTGGCCCATCCGATGAGACGATTGGCAACATCAGATGCGTAGCAATGGGTAGCAATGCCGGCACCCAAGTTGCCGTTGCTGCTGACAGACCCTGAATTGTACATGCGGGCGGCGGTGTAATATTGCACTCCGTCGGTTCCCTTGCTATCCGCACTGGCTAGAAGTTGCTTCAGACCAGCTCCCCCTGATGTGCCTTCAGTGCCGTCTTTGATCATCTGGTTAATCTGGCTTGTGGGGCATGGGGTTTGGACATTTCCACCATCGTTGCAAGTCCCCGTGCCATCGTGGTCCTGCATCAAGCCTGGGTTGCGAACGCCGTAGTTCGTGGTAGGTGCTCGAACACAGCCCTGGCTCTCTTGCATGACAATAGCGAGAATGAATCGGGCGTCAACGCCACTGGATGCCGATACTGATTTGATGGCGTCGTGAATATCGTTGGTCTCATCGTCGGAATTGTTAGGAACGTTGAATTGAGCGCAAGAACTTGACATAGTAGCTTTGTTGGCTTCGAACATGTCTTCAAAGGATGAAACCCAATTGTCGATAGCGGGCCAACCAGCAGAAGTGGAACCATCGCCTCCAAAGACAGTATAGGCGGAGGCAGCTTCGCGAGTTTCCAAAGAGTGAGTGTTATCTGCAACAGCAGCAGCATTGGAGAGAAAGGACGGGAGCGGAGCTCCGAAAATGAGTGCGGGGAGGCTGCCAGCAGCCAGGATCTGAAGATACCAGTCAGTTATGATTTTGATACAGTGTTGGTCAGATAGGGTAGACTCCGTAGAGTGATCGTCAGTGTATACTTACAAAAGGAATGACAAACATGATGTTTGAAAAAGACGCACGAAAAGGAATGTGGGAGGGAATGGAAGAAGTCTCGCTTGCTTACCAGAAGGAAGAAGAAAAAAGGAAGAAGGAATAAGTGCAGCGGGCGCGAGGAAGAATTTATCAGTTGCCCTGAGCCTGTCTCTCTGCCCTCCAACGAGCCCCATTTTCGGCTACTTTACCGTAGCATGACTCCACGGGCGAATCAACCATCACGCCTTTTTCGCTCAATAGTAAAATGAGTCCACCTGTCCAGCCTCGATGAAACATGTTAGTTCACGGCGAGCCACTCCGTATGCGTCTAGATGGAGAATTTCCTTAATTTCAGCCAGGGCATGGACTCTGTTTCGAATCTTTCGATTTGCTACCAGAGGAGATCGCTTCGTCCATTCGCCGATCTAGCCAGGGGCAAGCCAATTGCAGCGAGCACGCCAGGGACGGGCGTGTCGGATGAAACAACGGCCAGGGGATTGGGAGCAACTAGCCTAAGCGTGCCGCTCCAGTCGCTGGCCAGCATAAGTCAAAGACACCACAAACTAGTGCCTGTGGTTCCCCCTTTGGTTCCCCGCAATGCAGTGATTGGGCTGGAGATGAGATCGAAAATTGTGAGCGAGACAAATTTGATCCAATGTGCAGTCACTGTCCACGCGAAGTCTTACTTTACAAGAGAGAGTCACGATCGCGGAGAGATGAGAAGAAAAAAATGAGACTATTTTGAAGACCAAAAATGATCAAAAATGATCCAACATAATTTTGAGGTTGCTTACGGTTTACGGATTAGTCAGTCAGTGTGATTTCTCATTTCTACAAGGACCGCACTTGAGGAAGGAGCGCTCTAACCTCTTTCCTCTTTCGTCTTTCGGGTTGGGATTTAAGACACGACTCACTCAGCCTCACCCTGTCTGAGCCACACCGGCTTAGATAATCATCCTCGTGGCTGAGACCGAGGCATTTATCCATTGCCTTAACTTAGTTAACCAGTTGACCAGTTGACTAGTTGACTAGTTACACGAGATCTTGGACGATCAGAAGGGATATGGAGGAGAGACGACTCCCAGCCTCGATGTATACAGTTGCAGTACGATAATTGCATGTAAATTCTTCGTACTACATATCATTTTGCGCGTACTTACCTCTCTACCTGGTCCTACTTGGCGATTTGAGGAGGCGGGTGAGTTCTATTACTCCTTGCCTGCTTGCCTGCTTGGAGACACCGAATTTTCTCGGCCATCGCGGGTGGTTGCGCCAGGAGGTCCGATGTCCGATAAGATTGTTGTTTGTCACATCTCAGTCCAGAACTGTCACCTCGACTCAGAACTCTTCACTTTTCCCCATCTAATCCTAGATTTGCCACCGCAGAAACATGGCAATCATCCAGATCGGTCGACGAACGCGACGGAATATGAAGTGTCATCCGTGGCTTACAGTGTGTCGCTGTTGACCGAAAGACACGCCAATGCTAGCAGGGATTTCCTTCTGACTTATTTTCTTTGATAGTTGTTGTCTGTTTTTGAACTTGAAATTTTCACCAGTCTTGGTAAATGTATTTACCACTGTGAAGCTTATTTCGCAGCAATACGGAGTATAAAATTGAAAATTACCTAAATTTGGGCTAGGTACGGTACCGGTAAGTTTGAATGTTACCGGTACATTTTTCTTTTTTTCCTGGCCATACCAAGAGATCCGAGATCAGCAGTCCGTTCGGTGAACATTACTACGTTGTAAATATCCAAAAGTAAGAGATTGAGAGATTGGAAATTGGAATTGATTATCAATGAAGATTGTCTATATAATGGGAGTCTCTTCAATGAATCATTGCAACTCGTCTCCTAAGAAGCAATTCGCAGTCAGTAGATATATCTCTCTATTGTCAGTTTCTGTGCCCCTCAGCAAACAGCCATTACCCCTCAGGTTAGTTTGTCCTATGTTCGCTGGCAAGACTTTTTTTATTGTTATTTGCCCAGACCCTTTTGACTAGTTTTTAGTTAGTAGTATATACTCCGTAGTATACTCCATAGTATACTCCGTAGTAATTCTTTTATTTGTTGTCTCCCCCCACTTTCCACTTTCTCTCTGTTCAGAGCGGGGATGCTCCTTCCTGCGCTGCCCTGCTTTACCCTACCAGCCAGACCACGCCTGACATCACCAGTCGCTGCTTCCCTATTTGCTCGGCTTCGCTGGCGTTCGTTGCTTTTCTTCTCCCTCACTTTTTTTCTCTTCTCTTCTTCTTCTTTTCATCTCTCTTCCTCCATCTTCATCTTCTTCTCCATCCTCATCATATTGCTCACCATCCACCTCGATAGATCTCCCGCTTCATAGACATTGTCTTTGTTTATCTCTGATCTCATATATATCTCGCAAAGATGGCCTCCATTCCCAAGACCATGAAGGCTCTTCAGTAAGTCGCCCAACCTCTGTCGACCATCGTTCAATTGCATCCCAGCACTCGATCGATGGATTCTTTCCGAATATATATATCTCTTTGGATAATCACTGATCCTTCTTGCAGATACTCGAAGCCAGAGCACTTCGGTATTGTCGAGGTTCCCGTGCCTACCCTTCGTGAGAACGATGTTCTGGTATGTCTTCCATTTCCCACGGAACTTCTTCTGTGCCCGCCTCGTTATACCTGGAGATGGGCTTTGCTCATGCTTTCTCAATTCATAGCTCAAAGTCAAAGCTTGTGGTGTTTGTGGAACCGACTTGCACATCCACGAGGGTGAATTTTTGGCAAAGGTATGCTGCGATTCCGATTTTTGAGCGAATCCGAGTGTTGACTAAGTTGCGCAAAAGTTCCCTCTTATCCCTGGTATGTTTTCTTTTCCCGCTTCTCCCCACCTGACAATCATTGACATACTGCATAGGTCACGAAACCGTCGGTGTGGTCGCTGCTGTTGGACCCAAGGTCAAAGGCTTCGAAATCGGAGACCGTGTTGTTGCTGACAACTCCGAACTCTGCGGTGAATGTTTCTACTGCCGCCGTGGTGAGGAATTGCTCTGCGAGCACTTCGAAGCTCACGGTGTGACCATGAACGGTGGCTTCGCTGAGTACTGCGCATATCCCGGTAAGTACCCAACAAGTTGCCATCTCTTTTTAATGATCAACCTGCTAACCATTTTCAGCCGGTCGTGTGTTCAAGATCCAACATCTTAGCGATGTCGATGCCACCCTCCTCGAGCCCGCTTCTTGTGCGGCCCATGGTCTTGACAAGATTGCCCCCAAGATGGGCTCCTCCGTGCTCATGTTCGGTGCCGGCCCCACCGGTCTCGTTCTCTCTCAGATGCTGCGCCAGAATGGTGGCTGCCACGTTGTTGTTGCTGCCCCCGAAGGTCTGAAGATGGAGTTGGCCAAGAAACTTGGCGCTGGTGACGAATACATTGCTCTCTCGCGTTCCAACCCTGAGGTTCAATTCCAGAAACTCAAGAGCGAGAACCCTTACGGATTCGACATTGTCGTGGAGGCCACCGGCAGCGTCAAGATTCTGGAGGACGCCATCAACTATGTCCGCCGAGGTGGAAAGCTCGTTGTGTATGGTGTTTACGCCAACAAGGACCGTGTCTCCTGGCCTCCTAGCAAGATCTGTAAGTTTGAACTCCTTTTTCTTCTTGGTATACACCTCTGACATAATGAATAGTTGGTGACGAAATCACCATTCTCGGTTCCTTCTCTGAAACCTACAAATTCCCCGCTGCTATCGACTACCTCGACCGCGGAAAGGTCAAGGTCAGCGGCATCGTCAACAAGACATTCAAGCTCGAGCAGTGGGCCGAATGTTTGGAGGCCATGCGCAACAAGAGCGCAATCAAGGCTGCTATCACTTTTGACTAGACATCTTGCACAGTCATCGTCTTGTTATCGTATTGGACGAGTCATGTCGAAGTCTGAAATGTCATCCAGATTTTGGAAACTGTTGATAATACGAGATATGAAAGATTATGAGAAATGAAAATAAAAATTTGATTAGAATCAGTTTCTGAGATAAAGATGTAAGAATAAACAAGTAATCAGGGAGGGGTTGATGTTTATATGAGGGCGAGTTGAGTACCTTGGGACGTTAGAGCATCACGATGATGGCATTGATTTGTTGGCCTGAGGCCCACAAGCTCCATCCGTCTTTACTGCTGCTGCATCTCTTGCTCCTGCGGTACTCAATCCATAAACCATAGCATTGTTCACTTCTCTCGACACCGCCAGCTTCTTTATTCCGATACAGATCAAGCAGCGAATTTCGAAAATGGTCAAACCTCTTTCCTTCAAAGGCGACAAAAAGATCAAAAAGCGCAAACATCGCGATGTCGAAGACTCTTCTGTGCGACCCTCCGCCAACTCTACCGATGCGGTGGCCACACAACAACATCAAGATCAATTATCAGCAGCCGGCGAAGACGATCAGAATTGGGTCTCTGCCGATGTACCAGGAGATATTAATGGTCCCGTCGTGATTGTTCTGCCCACTTCGCCCGTTCCGACCTGTATAGCCTGCGATGCCAACGGCGCGGTATTCGCGAGCGAGCTGGAAAATACTATTGATAACAACCCGCGAACTGCCGAACCGCACGATGTACGACAAGTTTGGGTTGCGACGAGAGTGGCGGGTACGGAAGGTCTTAGTTTTAAGGGTCATCATGGACGGTTAGTTGTTGGTCTCTGCATTCACGGATTCGTTCCTTCTCCATTCTCCATAAACTTGATTTGGTGCTGCTATCTAGTAATCGTTGGTTACTGATTACTGATTATTTGCAGATATTTGAGCTGTGACAAGTACGGAATCTTGAGCGCCACAGCTTCTGCGATTTCGCCCTTTGAAATGTTCGTCGCCATCTCTGCACCGGATGCATCTGGCATGATGGCGTTGCAGACGCAAAGCGGAAGGGGAGGCAGAGGGGGAAGCAGCGACGACCAGACCGAGTCTTCGTCCGATACCTTCATCACTATATCCGAGAAATCAGGTGGAGAGACCAGTAACAACAGTAAAAAAATCGATATTCGCGGCGACGCAACATCAATCACGTTTTCATCGACGTTACGTATTCGAATGCAGGCGCGCTTCAAGCCCAAATTGAAGGCGTCAAAGGAAAATAAAGCGAAAGAGAAAATCTCGAGAAAGGAGCTCGAAGCGACTGTTGGAAGAAGATTGGAAGATCACGAAGTGAAAAGACTGAAAAGGGCAAAGCGCGAAGGCAATTATTACGAAGAAGTGTTGGATGTAAGGGTGAAAGGGAAACACGACAAGTTTGCATCGTGACGAGGTTTTACGTTCTAAACAAGATTTATTTCCTGATACTGGGATGTTAAAGCCTGACTACTAAGGCATGGAAGGCATGGATTGAAATTCAGATGCAGAAGTGCTACAGCTCAATTTCCTCCTCTGTATGGTTGTCGCCTGCGGATACAAGCGAGACCTCGGTCCATGCATCAAACGTGCCGTGCAGAGCTGCACGGTAAGCTTGGAGACGCGCCCGATATGCCTTACTGCTCTTTCCCGCCGATTCATCCACCAGGTCAGACACAGTTTGTTGGCTTTCGTTCTCCGCGTCTGCCGAAGTCATGGACTCAGTCTCTATACGCATCTTCTCATCATCAAAACGAGGTACGGAGCTACCAGTCGGTGTCTCTTCACCGCTCTCTTCTATAGAGTCCTGTCTCGTCGAGGATGAATCTGTCGTGCGACGAGACTCTTGAGAGTCCGCCTGCATCAATACCCTTTTACTGTCCTGTGGCATCGGCCCAATCTCAAACTTCACCTTATCCCCCATGGCCTGTAAGTGAAGCCTGGCTTCACGCATAATATTGTAGCGAGCTCTCTTCGGAATCCGTTCTGGTGGTGTTCCTTCTCTTGGACCACCGCGCATACGACGATCGTGGAAAAACTCTTTACCCGAACAGAGGTCACCGAAGAGCTCTTCCATTGACACTGATTCATTCCAGCGTCCCTCATCAACGGTGCAAGGGAATACGTCTCGGGGTTTAAAAGCCTGCACAAGCTCGCGGAGTTCCGCATAGGAAGAGTGGCGCGAATAGGGAAAGGTCTTTTTGTTTTCCGTCTCTCAGATCAGCATTCTGCTAGCATCGAGACTCGTGTATTTATTCTGGAGACAATATGTCAAAAAACTTACTATATAATTCTGACGTGAAGACTGTTCCTCGGGAAGCGAAGTTGAATTTGACACATCTTTCGTCCTACTAAGCATAAAAGCAAGATCCTTAAGAGGAATCTCCGCGGTATCCGAAAGCCGCAAATCGTCCAGCGAAAGCGTCCTCTGCGTCGACGCAAAGGCTAATTTGAGTAAATGCTTCGTTTTCTTCAGGGCTGACTCGTCGGTAATGTGTTCGGATAACAGTCGCTCAAGTTTGGTGAGAGTTAATTGATCAGGTAATTCCAGCTCGTGGAGTTGGTATAAATCTCCTTTCCCGCCTCCAGCTCCGAGTTCGGGAACTTCTATACCGGATTTATGATCCCGCGTGACGATCGGGGTGATGTATACTACTGACTTCTTCTTGGTCTTCATGGTCGAGCAGAACATTCCTGGTTCGCAGCTGTGAATCTGTGCCGAGTCGTCTGGGGTCAAACATCCCGGCACAAAGTCATTTCCTAAATGAAACCCACAGAGAAAGGTACTCGTATCGAAGCCGTTTGGTGTGTCTTTGCCACGATGCGCAAGGGATTTATATAATCCGTACTGATATCTATCGACGTGAATCTATCACTTATTTAGCTTGTTGAAAAGAAGGAAAAGAGCTCGCTAGTCGTTATTCTTTGGGGTTGCGAGGAGGATTTACCTTTGAGTCAAGAAAATTGGATAATGCTTGCCAGACCTCTTCGTAACCGAATGTCCAAGCTCGAAAATAAAACATAGTATCTTTGGGATACCTGGCAATTTTCTCTAAAAGTTCCTTGATTCCAGCTGCTTTCGAGGGAAAATTTCGATAGATGTTGGACTTTACTGCAAAGGTCGTGTCGAGGTAAATATTGTCGAGAGTCTTGAGACCACAGGTATAAGGGATCAGAACTGGATGCCGAGTGAGAGAGCTCATCCACCAAGATTCCGCTTCATGGATTACTTGTTAGCGAGGTTTTCATGAAATAGCGACGGCCAGGAATGTGAGGTCAAGCTTGAAGAAGAAGAAGAAGAAGAAGGGAAATACCTCTGATGTCTCCAGTGTAGAGCACTGCACGGTCTTCGCCTTCAATTAGAAACATCACTGCGCCAGCGCAGTGGTTAGCATCTAAAAGAGTCACACGGATGCGCTGTAATGGAGTGAGCCCGATTTCCGTAGGAGTATTAAGGGGTATGGGTCGCTGATAGGTAGTCAGTGACACTGGCAAGTACATATAAATGTATAGAAACAAAAGACGACGTGCAACAGACCAAGATCTTCGCAAGATGTCCATAATGCTGCTTTCTAGCTTCTAGGATGCCCTTGGAAAAGTTCATGCGATGGGGGTATTTTTCCAGTCGCAACAGCAGCTACATACAGGCAGTTAGCACAGAATATTAATTGAAACACACAGTAATTTCGATCTTACCTCTCTCGTCACAGCTGAGCAGTAGATGAAAGGTGATCGGAACGATTCCAGTCCTTGCAAATGGTCGCTGTGAACATGACTAAGAAAACAAGCCAATGGAGCGGGCTTGTCTGGCACTTTGCGGAAGTAGTCGACTGCAGCATAATAAGTGACATGATCTTGATACTCTCTGTGTCTGATTCATTGGGTAGATGATGATGATGTATGATAGCATCACATACTTCTTATATTTGGGAATTCTAATGAGAACATGTAAGTGATTTTTCAGCTTTTCTATAGAGAATTGACAGCTTACCTCGAACAATGCCATTGAATGTCGACATTCTTCAATTGGTGCTACTTTCATCTTGAAGTCGTGGGTGTTGAGGTCGAAAAGAAGTTCCAAAATTACCAACATTTATGTGGTACGATACCTGTATATTACGATCGTAGTAACGTATGCTTAGTCACCCATCGATAGATCCGAGTCTATTTCTACCACGACTATTTTCGAACAGATTCTTATTCGTATCAATTTGTTTAAATTACTGTCAACACTGGGAATCAGGCCCTATATACCGAACCAAGTCCTCTCCCATAAGACGGCTCCATTTTGGTGCAGTTGGTTCTTTTTTCCGGTTTACAATTACTTGAGTGGTCATTGATTGAAAAAGTTTAGCAGAATAAAGACTCGCCAAGTGGAATCCGATGTTGGATCAAGGAACGAAGAATCTTCCCTCAAAGCCTCAACACTTGGAGAACTATCAATCACGGAACTAGCGTTCATCCGGGTTTAAAGTAAATTACGTGGTTTATATATGGGATCGTAGGCTGACTCCGTAGCTGGCTACAGCTGGCTCGTCAGCTTGCTCTTCAGCTTGCTCCTCAGCTTGCTCTTCAGCTTGCTCCTCAGCTTGCTCTTCAGCTTGCTCCTCAGCTTGCTCTTCAGCTTGCTCTTCAGCTTGCTCCGGCCTGCTCCAGCTTACCCGTGAGCTGACTCAACAGCTGGCTTGTCAGCTGGCCCGTAGCTGGCTCCCGAGCTGGCTCGTCACGTATCTAACGAATGAAGAATGAAGCACTAGCACGTTCTCAATTTTACTCCGGGTCTGAGTTGGAATTCTTCGACCGAGAATAGGTAGTGAATTACATACCTAGGTATGCGGGGAATAGAAACCACCTATCCATATGAATGCAACCTTGGAATAACCCTGCAGGGTGGTGTCATCCTGTCACCTCCATGTATACCTAGGTAGATTGCCCACTTACAGGACGGAAGAAACCTCCAGGGCTGAGTCCACATATTCATCCCAGCGCTAGTAAGGGTATATATATATTTACATTTCCACTCATCTCGGCGACGCTCTTCTTGTTCTCAAATCCTTGGAACTTTAACCAATTCTTTGACATACTTCTCACTCTCAAGGTTATTTTATTGAGATTTATTTTCGAGACCTAAGACGGCCAAGGAAGCAAGATGCAACTTAAATACATCATTGCAATTTGTCTCACTTACGTACTTTGTGACGCCCAATCGACGATGTGTCAAAAGGCTGGAGGAATTTGCGTCCGTTGCCCTTCCTGCACCGGCCCCGGCCAGGTATGATATTTTTAAAGCTCAAGGAAGCTAGATAACTAATTTGTCATGGATAGAATGGCTACACTTGCTCTATTGGCGATTACGTGGGTTTATATGGCTAGTATGACTAGTTCATGGCTAGTACTAATTATATTGATGAACAGAGTTGCGAACCTGACTCAGGGCTGGCGATGGAGGTCTAACCGGGACCGAGTTTTATTGTATCGCCTGCAGGGATCTTGATTGCTATTAGGGTGGAAGGCAAAGACATCGTCATTAAGGTTGAGATGGCAAGCAGAAAACTTAGTAGGGATACAGGTGTTGTTGAAGGCATCCCATTTTATCGTGTCCACTGGACTTAGGTTAGACTTTATGGGACTAAAGTGTGTAGTTAAAGCTCGTATATTGTCATCAAATTATACAAGCGCCTGCTTTGAGTATCTTTTCTCGCGATTATTGGCGTCCTGCAGCTCTTAATCTCAATTTCACCAACACAGCCTGGGCCAGATTCATACTATGTCTGATTCTGATACTGGAAGTTCGTCGCGGATGTGAAGCACCATAGTCTGTTCGGATATTTCTCGACAAGGCCTGGCCCGGATGGACGTCATGTATTGCTTGTTAAGCATTGGTTTGGATTTTGGGATACGAGGATTGGTAGGGAGAATGGTAGGAAGTTCATGGTTGCCGAGCACAGGGAGAGAGGAGTTGCGTGGGAGTTTATTAAGGATGGCTAGGAGGTAGGTAGTAAAATCAAAAGAACTAGGTACTTGGCGAACTTTTCTTCGCACAATATAACGCTTGTGCACTGTACTATACTCTCTCCTCCAAATTCAGAGACTTCAAAAGCCTTCCAAGGTTATTTCTACCCAGGACGGATGTTAAGAAAACATAATGTGGTTCATCAGCGAGTTGGTAAGATTCGCAACTGGGAACGAGGGACACTGCCGCTTGATCATGAGCAGAACAGAAGACATTGCCAGTTTTCATCCTCCCCAGGAGATGCACGCACTCAATTCTCAACGATTACAATCAACATGAATACGTTTGAAGTAGCACAGATGCCTAAAGAACATTTGACTATTTCATAAGCAGATTAAGGGAATTATTTCAAAGGGTAGGTCAAGTTTAAAACCATCAAGGTAGATTATCAAGATAGACCTGTGGACTCGCATGGAACATTCGACCCGTGGAACAGGTCAGATAATACATGATGCTTGGCTATCTTGAAACGGCATACATTGGAGAGCAGAGGCCGTGGAAAAATTGTTCCTTCGATCCGGATAATACCTGAACGTTTCAAATAAGGAAGAGTCCTGGATGAAATCCTTCGCTTTATTGCGTTGCGAGAGAGTCATGAACACTTGGGCTGCTGACGAAGATGCCCATTTTTGAAAATCCTAGACAAAGGAGACAACAGCCCAAGAAGATCAACCACATGAGAGAGGGAAACGAATGCGTCAAAGGATAAGCCAATTCAGTAGGCAAGCCGAGAACCTTGGAATCTGTTGTTAATTGCCACGACGAATATTGGCCAGCAGTACAGACTTGTTGCTTTCCACGTTCTTACAGTCTCAGGGTAACGGTATAGGGAATGACAGCTTACTCAAATGCAAAATTACCCAGATGCCAGCTGTTGGCGATCCCCTACAAATAAAATGTTCAATATGATATTACGAGTGATCGAGGCCAACTACGGAGTGAATCTTCAAATTACTACCGAAGACGCAACTGATCTTTCATTTCCTTGTTTGTTCCAGGTTGTGATCATCAATTTTATCCCATTTGCGATATCATCAACACGATTCCAATACCTATCTGCCGAAGCAGGCATGAATCGGCGAAAGCATCTCGCCCTTTTCACCCAGGCGCTGACTCTAGAAAGGGAAATGTGTATCATAGCGTGGAGAGCTTCAAGGTTAGGGTACAGGCAAAGCTCCTCTGGGTAGTGGATATGAAATCCACGGACGGTATGTGCTCGAAGAGAGGGCATGGAGGACACAGAACTGTGAGAGAACTCGAAACAAAACGTGGCTTGCTTCAATTTGATCGTTGCTATTTCCTGATTCAACGCTTTCATAGAATGAATCTATGAAGGAAAGAAAGCTTTGTTGAGTTTTCCCCGCTGTTCTGCAAGATGCACACCCAGGTTGCCAGATCGTGGTAAGCATAGCCGGTCCCTCAAAACTAGCTGCAGAATCGGCGACTCGGTCAGCATGAGCAGAGTGTAAAAAACAATGGTTCCAGTAGTTGAGCCATACTGGAAACTAATTTCATGTTGTACGTAAGGAACGAATTATACCCGCTTAGATTCCAAGATTCGCGAAGAAGTGGAGGGCAAAAATGAAAATGCCAGATACGTTGATCTGCTCTTGGTCTGCCTGAGAGAGAGAAAAAAAGTCTAGACAGTGTGGATATGCATCATTATGTGCAGTGCCAGCAGTGAAGGCGTACGTAGCGCCAATGATGAATTGTCCCGGCATAGTTTGATTATATGGAAAATGCGCCCTTTGGGCTAGAATGAATTGGAAAACCAACCGTTGTGCTTCTACCGTATTCTGGGTTCCATATTTCTCGGTGGACAGACCAGACAGTGGCATACACCTAGATGAACCGTAAACTATGCATAGATCTGACCTCTCACAGCTGCAGTTCATGATGAATGCGCTGGTCATCTGCGAGTTGTCGAATTGCTGTCTAGCCACTTTCTAGTGAGTCCAGCGGGTCTCGGCTGCTTTAAAAAAGACCGTTTTCCCGAATTCGCCCTCCATTGCTGAAATGTCTTGTCCGTCTTTGCTGCAGAGTGCCTCGCTTTCCGGGAAAAAGGAAGTCGAAGCAGCAGCATCTTAGCATTCCTTTCGCCTCTGCCGACTGGTAGGTCCAGGAGAAACAAAGGGCCAGAAGGGAGCGTGTCGAAAGTGTCCCGAGAAAAGAAAGGAAGAAAGAAGCGCAGAAAAGAAAAATCCCTGGACAATGCCGGCCATTGCTAGTCGCAAGAGACAGGCCGCCTAATGGGCCATAACTTTACTTTAGCGTGTCCATTCTGATTGAAACATACTCAATGTTACTCTTCACCAAACACTAGCTAGGATTGCGACTTGTGAAAAGCATTAGCATCATTACCACCATCATCGTGAGTCGAACGACTGGGAAACTGCGGAACAGACTGATTCTTAACTCTTGTTAAGACATTACGCGGAACTCAAACCTTTTTTCTGGCAATAGAAGTCCAGTCCGTTGGCTATCTTAGTATTCGACGACTGGATAGCTGCTACAGGACATTTGATTAATTTTTGTACGGGTCTGGTGCGGAGCAGCGGGATCATATTCCCCGGTAACATAGCCCCAAGGGAAGGGCCTGACACACTGAGTACGTACAGCCTCTTAGTCCATCCGCAACCTTCTCAGGTACGGTCATCACTGGCTGTTACCGGCCTCATTGCCTTCTCACCCAAGGCAGAGAAACCGAAGACGTGCTTTTTGATCGGGCCATTTTCTCCCCAAACCGTCTCATCTACTTGGTCCGTCAAAAGCGAAGATAAGCTTCTTCTGACCTTCTCTCTCTCCGCCTAGTTTCACCCCGGATTCTATTCTCCGATCGCCTATACGACTTACCAAGATGCATAAACCGGCCATCGCTCAAGCGGTCTACCAAGCGACGTTTCCGCGCCCTGAACCGACCGATCCAACTTCGTTCGGTGTACACATTACGCGGAATTTGGTTCCGGAAGTGCGACTCGAGACCGCTGCCTTCTACGGCTCGCTAGATTGCGTCGAGGCGCAATACCCGGGTCTCGATTACTCTTATGGTCCTCACCGCAAGAGACTGAGCCGATTTCCCTGGCACCGTAGATTGTTCCGTGTCTTTGACAAGCTGGGCCTGACCAAGGCAGAGATTGCATTCCTGTGTCGATGGGAGGGAACGCTTTCGGCGCGTCAGCGATACGAGAGAGAAGTTGGTGTTGCCGTTCGAGATACGACCGCAGACAGCGTGCGCCCAGCGACTCCGAGATCCCGTCCTGGCGCACTCTTCCATACCACGAATACAGAATCAACCACTCCAGCGACTGGATCAGCGACGCCGGAAGAGTTTGCCCTCGACCGTATCCCTGTGATGACTGCACCGGGGAACGACGGAGACGAGGAGGGGGAGTTCAGCGATGGGGAAATGGAAAGCTACGGCGTGCAGCTGAACCAGCGACTGATCTACGCTACGGCGGCCCGCGAGCGAGGTCACAATATCCCCCTCGACGAAGACTGGGAGCAATGGTTGAAAGAAGCGCGAGAGCGAGGTAGTTACGATATGGTGGACGTGGTACGAACGGGTCAACCACTGGAAACTCGGTCCAACATCTCTGCTTCCTCTTCTATATCTGTCCCGCTAATAGACCAGATGGAAATGGTCATGGCCGCACGAGCCGCGGTCATGCCTTCTGCCCTTCCTCGTATTGATCCGTCGCCGGATCGTTGACTGTTCCTCGCTCCTGGCTTCAGTCGACGACTCGGTGCATGCACTGGAACTCCAGATGGGGACATGATTTCTCAGTGAGCGGTGTTCTATCCTCGAAGAACCAGAGCCGCATTCCCGGCGTTTTGCAAAAGGCGTGTCTTCCATCTTTCTTTCTTGGGAGCAAAACATTCATTCAGCGGGTGGGAGTTTAATTTGCTGTCCATTTCATTTGCTTTCGTCCTTTTTTAGACAGCTTGTGTTCGGTGCTGGCCTTGCTTGACGTGTTTTTCCCATTCAATACAAATACCCTTGCATTCCTCTTCTGGTGCCCTTCCTTTGATCGATTGCATTGCGTCTTATTTTCACACACTTTCAATATTTGGCATGTTGTTTATCGACTTGTCGGCTTGATTGTATGGTTGTTCCGAGCCTGTAGTTGCTGACCACATCCCCTTTCTCGTTCTTTTTGACCTAGACTGAAACATGCCATAATGAAGATTAATGACCGCTTAGCCTGCTTAACCTCCATCAAATATTGTAATAGAAAAACAGAAAAATAGTCGAGGGAGAGAGTAGAAGATATGAGTAGTTCGATGTGTCGGAAAAGCAAGCAAGTGCCGAGGCCCATGACGCGCCATGATTGGTCAGCGTGTATGAATAAGCAACTCCTCTGGTTCCCTTGATCTTTCCTTCTGTTCGGGCTTCTTCCTCGATTCTCGCCATCGAATCCATCCTCTCTCTAAACTATTGCTTCACATCCTCGCTGACTACATCTTGTTCGTCAAAAGAACCGCTCATCTCACGTCGCGCGCTGCTCAAATCGCTATCATCGACTGACTCAGCAACTTCTGGTCAGTCGCGTTCCATTTCCTCCAGCTTTTTCTCGAAACTTTTATGCACCCAGAGCCAACTGTCGTCTCGAAAATCCCTTCACTCGACGCTTCTTCCTCTCAAGACATCAATTCTTCCCAGCATGGCAATGACCACAATCTCAATCTACAGGTCTTCGGCGATCTTCCCCGTGAGGATGTCGAAGACCGCCATATCGACGCCGGTTCTGCCGGTCCCGCGTCTTCGTTCTCTGCATCAAGGGCTTCAAGTGAAATGCGGTCGGCGCATCGAATGAAAGGCGAATTTGATGATGTAGACTCTACGAGTAGACTACCGACGACCATTCAAGGCTTCGAGAATGGTGTTTCCTCGGACGATGTGACGCCACCATCTCCGGCATCGCATCAGTCCAAGGTGTACGTCCTCCGACCTTCACCCCGCCAGACACTGGCAGATCTTCCAAATGGTACGCTCGAGTGATCTTCTTCTCTTCTCACTACTTGGTATGGTTTATTTGCTAAAGGCTTGATAATCCCACAGAGGTCCTCACTCACGTGCTGTCACACCTGACGCCCGCTGCTCTGCAGTCCATTGCCCTTGTCTCACGTCGCTTCCATACCTTAGTGACTACCCCTCATGCATGGAGAACTGCTTTTGGCCGTTACTTCCCGGGCCCTTACAGTATCGACGAGAACTCGACATCTGAAGGGCTGGATTCGTCGAAACGCTCTTTCACTCGGTTGACTGCCCTCGCATCATGGCGCAGTGAGTACATTCTTCGCACACGCCTACTACGTTCGTTGGGTCGCGGGAAACCCGCCTCGGCGCCTCCATCTGGCAGGCATCAACCTCGCAATAGTGGAAATAAAGGCGGCTCGGCTATTGCGACGTATACCTCGCAGCTTTTGTACCCGATCACTAACATCGATGCTTCATTCACGTCCAGCAATGCCAAGAAATCTCCCATGTTCATCCATGGAGCGGCAGAGGAAGGCGTGGCGTCAACAAGCGATCCCTCCGCTGGCAAAACAGGCCCTTGGGGCCTTTGGGGCCATCCTCTGTTCCAGCATTTTGCAGATTTGTACTCTGGCGAGGCAGAGTACGGATTGGGAACGGGTGACCTTGCTGGCCTACCCAATTCCATGGACGTCAGTCAACGTTATGGCATGATCTACGGAGAAGGCTGCCCTAGAGGTCGTAGCTACTACGTTTCTTCTGATGAGAAACGGGGGCGATTCCTCGGCGGTTCCGAGCTGCACTCGGAGCCCGCGCTAGGTATTCCAGACGTTCAGAACTTCGCGACAGGTATCAGTTCTGTTTGGATCGCTAAAACTCCCAACGTTCTGAAAATGACACAAAATATTTTCGGTATTTTGTGCGGCTCGACGTCTGGTGTGTTGACTGCTTACTCCCTTGGAAGTAATCTTTTCCATGAGCGTCGGTTCGACCCTGGTCAAATCACTGCTAGATGGGTGCTCAGTCCCGGTGTTCCAATCATCTCTATTTGTGTCGACGAAAACTTCTCTGCCCTGCGGCATTCGACTCGGCGAATCTGGGCGACAGTTCTCAATGCTTTGGGAGAAGTTTACTATCTTACAGATCTTCCAAAGTTACCAGAATTCAGCCAATCAACTTTGCCTGAAGTGCTTGAGAGAAAAGCGTGGCAAACAGGCCGCAGCGTCAGTTGGGAGCTCATTGAGTCCACTCGTCGTATAGCGCGCCCTGATCCTTTCAATCGAGACTCGGTCGACGGCAGCTATAGCCCGCGTTCGTCAACGGATACTATGGGCTTAAGCGAGAGCCAGATTGCCGCAGAAACAAAGGAGATTGAAAAGTTTCTAGCGTTTAAACCGAAACATTTTCGGACTGTCTGTGAAAGCTGGGACATGCGGAGACGACTAAAAGTTGATTTTGCGGGCGATGATTTACACGGCGCTGGTGAACAGATCTTTATTGTCACTTGTGGCTTCGATCAGGACCATCCCGCTTCCATCCGTCGTCATGTTCGTCAGAAGATATCGACTGGAACTTCTTCGACTGTTTCCGAACAACGTTCGCAATCGTCCGGGGTGAAGCCCGTGGCCTCTTTGTTTGGTGGAGTGAGCACGCCGCAGCGTTCTCATTCAAGTAGTCACAGCCGTTCCCGGGCCTCGAGTCATGCTAGTCATAGTGTTTCAACTATTGCCAACACTGAGTGGAAGACAACGGACTTTATTTTTGGTGGATCCAAGTTCCTTCGCCTGACTGCTGCAGAGATCGACATGTCTACTATTGCACAGCTCACAATCGCGGAAGATCCTATTTATGGAATGTCAAATACGTCCTCCAACGTGTCGTCTCCAACCTCTTCGCCATTACCTCACATGCAGACATCCCTTTCGGAATCTGGCGTTCCAGGACAACGAGCGCGCTTTTTAGCGGTCGGGACTGATTCAGGCTCAGTGTTTGTCTGGGACATGCGCATTCCGCCTAGCCGTACCTCTAGTTTGATCAACACTGTTTCCCCGATCCGAATTATCCAGACTGAATCGCCTCAAGTATCCTGTCTAGCCTTGAGCTCTCTCTATCTCGTTCATGGCGGGAATGATGGACTGGTTCAAGCCTGGGATCCTCTGGCATCATCCTTGCGACCTATCCGAACGCTACATTCTCGGTTCTCGTCTCGGGCGCGGCGCCGGCTTGTTCAAGCTGAGGCATCTATTTTGGGTGTGGGCAATAATTATTTTGCAGCTGGTGCGATCTGTCTTGATCCTGATCCGACAGTATTGCGAGGAATCGTCTCGCTAGGAACACACATTCGATTCTGGTCGTACAGCTCATCCGCTGCAGACGAATACAAAAGCTCCAAACGACGTCGTCGACAATCTCACCGAGGTAGCAACTCGTCTTCAGAAGGCCAGCGTTTTACAAGTACAGGAAGGGGAGCCTTGAAGGACTTCATTGAAGACGAACACCATGAGATGAAGCGACAGATTGTTGAGGACGAAAAGCAAAGAGAACATCTCAGTTATCGTTTTGGAACTGATCTCCTCGGGCCGGATGCTACTGAGGAAGAACTTATCGCCTACGCTCGACTTTTGAGCGAAGAGAGTCTGAATAATGACGTGTTCAGGGCAAGCGGAAGCGACGGCACTCCCGTGGCCAGTAGCGTGTCTAGCGACACTGTTGCCGCTTTTGATGGCTCTTACCCACCTCGCGAATTTTCTTCGTCGTCATCGCCGGCGCTCGAAACAGTTGAGGAAGAGTTGGCTCCTGACATTGCAGAAGCAATTCGGTTGAGTCTTTTGGACGAAGACGCCCCGCATTCACCTGAGCCCTGGCCGCAACAGATATCGTCTTCTTCATTTGGCAGTTCATCCATTCCCATCAAGTATGCGAAGAATGCCCAATCGAAGCTCAAGTCTCGGCGCCGTCAAGGGTCTAGTTCTCCCGAGGGCACGAGTGCCGAGGGCAGCAGCAATCAACAGGAGATGGATGATTTGGAATTTGCCATTCAACTCAGTCTTGCCGAAGAGCAGAGTCGCGAGACGTATCAGCCAGAAGAAGAGTTTCCAACTTTGGTATCGAACAAGGGGAAGGGGAGAACGTAGGGAAGTGCTTCACTGTTGATTTTGATTCTTGATTTTATTTCTTTGAAGTATGACCGAGGTAATTTGGTCTTTGCATTAGATCGTTTTAATAGTCTAAGTTAATTTCAGTTCATCGTTTCTTCTCAATCTAATTCGTGAACACCCATAAAAGCGATGGCGTTACCATTAAGCGTATTCATATTTAACTTAGCTAAATTGGCATGTTAACTTACCGCGCACCAAAACTCAGCTTCGCAGTCCGCGCGCGAAAATAAATCATTACAGCTGCCTTTACCTGAATATCCTTCATAAAATGAATGCCATAGGAGATTGACGGGTTCCAGTATGAAAGCATATATTAGCGGCCCGACAATTACTCCGATCAGTAGGTATACAATTATCGCGAAACACGGTTGGTCCTGTTGAATAAACAACGCCTAGGGCTGGCAATAGGTGCCATGGGGAAAATGCGACTGCTCAATCTCCAAAAACCAATAACGACAACTCGGCTGTCATTGAATCCAGGCGTCTTTTCCGCCATTCCACGGATAGAGCTCAGCAAGCGTGGCATGTCCGATCTTAGTTCTTCTCCGCCACGCGTCTTCCCTACGTCCGGGTGGGAAGTTATCGACCCTTCTATACCAATTGAAGAGGAATCGATTCCGACATATCAAGCCGCAAAATTCTACCCCGTTTACATCGGCGAGGTGCTCAACCATCGATATCAAGTGGTGGGCAAACTGGGCTATGGATCCAGCGCCACGGTATGGCTATGCCGTGACTTATTGTAAGGTCAACCAACCTTCTACCGCACACGGCGCAACGTCAAGCTGAGAGGACAGGGATCACCGTTATGTAACATTAAAAATCCACACAGTGTCAAGCATGCCTAATCAAGAGATTGAAATTTACAACCACCTGAAAACCATTCAATCGGACCATGCTGGCCAGAAGTGCCTACGACCGTTGATTGAGATATTTCAAGCTCGGAACCCAAATGGACATGGTCTTCATACATGCCTCGTGCACCCGCCTTTAGGGATCAGCCTCGACCAGCTTGCTCCGTTGCTTCCTGATAAGGTAATGAATACTGCTATGGTACGAACTACAGTTCGGAATATCCTTGCTGCCCTGGATTTCCTTCATACAGAAGCAAACATCATACATACTGGTGAGTATCAGCTTACGATTATCATAGCTGCACAGTTCCGATGCTAAAGTGGTATAACGGTGTAGATATCCAACCGAATAATATTCTTCTCGGCATCAAAGACGACTCAATTTTATCGAGATTTGAACAGGCAGAATTCGATGCCCCTGTGCCACGAAAGGTCCTTGAAAATCGCATCATTTATTTATCTCGACCATTTCCCATCTCCTACGGAACGCCTGTGCTCTGCGATTTAGGCGAGGCTCGAATAGGCACTGACACGCAACATGGCGATATTATGCCAGACATTTATCGGGCACCGGAGGTCATTTTGGGTATGAATTGGGATTACAAAGTTGATATCTGGAATATAGGGATGGTGGTAAGAATGGTCATCCATGCACAATTTTTTGTTCGCTTCAAAGCATTCATAGAGCTAATGAAAGCCAAGATCTGGGACTTGTTTGGGCACCACCATCTTTTTAAGGCTCGGAATCCCGAACGTATCTTGGATGATGGATGTCATCTCGCGGAAATGCATGCGGTCTTGGGAAGTCCTCCTTCTGAATTCATCGTCCGTAGCGAGAAAGCTCTTCAGTTTTGGGATAAAAATGGTTTGTACTGTCCTGCTGCAAAGATCGATTATCAATATAATATCAGGTCATTAATTTTTTCAATGGTGTTTATTAGGTAATTGGCGAGGCGCAGCTTCTGTTCCAGAGTATAATTTAGAGACGATGGAGACAAGATTAAAAGGAGACGAAAAGAAAGACTTCTTGCGTTTTCTTCGACGAATGCTTCGTTGGTTACCAGAAGAAAGAGCGACTGCGAAAGAGCTTTTATTTGATCCTTGGTTGATGCATGGTCTCTTCAAATAATACCTTTGGAGCCAGCTCCAAGATAATTAAGCAATAAGTGGAAGCATAACAAGTTGTAAGGGTCCACGGTGATCAGGTATTTCGAAGCGTTGTAGCGGAGTATAAGGAAGCCAAGTTCATATAATGCGGTCGTGTACTTATTAGAGTTTTGTTTCGATCCAAATACATAATTTTTATAATTAATTGATATGTATTAACTAGGTAGAGTCTTAATTTACATACTAAGCTGTGATTGTAGAAGTTGTACAATAAGTAACGAGCACCTGCAGCTAGCTACAAGCTGACTGGTCAATTATGCGCCTTTCTTCCCATGCAGGCGGCCCATGGCTAAAAAGGTAAGTAGAGTTAAATTGATGTGCTTTCTGCGAAAAATTTCAGACTAAAGCTGCTTAATACCCTCTTGGTTCATTTGTATATTCCCTTTCGTTCTCTCGCCATGTCTTTGCCCATTGTTACGGAAAAGTGTATGGAATTCGACGATGTAGCATGGGAGCAGAGTGTGAAGCGTTTCGATACCTGGAAAAAAGAGAAGCTCTTGAAAAGAGAAAATCTAATTGCTGTGGGCAATTTGATAGATAAATGGAGAGGCGGTGTTCCCGACACACTTCTCACACCTGGCCGAGGCTCTTTCAACGTCTGGGTTCGATTGAAGTATGTCGATGGCGGTTCTGCCATTTTGCGAGTGCCTTGCTACGGGGTGTCGATGTTTCCAGAGGAAAAAATCCAACGTGAAGTCTCTATGATTCGATTTCTTGAGCGCCATACGACTATTCCAGTGCCTCATATTCTCCATTACGGCATGACCAAGGAAAGTCCAGATGAGCTAGGTCCTTTTATTATTATGGAGTATATCGAACATGAATACGACCCCGTCGACGCGCTTAATACGCCGGGAATACCAGACGAGAAACGACCAATTCTGGATCCTCAGATTCCAGAAGAACGGCTGGTATCTGCTTATGGGCAGATGGCCGATGTCATGCTTCAGCTGTCAAAGCACACATTCACTGAAATCGGCTGTATAGCCAGAGCAAATGAGGATGATGAATTCGACGATTTATGGATTGAAACACCGTCCTTTGACTTTAAATATGAATGAGCTTGTTCAAGTCGGGAATTTCCCCCCTGATCTACTCCCTAGCGGTCCTTTTACAACGTCGTCTTCTTACTACCGGGCCCTTGCTGATATGCACGTAGCCCATCTTATTACTCAGCGCAATGACGCTGTTGACTCACCAGAAGACTGCAGAATAAAGTGTATCGCACGGTTTCTCTTCCGGAAACTTGCAAGAGATGATCGACTATGCAAGTATAATAAGCAGGGTCCATTTAAGCTATTCTGCGACGACTTCCGTCCTGCAAATGTTTTGACGAATTCAGAATTCAAGGTCGTTGGAGCAATAGATTGGGAATATACCTATTCAGCTCCGCTTGAATTCGTTTATAGTGCCCCATTCTGGCTTCTCCTGGAACTTCCCGAATACTGGTCGGAAGGGCTGGACGACTGGTCTAACGTTTATGAAACGCGCCTGGCGACATTTCTCAGGGCACTTGAGGAGCGAGAGAAAATAGCGCTCAATCGAGGACTGTTAGCTGAAGAACACCGTCTCTCTAAATTTATGAGAGATAGCTGGGAAAGTGGAGACTTCTGGGTCAATTACGCAGCAAGGAGAAGTTGGGCTTTCGACATGATATACTGGGCGAAGATTGACAGATGGTTTTTTGGCGATGGAAATCTCGCGGATCGTGTTCAATTACTCACTGTGGAGGAGAGGCAAGAAATAGACAACCTTGTGGAACAAAAGATGAAGGAAAAAGAGGAGGGGAAATTAACAAACTGGATGTCTTGATTTGTTTCTTGCGTCTGGGGCATGTTCACTTCATATCTAGCTAGAACGTATCAGTTAAATGTATATCACGGATATTTTGAAGGACTATTCTGAGCCAGCATAGAGAATTTTGCTATTCAATAAATCTAGTTAACAGCCCTAACCCTACAGTACAGAGATAATCTCTAGGGTTAGGGTATTAGTCAAATAATCACGTGAGCCGCGGCCATTTCCGAAGGAATTTTTCTCCGGTGTTGCTTCCTGAAATTTCAGGCTTGCATTCCCCAATTGAGACAAATGATCCGGGCTGAAGTGGGGCTTGTGGGCTTAGATTTCTTGCTATTGGTCGATGTTAAGATGAGACGACGTCATTGCACATGGCTTTCGGGCAAAAAACTGGGCCAGAACCGGGATGAGTGGATATCAAAGAACCAATCAAAAGTTTTCAGATATCTTACCACGGAAAAGGGCCACGAAGGACATGATTTGATTGGATGTAGTGGATCCATATCCCGAGATTCACCCAACCACTAGTAAGGACTAACAGCCGCAATGCAATGAATGCACGTCGTTGATTTGATAAGCACGAGATTATTGTCAACAACTTCTCCATAACTTCCAAGCAACTAGTCAACTTAACTAATTCGTTGAACTAAGAGTAGTAAAATCTTCTGCAGCCTTGGTTTGTTTCTCGACAACGCTAGTTTATGATTTTTATGAACTTTTATTATGTATGGAGCACCGTACTCCATACTCTCTCGAGTCTCTACTGTCTTTTCTCGGCCCCGCCTGCGATCAGGGATCTTTCTGTGTCTCTCAACCGCGCGCAATCCAAGAGAAAAAAAATTTCTGACTTGCCATTGCCCTCTGCGTTTAAAAGTTGCAAGATTCCCTCCTCTGGTTCCGGGGTTTACTGATAGTATTCTACTTTATCAATAGCCTGTCTCCGACTCAGAAAGCCAGTCACAACTTGTGTTCTCTCCCGGTAGACAGCTTTTGCCCTCGCGACTACTTCCCATCGCCAGTGCGCTGTTCGGCAAACAGTCCTCGTGGCATGGATAAGGATACCCTGATTAATCTCGTATCTCAACGCAAAAGAATCGTCCGCTACTTCAAGTGGCGGTAAATCTGTCTTATCTTTCGACTATAGACTATCGACTCTATAGTCCAGCCAATCCCTATCAGCTTGCCGATATATTTGCTGCCCACGCACCAGGCTACTCCGCACGCGACATTTACAACGTCTACCTAGGTATTCATAACTTTTTTCTCCCTGAAACAAGCTGTGATATCCAGAATCCAGAGAAAAAGGCCCAAAAGCACTTTATCAGAAACAACAAAAAAAAAATGTCGTCCTCCAACAGCGAGAGAAGTCCGTCCTCTACGGACAAGCATAACCCCAAGTTGTCATCCGATGCGACTCCCGCGGTAGAAAAGCACGGGAACGGCATCAGACAGTTCGATGAGTTGTCCGCCGCTGACAGAGCTCTAGCGGAGCAATTTGGTTATCAACCGGTATGACATGCATGATCTTGCCCATTGCGACCTTTTTAGCTTGTTTTTTTTCTTCTTTTTTCTTTTTCTTCGTGGGGATTGCAAGAGAAGAAAAGAAAGAAACTGAAATCGAGAAAAGGCGAAACAATCGACAACCCGTATTAATTGTAATTTATAGGTTTTCAAACGTGAATTCGGATACTTGTCCACCTTTTCCTTTGCCTTCAGTATTTCCGGTCTGTTCGCTACCATCGCGACCACCTTTTCCTACCCGCTTTACGCTGGTGGTTCGGCCTCTGCTGTCTGGTGTTGGCTTATTTCCGGCGCCGGATGTATGTGTATTGCTGCTTCCGTGGCTGAATTGGTCTCTGCCTATCCTACTAGCGGTGGTCTTTACTTTACAGTCTCTCGACTGGCGCCGCCGCGCTGGGTGCCGTCCATCAGTTGGTTGACCGGCTGGATCAATCTGCTCGGCCAGGTTGCCGGAGTTGCCTCGTCGGAATATGGTTCTGCGCAGATGTTGCTAGCTGCCGTCTCCATGGGTCGGGATTTCCAGTGGAGTCCCACCACTGGCCAAACGGTCGGTGTCATGGCCGCTTTGACTGTCTTTTGTGGTGTGCTAAATTCTTTACCCACCGGCTGGATGGAGAAGATGACTCGTTCATACGTTATCTTCCATTTGCTCGTCTTGGTCTCGTGCTGTATTGCCCTGTTGGTCAAAACCGACGACAAGCACGACGCGACGTATGTTTTTACTAGTGTTGAAACGGATTCGGGCTGGAATCCAGCAGGATTTTCCTTTTTGTTTGGATTTTTGTCTGTTTCGTGGACTATGACTGACTACGACGCTACTGCTCATATTGCCGAAGAGTGAGTCTTCTCTTCTTCTTCCTCTTCTTCTTCTTCTTCTTGATCATCATGATCATCAATCCTTTGCAACCTGCTAAAATTTGATATAGGATTCGGGACCCCGAAATCAAGGCTCCGTGGGCAATTTTCCTCGCCATGGGCGCCGTCTACGTTTTGGGTTTCTTGTTCAACATTGTCCTCTGTTTCTGCATGGGTGATATCTCTTCCATCTTGAACTCGCCTATGCAACAGCCCGTGGCGCAGATCTTTTACAACAGCCTGGGCAAAACAGGCGGTCTGGTCTACACATCGTGCGCGTTTGTGCTCTTGCAATTCATCTGCTTTACTGCCACGCAAGCACTTGCGCGTACTGTATTTGCATTCTCTCGCGATCGGCTTTTGCCTCTGTCCAACGTGTGGCGCAAAGTGAGTCCCATCACCGGCACCCCACTATACGCCGTCTGGTTTTCCGTATTTTGGTGCATTGCAATCAACCTGATTGCATTGGGCAACTACGCTGCGATTGAAGGTGTATTCAACATTACTGCCATCGCCCTCGACTGGTCCTACATCATCCCCGTCGTGTGTAAATTGGCATTCAACCGCTTTGAGCCGGGTCCGTGGCACTTGGGCAAGTTTTCTGCTGCCGTTAATCTGTGGGCTGTCATCTGGACGGTGTTTGTCTCGATTATCTTCTTCTTCCCGACCTCGCGCCCTGTCTCGGGTGAGACGATGAATTACGCTATTGTATTCATGGCGTTTATCCTCCTGTGCTCGACTGTTTATTGGTACGTGCGCGGTAAGAAGTTTTACGTCGGTCCGCTCAAGGAGACCACCATTCAGGGCCAGGGAAACAATGGCGGCGGTATGTTGGAGTCTGTGCCTACCGAGAGTCTGGAGAAGGAGACCTGAGTGGGCTTGCCTGGCTTCATCTTGAGAATATCATATGTAAGAGGGAGGTTTGATGTGTTCATGAACTTGACAGGGGAGTATGAATCCGGTGGGAAAGTGGTTGATAAACAGGCGTCAGAAGTCTCGCGACCGATGTGTTTTGTATCGACTTGTTTTAGTATTTGGTGTAGGTGGAGAATTCAATGCAGAGGAATATTTTGTGCAGCACGAAGGCTCTTTATAGGTCAGTAGTCAGGTAACTATTGCCGGTAGTAGCAGATATGAGAAACGATCAAACTGCGGTAGACTAAAGGGATCGACGCGGATTTTGCGCCATATACGTAAGAGGGGATCTTCAAGTTGTTTAACAACTTAATATCGACTATAACTAGTCAAGGAACACCAACCGATTGTTGGTTATTCTCGATTCCGGACATCCTAATCGTGAAGAAGAAGAGAAAAAAAGGAATACCCTGTTGTAAAAACTACTAAAAAGAGAAATTAGGGCTTCGGAGTTAGCTTAACGCCACAAAATCCGGGAGGTCTCGGTAGGTTTATTAGGCCGATTGCACCTTAACCCTAATGTCATTATCAGACTACTAAGCAGAGATCGTCATTTCAGATGCAGCTAGACGAGCTACTTATTGATGCTCCAGCTCTGATGATTTGCCTATTAGAGACAAAGAAGCGCATATGATGAGCACATGCACCAGCTGAAAGCCTGGAACGTCATGTGATGTATACTAACTAATCGAACCAGGGATTAACTAAGGTTATTTAAACCAGCCGAGTCCTCTGAGAATCATTCTCATCATTGTCATCATTCCCGGCTGTGTAACATTACTGCCATCACTGCCATCACTGCCATCAGCTCGGATAAAGCTTGTCAAGCACTGAATAATACCCGGATCAGAGCGAGAGACTAACTTCAAAAAGAAAGAAAGGAAAAATGCCGCCGTACAAGAATATCAATACCTACTTGGACCAGATCCAGAACAACAAAACTCCCGTACTCGGCCTATCACTCAAGTCGCATGCCGAGGTGAACCCTGGAGTGTACATTCCCAAAGCCGGTACGAATATCTTCCCTCTGCAGCAAAATAAATTAAAGAAGAAAAGACAAGAAAAAAAAGCCGGACCCCGCTGATCGCGTGTATTCAATTGAAAAGATGCCCAAGCACCTCCCGAGTTGCGTCTACCACAAGCAGTGCTCTCAGCGGCCTCTGCCACCGACGAGACCTACGTGATGATCGGAATCGACATTGATGCTCCCTTCCCATCATGGCGCGGCTTGGGCCCAATTCTGCACTGGGTCCAGCCCAACCTCAAACCAGACCCGACGTCCGGTCTCCTGGCCGCGTCTCCTTCGACAGATGCCACGGTGATTGTCGACTATATCGGTCCGGCACCTCCACCACCCAGTTCGCCGCATCGCTACTGCTTCTTTCTTTACAAGCAGCCCGCCGGCCTGGACGTGAATAGCCTGCACGCCAAGCGAGGGGGGAAGAAAGTCGGTAATTTGGCTCGCATGTGGTTTGATTTGGAAAAGTACGAGAAAGAACAGGGTTTGACGGGCGGAATTGTTGCGGGCAACTTTTTTACGAGCAATTGAGACTGCTGTTGAAGTTGTACTTCAACTTGCTCTAATTGGTTCTGTTCACTTTGCGATGTTTAGCCAGAGATATCCTTGTTTCCTGTTCGCTTGATTGTGCTTGTGCTTGATTACAGATTGATCCACACGACCTTATGCCGCTGGCCGAGACTTGATAGGAATGGAAATGCTTCTAATGTTCAACCCCTTTCTTGAACCCTCGTTGGAACCAAGCCCCTTGCAGCTTGCAGGTGCCATTTTCATTTCGACAGTGGGAGAACAATGAATCAAGCGCGAAAGACGAAAGACGAAAGACGCACATGCCCTCGTCATGCACCTGGCCCTCTTACAACACGCGCATAGCCATCTGCATGTCAGGATTCAGAAATTCCACTACCAACTAGCACATGCAAAAAAAGTAAAAACAATATCGCGTAGAAATAATATTACATCGCGTCACTTGGCGACGCTCAGAACCTCAATCCATCATATCCATATCGAACGGATCAACCTCTTTAACATCGTCGGGCTGGTTTTCTACCTACCTACTTGCCCTGCCTGAAGAGATGCGTCTCAATCTGTTCGCTTTGCTATTGGCCATTCACCTCTCTACAGCCTCAGCTGTCGCAAGACCGGTGGCCGAAGAATGTCAGGGTGGGAAGCACAGCGTAAGCTCTTCTTCTTCCACACGGTCCCATCTACAGAAATACAGAAACTTGCAAGATTGCGCATGCACAGATCAAGCTGACTTTGTCCATAATTGTAGATTTGTCGTGCACTGAACAGCCCCCCAACGACGAAGACGACGAAGACGACGACGACAACACATCTCGTACAGCGTTTCTCCACGAACGCGGACGAACATATTGAAAAGAGAGATGACGGAGAGGGAACAGAAGGAGAAGAAGTGAAAGGGTTAGGTGTGGCGCCAAATTTTATCGCTGCTTCGTGGCCAGTGATTTCTTCTTTGATTGAGTTGTTGCCGGGGCAGTAGTTCAGCCATGAGCTATATCCATATTTATGGCTTTTGCAACATTTTTTGAGAGTATGCCCATTGCCAGATGTGCTTTCGCCCGATGTTAAAGGCCCAAATACTACAAGTTTGTCAGGATGAAGAAATACTAAACGTCATTCATGTTTCAATTAAGTAGTAATTTAAATGGTGAATTTTGCTACAACATATCGAGCCAACGACATGACCTGAATCAACAGACACATGGCAAATGACACAGCCAAGATGTAAAGGTAGAGATCTGTCTAACCCTCAACAGGACTGTGGCAAGTGAAGGAAGTGGTGGTATTGCTGGCATACGCAGCCTTCAAAGTCACGATGGAAGCGTAAGCACCGAGACCTGCCAGAGCCAAAGCACCAAGGAAGTAGAAGATGTTGAAGACGTTCATCCAAAAGTACTTGCTGGTGGCCCAACCGGGGAAGAAGAAATCACGCGTCCATCGTGAGAGACCAGATTCGTGACGAGTCACTTCGCCAGTCTCTGGGTTGAAACCCTCGCCTTCCTTGGCACCGTATTTCTTGGGCCAGTAGGCCAGAGCCAACAGAGGAGGGAAACTGTAGGTGAAGTGCAGGATACAGAATGAAGCAACGACCGAGGTCAATCCAGAGAAATTGGGGATGGCAGCGGCGATGACGAAAGCCAGCGACCAGTAGATGGGGATCAACACGACCCAGGCGACCTTGCCGCCCTTGGTGGTAAGAGGAGGCATATGGAAGATCTCGACAAAGATGCTGTTATACAGCACCTTGACACCAATGTTTCCGTACAGCGCAGCGGCAATGGCGGCAGACAAGAAAGCAAAGACGTTTCCGGCAGTCTGGACACCATACGAGCCGATACCCAAGTAACTGGGATTGACAGAGTACTGTCCCTGGTATCCGTACATGAACAGTCCGTAGAACATGTACCAGAAGTAGATGAAGAGCTGAGCAGCCCACATGCCAAACAAGAAATCTTTGGGACGCTTCATCTCAGCCATGAACTCGGGGAAAACCATGGCACCACCGTAGGCGAAGATTGCCTGCATAGCACCGCTGATGGTACCAGCGAAGCTGGGGGAAGGAGGAAGACCACCGGAAGTCGTAACGGGAGGATACAGTCCAGTTGTGGGATCCTGGGCCACGGATGATCCGTCTCCAATCACAGCACCAGCCGCAGAGGCGACGCTGGCGTAGTTGGGAGGATAGTGAGCAGCACCACCCATAGTGATGAACATACACAGCAGGTTGATCCAGACGGCGGCGTTGGCAATCCAACCGAATTTCTGGAGCGTTCGGATCTGACCGAGGATGAAACCGACAATGGCCCAGATCAAACAGCAGACAATGAAGCACAGTTTGAATTTGGCCACTTGGGAGAGAGCCTCTCCATTAGAGATGACAATCAGACCGACATTCAGGATCAGCTGAATACTTTGCAAGATGTTAATAAGGTAACGGAGCCAGGGACCGTAAAGACGGAATCCCAAATCGCCGAAGTGACGGATCGGGTAGTGGAAAGAGTCGAGACCCATGAACATGTCCCACAGCAGGTATCCGGAGTAAATGGCAAGACCTGCGAAGACAGTATACAGAGCGATACCAGGGCTGAACGTCATAATTAGCACGACTTCATTCGAACAAATTTACAAATTCAAAAAAAAAAAGTAAAACTCACCCCCAACCCATGGTTGCAAAGGCATATGGCAGACCGAAGGGACCCAAGATGTCGGTGGTAATCAGATAAAAGACGGCACCTCGGGTGGCGGTACGAAGCGCACGAGAGGCGTTGGTCCATTCCTCTTCGGAAATGGTCGAGGTGACATTCTTGTCACTCGTGTTCACGTTCGCATTGGCGGCAGTGTCGGCGCCGTGCGACTTGGAGGGGATAATGAGGGACAACCATCCGCGCTCTTTGTCGTGGTCGACATAGGTATCCTCTTCAGCACGGGCCAGTTGAGCGTAGTAGTTGTACTCCTCAAAAGTCACGGAGCTGTCGTGGAGGGGACGGTGCTGAGGGAGCACACCGCCGCGAGTGACCTGAACTTGACGAGCCTCGAAAGCGTCGAACTGGTCGCGTTCCTTCTCGTGCAGTCGAGGATCGCCGCCGCCGGCGACGAGACTGACAGGCTGAGCCATGATGAATTATACAAACACGCAAGAAAGCAGTTGAAATGGGTCGTGTCAGAGACTTTCTACTACTGACTGCGACGAACTACAACAGACTGCGACCTCTTGGAGTAGGGCTGTAGCAGCTGGAGAGAAGAGAAGAAAAAGGAGAAAATGAAGGAAAAAAAAGATGAAGGGGGGATGGTTGCATTAATAGTAGAGAAAGAAGGAGAGCTTGGTACTTTCCTCGGTACGAAGCATAACAGCCAGCGAAAGGGAAGGTGATCACAGGGAGCGTTGCAGAAGTTACATCCATTACATTACGATACATACGCCCGAAAGAAGCTTGACCATCGCGGTGTCCGATTGGTGCAACGGGGCTTATCGTTGCATGGTAGCTTGTCAGTACTGAGTATTAAGTCCTAGCACTAGGTACTAACTAGTACTAGTACCAAGCTGTAAGCATCGAAGGAAAGTCAGTCAGTCCGTTAATTTGATCGAACTGTATTTAATTTAGTCTTCGTCCGGCGTCCCCGCTCCATCTCCATTGAGTGGAGGTCGACCATGGTTCAGTTGCAGCTAAGTTTGCACGATCCCACCTCAATTTATGGTTCGGTCCAGTGGGGACTGACTGAATACGCCAATCAAAGCCTCCAATTGCAAATTAGGAATGGCTTATTTGCCACAATACGAGATGGCCAGACCAATCACGGCTGTTCTGGCTATCGTAAGGGAGCCCACCTTGCTTGCTACTCTGCGTTTTCAGTTGATGGATGCATTTTGATTGGTTTGGGTGAAAATTGCTGTGGAGACAGTCGCTATCGAAAAGGGCCCTTGTGGGAACAGAAAGACACGAAAGAAAAGAAAGAAAAGAAAGAAAAGAAGAAAAAGAAGGAACAGAAGCAAAAAAGAAGGCTTGTTTCTTTTCTCCCCAGACACGGCTTAGCTACGGACGAGGTATCCTATCGTAGATTAGACTCGCTGTCGCCGAGGCTCGATTCTAGCCACTCGAGCACTATGTAGACGTCTGTCTCACTGCTCTCGGTCATACCGTGATTCGCGTGTGATACCTCCAGGGCTGCTACGAATCCTTCGAGTACTCAGCCAGTCGAGGAACTGACAGGTGAATACGAATGATCTCGAAATAAGAACAAAGCAAGCAGACGATCGAAGAGATGAACAACCAGTACGGAGTACAGCCAGCCAGTGTTCGCAATATGGCCGATGCGATGGTGACAGAGTGTGGAGACATTGCCGCATGCAGCTCAGACGGGCCCAGCCATGCCAATTTGTCCAGTCCATGGCCTACTGTAGTACACTCTGTACAAGTCACTATATTGTATACTCAGACTACTACTACTCCGTATGCACTCATGCTATGAAGATGAGTATCACGATAAATCGCGCAGGGAAAGGGTTTTCTTCGCGCAATTTTTCGCGGTCGGCGTTCCCATCCGAATTACTCGCTGCTCCATCTGGCCAAATCGGGACAAACAACACGTGGTAAGACCGCGGACGGAACCAGTCGGGAAGTCTTCTAGAAGCGGCGATAGAAAATATGGATATGTAAATGTACTATGGTATGTATTCTGATACGTAAAAAAATTATTCCCGATCCACAAAGGGTTGCTTTCAACTGCCCAATCAGGGTGACGCGGAACATCAATAGCAGAATAATTAACATTTCTATATAACGTTACTCCGTAGAAAATCCAGGGCGCCAGTTTCGTACGCGCCTGAACATGCTATCGCCACAAATCTCCACGATCCGTTGGTTCGTTTTCGACCATTGCTATAGCGTGCCTGCAAAGACCGTATTGTTCCGGCGAGAGCCGAGTGTATCAGTGTGCGCGAGACGAGGGGTACGGGAAAAGGTACGAGTCAGCGGCACAGCACAGTCTTGGTCTCAAACTTCTTTGAGACGGATAGATGATAGCTGCACACGCACTACGCCACCAACAACAACCACACGAGTAGTTAATTGTGGAGTAATTTACTATGGAGTTTTGGAATAGTTTTAGACTAGAAACCACAAAAACTCGCAACACGGACCGGGAATCTGAAATTCTAAATTTCCGCAACATGGTATTCACGAACATTCGGGCTATTGTAAGACGCCGAAAATGGCAAATGGAAAATGGCAAGTGGTAAGCGAAGCTTTTGCCAATAACACACAAGCTAATGCCCAGCGCAGCGTCTAAAGCTTGGTGGTGCCGAGAGCCACTAACTATTGCTCGTTAGAGTTTTGTGATGGCTTGTACTCCGTTGACTAGTTTCTCAGTACCCCGTCAGGTTTGCGATTTGAATTATTTTTTCGTGCTCCTTACAGACCTTCCTGTTTCTGTCTAGCGCATACTGAGCCTCTGATAGCAACGTAAAATATGAACTAGTTGACTATCCACGGAGTAGGTTTTCTATGTACTTTATTTTTCGTCCACCTACGTCACGTCAATATGGGAATGAAATGGCAGTTGTGATTCGATTATCTCTATATTTTTCTCCAGGTTTTATATCGCGTAAAAATCTAAAAAATCCGGGGTACGGAGTAGAGTATCTCAAGGATCGTGGAGAATGTTTACGTACAAGAAGTCATCAGAATCCAGCTGGAGGCGAGGTTATTCAGCTGTTTCGCAGAGAATTCACACGGATATTTTAATTACTTGATTTGGTCCGGCCCGCTACAGTAATCTCCATGAATAACCGCGAGTACCCGCTTAGGATGAAGCTATTTACGGAATAGGAAGGAGCCTTCCGAGTTTGTTATGTAACAGTCGTACAAAATCTCAAAATCTCGTCTTCATCCGTGCAAATGTAAGATTACGAGCTTCCGGAGACTGGATTGCTTCGTTCTCTCCGCATCTCCGCATCAAATCGTATCCTTTGGTTCGCCATCCCCGCGTATTCTCGACTTCTCTTCGCTCTGATGGGCCATTCCACGGAGTCATAAGTTATCAATATCAGCTTTCCCCGCGTGTACACCATTTCTGGAGCGGACAAGCGAGGCCCGCGGAAAGAGACTTCCAAGGAAAGCCTCTCTAACTTTCCATTGTCGCCGGATCGACCGCACTATTTTTCATGTTCACGCTACGGAGTACGGACTAGTTGAAAATCCGCGTTTGTCCCTGAATTAAGGGGCTCAAGAGGGACTAATCTGTGCTGAATCCATGGATGAAGTCCGTCAAATCTAGACAGCCAATAGTGGACAGTTTATTGTACTTGCGGTACGAGAAAAGTCTAGCCGACATGGCTGCAGGGGCTGGTTAGTGGCCACTGATTAGTGAGTGTCGCTTATCGGTTGGTAATCCGTAGAATACTACCTAGTTTATGCATACTAATACTGGATATAGTACATGGTCCGCAGACAGGGATCGTTCCGTTCTATGCGAGATACGAGATAAGATGCTCTGACAGCTGAGACACCTCGGTAGGTTACTAGAAGACGAGTTGGCTAGGCGGATGATCATTCTATGCCGTGCGCAACGAGATGATTGCTCAAGATGGGCAAGCAGGATTTTAGGTCGCCTTGCTACATCTTCCTAGGTGAACGCCTCTGAGTTCGCTAGCGGTTGCGAGCTCCAAATTACAGCGCTATGGTCAATGTGGTGCCATAAGTGGCCCACATGGCGAGTGCTGGTCAGAGCCTTGGACTGTCAGACAGGTGATACTAGATCCAGCTTGCGACACCGTAGATTCAGCTCAGCTAATTTCAGCCGTCCGACACCTGACAGAGGCCCTCAACAACACATTTCTTGATACGCGTAAGACGCGTCTTGATGTGGATTGGTTTCTTCCAGTCCTGTCAATATCGCAAATCTGCTCTCATAAATTTGCAGTAGCAATTGGCTACTTTCTAAGTATTCTCTATCAGGGCTCTACTGATCATTCCAGCTCGCAGGATCTAGGATCATTAGAGCTTACCAGATTTCTCATATACAGCCTTTTCAACGTTAACCCATAACTCGCCGACCTTGGGGTCCACAAAGGGTAATACTTGAGAGGCAACCACTCCAGCAATCCCTTTTTCACGATCACACCACCGGAAAAGGTTGGAGATTCCAGACCAGTGCGCCGTGCTATCGGATCGGCCAGTCACGCCAGGTGAGATCATAAAAGAGAGACCCCATCCCTGAGGTGCTGAAGGCGGAGCTAGCGAGTAGAGCTCGTCTACCGGGCGCACAAGCTCTTCTACCACAGCAGGGACGGGTTGGCGTGCGAAATTCGGGCTCTCAATCAGTTGATTTTGGAACATATCGCCTATTGTCGCGGTGGAGAGAAGGCGTTTGCCTGTGTCGATTGCCACTCCGTCGTTGAGAAGCATTGTAAGGATTTCTTCAAGATAAGAACAGGTGAGCTGCAGCTTTGGCGTCGAGACAAGAAAGACAAATCAAACTCACTAGAGTATTCTCTGGGAGTTCCAAAAAGACCAGCTCCTCCACTCCGAACAATGGTGGACTTCTCATCTTCTGGTACATTCATTGCGTGTTGCCATGGATGATGCTTTTGCGATACCATTTGATCGTTAGGTAGCCGTTGATCGATTGCAAGAAGCCTGTTCAAGGCTTCTTTGTCCGGAAACATCGTCATATCTTTTATTCCCAACGGCTCGAAGATGTTGAGCTGCATGTACTCGTCCAGACCTATACCTGTGACAAGTTCGACGAGGAACCC
Source organism: Talaromyces borbonicus (assembly GCA_002916415.1). Lineage (NCBI taxonomy): Eukaryota > Fungi > Ascomycota > Eurotiomycetes > Eurotiales > Trichocomaceae > Talaromyces > Talaromyces borbonicus. Next base: position 1,238,271 of record NBSA01000028.1, on the reverse strand, counting down.
TGCCCAGTCCAAACTTATCTGCGATTCATTCTTTCTTAAGACCGGGACCTTTTGAAGAAACAAGCTTGGATTGATACTTACCCCGTATTCAAACTTTAATCCCGGTTGATTCACCAGTGGCTGCTGCCAATATTCCTTTTGGGTGGGTGGCACTGGAGGGTTCCTATTGATAAGCCAGTTCTGCAGCTTGTGATTCGTAAAGTTGTAACCGAAACCCGCTGTCCATTTCCTAGTCAGCATTTCAGAGCCACCACATCAGAAGGTTTTGCTTGGAGGCAAGCAGTACCGGTATGAGTGAGTAACATTCTCAAAGTGATGCGGCCCGTCTTGGGCTTCAGCGTCCCGTCGTCCGCTAGATACATTACTTCTTTAAGCTCAGGACACAGCGTTTCAACCTGATCTGCATCGTCGAGAGACAACTGCTTTCGTCCGACGAGTTGCATACAGGCGATTGCAGTCACCAGCTTGGTAAAGGAGGCCATCCAGTGAAGCAAATCCGTAGCATCGACCGTCGTGGTCTGGGTTTTTCCATTCTGGGTATCTCCATTTCCCGAAAACAACACTTTCGGCTTGCCAGCTGCATACTTGAAGATTTCCTTGGCAGTTTCCAAATTGGAGTCCTTACCAACGATAACGACAGATGCAAAGCTGAGCGGTTGTAAGACGTCTTTGTCGGATTGATTGGTATCATCATCGACTCCACAGGCCTGATCGACCAAGGCGCGAAGTTTGACGCCTGTTTTTTAAGACAACATTGTGCTTTTGAATATTGATGCGAATATGGAATATGAATATCCTTGCTTGCCAGCTATGTCTAGGTAGTTGATAGATTCTTACTAAATCAACACATATACCTAGGTACAAGGTGAAAAATAAAGAGAGTATCTCCCCAGCTCATATACACTGACTACCGATCCATTGCCATATTATGGAGCGTACCTATAGAAGTACTCGAACTATCACTTTGATCTCAAAAAACCTTGGAAGAAGGTTACAATAACCGACCAGCCGAGGAGCAGTCCGAATCGGGCAGTTCTAAGACCTCTATTCGCGTAGCGATGGCACCGCTTAATTAGGCATTATTACCTAAACAGCAGCTTACAAACCCCCTCTCCCCTCCCTTCTCTTGAGAACACACATTAACGGCTTTTTCTCCCACAACAAGAAAGACCGCTGTTGCTCCCACCCCCTACTTTCGGCACAAAGCTCCAGGTCAAAATTCCACAGTACGTGCGCCAGAATCATCCGCATCTCCGCGTTCGCCAGGTTCCGCCCGATGCAGTTGCGCGGGCCAACAGAGAACGGCTGTAGTACCTCCCGGTTGTCCGTGTAGAACGGCGACGAGGGGTCGTTCTTTGCGGGTGGAAGCCAGCGTTCGGGGAGAAACTCATCGGGGCGGTGTAAGTTGAGTGGGGAACGGTAGGCCGCGGATTGGTGGACAGATACTTTGGTCTATTCCATAAAAGTATTTGTGAGTCTGGTCTGCTTGATAACCGTGAGCGTTGCGAAAAGGGCTGGGGGCATACTCCAGGTGGGATCATGTATCCTGAGATTTCAACCGGATCACGGGGAAGCGTTATGCGTTCGAGGCCCCCCGGTGCAGGGGGGTATACTCGGAGGGCCTCGTTAAGGCAGGCGAGCATGTAGGGGAGCTGGAGGGTAGACTGGAATGTGATATCTGATACGGAAGTCATAGAGGAGCGGATCTCGTGGGTAACCTTGCTGAGGGCGGAGGGCGTCTGCAGCAGCCAGTATGTGACCCCGGACAGCAGCGTTGCGGTCGTTTCGCTGCCGGCAATGATTAGAATATTGGCATTGGCTTCCATTTCCTTATCGGTGAGTTCCTTCTCCTTGTCGCCGCGGTGGCGTAACATGCTGTCAATGAAGTCACCGGGGCGATGGATGGCGCTCTGGAGGCGCTTCTGGACCACCAGGCTGCTGTATTCGATCTGTCTTTTGCGGGCCTCCATAAGAGACTTAGAGCCGAGGAAGGGCGATAACACGCGAAAAACGAGCGGGTAGGCGTCACGCAGCTTGACAAAGGCCATGCCCTGGACGGCCTGGAAGACTGTCGTCACCCAGAAGTGGTATTCGGACAAGTCCAGGCCTCTGAAGGGTTCTCCAAAGGCTAGGTCCCCAATGATGTCGAATGTGGTCAGGTTGTACCACTTCACCATGTTAGCCTTAGGGTTAGGCGATGCAGCAACCTCACCCAACCGCTGAATCAGCTTGTCCACATAGCTGCGGAGGATCAGTTCCTGTGCCTGCAGGCCCTTGTCGGAGAAGGCATGCGCCAAGGCCGAGCGGAAGCGGCGATGGTCTGCATTGTCGGCGCTGATGATGTCGGATGAATTACTTGTTGAGTGGAGTACTTTGGGAAGCTGCCGGTCGCCGTGGCCATGGGCGTATATGTCCTTCCATGCTTGAGATGTGACGAAGGAAACTTCATCTGGACCAAAGCGGACGACCTCCCCATATTTCCTGTGAAATGCTCGCAGGTCGATATCCAGCCGTCCTCTGACCAGCGAGATATAGCGAAAGACGGGGAAGGCGATCCATAGCTTGGGTCCGGGAAACCCAGCCAGTGGATGAAAGAGTAGGACCCAACTAATCGATAGGAAAAGCCAGAGAAGAGAGCATGCTGCCGAAACGGCGACGATGTAGAACATAGCGACGGAGGTTTCTTGTTTCTGTCCGGCGTGCGCAAAACACAAGTTATCGAGACGGAGTACGGGGTGAACAGAGTAGAGGATCAGGCAAATAATGCTTGCTATACCCAAGGAACTTTCTACTGGGTCGTCTGTGGAAAGGTATTTTATCTCTGTTAGAAAGGCGGCTCCGATCGGCTCCGCCGTGCTGGCTCCACTAGGATCAAGGAGAATGTACCAATTATGTGCTGAAATCGGACGTCCAACACTCAGAGAGAATATCCCCATGCCGGGACATGATCGACTGTAAAACTGCAGCGGCCACCTCGGACCCGCCGGCGGTCACACTTAGGGAGCTGAGACCTTTCATGACAATGTCGATTTGCCGTTGCCGGACAGGATCCATGCCCTGTGAGTTTGCTGCACAAAATTCCAAATTCTCCGAGTGAATCAATCTCTCGATGGTCTTTTGAAAGACTGTTGCCGTCAAGCTCGGAGTAATGTGGTAGGCAAGGATGGGAACCTCGGCGTCGAGACCGTTTTCAAGGTTGAAGATCTGCTCAGTTGGTAATGAGAGTACACGCCCCACAGTGTTGGCAACAGAAGAAACCACTTCCGCTCGGTACGCATGCATGTTTATAATGGGAATGTCATAGACAGGGTCATTCTCCCTCGTGCAAGAATCCAGCGACTCGTCGAGAATCAGGACGCTCAACTCCCAAAATAAGGCAATTGAAACTAATAAAGCTCATTAGTAGATGGGCACCTTCGGAATTTTCGAGACCTACCAGAGGATACTCTGGAGTGAATAGAAAGACACTCCAGGTTGTTAATGCAGTGGTTGATGAAAGGGCGAAACAGCTGGTTGAACTTGCTGACCGCCGCCACGGTTGAGGCGATAGTCTCAAGGCAAGCAGAAGGGAGGCCTCTATGCAAGGAATTCTTGACTTCGACGATCTGTCTCCAGATAGAAAAGGCTTCAGCAACTGCCTTTTGGCATATGCTTGGGATTCTGGCATCCAGGTCGGAAGGGGAATTTTGAGGCTTTAGCCAGTCAAAAGCAGACTCCATAGTGAAGAGCTCTGTTTAGCCTCAGCTTCGCAGCTCAGTCTCTTGATTTGAGCGGAGCCAACTTACCTTTATTATGACAGGGAACGGGCGGCAGTGTGCATTGACGGTATGTTGTGAGTGACGCCCCGATATCACGGATGTATCCCCCCCAACGCACCAGGGTCATGCTGGTTTCCAATAGCATACCATACGTGGAGTGTACTCCTAGTTTAGTGCAGTATTTCTTCACAAGCGCATCCAGCAACCAGAGCGTTTGGAGACCGATGTCCAAAAACTCGTGCGGTGACCCGGCTGAAGCTTGAGTCGGCGTGACAATACCATCGAAAAGCAAAATGGCATACACTATCCTGAACGACCGGACAGACTGTACAACTCTGAGGATTTCTCGTGCCTCAAACCAAGAATCGTAGAACGCGTTTCTAGATGCGTCACATGTGGAATCAGGGGCCCGCGTACCTTCGGACGTAGAGAGCCATTGGAGCGAAAAGGTGCGAAGGACAGCTTTCAGCGCAGCATCAGACTGCTTTCGTGCGGCTGGGCTCAGTTGATTGCCGTAGAGCCCACTAAAATGATCAAGAAACCGAACGGCACCTATTGCTGTTAATATGCAGGCTACACCCGCCGGTGTCACTCCCAGTTCCGATTGGGGGGAGCGATCCTGCGTGCTTGCTACATCCCAGCCTTCCATTCTGTAGCGCGAGGCTGTTGCGAACAGATTACAGTTGTAATCCGCAAACCGCGAGGCGCACCCTGTGATAATGACATCGTGGATCCTCACTAGTCGGTCATCTAGAATTGTTGCGTCTAATTTGGAATTGAGCAGCCGAATGGGGCTACTCAGTGAACTGCCATGGAGAATTGGTGTAATTGAGCGCCCTCTATTGAGCGGACTGTTGTAGAGAGACAACTGGGCCTCGTTTAGCGCATGGGCTGGAGGGACAGTATCGGACATCAAGAGATCTGTTAGATCTAAGCCCACGTTATCATGGCAGTTTACCTCATTACTATGGCCATCATCAAAATTAAGCCACGGGACCAGGGTATCTGGGAAGGCCAGGGGGCCAGCCTCAATCTGGCTGTTGGAACCGTTGGAGAGTCCATCCTCTGTGATTTCCGGCAAGGCATTCCTGTTAATCGACAGGTGAGAATAGGATTGGCTCCACCTCAGCCGCTCTCTCATGGCTCCCCGGGATTTGGCAAACTCAAAGGTACATGCATGGCCCAGTCGCCGGCAATTGGTGCACATATCCCCCTCGCTGGGACCGGAGGAAGAGCAGCGTCGCTTAGAGCGACGGCAGGAGTCACAACTGGAGTATTGGCGGCGTGACGACATGGTATCACCCAATCCTGATATCAAGGATTGCAGTAATCTCCAGCCCTGGCTGATGAGGTTGAATTAACAGAAAGATCATCCTGATGAACGTCCCGTTGATGAATGATCGATCATCTGATTATTGGACCCTGCTGGAACTAAAATCACGTGACTAACTTAGATGAATACAGTAAGTTAGTCGAACTACCTCAAACACCTCAAAAATACGGAATTTCCTTGAAGGGGATCCCTTTTAGCGAAATGGTACTACGTTACAACAATTCCAAGTCTTGTAGCATGTAGCAAGCAAGCTATTAATCACGCGCTAGCCGTTTACATTCTTTGCCAATCCACGGATCCAATACATTGATTCAGGGTCTGTCGGTTCCGATGAGCTCGGCTCCGCAGATCACCTTGTTGCTTTGATTTGGTCATCTTTTCCCTATTTTACAACATCACAAGTACTTGACTGCACTCTGCACCGGTTTAAGAGGAGCCCCGAGAGGAATAAACCGCCAAATCCTCGTTCCCAACAATATCCAGTCACACGGTGCAATGTCCAATTCCCCGACGCTCGTGTTTATACCCGGCTCCTGGCATAGACCTACATGCTACAACAAGGTCATCCAACTCCTCCAAAAGCAGCATGGATTGAAATGTATCTCGATAAGCCTCCCCTCAACAACAGGAAGCCCAACAGCAACCTTTAAAGACGACATCGATGCTGCCCGCGAAGCCATATTCCAAGAAACAAACCACGGGCATAATGTAGTTGTCATTGCGCATTCCTATGGCGGTATGGTCGGCAACAGCGCCATCAGGGGATTCACGCAGTCGCCAGTCACAATTTCAAGCCAAAGACCACAGACTACGGGTTATGTTATCGGCCTCATCCTTATAGCCTCTGGCTTTACCCTGACGGGCCTTTCCTTTATGGATCCATTCTTCGGCCATCCACCGCCTTTCTGGAGGATTAATAATGCAACTGGCTATGCAGAGCTTGTTACATCTCCCCGGGAACTCTTCTATCATGATATCCCAGCAGAAGAGGCGGAATTCTGGGTCTCGCAGCTTACGACCCAAAGTCTCAAGTCATTGTTCGAGGGTGGTGAACACGCGTATGCTGGTTGGAAGGACTTGCCTACCTGGTATATTGGAACTATCGAAGACCGCGGTCTGCCTGTGTTGGTGCAGCGAATACAGGTGGGCATGGCAAGAGGGATGGGCGGTAGTGTGGAACATAGAGAGCTACAAACCAGCCATTCACCATTTTTAAGCCAACCGGAGGAGACGGTGGATATCGTTCTGGAGGCTATCCGGGCGTTTACCCGGGAGTCAGGGGAAATTCAATCCTCAATGAGTGGGCGCAGCGGTGCGGTGGCAGTGCCGAAGACTACAGTTTGGCAACCTTCCACGTGGGTTAGATACGGACTACCATTAAGTTTCGGTCATGTATTAGGAAGATGTCTCCTCTTATTTAGCTGGGCCAGGAGGCTATTACGGAGGTAGTGACCTTTCCAGATAAAAGGCGTCACCTCTGCAACGAGATCCAATACAAACGCTAGTTAAATCACATGGTACTAAAGAATATCCCGGCGCCAAGACAGGGGTGAGAAGTTATTGTAAACCGGGAAAAGAACCAACTGCACCAAAACGGAGCCCCGTTAGGGGAGAGATCTTGGTTTGGTATATATGGGCCTGATTTCCGGGCTGACAGTTATCTAGTCCATTTAACACCTAGAATGTACCTTGCCAGCTGGAGATCCTTCCCCTCAAATACATGGTACACAGCGAGACTGTGGCGATACAGTGACTAATACAAGACACGCTCCATTGATGTCCGGAGTTCACTAAAATTTTGGCTCCAGGAGGCGATCCTTCCTCGTTGCAATAATTTGCTTGTATATCGTGGTCCATGTTTGGCCGGCGATTGAAGGACCCATTTGATGCGGGGAAATTGACGCTTGCGGGGAACAGAAGTTCCTCCTGAAATCTCTCAATCTAGAATGACACATGCTAACCGTAAAGTCAAAAGAGAGCAAACAAAGAAGCTCACTGAAATGGCATCATCTAGATCTCACGAGGGAAAATTGAGTGTTGTGACAGGTGGATCGCGCGGTGAGTAGGCAATCTTATCCTGCCTTTTGGCCACCTACCTAGGTCCAGGGTATAATCTGATAGCTGGTTGCAGGAATTGGCGAAGCAGTCGTGCGACGACTCGCGACCAAAGGATCCAATATATTACTTGTTTATACGTCGGATTCGTCTAGAATCCTAGCCGAAAAGATCTCATCTGAGCTCTCAGAAGCCCACAAGATCCACATATCGAGCGTACAAGCCGATCTTGCACATCCGGTCGTGGCAACACCCAAGATCATCGAAGCCGCAAGGGCTCTGTACAAGTCGTACTCCACCACGATCACAGCCCCTGCCAACGGGAGGGATTTCCAGGTGGATATTCTCATTAACAATGCAGGGGTTGGGTCTAATCAATTCCTCAATGACGCGACCCGGGGCCCGATAGATGTTGCGGAGTATAATCGGGTGTACAACGTCAATGTACTTGCGCCGCTATTACTCACGCAGGCTCTTGCTCCCTATTTACCGAGAAATCGGTCGGGAAGAATTGTGAATGTCTCTAGCGTGTCATCCTCGATCGGGTACGAGGGCCAGTCGGTGTATGCAGGCACCAAAGCCGCGCTAGAGGCGATGACGCGGTGCTGGAGTCGCGAGTTATTCGACAAAGCAACGGTTAACGCGGTCAATCCCGGTCCAGCCTGGGGGGATATGTATGCACAGGCGGGCGAGAAGTTTTGGAAAATAAATCAACCTTACGTCGACGCGGCGCCCTTGGCCGCGTACAATGGAGAGGAAGAAGTGCTGAAGTTGGCCGGTAAGGATGCAGCTACCTTTGACAAGACAGTCAGAGAAGGAATGGGTGGTCGACGACCTGGTTTTACGAGCGAGATTGCAGGAACAATTGTTATGTTGTGTTCTGAAGAGAGTGGGTGGACTACGGGAAGCGTGGTTTGCGCAAATGGCGGGATGAAGATGTCTATTGCGTAGATTTTTGCGAAAACAAAATACAAGACCGATCTATGCTATCATCCAGACCGCATAACCTCAGGACAGGATAGTCTTGAGCTTACTCTAGTCAATCAAGCTTGGAGGACTTTGCCGGCTTGCCATATTCCATAGATGCAGCTGTAGTTGGTCAAGTGCCACAATACCGATCTGATATAACTGGTATTTCGATCTGTAATGCGGTAGTATGCCTGGGCATATAACACGCGCAAGACAGAGTACAATACTCCGACCAAGTTGATAGTTGAGGCATCGAGTTTGGCCACATTCATTAGAACCACTGCGAAGGCCACTTTTAGTTAAGTTTACTGCAAACCACGCCCACAGAACTCCGGGAGAAGCGGAAAGAAGAGAGAGAGAAGAACAAAACGTACTGGTGCTGGCAAAGAAAGCAAAGCCTTCTACACAATTTTCGTGTGTCGCCTGCGCTCGCTGCAATTGCTGGAGCCTCGCACGGGTTATTTTGCCTTCAGCAACAGCGCGCTCGCCGTATTTGCTTAGATCATGTCGCGGATTCTCGTTGTGGTCCAGGCCAGCGAAAAACTTGGAGACACGGGTCGAAGTGAGCATGTATGCAAAAGCCCAATTCCACAGCATAAAGGCTGAGGTGTAGTTGTGGGCTGTGAGGCCGAGATTTTGGGTAATTGAAGTCCTGCATCCATTCCGCCCGGGCCTTGGTGTTAGACATCATTTTCTGTATTCAATCTCAATGCAATTGGGTCTTACATAGTTCTTAATTTCTCACAACCAAGGGAAAATAAAGATCGGTGGAGGTGTGGTCGTTCAGGAATAACCAAAAAAGCGAGAGAGAACCTTGGAATGATTATAGAAAAAGAAAAGGCAGCGCTGTTTTATATTCACGAGAATCAGATCGACCATTGAGCCTCGGCCCCTGTGATGCAGGTTTATTTCCTATTCTGGATAAAAACAACCCTTCAGCCTCGCCGACCAATCAATTGCAGTAACTGGAGCACCACTTTTGTCATGCCTCAGGCAAAAAATAAATAGTCTTGTTTTGTTCATTCATCATTCATTCATATTCATTAATTGGTATTCTCTGGAAGATTTCCAGATGTCGTCTATGTACAAACCCATCTCTTTCGTCTATCATGCCAGGGCATCAACATTTATTCATCGGCAATAATGATGCATTTCTTTGCCGGCTCCTCCACTGAATGTGCAGCGTGCTCAATATTGTCATCATTCCCCCAATCATACAAACCCCAGCCAGCACTCGAATCTGTGCCTGAGACAGGTCACTACCTGTCCATGCCTGGCGCCATTCCAGTTCCTCTGTGTGGCCAAGGACTTTTCCTTGCTGGTCCAGAGCTGCGACTCTGAGAAATCGTGTTCCTTTGCTTTGAAGTTGTGGGACTTGAATCGCAGTTACATATCTCTTTTTCGGAAAGCGGCTCACTGGACGGTACCCAAATACGTCGACGCCGGAAGGATGAGATTGCGAGCGAACTTCAAGCTGCCATTCAGCTATTTCCGTTGCACCGTTCCATGAGACATGCAGCGTGCCCCCTGTGGCCTTGACTTGCGGCTGCGTCAATGGTTTGCCAATCCACGCTTGTTTAGAGGTACGAGAAAATTCAGTCGGCAAAGTGAGGGAGGTCATTGAACTTGTCGTCGTCACGCGATTCTCACATACGAGATCGCCGTTCGCTGTGTATTCCCTGAGCTGACGACCATCGTCCCAACTGATGAGCACATCGCCCGTCTCAGGTACAAGCTGTATGTCCGCTGCAGGGCGTCCCCTTGACTCTGCGGGACCTGGAAATACCTGGCGCACTGCCCCCTGTGCCGTATGCGGCTTGACCTCAATCACCATACCTCGGGATGCCGTGGTCGCGTCGCCATCATCCATCACTGTCAAAACATCATTGTCGCTCCATCGTGCATTATGTGGCAAAACAAAATCAACAATCTGACGACCACTTGGGTCGTGGATAGAGCTGTTCTTGCCTCCTAAGCTCCATTGCACTTGACCGGTACTTGTTTCAATAGACATAACTGCACCCATTTGAGCCGCTGAAACAAGATAATCGCCTGTAGGGCCCATGTCGACGCCACTAATATGGAAAAAGTCGAATGGATAGTCTTCTGTTCCTTCCCCAGGAGCAAGCACTTTCATTGTGTCTGCGATAGGTACGTGTTCGGCCGCATACCATTCGTATAGCAAGCCGCCCGTGACAATATCAATTTCTTGAAATGCTCCGTCCCAAATCCATCCCTCGACCGGCCCACCGACCGCCGAGAGATCAGCTGGTCTTTTGTATTGACCTGATATTAGAGCAGTATCTCGGCGGCTCACGATGAAACTGTAAGGGGGTTCAAGGGTGTTGCCCACGGGTCTCAGCATATACTGAGTGGTATAGGTCGAATCCAACTATGAAAGCGGAATTAGTTTGCGGTTAAAAATGTACCCATTAATCGGAAAAAGTTTACCATATAATAAGAGCCATCTGTTGGCTCTTCTTGAGCCCAATAGGTGAGATATTCCTGGCCGCGAAATCTCTGCACACGCATATTTTGTGCTGATGAATATTGTAATTCTTGCCAGATTAAATTGCCGTTTTCGTCCACGATGGTTGGTGTTCTTCCTTCCGAGGCAAAGAAGATATATCCCGACGTGCAAGTCTCGTCAATTGGTGAATCTGGCCATGCGGACGAGCCGTGAGTTTCTATCGAAATTTCACGATGGCAATCAAGTATCGACGGTATGCGAAGTTGTTGGAACCACTGCATGGATGGATACGAGCGCTCAACAAGCAGTAGTGAGATCGTCCCGACTATGGTCAGAACTGCGCCTAATCTCACATACCACTTAAGCAGATCCATTGATCTGGATTGCGGCCGTGCGAAAGACATCTTCACTTTCCAATTTGAGATGTTGGTGTTGAATAATTATTATCCTCGAGCTAGGGCATTCTCACATACTCCAATCTGAGCTGTAACGCAGTCAACGAAACTCCACGCAATCCATGAATGTCTTTCAAAAATTCTCAAGCTAACTGCTCAAGCATTTTTCTCTCTGACTGCCAGATGGACATTCGGAGGAATTTATAAAACAGTCACGATCTATCGATTACTACAAGGGTCCACTGCAACGTGAGCTTTGCCCCGTCGGATTGGCTGCGCGAGCACCCTCACTGACAGATTGAGCAGATCTGACAGGGAGCAGGCACATAAATTGACTACCGAAGCAATTGTTTTGATTGTTTGAATGCACTTATTTACTTGGCAAAGACATTCGACTACTAAAATAGCATATTGTCAGGCCGGATTTGATTTGTCCGAGACATGGCTTGTTTGTCATGCCACGCGTCTCAAAACGTATGCTTGATGGTTAGTACCCAGAAAATAATGTAGTATGGTGCTCGAGCCCAGCCATGCTTGCAAGTACCGACCAGTGCCCAGCCTGAGAAAACTCCGGATCTGCTTCTGGGAAGCCAGTTGATGTGCGCAGAAAATATCAGCGGAAGATTAGCATGTTGGAGAGGTTACGATTTTTTTTTTTTCAGTGATGTATGTAAGTTGCTGCTTGGGTTACTTGTCGAGGTGGTATGATGCATCTACCTGCGTAGGTCGGTACCGGTACCTAGGTAGTTGACTGACACCCAATTGAGACATGTCTTATTGATAAGGAGCCAACTTAGTGGGGTGACCAGTTCAGTCATATCATAGGGCTTACATACATCCTGAGCATAGACCGAGGCGTGCATTTATCGTTTCAACACTCAGCCTGAATGCAAGAACTCATCGTTTCGAGGGGATTCAACGATGGCAGTGGCAATGTCGAGAAAAAAAAATACAGCAGACTGCAGCACCGGCAGAATCTCTGTTGGTTTCCGTGGCCTTTTGAGAGAATTATTTGTTTAATGGTCACTCAGGGCCGGACATTGCTAAGAACAGTCTAAAGTGCAGACCGCTTGAAAGACGGTTTTCTTGCGAAACGATGCAATGCGTGCGATTGCGAGATTGTTATAAATTTTGTCAAAATGAGTGATCTTACAAATAGCAGCCATCACCAGGGCAAAAAAGAGGTCGGAGTACTCGCAGTGTCGGAGAAGCGGATAGAGACAATTTAACTCCGAACTCCGCAAATAATGTGCTGTCACGTGAAATGGGTCTCTTCGGAGTTATCTCGAAACTCCTTCAACTCCGAATTACCATATCAGGGAGAATGTTCGTTGGCATCTTTTCTTCCTCAAAGCTTTCCGGATGACTATCAAAACTTATGAACGAGGAGCGAGTTCATAAGAAAAAGAAAGAAGAAAAAAGGAAATATCACCGCTACTAAGCGAAAGAGTTCAGGGGGGAAAATGCTCACTTCAAAGCGCCGCAATGGCCAGCTTCCATCCTGCGAACCTTGTCGTAAGGCCAAGCTCCGATGTGACCATGAGACGCCTGTCTGTGGCAGATGCACTCAAAGAGGACAACAGAACTCCTGTATATATCATCCTGCGCCCATGACTCAGCCTCGATCTGCTGTAAAGAAGCCAGAATCAATCAAAAGGAGGAAACGAGAATCCAGTCTCTTGACGGAACGGAAAATAAAACCATCTATCAATTTCTTGCACCAATACCGAACTCCGGCTGTGCATCATAAACAGAGCTATCATCAACCGCAGCAGCAGCAGCAGCAGCATCACGTACTTCCAGGCCATCACTCCAGCGAGGTTGTGCCAAGTGAAACTATCCCAGCCGAGTGTGTCAAATCCCGAAAGTCCAACTTTTCAACGGGATTCTTGGGTCCTTCCAGCTTTTGGGCTGCATTCGCCGAAACTGCCGAAAGCAGCAGCAATCCACACGGCGCAGGAAATATCCCTGTCTCAACAGAACCATGCAGCACAGGGTCGTCAGGATACTCGCAGTCTCCTTCCGGTGCTGAAGCCATGCCTGAGACTAGTCTTACCAGTGCAGATGCAGACCAGATCGAATGCGGTACCAGGATCCTCATGCTTCTGGAAGATCTGGAGCTCTATCAAAAGTTAATGCAATACCGGTTCGAAATTTTGAAGCCATGGGTATTTGGCCGGAGTCTGGTCTTTGACACGATGGCCGGTCTGTTCGCACTGCGCGAGGAGTTTCGACAGGGAAGCACTAAAACGTCTGAAGCTAAATTGCTCACCTGGTCGGAGCGATTGTTTGAGAATAGTGCTAAGCCGATCACGACTCACGCAACCATGACGAGAACCGACTATTTCACTTCAATTGCAGCAAGATGGGAAACAATCGGTCTAATGTTTACCTGGATTGGAGTTTCTACGCTCATGATTCCGGAAGACCATGAATTGCTGCGATTAGAAGACGGGTCGGTTGTAGATTTGGAGAAGTTGCGAAAGATGACAGTCGAGCTGACTGAGATCTGTCTTGGCTTTTGTGATACCGTAGGTACTTTGAGTGATCCTCTCGTATGGTTGTTGTTGCAGCAAACCATCTTGCTCGGCGAAATTCATGGAGATAGTGGTGAGTCTCTATACACCCAAGGAAAAAAGTAATCATGATTAACAACACAATTTAGACTATCGAACCTGGCGTAAACTGGGAGATCTATCGACGATCATTTTTGCCTCTGGATTGCACCGCCCTAAATCCGACCCTTCTGTGCCGCTTTTCCTGCGCGAGACGCAGAAGCGTGCCATGGCGGCCGCATTATCTCTCGACAAGACCCTGGCCACGCTACTAGGTCGTCCTCCACATATCGCATACCAATATTGTGACGTTCAGCAGCCCTTAGATCTCTCATACGACACAATATGTAAGATTTCCGAAGGGAAAGATGATATTGCTCGGCATCTGGGGCCGGACGGCTGGAACGCGCATAATGAAATTGTTACGGGAACCCGAGGGAAACTCCATGTGATGCTAGCTATCATTAGGGAAAAGGCGCTTGCTCTGTCGCTCTCTCCGCATTGCGAGAATTTGGCACAAAAAGTCTTGTGAGTGAGCTGATGGCTGATTTTATTGCTTTTTTATTCATTTTGAGATGGTGAATGTCAAATACTGACATACTTTATATTCAGTGCACTCTGCGCCGAACATGACCAGATGCGAGAAAGTCTCCCTGAAAAATTAAAATGGGAACAAATTACTCACGGCAACCTAGACGATCATGACCGCGGGCTGCTAGAGGCTCTACACCTTGATCTTTTACATAATGAATTTATTCTTTATTCAGTTTTGATTAGACGGACAGGCGAGCGCAAAGACAAATTGATACAAGCAGCACGCAAAATATTGAACACTCTTTTATCTTTCATAACGGCTCGATCACCGTCTCTATTCACTACGTTTCGTTCTACATGGGAGGTACGCCACATTCTCATCCCTGCCTTTTATCCTCTGGCTTTCAATTGCTAGATGAGCCTGAGACAAAATCATCTAACTCGTCCTTCTAGCTCTGTTATATTGGTCTCCCGTGCGCCGGTGTTTTAGCACAGGAACTTCTCCAACGCTCCCAGCGGAAGCATCGACAGCACCTTTCTACGAAATTCGCACCGGGTTGCAACAACGGGAATGCTGCGGTATTTCCTCGCTCGGAGATTATCCAAAATCTGAGCGTATTTGCCTCTTTATTGGAGACTGCGCTGCGCAGCCGAGACGGCAACAACAACGTCGTAAGACAAGGACTGGACGCTATCCGCAATATATTGGATCGTGTATTGTCTGCAGACGAGTATGAAGAACATTCACCTCCGTCACTCCCGCCGCCGTATTCAGGATACTCGCATCCGAATATACCACCCCAGCAGGAGCGGCAACAGCCGCAACAGCAGCAGCAGCAGCAGCAATCCAAACAGGGTTTAGATCAAAATACTCTCGACTACGCCTCGAACCGGATTGATTCTTCTAATATATCTCCCTCGCATCTATCATCAAAAGCTATATCACCAACTGCTCCTCAACTTCAGCCCCAAACTCTACCGCAGCAGCAACAAGGACCGGTTATTGCAGACGACATCACTCGAATCCCACCAACTGTCCCAAATTCGAATTTCACATCACTTTCCGAGGAATTGGGAACCGGTCCCCGCCCAACGTCACCTATCGGTGGTGGTGGTATTGACTTTCAGCAATCTCACCCTCAAGATGACAATTTCCTAGCTGTGGATTTCATGACGTGGCTCGATAATTTTGATTGGGCCCAGGAATCGCTGCTTAATTATAGCTGAAATGTCCTACCTAGCGGGTTTAAATTTTATCTTTGTAGAATGTAATGTCTTCTGTCAAATTGAATAATTCCACCGTATTTACGAAGATGGAAAGATACACGCAGTGGAAAAAGATGGATCTATCTAGCTCCGCCTTAAACCCTACTACATAGGCAAATCTGGTCGTATGGAAACTCCCGAATAAGAATCAAGAATACCTCACGTCGACTCGAACCAAGTACGAAGTACGTGAGATGTGTGCATTTTGCACCTAGATACATGATTGTATATAATAGTAACATTTCATTCAAAAACCTTGGGTCTCGCAAAAGGGGGAATAAGGAAATAAACAAAGAAAAAGATATTCTGAAAAAAATACGAACCATAGACCCAAGGCGTATGTGAGATGAGAAAATGACAGTATCGTAGCCCAAATAAATCATTGAAGACCCCCAGAAAACAACAATTTTTTACTCCAGGCCGAAAAAAACAAAAATCAAACAGAAGAAAAACGACCAGAACTATAGCCAAATATCGCTTTCTTCGCCCTTGACCCAAGCACTCCAGACCCGTTCGTATGCATCTTCCAAATCATTTACCCAACGCCTTGTGTCAAACAATCTACTTTGCCACCGATGCGTGAATAGCATCTGGCGTAGTTCAACCAGTCGTCCTGTACAGTGACCTCTGCGTCTTGTTGTGCCCATAGTGGTCTTGAGCTCAGTCTGGGTCTCAGAACGAGGGTCGAAATCACCAACGTAACGCAAATCATGACATAATCGACTTGCTTTTGCGCGGTAGTCCTCATCAGAGGTGGCAATGAGTTCCTTGCGGGCTTGTCGACCTGCTTCTGTATCCGGTAATGCACTGCTCAGTATGCTTGAGGCCATGCGAGAACACATCTTGTACCTGTAGCGCGGATACGTAAGCATCGGTGTGCCACTCCATAATATATCGGCTGCTGTCGTGTGCGCGTTGCATTCGGGCGTATCCAAAAACAAATCAACAACCTGTGCCCGAGCAATATGTGCTTGTTTGGGGGCAACGTCGGTGAATATGATCCGCGACGCAATTTCCTCATTAGCCCATTTGACTGCGCATTCCTTGAGGTTTTGCTCGCCCAGTTCGGGGAATCGAAGGAGCCACAGGACAGCCCTCGGAATATCCGAGAGAATGCGAAGCCAAGTGCGGAATGTTGTCGGTTCGATCTGAATATGTATTAGCTTTTTATTTTCTCTTCTTGTTTTCAGTCAATTGGGCAAATCATGTAACTAACCTTGTAAAGCTGATTGAAATTTCCAAGAATGATCATATCGTCAGAAAGATTCGGGAAAAGTTCCTTTCTCATCTTCCATCGCCTTTCTTGCTCTCGTTCCCAACCGATCTGAGGAGCATCACTATCAGGTGCACTCTGTCGATGGTCGCAGCAAAAGAAGGTGTCTCGAGTATACACAATTCTCTCGCTATATACCCAATTCTCCAGTTCCTCGGCGTGATCTTCCTCAAAGCTACGGTCTTCAATGCGGTAGTCCCGTCTTCCAGGACTCAAAGTATCACGCGGGATAGAAAGTTCATCTGCAAGAATGTAGTCACACCATTCAGCTCCAAGAGTTCCTGCAAACCCCATAAAAGACATCTGAATTGGGGCCGGCCGAGCCGCAAAGACTTCGTTTCGTGCACCTCTCGTATAGCCGTTGAGATTGACCAAAATGTGTATTCCGTCGCGCACAATTTGTTCCACCAATCGTTCAATTGACCATCCACTGGCATCGTGAAATTGGGGTGCTTCACGTTCGATCTGTTGGCGATGTGTCGAGTTATCACTTGCAGTAGTTGCGTAACAATAGGCTTTCACTCGTTTCGAGTCGTGGAATCCAAAAACGGACTGCATCAAGTGCGCCAGGGGATGGTTATTGAAGTCTGACGAAACATACCCGACTTTGAGATAAGGTTGAGGGGGTTTGGGAGGAGGGTAAACCGTCTGTGGAAGCCAAGGAGAACGCAGGGTGGCACTAGAGATACGTAGACCGTTTCGCTGCGAAATATGACGGATCTGTTTGGCAGAGAGGGGACAGGTAAATGTATGGAAGGGAAGGACAGTTGGAGCATTGGGGGCTGAAAGACCTGGGGGTAGCTGAGGACGTCTGTATCTCGACAAGGGGTACTCCTTGCCTTGAACGTGCACGTCTTGATACCACTGCCAAGTGATAGATCGCATCATCCGTTCAATAAGTTTGATGATTCTTGACCCTTCCCACTTCTTCCCGGCCCAGGTTTGTAGTAGTGAAGTCAGCTTTCGAACGTTGGGGTTGTACTGCGCCATAGATGATACTTGCGCAGAGAGCTGCTCCACCACGCCAGATGTCAGAATGCCATGACCCCAGGTCTCCCCGTCCTTCAGTTGCTTGTCCACAATGTCAACAACTCGTTTCATCCACCCAAACCCATTTTCAATACTGCCCACATCACGCGGTAACCCTTCGTCGTCAACGTGCACTTGATCGATGAACCCGTATCCGTTGAGAACGCCACCCCGGCCAGTCCAGTTGCAAACCGAGTTTAGTGCATTTGCCAGTCCACAGACAGCTTCAGCAAAATCAGGATTAACTTTGACAGCGCGCCTGTAGTACACAATGGCATCGTTAATGCGACCAGCATCTTTAACGGCGTTGGCTAGGTTGGCTAGGGCGATGTCAAAATTGCCGTCGTACTGTACAGCCAATTCGTACATTTGAATGGCGGCGTGAAGCTGACCGATATCCTTCCACAGACTGCCCAGATTTGTATAGAGATGTGCGTGTTTGGGATCGAGCTTCAAGCCATAAATATAATACGACAACGCAAGCGCGGTCCCGCTATCTGGCGCAACACCGGGTATCTCCGGGAAAGTCGTTTTGGTAGAGACGTGGCGAGGTCGTGCTCTTGCTGGTCCATTGTGTTGGAAACTGGCCAGAAGAATACCAACATTATTCGCCGTCGACGGGCTGGGCTGGAGCGATAACGAGAGATAATATAACGCCAAAATGTCTCTGACTCCTGGTCGGACTGCTTTTGCCATTCCGTTGGCAAACATACTTGACATTCCATCTTGATATAACTTGGCCAGAGAA
Source organism: Talaromyces borbonicus (assembly GCA_002916415.1). Taxonomy (NCBI): domain Eukaryota; kingdom Fungi; phylum Ascomycota; class Eurotiomycetes; order Eurotiales; family Trichocomaceae; genus Talaromyces; species Talaromyces borbonicus. The sequence goes on along the minus strand of NBSA01000028.1, from coordinate 1,219,886 downwards.
AGTAACGCATTGCTAGTCGTGGATACTGCAGCTTTTCTTGAAATCCCTTCAGCAACATACTCCAACCCCGGTAAAGATCCATAGGGAGGAAAAGCCAGGCTCGCCGTTTGCGTAGCCCTTTCTGGAGGTAACAATAAAGGATTTCTGGCAAAGTCGTTGTCGCCCATAGAGCGGCCGAGGTCGTTGCGCGAGAAAGCGTCAACAATCTGTTTGATGAGAGCTTCTATTCCGCGAAATTTGCGACCTGCAGCAATCAAAATGGCCTCCTCAAAAGCAGCGGCAGCACCTTCATTGTCGCCTAGAGCATATAGCATGTTACCTTTTGCGTGTACTAGAGCGAGGATTCTACCATTTTCAGATCCCGGTATGGCAAACCCGCTTGAGGCGAATCCTGCAGTGATGGAGTCATTGAGATTAATCTTCACGGCAAGCGCCTGATCCAACTCGTTGTCGTAGTCGAAAGCCACCCTATCGTAAGAATTTGTACTTTCAGCGTCGCTTTCGGTTTCGCTTGTGTGCTCGTCTGACCGGAAACAATCGCCATTGCGAGGCACACGCAGACTGTTTTCCACGAATTTGATTATATTGACAGCTTCCCGGGCGCGATGACTAGTGCAAAGGAGATTGATCAGATGCTCCACAGCCTCGAAATAACTAGGTCGTAACTTGACTGCACGTAGCCAGTGATGAAGAGCTTCTTCTTTCTGATCCAATGCATGATACGTCGCGGCGAGGTTACTGATAGCCTCAACATGCCTGTATTCGAAATGTCAGCAGATCTGGGGCGATTATTTTTTTTATACAAAAAAGAAAGAAAGAAAAGAATCGTACCTCGAATCTCGGGCAAGAATTCTTGAATACCATCGAGTCGCTTTCGAGTAGTCACCTAATCCATATGCAAGACAGCCACCCAGCAGCATACCGTCGATCCATTCCCAGTTGCTCTCATTACATAAATGAGACAACATCTCAAGAGCCGAGGCAGCGCTTGCCATGATCGTTCCTTCGGAGTAAGCAGGTGTTGGGGTTTGTGAGTGCGAGGTACCAGGATATTTCCGCAAAGCATGTAGACCATCACTCGAGGGAAGATTTGAATTGATGCCTTGGTTGAGACCGGGACCAGGGCCTGGAACCGATCTATCAAAAGATCGATGATCCGTTTGTCGACCCACCATATACGATACATCGTATCGACAGGATGGGAAGCTATTGTGTCGCGGCATATCAACGTGAGTGGAGGAAAAATCCAAGCCAGGTTGTCGAGGAGGTTTAGGAAAAATGACCGGCTTCAAGTTGCGTTGTGACTTGCCGTCTGCAGAAGTATTTGAGAAGCTATTCCTCCGCGCATGATGAAGATTTGCCAAAAGATCGACATATACACTATGGGCCCACGATAGGACTTTCTCTTTGAATTCGGCATTTTGAACCCGGGTTTGCGGGTCTGAAAGCGACGGAGGGATACAATAGTTGGGATGCGAAAGTTGTCGGCTAGGAGTGTTATTCAGCGCACTCGCAGCGCGTACGTGGTAAGGAAGTTGATTGCGGTGATAATCGTTGGGGTGCCCCAGAGAAAGGTGTTGAGAATGACGCGGGGGGAACTGGGAATGCTGTAATGATATTTCATGGTTGCCGTATTGCGACGGCAACTGGTTCCACGAGAAGCTCGGATTGGGAAATTCCGACACTGCGTAGGAAGTCTGAGCCGGCATTGGGGTTTGAAGATCGAAGGGACGAGTGGCATGGTCAACGGGAGGAATTGAAGAGCCGTTAACAAAACGGGTATCTCTTTGAGCAGCAGGACGATAAGGTATGTAGGCCCCGTCTGGCCAGTAAGGGCCGTAAGGACCGGTCCCGACGGGTGCAGTCGGGCCGAGGGGTGATTGAAAAGAAGAAGGCAAGACAGTAGGTATTAAAGAGCCATTATGCATGTAGTAAGCTGGTAATTGGGATAGAGGTGGTGTTTGATGTAGAACAGAGTCGACGCCCGATGGCACGGCCACAGATCGTACCCAGCTGGGTCCTGTAACGGCGGCTGATTGATACGAGTCCACGGGTAACTTGTTATCATTGTCCTTGATATTGTTGTTGATGTTGTTGCCAATGCTGCCCAAAGCCGGTTGAAAAGCTGGAGGGAAGTTTTGATAATGGAAAGTTGGTCGATCCACAGGGAAAGATTGCCAGCTACAGCTATCCACTGCCGGGGTTACTGACGAACTCTGCCGGGAATCAAGCGACGAAACAATGAGATGCTTCGCCGCTGGGGGCTGTAGCAGTCGGTCACCCGGTGTGCCGTCGTAGCCTGCTGCCAGAGTGCCGTTCGGAGTCTTCCTTCTTAGAGCATGTTCACCGGATTTGTTTTTCGCATCGAGTGCGTCAGATGTGTTTTGATTGATGGAGACTGGGCGTTGAATGGGTTGTGGGTATTGGCCTCGAGACCGCGACGTCACAACTGGGAACCCATTTTCGAAATCTTGCTGAGGGAAGGTGTGATGTTGAAGACTGTTAGCTGGAGGCAAGTCATGAAGGTTATATGGACGGCCATGTAGATCGAACCCCAACCGTCGGCCCATGTGCTGGTGAGGATGAAACTGGGGTGGGAGAGCCGTTGTAGGCATCATATTGTACGCCGTCCGTCACAGAGCCGGAATCGGCTCTGCGAGATGGTGAAAGAGTATCGATAAGGTGTTTTTGAATTCTAGAGCGAAGCGACCACACACTTTTCTGATAAGAAGGGTATAATACGAGTCGAGCGATGATGAGAGCCGCACAGCAGAATGCTTCTCAAACATTCATCCAAAGGCGTTTTCCTTGATTCGTTTTCGACACCGCATCATGGAGTGGTGAGTTCGGGGTGGGTTCGTCTAGCTCGGCGACATGTGTAAGAATATACAGACTCGCGAGGTCGGTCGAAGGTGGTGAGGGAGATTCGAACTGTGGCAGAGAGTTGGTCAGGTAGCTTCGAGGATGTAGAATCGGAGCAGGTAGGGTCGTAGTAGAGGATGTTGGTTGTGACTAGCAGGAAGATCTAAAGTCGGGCTGCAGTTCCAGTTCAAGTCCAAGGAAGTGTCAGGCGGGTGAGCAGCCACCGCAGCCAGGTGTCCACCACGCAAGGAGGGTCGGCGGCTAGGGCGACGCAGCACTTCTCCTGGCGGACCAGTCAGATGGCGCGATGCAGGTGTCCGGGGGCTCAAGTCACTCCGTCCCTCTCTGGCTGTCCATGGAGGGGCGTTGCGTAGCGATATATTAAATTAGTAGGCCGAAGAAAAAGACACTTGATGTATGTATGTATGACTCGTAGTGGGAGATGAGGCGGGCAGGATAACGAGCTAGCTAGTTCACTGTACAGTGTAAGCTTGATGACAGCTGTGCTGGACGAGTAGTACGTGGGCTCGCTGATCTTTAGTTGTAGGCGGAAGCAAAAGGTGTCGAAACGCAGAAAAGGCCGCGAAGATGAAGACGACAATGCAACGACAACAGCACAGAAATGCAGACGAAGAGAGCGATAGATAGATGATTCAAGCTGAAGTGGGCAGAAGAGAAGGATGAGGAGGAGGAAGGAGATGAACAGACAAGACAAAATGACAACGGCGATGCAGATCCACAGGCAAACCCAACCTTGGACGATCGCTTATCTAGACACTCTCGATTCAACGATCCGCCGAAGCTGATCACTGGATGCGGCTGCTTGGCATACCGTACCGTACCGGTCATTAATTACCAATTACCCCCTAGTTACTTTGCAGTATGTACCAATAATGTACTCTTTCTGGCCTTGCTATGCTGGCTATGCACGCTATGAAGAGCTGAAAATAGTACTTATCACGAACGATAATCCAGTAATGTCTTCAGACTACAGTGTTACCTGGTATCTACCGCATTGTCTGAATTGCAAAAGATGTGAAGAATGTAGAGACCATTTCTAGCCGACAGCCCGGAATTCTTCTCCATAGTCTGTCTGTGAGTGTACGGAGCAGGCAGGCGGTTCAGTTAGATGTTGTTTTATTGCTGCAAGGATAAATTAGTCGTATTTAGTGTGTACATAGTACGTTTACTCCAGAGCGAGAGATGTATCATATCTCCAGAATTTCATTCTCCGTATCAGGTCGATCCACGCGCTGCGATCCGAGAGCTAGCGTGGGTACAGCGTGCATGTGTTGATTGTTTTCGCCGTAGGTACCTGAATTCTGCATCATCCTGTTGCCTTTTAAAGTCTGCGGTCGAAACGGCTCAATCTTCAATGCGTCTATTTGTGGCATCAATTGCATAGACATTAAGTATTGGGCCCTGCGACTTTTCAAGATAATAGCGGGGATCAGTGAGTATCGCCATCTAGTTTCTGGTTCTGGTTTCTCGTTTTCAGCTTCCAGTTTCTATTATTGTGGAACGCTCTGTGCAACTCCGGAAAGTAAGTCAGGCAGTCCGCCTTTACCATATACTCATACGGCGTGCTTACATAGATTATTCGACCACATATTCAAGTAAGTATACGGAGCAGTGTAAGTCAGCTCACATAATTTGGAGTATGGACTTGTAACTTGCTAAGGAGGAGACTAGTGGGTAGTGCGGGTTTAGCCTCAAGTCCAATGGGCCTGGCCCCACTGCGCTACTGCACTCCTTGCACGCTACGCCCAGCGTCATCAAACTTAGTCAGCATAGTAAGCAAGCTCAGCCTCTGTTCTGCCTTGGTGCCTCGGCCTCGATCTGTTGGGTTCTTGGGCTCTGCTCTTCTCTGCTCTTAGGCTGTCTGGCCCGCTCTCAGCTGACTGTTCCAGCCAAGTCCAGCCAGTCGAACCATTCTCAACGTACAACTCATCTACTATGTAGTATACTTAGGCGGTCCGACGCAATGAGCATCACGGCAGAAGCGAGTAACTGACCGGTGAACGCGATTATCGACGCATACGTCCGCCTGCATTGGGGCCAGTCACACATACATAACAAGCGTCTTATTACCGGCGTATGATCGTACCGCCCTAACTGAACCAAGGCCAATCACTCTTAGTAAGACGGGATCCGAGTTGCTTTGCAGCTCCAAACTTTTAAGGCTTGAGCTAGTACTGTAAGTTCTCTACTTAGTATACAACTCCATGCTCCATACTCCATACAGACAACGGTAATAATCTTTAGTTAGTTACTTGGTTTTTTTTAATTTTTCCTACTTTTTTTTTTCTTGAATGGACGGACCCACAAAAGAACCCACCGGCTCCACACACCCCGACCCACTTGTTCCAAGGCATTTTTGAATTTTGTCACCGTTTCGTGTCCGGCGCATCCTTTCCCATAGCACAAAGGACAAAAATGGCATAAATCTCATATTTCATGCTGCACCGAAACGAGGCCAAACTGTATGCTATTACTCCGTACAAACTATGCAATCCTGCAATATCCTCCTTCTCATCCTCCCACAAAAAAAATTAGTAAATAATACCCTGGTTAGCCCCGAGACCACGCATTAACGATTGATCGTCCTAGCCCAGTCCGAATTTGACGTTGGCGCTAGCCCAGCCGTGCACTTGTCCCTGGTTTTGTTCCCGTGCTTCTCGTAATACTTCCATATTTCCCAGATTATGTTCCGAATTGTCCAAGCTGGCTGCCAGCGTGTACGTGGTAAAGCCCACTTTTGCTGTTAGGCGTCCTGCCTGTCTGACTGACTGACTTATTAATAGAGAGATGCTGCTGACAGAGAACTAAACGGATCAAGTAGAACGAACAAACAGGCACGGCCCTCCACAGATTTCCTCCCAGGCTGCGGATCTGGACTATTGACCACTCCGAGTGGCACTGTGGCGTTCGCCCTAGTGGAGATGGGCGGCAGCCGATCCGGTCCCAAGCACGCTTGGCGGCCCACAATTGGACCATCCCCCCGGCCAGCCCCAGCGTAACAAGCGTTGATTTGCTGTAGTCGGAATGCGGACCCTCCCCGCAAAGTCTCCATAAATCACCCTCATTCTCCATTTCAGTCTCGCTTCCATTTTCATTTCGTTATTCATTCTCCGTCATCAGTTTTATTTTTTTTTTTCCCTTCTATTTTTCTTTCAAAGGATTCAAACAGGATATTAATTACACCACATACGCCATTTGATGGGGTTAATCTGAGAATGTGTCGGGGGTCTGTTGCGCGCGGTTTCAAGAATGACGATCGTCCATGTATGTCACTTGTCACTCTGTATAATCCATATTGCATACCAAGGTAAGACGGCATTATCAAAAATGGGAATCTGGTAAAGAACAGCTGCGCCTTGTACCATAGTACTCCGTATCTACTACAAGTACTCCGTACAGGCACGTTCGGATCTGTTCGCGTGGGGACAAAACGACCTCGGGAGTCTCGCCCACTCATGCCGGTTGCGAGATCCACTGCATCAGCATTGAACTTGAGCAAGACTCTGCATCGTACTACTCCGTAGAACCGTGGAGATACACTATTAATGTGACCAGTGTCATAGCACGCAGTAAAACTATGCAGTTTGTGCTCCGTAAGCGACGATGCAAACCGGGCATGCCGACTAATCTTTTTAGGGCTGTGGATCATGCCTCTAATCACCTGATGGTTTGCCCTAGTTTTATCATTTTTGCATTATCCTAACCCTAATTCGCGATTCCTCGATAATTTCCAAGGTTGTATAGAGGCACGTAATTTTGTCAACAAGCCATGCAGAGAAATACGGATTGAATATCCAATCTAGCTCGAACTTAGGGATGAGAGTTCTTGTACTATGAACATGACAAATCTTGTCTTCATGAGAGATTTACCCAGCGTCCTGACTCCCAGTAACGTCGCAGAATGTGAGCTGGGTTGATATTCCTCCATCTGATGTTGCGAATTGAAAGAAGCCTCACGAGATATCAATAACTGTAAGATCAACTATGGGCATATTCCCGGCTGATAGATTCCTATGGCTACAAACCGTCTAACGCCTCGTCCTCGCTGTACACCTGTTCAAGCTCGTCAAGGTCACTATCTGTATCGTCCGTGAGCTCCAGCCAATCTTCTTCCTCCTCCTCGAGATCAAACCCATTGTCGTCATCCTGGTCGTTGATACCGTTTGTATCCGAACTGCTATCTCCAATTGCCATTTCTTCCAAAGATATGGTCGCTTGAGTCTCCGCTTCAAGTACCTGCCTATTTCTGCCTGGCGGAGTTTAGGGGGGCAGAGAGCTCAAAGTACTTTTTGATTACTTGGATCGTCATTTGCACATCAACGCCCGCGTTGTGCCACCTCATTACACTACTGTCTTCTGGGAAGTATGAGCTGAATAAATTCCCGGGTTTTAGATATGTGTCAGATCTCGATGCCTTCTTGGCTTGCGCCCACCATAAGTATGGCTTCTCTTCCCACGGCGACCGTGGAGGCAACCAGTCCAGTCTATTAACTGACGGAGACCGAGCGAGAGATAAAGATCGCTCTGCGGCATTTGATGGTTGATCGTGGTGGGTGGAATTACCCACTCGCCCAGTGCATTGGCTATTGCAAATTCAAATATCGCGTAATGACCTATCACGGTCATCCACCACAGTGATATTCGAAGTCTGCTATCACCGTCGTGAAAGGTTCAGTGTCCAAGATCTCTCCACGCGATCGATTGATATCGACCGCAGAAAACCACTCATAATGTTGTTATTGTTGTTCGAGGGCAATGATTGAGATTTAGTTGCAGCTCCCCAAACTTGCATGGCTCGCGCTGGCAAGTGCAGAGCTCGCGGCCTCTCCTCATTCTTTTCAACCATCCAGTGCAGTTGAAAGAAGTTCATAGCACAGAACCTCCTGTGTCGGTATTTTGACCGCTGGGAATGACGCCGAATAGAACGGGCAGACTGGGAGCTCACACACCTGCTGATGTTCGACCATTTGAGCTGTTCTCTGCATCGAGAACACTCTCTGATTTGGCAATTATGATTTGGATCTCGTTTGGCTGCGGTATCTCTGCAGAGATGACAAGTGAAACATTCCGTGAGATGGGCTTGGACGTGCTCGTATGGTATTCGTTTTCGGCAGCGAAAGCATCGGCGCCATTGACAGCTCTTTCTATGTCCGGCATATTCGAGATAGTTATACGAGTCTTTCCGCATGCATTGGTATTTTGCTTCTGCATTTGTCGCACATAAACGATGGGCACTCCTCTGATTTGTGTTTGTCTCGATCTGTTTTCAAGACAGGTTGGTGACACATGCTACACTCGAACATCTCGCAGGCACGCCGGTGCCCGTCTTTCTCGATGCGAGGCATAATCTTGTGACACCTGTGACAGTAGAACTCGTCACAAGCTTGCACGTGCTTTTCCTTTTTTTTCAGTGGAAAAGATCGATGACACTGGGGACACTTAAACACTTGACATGTCCCTAAGTGCTTCTCGCGCTTGGCAATTGGAAACCCCCTTTTCAAACGACGCGGAAATTTCAAATAATGTTTCTTGCACTCTTGTCCGTGTTGTCGATATTCTTCGTTGACAATATGCCCGCCGCAATTTCCGCAGGCTTGTCTCAGCTTTGGACAAGACTTATAGTGTGCTTTGAGTTGGGAGCTCAGTATCTCGCTTCCGCACCACATGTATCGACCTTTTCTTGTGCGGAAAGGATGCTCTTTAAGCTCTCTAGAGGGATCGAGGCACTCTGCTATGTGTTGCAATAGATACTGTATCATGGCTGCAAATCTAATTTCTTTCTTGCAGTGGTGACACCGAGCTCGATCGCCTCTGAATTCGGGACGAGTAAAGATATCAAAATGCTGCCTAGTTTCTCCTCCTGCGGAAAACGCCCTTCAACAGTCTTGTCTTCAGCTTTTCCAGTGGTTCCACGATGTAGGAATATCCCAAGCAGTACTTCCTGTAGTAACCGAAAAGACTCATCCCTGATTCCAGTTGTTGGAGCGTCTTGGGGTAGTCCAGCCGCTACCTTATCCTCATCCGTGGCCAGTCTGAGACGGGAAATCCTTGCCACAGTGGTCGGCCAAACATCGCCAAGTGTTCTGGTTTTTTGGATTCAGTAAAACTTTTCGCAGGTTCCTTTTCCATATGACCATTCACCATATTATTTCTGTATTCAATGTCAAGTTGAAAAGCTAGAAATGGAGGAAAGCGCCGTAGCAACTGCTTAGACCGGACGCCGATACGAGCGGATGGGACATGTACGTAACTGCCAGTTCTTGTCTCGTTGTCCGGAGGCAAAAGCTGCCGTACGTGAGATTCGGTGGAACCATACGGGCAGCGTCTTCAGGAAGCTGATGATTCGATTAAGGGCGTAGTAGGACCCAGGCTTTGGGAGGTCAGGGCGACCTCGCTCCTTCAGAATGGTGTCCCAGAGCCTTGATGGATCCGTACGCGAAGTGACATTTGGACATCTGTAGTTTCCCGTCCCTCCGCGTCCTCGCACGAGGAGGTCTTTTGACAGCGAAGCAGGCATTGTCTTATTCTAGCACTCCGCAAGGACGTGCTAAATAAAGATCATGATTCAAGTTGGTGTCTAGTTTTTGATAGAAGCAGGGTGATCTGAAGGGCTAAGAAGAAGAGATAAAACTTTGAATAGAAGAAGAAGAAGAAGAAGAAGAAGAAGAAGAAGAAGAAGAAGAAGAAGAAGAAGAAGAAGAAGAGATGTTCGAAAGGCCACGAATTTATAGGTAGAAGGAGGGAAAAATCCAGGGAGGAGGGAAAAGCCGTCTAGGGTTCTCCTCGGTGCCCAATTAGGAAATAGCCATTTGGTGTTGTTTGCCTTTTGAGGATTGCCCCTTTTCTCAACCTTGACCTGAATTTTCCTGCCATCCATGAACAGTCTTCTCAGATTGGCTACAAAGCATGCAAGCTTGCTTTGTGTTCATGAACTAGCAGCTGTTGGGAAATCCACAGCATTCACGGCAATGTATATCTACCTAGGTAGGGCCTCAATTTCGTAGGTTATGAATATCCAATCGTTTCTACACAGGAAGCCGCGAACTCAAGCTTGGTCTTTTAGAGAAGCTACTTAAGAATACTTCCAAGGTTGAACTGATCTGGTCATCTTGCTAGCTACCTATGGAAAGCTTTATTCTTTTGATTCGTTACTGGTATAGATGTTACATAGCTGTCTACCTGGTACAAGAGATTTGCGGAGACTTTTGAACGACATGAAATTTATCAAACAACCTTGGAAGATGCTTTCGCCTTGTCAACATTCAATGAAATTGGCCATGAGGAAGGTGTGAAACCATCGCTAGAACCCAAGTATACTCAGAATTTGTCCAATACACAGATCCATCTAGATACCTATCCATGGATGTGATAAAAAACCATGGAATCATGTGTACTGTACAATAGCTCTCGCAAATTTCCAGACACTGAAGGCCATATTCCAGTCCAATGAATAACCATTACACGGTACAGAATTACCAAGCAAAGCACTGTGATGCAGGTGTCAAGAGCATGGGGTTGAAGACAGGATCTACATGATTTAAATAGCTTAAGATTTCGGCAACAAAACTCGGAAAAAGGCAAAAACTCATATTTCTACGTTTCTACGTGTAAACATACTATCGATATCGAGAGCTTGGTTGTATGTAGACCATCAAGAATGGACCGCTATACCCATATCGAAGAATGAATCCCTCGAAGAGTATCGCGGTGAGTAGCGGGTCAAAAGAGTTTTATCTTCTTTGCGTCAAAATAGGCCCATACCGTGGATTCATAATTCCGATATTCCAGAGGAAAAAATCGGGCGGTAACGGCCAGAGTGTGGCAAAGGTCTTGTCTCATATCTTTCTCCCATTTCCGGATAGATGAAATGAAGCAAGAAGGTAGGACAAGGAGATCAATCGAAGGAACAGCAGAAACCCACACAATTCGATACGGAAGGAAGGGAAAACGTCATAAATCATTAGATTAACGGACTCCGGTGGTATCAAATCGTCATCACATTCTCGTATCTAACATGATTCGGTTCGGGTTTCTCGATGAAACCCAGAAACACAAACTTTTGATCGCAGATGGATTTTGGTTGATGACAAGTCATTTACTCGGAAGGAACTAGTAAGATTAAAGTTGTTAGCAGTCTGTAGTATCCGAAACACGCTCGAAAACGTACCTTCAATCTCCCCAGCCTTGATATCATCACTGACGTCCTTCGGACTGCGCCCATCGACCTGACAACCAACGCTAGAAATCGGTTAGAAATGCTTCAAATATTGAAAACCGTCAGGAAATGCCGCACCTGAAGGCAGTCCCGAGGATCTCGAGGACAGTCCCACGTAGTTCCTTAGCAAGAGAACGAGAGCGCATTGTGCGAGCAATGTCGATGATATCGTCGAGAGGGATGGACTTGGAGTGCTTGATGTTCTTCTCCTTTTTGCGGTCACGGGGAGGCTCCTTCAGGGCCTTGATGACAAGGGAAGAGGCAGAAGGGACAACAGAGACCGCAGCTTGACGGTTCTGGATGGTGAGCTTGACGGTGACACGGAGACCTTTCTGTTGATTGTATCGGTTGTCAGAGCGGGAATTCCAAGACAGAAAAAGAATATCGGTTGTTACGACGAGCACTAACCCAGTCACCGGTAGCCTTGGCAATATCTTCACCTGTTGCAGGAGTAAGTAACATGATTTCTCAGAATCGGACGCGCAGTCCGCAATCCCCATGAACAGACGACACTTACCAATCTTCTTGGGCGACAAACCCAGAGGACCAACCTTGGGAGCCAATGCAGACTGAGCACCGACTTCACCACCAGTGGCACGAAGGTGGATGACCTTCACCTCATTGGGATCGAACTTGGGAGCTATTCAAGAAACACGGAGAGACCCCCGGTCAGCATTCGCCTGGCAATGAAAACATGCCGCACCAAGGAGATGATACTTACGCATGGCGACGGTGCGTAAGGTAGTCTATCGTCCTCGGGGTTACAAAGAGAGATAGCAAAGAGCGTGGTGTTGAGGCTAGAAGGCACGCATGAAAAAAAGATGATTGGAAATTTATTTGCAGGAGTCGTTGTGGGCTAGCCGAAGCACGTGACTCGAGCGGAAGAATTGGCGAGACTACGCCAAAAATGGTTAGTCTATGAACCCCGTTACTTGTCCAATCAGGAGATTGCATCAAATGCTATTTTTCTCCCGCAACCCTGAGGGCTACAACTCCATGAACTAGCAGAACTACTAATTTCTCTCTACAGCATAATGTCTGCTATTCCGTGCAAGGATTGATTTTGAATTCAAAATGATAACAACATTGTCAATCGGCTTTATCAAAAAAATCGACAGGTGGAAAGGAACCGCTAAAAGGTACACGCAGCCGCACAGATTCTTATTACGGCGCACATCTAGTCTTGAGGACTGCGTTCAAATTAACCCATCTCCTAGTTGGTGCCTGACACGGCGAGTCTGCTCATTCTGTTAGCATTCTATATAGAATAGCCCGAGAGGACCGAGAGGAAGGAATATTGCTTACTTCATCAAATGCTCCATGAAGGTCTGTAAGGAGACATCATCTGTGAAGATGGTCTGTGCCGTGACACCGCCTCCGTATCCTCCTGTAGAATGGGTTGTCGAGGGATTCAACTTGGACAACAGGAAGCGAGCCTGTGAGCCACCCGCATCACAAATGATGAAACGGGGTAACGGAAAGCGGTCCGCAATCAATTCCTGCAGCCATTTAGTTAGCTTTGACGAGACATTATCAATGTATGAAACCTTACCCTAGCATCCTCCTTGGGTTGTTCTAAAATAGCTTTAAAGTTTTCGTAGCCCTCCTGATCTTGATACCCGGCCTTCCTCCATTCAGCCATAGTCTCACCATGGAAGATCAGCAGATGGAAGAAAGTATCAAGAAGGAGAATATGCGTAGGCTGAATAGAAGCCGAGTCAAGCAAGACCGGTTGACTACCCTCATGTTCAAGAGAGTAGGAATCTAGAGTCGGCTGGATCATGATCAAAGAGTTCCCGGTGTCTTCATGGTTGAGGACATGTCGATAGAACGCAGTTTCGTCGGGCGAATTGTTGAAGACTTGCAGGAATTGACTTCGGCGCAGATGGAACATGAACTGTGGGTAAAGTGTGAAATTCTTTTCGAGCCGGAACGACGTTGGGTCGTCTTTCCTGTAATCAGCAAAGCGTGAACACAGTCGGATCAACATGCGGTCGACCCATCGAAGCACATCCGGGCCGTCGTCAACCTCGGCCTTGAACACGGCGATTCGAGACATGAGGACTGCGGCAGCCTCTTGATCAAAAGACTGCGCCAGGGCAGGGTCACCGGCTGGACCACTCAGATTTCTTGCAACAGTGGTAACACGGAGGTGGAATTGCCCTGAGGAGTGTTGGTAGTATGTCAAAAATTGCATCATGCCACGCTGAGGACCTTGTTGCATGGGTGCAGGTCCGCCTTGATTCGCGATTTCGAAATAAATGCCGTAGCTGGCAGCCGGGTCAATACCGCACATCTTCCACGCACACGTATTTCCAATACCGCATTCAGTCTCTCCAACGCTACTGGACTTCTTGTTGAGCGAGACAGCATGACCAATAAGACCCGTCACTTTTAATTCCTTTGTCGTCAGGACTTCCAAAGATGCATTGAAGCCCATCAACAAATTGTCGTTCTCATCCTTGTCAAAGACTCGAACAAAAGATTGCTTGAACTGGGAGGACGTGAAGCTGTCGGTCAGAAGTATGTGGCCACCAGTATGGTTGGCCATGTTCTTCATTTCCAGCATACCGACTTGATCAAGACAACCCGCAAAGAGATCGATAACATGTCCATTGTGAGCCGCGCGTTTTGCAATATTGTCGTAAAACTAAAATTAATGTTAGATGGCAAGGGATATACAAATTCCAAAAGACAACCATACCTTGACAGCCTTTTTGAAGTATTTGATATTGTCTCTATCAATGTCATGATGCGATCGGATAGGCTCCTTCAATTCAGGACCGACGACCAGACCGGGACCTTCTGTTGCGGGACCGCTGGCAAATACCATGATACGTCCACCGGCATTTTGAAATGATGTTTCTAGTAATCCAACGGCGACGCTGACGGCAACACCAGTGCATCTCAAAGCGCGCTTGTCATTCGCGACAGGCCAAGGATCACGCTGGAGCTGTTCGAGAATGTTGGTGATCTGGAATTCGGCCTGCTGTACGGGCAGAAGGAATCGAGCGGCAGGACCCATGGGAGGAGGGGCGCGACCAGGTTGTTGAGGAACTCCCGGTCGAACTCCCGCGTTGACAAGGCCCAGCATCTCTTGCACTTGTTTGGAAGCGTAGTCCTTGCTACCACGGAAAACGTAGGACTTGGCACATTCTCCATACCCGAGTTCATGCACTTGTGCCTGTATTGTCTATTAGTATCTGAACCGATTCAAATGTATTCCTTCGGTTGATTATGCCTACCATCGTGCCGTATGTGATCAAACCAACAAGCGCATTTGGTGGGAGAAGGGATAAGCTCATAATCAGAGAGTCCTTGAGGGCCTGGAGAGAATCATCTTCCTGGCAAGTGTCGACAACGTATACAAAAATCGGGGGAGCCGGAGCGGGACGGGCCAATCGATACTCGATAGTGGTGCTCTGAGGATGAAGCTCTGGCGGAATGGCATTCTCCGTGATATCTTTATAGTGCGGCGGAAGAGGATTGCGCATCAGACAGAAGGGGCAAATCCAAATTCGGGCTCGGATATCGACGTTGCTATATTGTTCGGCGATTTGATTAGCACGGTGATCGCGAATTGGCCGTGTTCATTACATAGACAACGACGAAATGACGTACGCATAAGGATTGAGCACTGCTTTGCAAGGAGCTTTGCAAGTCACGGGCTCGTATTGCAATAAAGGGGTGTCTGTTTTCTCTTTCAGAGGCGTATAGACTGCTCCGATGGGCACAACCAGGCGGGATGCTTCCTGCAGAGGATCGTCAACAAGGACTCGGCGAGCAGCAGAATTGTCCGGTTCGGATGGTCACTAACCATACGTGAGCTCGGAAACGTGTTCCAGCTAAGTCTGATACCGTCACGATCTTCGACATCGCTCCACTGGTCTTTCAGTGCCTCGAAATCCATCTTGATCTTACAAGTAGCGGATCGACAAGAACGAACAACCAGGAACCGAGCGACGACAGCGCGCAATTGGGGTCAACAGAAAGGCAGAGAGCAGTGATTTTTGAAAAAAAAAAAAGTCACGGCTTTAAAATAGAAATATCAATGTTAACCACTCAAAACATAATCGGAGCCTATTCAGAGGCAGCGCCGCAAGGGTTTGGCTATGTTTGATGATGCTTTTGAGCAATCGGAGGGGTGTGGATGTTGTGGGCGCTCCTCCATGAAGCCAGGTTGCAGCATTCAAGGTTGTTGTGGTCCGCCGCAGTCACCTGGTCTCCACAATCTTTTTCTTGCACCGTATAAAGTCAACCTCGGGAGAACTTCTTTTTTCCTTTCTTTTCTTTTCTTTTCATACAAATTCTCGCCGACAACAAATATTCACATTACTGTCGACAGTCTCAAGCACTTTTCATTTGCAGGACTGTTTTCGCGTCGAGCGTAGACTAAATTACCCATGGCTGGGCACCTGGCTTGGAAAGGTCGTTCCGATCCTTTTTGATGAATTGGGAATCAGCAGAGGTTACACTTCAAATGCAGGATTATCAGCTAGAGAGTTGCTACGAGAAGATTTTGATAGTTCATATATGCAGAAGAAGATAGATATTGTTCCATATTTACACTCAAAACCGAAGAAACGTTCATTTCGTATAAAACAATTCGTATAAACCGCACGCTGAGTAGCGCTCGTTATGACTCCCCGAACGCCCATATTCATGTACTAAGACGAGTCGCAACTCATGGAGCTGTCTCCTTTGAGGGCTTCCCGGAAGTCTTCAGGAGATAGCTCCGTTTGAAGTAGGTGTTGGGATGCACGATGGTATCCAGATCGGCCTGACTCCACGAACCATCTTCTTTCACCCGCTTGATATCCGCCTTATGTACCCACTCAAACACTCGGTTGCAGGCAATATGGTATTTCTGTTTCCCTACGTCCTCGCGTACGCCGCGTAAGAGATCTTTATCGTGGATGCCGGTTGCATTGAGCAAAGCAGTGAGATTGTCGACCGAGAAATGTCGGTACGGGCAGCCGTGGGTTTGGCCTGTACTGGGGGCGCTTTCCGATAGTATTCTTTGGCACGAATACGGCGGATAGCCTCGACCTCGACGGTTGGCGTCACCACCGACATCTCCATAAACGTGTCGAATATTATACTTATACTTCGAATTGAACTCGTCGTCAGAGAATCCCTTAAATGACTGACGCCAGAAAAGGATACACTCGTCGAGAGACAGGCCGATCCCCTTGAGGAAGAGTGAATATTGCAGTCTGCCAAAGTGCTTCAAATGATTGTTTGTCCGTAAAGTCATGTGTAAACTGCGCATACAGAGCGGGAAGTGTTGCGACAAAGCATCAATAGAACCTGCGGTGATTGGAGCGCCATCGACGACTCCTTCACCTTCGGAATAAACAGATTCGGCGCTTCCAAAGTTTTTGGACAGATGGTTCAAGATTGGCGTTAGCCGATCGTCTTCGTCGAGTCGAGGTAAAGCACGGCTTGTCAACTATCTTTCGGTCAGTTTATCAAATGACAGTCATGTCAGAGGTCTCTATTTACCTCCATGGCTTTCTCTAAGCGGGCAGTAAAATCAGCTATAATCATGCTCAACTGTTCTCTCTGCGGCACGTAAGCCTTTCCTCTTCGAATGAAGACTGTGCGACGCTCAATTAATTCAGGCACTTTCTCCCAATCCACCTTGAACCACGTTTCCTCTTCAGCACGCTGCATCCCTGGTGTTGCAGTCACAAGCTGGTCGACGAGTTCAGCACGTTCCTGATCATTGACTGGCTCCCAATTGAGATTAAGGCTCTCAATGAATGCCCGTCGTTCCTTACTGTCGCCCTGTTGAAATCGAAACTTAAATAGCATAGTCTCTGCGCGCACAAAACGGTGGCGTAGCTCTTCGGTGGCAGAAAAGGCTAATCGCAGAATAAAATGGGAGTAGTGATCCTTTTGTCGTTCGTTCCTCAGCTGTGGAGTGATGACACCGCCGGCCGCAGACGAATTCGACGACAGATTGAGATACTTCTTTAAAACCGGCTGAATATGTGCTTCTGTTTCTTGAGGTGTCTTGTTGCGGTAGGAGCAGGCTTCGATTTCGGCCAGTACTGGAATAGAGCGATGCGTTAGCACATGATGGAATTGTTCATCACGACTTCTTTACTTGAGCAGCTCATTTACCTTTCAGTCTGTCGATAGCCCATTGCTCAAACTCCTCCAGCGTGATCTCTGCAGTAGGAGGCACATCGTAGAAATTAAGACGGTGTGGATATTCCTGCTGTTTGAAGGCAGGAGCTGCGAACTGCTTCTTCTTGTGGTCAAGGACAGCCCTTCGCTTGGGATCAATTCGATGGTGGTCCTGTCGCATCATGATGCTGGCTGCAATCAGTTGAATGACTGGTCTCTGAGAGATGTGAAGTTGTATCGATCGATGTTCTCAGATCCTTTTCATATCCTTTCATATCCACGAGAGAATTGAATGAGAGAAGAAGCAGACGCGACTCGACGCGTCCGACGCCCGAACGGGTAGAATTGGTTGAGCAGCCAATCAGAGGCCGTTCACAGCTGACCCGCTTATGTAAGGATTTCCCCGGACCTTACATAATCCTCCATTTCATTTTACTATGTGGTCACGAGACCTGCCTGCCAAAAGAGAGGAATTAATTATTGCCAGAGTAGACAATCATTTTAATCTAGTAAAATATCTGACAAGCCGAACAGATTCCAGTCTCTCTCAATCTCTGTGTGTGTTCGTACTTTTGCTTCATCGATAATAAGAATAAGGGAGAGTCTCGTCTGTTATCAGCGGCCTAGCTCCCAACGCTTCTCCGCTCACCGAGAAACTAAAATAGATGAGATGGACGCGAGCAGACAAATTCCATTGAGATAGTCTACTTTACTCAGCTCAGCAATATCATAGGTATGCTTGATGCTTGAACTGAGAAAACAATCTCTTTGTATCTTCAGTCGGCGCACAACAACAATACAATCTTCGTCACTGTTCAACAATCAATCACATGTTTATTGCGTTTTCTCCGAATCCGTCCGCGCAGGAGCCTCTTACACGTGCCAATCAATAGGAATATTGACAGTAAAGGCAGGTCGGCTTTCATAATCATCAGTACAATTCCACCGTCGCAACCGTCGCCGGAGTCAAGCGATTGTCTACGGCTAGAGATCTTTCCTCGCTCATCCTGTGTCACCACTATACTTTGTGAGAGTCAAGCAATATCGATTATATTCAACGATTCCATGACGTCGGCCACAAAGCGGCTCAAAAAAGCTGCCCGGATCATCCTCATTGGAGCGCCCGGCGTGGGCAAAGGCACACAGACCGAGAGATTGCTTGCGCGCTTCCCTCAATTGGCCGCAATCAGCTCGGGTGATTTATTAAGAGAGAATGTCCGCAAAAAGACCCCTTTAGGTAAGTGATCTCTCGCGACAGGCCATCATCATCCGAAGCGACCTAGCTGACTAGGTGGGCATTGCTCCTGGCCAGGTCTTCAAGCTGAAGCGCTTATACAAGCTGGAAATCTTGTCCCTGACACTGTCATGCTCGATCTGATATACTCGGAATTAGCCACAAAGGGCTGGCTTAAACCTTCACCAAATTCATCCACACAGACGTCATCATCTTCATCTTCTACTTCTTCTTCGACGGCATCTTCTCCGTCCCACAATCGAGACAGCTCGCGATCGACAGTAGTGCCGTCTGCATCTTTTATATTAGACGGCTTCCCCAGAACCGCCACGCAGGCGTCAAGCCTTGATCGAATCCTTCCTATAAACTTTGTCGTGCACCTCTTTACACCACCGGCAGTCATAATATCACGTATAACCAAGCGCTGGGTTCATGCTCCGTCGGGACGAGTCTACAATACAGAATTCAATCCTCCAAAGGTCGCGGGCAAGGACGACGTGACAGGCGAACCTTTAACGCAAAGAGCGGACGACTCAATAGATACCTGGAAACAGCGACTCAAAAAGTTTGAAGAGTCCAGCAAGGCGCTGGTTGAGCATTACGAGAAACAAGGAACGCTTTGGAGAGTGGAAGGGAATTCCAGTGACGAGATAAGTCCGCAACTATTCGCGGAAGTTGAAAGAAGATTCGCCTGATCCTGCTTTTCGAGTAGGCACTACGAATACGTATATATAAACTTGTTGTCTTGGAAGATTCTGAATTATAAGATAGGATCCATCGGAATTGTGCAATCATAATCTGATATATATTGACAACTCCGTCTTTTACATTAAACATCATTGCGGTCATTGAAAATCTGTATAGGGGGTGTTTATGTACTATTTCTTGGATCCAAACGGCCACAGCTTGCCTAGTACCGAAGAAATAATGCCCGTATTTTTACCTTCCTCCACAGGCAAAGCTTCAGACTCTGTTGTTTTGTCCATTTTCCCCATTCTCGTTTTGTACTCCCGCGGACTTTCAAAGTCATTTCCCTTTCCGAAATTCTTCCATAATCCTTGCCTTCGTTTCTTGGCCAGATCTTCTGCTGCCCTGTATTTTTGCTCGTTTTCTGTACTGCCAAACTCAACTCCCGATTTGGCTTCGTACACCGTGGCCAGTCCGCGTCTTAACATCTCGTAAGAGACATCTCGTCTTCGCAGCGGAGGAAAATCTGCCCATCGACGTACGTACACTGTCGCAATAACACGTTTGTACTGATCTTGCCGATGTACGTATGCACGCACTCGGCGATTGATGAGATATGAAGTCAGCCACATGTGCGCTTCGTGAGAATAGGGTTGAGCAGGACGACCGAAATGGGCTAATTCCGGCGCATCAACGCCTGCCAGGCGAATATGGACCTGCGTCTGTCAGTCAGATTTGGTCCTTTCTCTTCCCAGCGAAGCAGAGAAATAAGTTTCAAAGCAAAGTTCAAAAAACCCTGTACCGTTTGATCCTTTAGCTCCTTCCTGGCCGTCGGCACTTTCATCCACGGCAACCATCCCCATCCCACCAGACGACCGCCAGGGGTATGATAAATTCTGAAATTATCACCATCTCCAACACTCGTTACTCGACCCAAGAGCGAGCGTGAGCGGAAATAAGCAGGCGTGATATCCGTTGCTTCGGGAAATCGCCGCAGGTATTTGCGCTGCACATGAACAACGAACAAGATACCACTTGTCAAGAGAATCGTCGGTACGAGATTTTTGGGTTCTTTGAATTGTGCCCAGTCAAATGCATTGAGGCTTGCATTCCAGTCTTTGGCAGACTCCGCGGAGGACGCACGTCTTGTCGTTGTCGTCGTAGTTGTTGCTGATGGTGTTGACAGTGTTGACAGCGGACTTTGTTCCTCATGCTGGTTGTCTAATGACCACCGAGAGGGTAGACCGTCATCGAACTTCTCCTTCTTTTCCGGATCCGATTTGGATCCAGATGACCCGGTTGACCACCATCCCATTCCAGAAGTAGAGCTCTGGGGCGGTTGGCTGGTCAATTGAGGGATTGAAGAGTCCTAGGAAATTGATGCGACGCGGTAACCAACCGCGGGCTTGGCATGCAGATTAGGGTTACAGGGTTGTAATCTTCAAGGCTTCATTTTTTTCTTTCAGATTTTAGTACTTATATACAATTTGATATGACAGGGAGTCTTCTAATACGATAAAATGCTTGCAGAATTAAGGTCTATCAACTGATAATTTGTGAATGATCACTATTTATGACACTTCAAACAAGGAGACCCCCCATTCCGTTTATAAAATACCAGAGCCAGACCACGTATCCAGCTCAAATCATGTATCTGCAGCGAAGCACAGGTTCAGGAATATAGATAGCACAATCATTTGAGAGTGACAGGAAGGCTTGTTTTAGCAGATATAGCGGCTTTCTCTGCATATTTCTTCAATTTTTCTTCTTTGAGTTTACGCAGAGTGGCAAAGAGGAGAATGAATAAAAGCTCCATCCTAGAAAATTATCAGCATGAATACAATACAAGGGAAGATTGAGCTCAATAATAAAGCCACTTACCGTTCTTTTGTCATCATAAGCAAACCCTGGACCAACAAGCCTTTCAAAATCTGAGGGCCAATTCCTTTAAATAGACTCAAGGTACCCTCGTGTTCGATAATGTATTGCATCACTTCGATAAATCCCTTGAACGGTTTCCCCTGACGACTTGGAGGAGGCTTTGACTGAAGACCCACCTTGGCAACAATCAGCGGTTGCGTGGCTATGGTTGCCAGTGCCTTGGACATGGCTCCGAGAACTATATAGAGAGTTAGATGGTTATTTTCATGTTAGATAATTCAATTTGACGTCGTCCAAGTCTTACCGAAAGCCTCCCATGGACGCAGACTGACTTTTCCCGGAAATAAAACCTCCTTCAACCTCTGATATGCGCCGTACGTGATGGCTGGGTTGACAACCAGCACCAAACTTGCTTTCAACCCTCTCCACAGCCCAGTCCATCCGTCTTCGCCGTCAACAACTTCCCGAGCGGTGTCGATCAACCCTTTCTTGT
The DNA here is from genome assembly GCA_002916415.1 of Talaromyces borbonicus. Lineage (NCBI taxonomy): Eukaryota > Fungi > Ascomycota > Eurotiomycetes > Eurotiales > Trichocomaceae > Talaromyces > Talaromyces borbonicus. The sequence continues at coordinate 1,198,358 of NBSA01000028.1, read as the reverse complement.
CCTCTTTTGATTGTGTCTGCTGGCGTGTCGTCACAACGGATACCGGGATGGTGAATATCTGGGCAACGGCACCCGCCACTGCACCTAGCGAAAGCTCCACGGCCGTGCCTGGAGGATTCGACCCCCGACCAGACGCAATATATAGCGCGCGGACAACAGAGTACCAGTAAAAGTATGCAAAGTTCGTAGACGCGACCCCGATAAGAGCGCCATTGATGCCCTTGTACAATCCTCCAAGCCCCTCTTCTAAATAGATTTTGTTGATTGCATCCATGGTCGATTCATAGTGGGGGTTTGCTTCGGGGCTGGAATTATTGCTGCTCAAATCCTTTCGGCTCTTGACTTGAACTTGAATCTTGGTTTTCACTCTGCATTTTCTCGTGAGTTAGCGAAATGAGTTCATGAAGTAAATGCTAGGCTTGGAATATCACCGACATATCAAGAGGGTAGACCAGCGCATTGGCGAGGACAGCACCCGTGGCGCCAGCAACAGCACTCCCCCATGGGGAGAGACGTGCTGGTTTTGATTGTCCAGTCATTTGAATAATTTGCGCAAATCGAATTATGAAAAGATATATAAAGAAGAAAGATCCTCTTCAATCCAAGGACTTCAGCAATGCAGTAGATGTCCGATAGGCGGGAGAATATAGCTTCTCAACCACAAGTCTGACTTGAAAGATAGATCAAATGAATGATCCGTAGAGATGCGAGAACTGGAACATTGCTTGCGAGCGACAAAGCAATCCACAAGATAAATATCAGCAAGAAAAAAGAGAGCACGTCAATTCGTGGCTGTTCGGAATTCGACCAAGCTCTCCAGCATGAAAGACGAGGAATTACAATCCCCGAAACAGCCGAGGCAAGACTTTCTGCCGTTCGGCTCTGCCGTTCCTCGCTTTCCGTTCCACGGTAACGTTATTCCCTAATGAGGCTAGCCTGAATTCTTATCGATAAGCGTATCGGTCAGGTGACGATAAGCTTATCTTCATCTCTTTCTTCTTTATTTGTTTATTTCTCTCTTTCATACTTCATCCCGACGCTCTTTTGCAAATATTCAATCTTCTGCTATGGCTTTCTTTTCTTTACCAATAAACCATAGTTTATTTCATTCTGTCAACTGCAGCAAAGAATATTGACAGAGGATGCAGTCTACCTGCAACCGACAGTTCAAGAATATGGGAGTCTGGCTTCTCTGCTTCGGCCTCACTTCTCGACGCTCAAGTGTCTGAAGCAGACCTGGTCTGAATATGCCGCATTAGCTAGTCTTATTCAATCTGTATGGTAAGGGTCTATGCATGAACTGACGTCTTGGTGGCTGGCCGAACGCAATGACATTGCAACCCCGCTTCCTTTTGGCTAAATACTTACCTACGGGAAAGCTGTCTGAGGTTCAATTGTACTGTCTGTCAAGGATAGGGCGTGCATCGACTATGCCATATAAACCTTGGAAGCCATGAAAGTCTGTTCAAAGTTGACCCGCTCAAACACCGTCATGGTCCCCAGTGCAGTTTGATCGACAAATCAATCCACTAAGTAATTCTCTTATACTCACTATGCTGGCCTACCCTGTTCTACTCACTGCCCTTGCGGTAACGGTTACTGCCGTCCCCGCCCGTCCTCATCCTTTTGAGAGACATGTGGAAATCTTGGAGCGCGAGGCCGATGACCTCCTCTAACGTGGCATCTATTTCGCCGACCGCGGCCCTATCAACTACACTGTGAACTCTACCTCTGATGGAGGAACACTCAATTTCTCCCCATCAAAGACAGGCTTTTCCGTTCAATGGAACGTTTTCGAGGATTTTCAGGCTGGTGTCGGCTGGCAAAATGGATCTTCAGCCCCACTTACATTCGATGGCTCTTTGTCTGTTGAAAAAGGTGCTGGTCTCGTCTCTGTCTGGGGCTGGGCTTCAGAACCTTTGGTCGAATATTTAATCGTGGAGAATTATGCCAACCTTGGCAATTTTGATTCCTTGGGTACTGTCAAGGGGAATTTTACGACAGATGGCTCTGAGTATACTATAGTAGAGCATTTACACGTCAATGAAGTTCCCCTAGGACCAGGGCCGTCTACTTGGGAACAGTACTATTCTATCCGGAACTCCCCCAGAAGCAGCGGTACCGTCACTATTGAGAATCATTTTGAAGCCTGGGCCTCTTTCGGAATGAAGATAGGCCCTCTGGGAGTGCAAGCTCTCTCTGTCGAAGGATGGCTTGGAAGCGGTTCAGCGGTGCAATACATCATTGAAGACGTCGCTTCACCTTAAATCAATGCCGAATAAAAGTCTTGCCCTCCATCGACTGACAATTGAGGAGCAGATCAGAGATAACAATCCGTGTTTCCTTCATGCTCCGTCTCAACATCATCAGTTCCACTTGTGCCTGGGTAATTAGCCGTTTGGCTCTGGTCTCTCGGCCTTTGAGCAAGTCGAAGATAGCAATGACTTTATTCTGGAACAAGCCCCTATGACGATTTTTTCTTCCATTACGTTGCATCATTCACTTGATTTCCGAGTTTGTTAGTTTTTCGCCTCATGTCTAGAGCCTGCTAGGTGGTCTTGGCTGCCTGGAGTTTAGCATGTTCCCATTGAAGCATCAAACAGTAGCTCCACACTTATTCAGGCTGGATGAATTGATTATCTCCACTCTGTTTCAGATCGTCCTCGGCATTTCGCCCCGATGCCGAACCCCATGAAACACCTAGGCAGGCAGCAAGTCCGAAGTTTCCAATCAGAGGTGTGCGCTGCCCTCTTCCTTCATCGTCAGTATGTTCATCTGTGACTGTCATTGCATATTCACGAAACCAGAGTATTTAAATGCAAGTAGCTTCCGGTAGTAGCCGTACGGATATCGGCCTCTATAAGTTCCCAAGGACCAATCCGTGCGGAATGTCGGAACCGCGTACATCAGCCACACGATCCTTACCACCCTCTCTACCTAGGTAGGGTGGTAAATCCCGCAATTCAATCGATTTATCCGGGGTAAGCTAGGCGTAGCAGCGGCCTTAATTTAACCCAAAGTTAAGCCTGAATACTTCTTCTGCCGGCATGAAGAATGCGGGGGAGATCGACAGGGCTTGAATGGTCGAGTGGAAATTACTACGATCTCATTCGACACACAATATCCTATTTGTGAAGCAAGGTACTCAAATCCCGAAACTTCGAAATACCTTCAGACGCAATTCTGTAAGCTTGACGGATAAATCCGCTCGCGGTCTCGTCGGTCTGAAACAATCCACGTGTACGTCCAACGGCATTGCATTGAAACGACTTCAAGACTGTCATCGGACAGATGGAAAAGGTTCTAGCTATGGTTGAGATTGATCTGTTTTGAGTAGGGTGTTTTGCATGAAAGAAACAGATTCCCCTCCCGATGGGTCCCTGAGTTCAACCGGATCTTGAGCAGCCCTCGCTCCTATATGAAGGGCCCGGTCAACCCGTCTCCACAAGATTTATTCCATGCTATTGATTAAAGACAAGCTCTCCAAAACAAGAACAAAAAAAAGCAACACCCTATTTCAACATCAATATGCTTTCTCGAGCCCTGGCAGCCTCTATCTTGGTGGGCGGAGCGCTCTCCGTACCAACGGAAAAGCGAGCCAGCTGTCCCGATATTCACGTTTTTGGAGCTCGTGAAACAACAGCGTCTCCTGGCTACGGTTCTTCCATCACAGTTGTGGACGACGTGCTCAATGGCTATCCTGGATCTACTGCAGAGGCCATCTCGTACCCAGCATGTGGTGGTCAATCGTCGTGCGGCGATATCAGTTATTCGAGCTCTGTAGCCCAAGGTATCGCTGCCGTTACATCTGCAGTGAACTCGTTCAATCAACAGTGTCCCAGTACCCAGATCGTTTTGGTTGGCTATTCTCAAGGCGCGGAAATAATGGACGTTGCTCTCTGTGGTGGCGGAGACCCTAATCAGGGATATACGAACACCGCTGTTCAATTGTCGGCCTCTGCCGTGTCCATGGTAAAGGCGGCCATTTTCATGGGTGACCCATTGTTCAAGGCTGGGCTTTCGTATGAGGTCGGAACCTGCGCCGCCGGTGGAGTAAGAAATTCTTTCCTTTTTCTTTAAATTTGACAATTTACTTCCTCCCGCAGCATGAAAATATCGTGAATCTGGCACTGATACTTTTCCTCTACTTCATAGTTTGACGCACGACCTGCAGGCTTTAGCTGCCCTTCAGCTAGCAAAATTCAGTCGTACTGTGACTCTTCCGACCCATACTGCTGCAACGGAAACAACGCTGCTACACATCAGGGATACGGCGCAGAGTACGGAAACCAGGCCTTTGCATTCATCAAGAGCAAGTTGTCGAGCAGCACCACCGGTTCCGGAACTTCCACTACCTCGACCACTCCTCCAGCGACCAGTTCGACTCCTCCTCCTAGTGGCGGCGGCACTGCTGCCCATTGGGATCAATGCGGAGGACAGGGATGGACAGGTGCCACAACTTGTGCCAGTCCCTACACCTGCACTGTAATCAACGCATATTATTCGCAATGCTTGTAAGGAACTCAACCGATCCTTTCTTTTGCTTGGCAGGTGGATGGAAAAGTTTCTTTGGTGTCTGTCTGTGCGATTTGAGCTGTGCAATAAATTGGAATTTTAAGATGTACATAGGTTCGTAGCTATTTGCTCTCAGCTGAAATGTTGTTCGACTGTGGTCGTTTCTGCTTGCTGGAGTATCCCAGGATGATAGTCTCTTGCCATAAACCGATGTTTCATTAATGCTGTAAATCTCGACTTGCCATGTTAGTCAGATGTCATATGAGCAAATAAGCATCACTATGTATAGCCTACCTATATCAGCGAAGGCAAAGAAAAGATATTTACCTCAATCTCATTTTGTAACTCCCTCCGCAAATAGCCCTAACCCTGCCGAGATAATATAACGCTAGCTCTTTACGGTTAGCTCGGTCTATCGACCCATTATTTGACTGTTTTGTACTAGCTTCGATGACTAAGTACTTGATTGGGCAATTCTACACTCTTCAACCTGAAGCAAACATCTGTCACGTTCCCAAGAACATGCATTCTTCTCGAGCCCATACTCCATACTCTTTGCTCTGCCTACAGGAGAGTGTTTCCGTCAGGTAGCTTCAGTCTATAGATTCTCTGGATGGTCATAAGCCAGAAGTTTCTGCGTACCTGACTCATGTCAAACCGGTCATGTCAAAGCCTATTGGTGGTAATGGGTCAAACACTCACTTGAGTAAAGCAATCGTATGATCATCTTCTTCAAACATCTAACGGCTCTTGATGTCAGAGACTGACCGACGTATGGACAGGAAAATGAGCGCCAGGCTTCTTCAGCCAGCACCCAGGCCCAGGCTCTGGAAGCAGCAATTGCTGCCGCTGAGAATTACATGCGGGCGCTGAAAGTTTCAACTTCACCACAGGAGAAGCAAAGGCTGGATGCGAAGTGCAAGGATTGGATTTCTCGTGCAGAGAAGATCAAATCTGACAAAGCGTGGACGCCTTCCAAGTATCGTCTAACACGGAACATGCTCCCCGAGCCCAACTCTCAGCGTAAGCTCTCGAAGCGAGAGGAGATCATTCTTTTGGAAAGTTCCAAATTGAATGGGTCTGTATTTCCACCGTGGCTCAATGATCCTAGTGAGGGGGAGTTTGAATCGAAGGATGAAGAAGAAATATTCGAGTCAGTTTATTCCCTTTAATACTGATTGAGTAACCCGGTTTCCAGGCTGACCACTCGGGATAGAGATAAACTTCTCGGGCTGTCTGCCTCTCAGAAAGAGCTCTTTGATGGCTGGAAACGACCGTCGGAACTCGCCAAAGATCGTAGTCGTGTATATACCAGTCACGACCAGCTGCACAATGTTGGAGAGAGGCCAGCCATGGACCTGGTGCAAGACGTCACCACAGACTGTTCTGTGATAGCGAGCATATCTGCGGCTACTGCTCGATTTGAGCGAGGTCATAATTGTGTGCGTCTCGTGTATTTGCAAATCTGATCCACCTCAAGGTAGCTAATCTTGCGTGCGTTCTAGCTATTTCAACAAGCCATGTTCCCCTTCGACTATGCAAGGAATTCGCTACCGAACTCCCCGTCTGGAAAGTACATTTTTCGATTTTACTTCAACGGTTGCTACAGGCGGGTTGTTATTGACGATAGACTTCCTTCGTCGAAGACATCGCGCTCTCTCTTTGCCATTGATCGAAACTCACCAGAATCATTCTGGCCGGCTCTGATCGAAAAGGCTTACTTGAAACTCCGTGGTGGATACGATTTCCCAGGCAGTAATTCAGGGACAGATCTCTGGGTGCTGACCGGCTGGATACCCGAGCAGATTTTTCTTCATCACGAAGATGTAGCGCCAGATCAGTTGTGGAGACGGATCTTTGGGGCCTTTCAATACGGAGATGTTGTTTTGACATTGGGCACGGGGGCACTCAATTCTCGCGAAGAACGACTTCAAGGTCTCGTCGGTCGACATGATTATGCTGTACATGAGCTGAAGGAGCAGAACGGCCGTCGTCGGTTACTTATCAAGAATCCATGGGCGGACTCCAACTCTAGAACTCCATATTACTCGAGTCGCGAGCCAGAGCAGTGCGAAGTCGATACTACAAACCCCCAAACTCTGCTGCCGGGTTCTTTCTGGATGGACTATCATCAAATCTTTCAAAACTTCGAGAACCTTTACCTCAACTGGAATCCAGGTCTATTCAATACTCGTCAGGACCTACACTTTACCTGGGATCTGTCCAAATCTCACATGAACCCTGCCTGTTTTGCGGACAGCCCGCAATTCTCTTTGTCGACTGTCGCAGGAGGGCCCGTGTGGGTGCTACTGGGGAGACATTTCCGAACCACAGATTGTGCGCGGCGTGATGCAGAATCGGGTTTCATCAGCATATATGTCTCCAAGAACGGTGGACAACGCATATTCGTTGGCGACGACGCATTCTACCACGGACCGTTCGTGGATTCACCCAATACTTTGGCGAAATTGGAAACCGAGGCGAATCTGACCTACACAATCGTCGTGGCGCAACAATCCCTGCCTGCAGAGCGGCAGAACTTTACGATCTCAGTCTTCTCGCGGAATGAAACCACACTCAAAGTAGCTGAAAACCGGTTTTTGTTTACGAATCAATTGGAGAGCGAATGGAGTCCGGCCACTGCAGGTGGGAATACGGAGTCACCGCGATACCCGTGCAACCCGCAATATCATGTACAAATCTCTGAGGAGACTGACCTATTGATACTACTGGAAGCAGCGAATTCGGATCTAGCTGTTCATGCAAAGCTGTTTTGGTCGAATGGCGGGCGAGTATCCCTGGTTAAGAAACGCGATATTGTGACCGACAGTGGCCATTATCGTTCCGGGTGCGTAGTTGCCGAGCAAAAGAACATACAGCCTGGATCTTACACTCTAGTGTGCTCAACATTCCTGCCGGACCAGATTGCAAAATTCAAGATTTGGGTGTTTTCCACAAAGCCGTGCCACGTCAGGGCTCTTCCGGCGGAATCTGCAGGTAGACTCGTCGTCTTATCCGATACTGGGGTCCTGCCTCCTGGGGTTGATCGAATCTTCATGCGTCTGACTGTGCCACGACTTACACGACTGAAACTGATCGCACGGAGCCGGGATTCCACAATTGGAGCGCGTCACGTAACTTCGTCGCCCATGCTGATGACTGTGGAGGTCGGACAAGGGCCGTACAAACAAATCTTGGCGACCTCTGAGAACGGCGAGTATTGCGACGCCACAGCCGGCATCCGCATTCCCGATACCGACATACGACCAGAGTATGAGGCGAGGGGAGGAGTCTGGATAGTCATTGAGAGAATCGGGGGACCAGTGGGACAGGTCACGGACTGCGTTGAAGTGGAAGCGTTGGGGGAAGAGCGAATTGAGATGGGTGAATGGATGACGAGCAATTGAACTGTGATATAGCAGCGTATATTCTATACAGAGTCCAAATTTGACCAAGCAGTAGTAGCGAGTATTTCACTAGTTGAAGCCATACTTATAAAGTAGTAGTATCTAATAAAGTAGTATACTGTATTTACCAGATCCATGGGTTCGAGTGGCTCCGTACCACACAAAAAGCAACGGAACGTCATCTTGCGGATACCTCCAGTTGTACCCCACACCAGCTTCTCCAACCTCACCTTCTCCTCCTTCTCCTCCTCTTCCTATGCGACTACTCTTTCAAACCCTACGCAAGCAACCATGGCGACCATTCCAGACAGCTTAAAATCCGCAGATATCGGGCGATTCGTCACGCGGGCTGCGCAAATCGAACGCGCAAAACCGGTGGTCGCCTATTGGTGTGGGTGATGCCTTTCCTCCTTGTGCTGTTGTAGTCGCAGAAACCCCAAAACTAACAACGTCTTCAATCGAATGCGGCGCATAGGCAATTATTGGGTTGTTAATCAAATCATCTCAAAAGGACTTCATACTACCAATGCAGAAACAACGCAATTTACGACGGATTTGATGGACAAGCTCGAACGTGTACGTGTATTGTATTGCCCCGCCAACTTTGACTGCAATGGCAAATGAATGAGAACAATGGCTTTCGCGCTGACTTTTTGTGTGTGCCGAAAGTTCAAAGAGGAAAACCCCGATAACGACGCCATCAAGGATAACGTTGCTGGTCAAGCGTACATCGAGCAATTTGGTCTGGAGGTCTTCGGCCGAGCGGATAATGCAGTGCGTGCTAATAAGGCTTCCAAGTACGTAGATCTTCTGCGCTCGTCGCAAACTTAGATACGGCACGGCGAAAAAAAGAGGCTCATCTTGTACTGACATATGGCAATTTACTCTCTAGACAAACCGCCGATACATTCCTTGCGGCCGCGACGTTTCTCGAACTCTGTCAAATATGGGGCGAAGTCGATCCCGATATCGCATCGAAAATCAAGTTCGCAAAATACCACGCTATTCGGATTGCAAAGGCAATCAAGAATGGGGAGGATCCGAATTTATCGAACCCGGTAGTGGAGAAGCAGACGCCCGAGAGCGAGTTACAAGCACTGGATCCGAACGACCCTGAAGTTCGAGCTCTACAAGGTGACAATGCCGACGACCGACAAAGACAACGACAGCCGTCCGTAGAAGAGATTCCCGACGAGGCAGATCGCGTGCAACGCAGTCTAGCTCAGCAATCCATACTGGACGAGTCGCTGCACCCATCACGCTCATCATCGCTGCCACGCCCAGCTTCGACGTCCGGAACGTCAAAACCAGATGATCTCCCTACGGTGCCGGCGGAGGTGTCACTCCCGTCGGCACCCTCAGACCTGACACTTCCCCAGACCCCCTCGGCACTCCCTGATAAACCGATATCGTTCACCGGCCCTTCTGCGGCTTTAGAGTCATTTCCTCCGCCCGCCGTGGTACAAATGTCCCACGCCGCTGATCCCGCGGAACAACCGCCGTTACCCAAGAGTTTCACCCAACAAGCGACCAACATCCCGTCCGCGGCGGCGGCAGCAGCTCCGGCACCGGCGCCAGTGGCGACGGCTTCGTCTGCATCTCAAGCCACAACGTATGGAATTACGGCGGACGATCAGGCGATCGCGCAAGCGCAAAAACATGCGAAATGGGCGGTGTCGGCGCTGAGCTTCGATGATGTGCCTACTGCTATTAAAGAGTTGAAAATTGCGCTTCGGCAATTAGGGGCTGAATAAGATCATGTCAAATAGGTCTAGGTTGACTTGATTCAACTGGTCCATTAGTTATGTGAAATGGCTGCCACGTTGCCACCTCCTTGTATTCCGTATCGACATGTAATTAACTGGAAATGATGATCTACACTGGTTTGTGGTTCCGACTTTGGTGCAGCGAATCCACTGTGATGCACTCACTGTCTGGCACTTGCAGTCAATCCATCGTGGACGATCTGGGATCTTCCATTTGCCCGAGGTCCGAGTATCCAGGCAAAATCTCAGAGATGCATGGCACCGTACCTGCATATCCCCTGTACGTAAAAATCTTGACCACATTATCTTCAAACAATTACAAACATCCAATTGAATCCTTCCTTGAGAAGATTGATTTACAGAGACAAGCTCACAGAAGAAAAATACGGCGGCTCCGGAGGCAAATAAAGTAACCTGGAAGGAAATTTTTTCTGATTCGGTGGGTCTTTTTACTCTCGTTACTATGAATATGGAGTACTATGTAAAATGGCTATGCGTTAGTAGAACACTACTGCGATTTTAGATTCGTTAGCTTCTTCTCAAAGCGAACGATGGAGCTCACTAAGCGACTTGGCTGACTAGAAAGAATGGAAACTTCTCAAAGAGCCGTTCTTCGTTCTTCTAGTCGCAGTCGATCGGGCTGATAATATCCGAGGCCAAGTCGGGCAGAATTCAGGGGTTTCTCCATAGAGTTCAGGTAACTGTTAGTTGGGGGAGCACAGATTGCGCGCTCAGATACAATATCCTCCGAGGAAAAAAAGAAATACTAAATAGCAACTGACGCTTGGCTTCGTAAGGCATCGTAGTGTTCGTACCTAGGTAATAGGAATCAATAATTGCTAGGATATTCATGCATAGAAAAGCGCCGGAGACAGGTCACAGAGCACATTATATGGTTCTTTATTATTATAATTCTTTAGTTAAGGATTCTTTTTTATGCTAATCTATTGCTAGATGACGTATCTAAATAACAGACCTACTGAGAACCTATATTATGCGATTATGCGATTATTCGGTATATCATCACCATAAGCCCAAGAATCAATTATTGATTATCTAGAGGCGTTCCCTAACAGGGGACAGCATAAAACTGAACAACATTTTTATTGAATTCTTTCATCTCAATTCTTACAAAGCATACTGCGCATTGTGCATTATTGTTGTAATAGCAAATTCCAACAAATTCTGTAGAAGACAGATTAGTACTGTAATAAATATTACAGGACTTCCTGTAACCAAGTAAGTACTAGCCAAGTACTAGTTACTTAGTTTCTCTATCTCAGCCCGCCCAACCCTTTTCCTTCTAATTTACCCCCCTTCTCTACTCTATATTATTTTCACGCCATTCATTTGTCCAGCATAATCATTATTTTCTATTCTATCTTATTTTGGTTGAACAGCGATATTTTTGTCACTGTCAATCGGCGAATTGTTCAACGCTTGACGGCCGAAATTTTACGACCTGATTGATTGTCTTCGTACAATTCTATACTTGTCTTTTGTGGTGCGACAGGACAAAACGGACTGCGCATAGATCGCCGAAGCAGTGGCATATTTCACTCGCTTTTCTCTGTCCTTCCACGGAGCCTGATTTCCATGGTAGGAGAGTATAGAACGGAACACAGCGTTTAGCATCGAGCAATTAAAATCAAGAAATTCATTTTCTCGCCGTCGGTATGGCTTCAGAAAAGCCCGCGGTGCTGATTATTGGTGGCCTGGGTATGTCAGCGAACCGAGAAGAAAAGAGAAGAGAAAAAAAAGCTGGAAGTGTCTGAAAATTGTGCAACTAACAATTCTTCCTCGTCACAGGCTTCGTTGGTCGTCATGTTGCACTCCATATTCACAAGAACAACCTAGCTTCTGAGCTGCGCATCGTCGACAAGATGCTGCCACAACTGGCTTGGCTTGCGCCGGAATTCGAGCAAGCATGTTCCGCAGAGCAATTTGTGCAGGCTGATGCTAGTCGCGAGCGTACGTATTGTACCTTTCTCTTTCTCTATCCGTATCTGTTGGAGTAAGGAGCATGTCAGACAACAAACTAACACCAGAATAGAATCATATCCCCGCATGTTCGACCGGGAAAATGGTCAGCAATTCGATTACGTGATCAACTGCGCCGGCGACTTGCGCGCATCCCAGCCCGAAGAAGTATACAAAGTCCGCAACCATGCGATGTGCATGGGAATTGCTCGGGAAGTAGCCAAACGCGGTATCGCCGTATACGCCCAAGCATCAACCTCATGCGTTTACAAGAGTGGTTCCAAACCAGCAAAGGAGGACGATCCAAAAAAGCCCTGGGATGACCTCGCCAAGTGGCAATTGAAAGTGGAAGAAGATCTGTCCAGCGTTCCCGGCCTGAATTGGGTTTCGTTGCGACTACCGCACATATATGGCGAATACGATAGGGGATACACGGCAGTTGCGATTGCGCTCGCCAGGACCCATCAGTGGCTGCACACATCGTTCGAGTTTTTGGAGAGCAAAGACTTGAAAGTCAACACTTTGCACGTCAAGGATGCCGCGCGCGCACTGTGGACAGCCGCCGTGTGGCGTGCAGGCCAGAAGGATTCCGGCCCAGCATCACCGCACGTATTCAACGTCGTTGATCATAACAACACCAACCGCGACCAAATTGGTGCCGCTCTCGGTGAAGTCTTCAACTTAAAAGTCTCTTTCGCAGGAACACTTATGTCCCATCTGGCCCGGCTCAAGCTCAACGAAATCGTGGACGAAATGAACGAAGAAATGCTACAAGCATGGGCCGACATGCTTGCCGAAAAGGGCATCACAAGACCCGGTCCCATTAGCCCCTTTATTGAAGTCGACATGCTGACCGGTCACGATTTGTGCATTGACGGGTCTCTCTTTGAGAAAACAACCGGCTTCCAACCGGAACATCCCTTATTCAGTGCCGACTCGGTCAGGGAAGTAATAGCCTCGTACGATCGAATGGGATGGTGGCCATAAAGCATTCTTCTATTGATTCTCTGTGATTCATTTTGTGAATTGCCTTTGAGGGATTTTTCTTCTTTTTTCTTCTTACCTTTCTTCTATCTTTCTTCATCATGGCCCAATGCTCGGCTTGCATTCTTCTCATTTTCGTGCTCATTGCATTTTTGATAATTCCGTCATGGGCCTCGAGTTTTGTATTATATACAGTTTCATTTTTTCATCATAGCCCCCTTTGTTTTTTCATGTTGCCGCATGTCATATACCAGATATGCTCTTTGCATAGCTCGTCAATACCATGTTTCATCGTCAATTTCCAGTTCATAGATGGTAGTTTTACGAAAGAATCGCCAGGCCAATTCGCTGATGAAACTTAATTCGACTTGAGTACAGGGCTCCAATGTAGAACGAAGAAATTCTGTAAAAAGCAATGTTCTTCACTGCTACCAACGTCAGAAAGAGATCCTTGACCCTAGTCAGCAATCTTTATTTTAATAGAATTTTCTAGCTGAGGAACGCGGGCGATGAACACTATTGCATTTCTCGATACTACGCAGTATAGGTCATAGTTTTGAAATGTCCAATTATATTCACAAGATTGGAGGCTTTGTTACACGCTTTGCATGCAAGATAAATAGACTAACAAGTATAGTGGGTAAGAGATGCTTGAAAATATAATGATAATGGCCATCGCAAACCCAATATTGTGATGGTCGTGACCAGCTAGGTCATTAATTCAAAATTCCCAGTCCTCGTCAACAGACTTGATAGCCCAGTCGAACTTTTCGCGTAAGGTCTTCGAAAAGAATCTTTCGATAGGGACATTGAATTTCTTTGTGAAAACAACCGTGAGACGGGGATCAATATAATTCTGCGAGGAGAAGAAAAAAATTAGCAAATGGCAAAAGTCTCGGTGCTGCTGTGATACTTACAATTTTGGACGTTCCGAGAGCAACTTCCTTATTGTTCTCTTTGTCTTCAGCCTGGAGCGACATGTTTTCGATTCGTTGATCAAGTTTGGCGACGTTGTTCTCAAGCCTCTCAATCGTCAGCCCTCTACCTTCTGCTTCAACCTTGCCAGTTTTGTTCTCCTTTTGGAACTTCTTCTCCATTTCCTTGACCACGGCAAGTCGTTCCTCCAACTCTTTATGTTTCATCTCCTTCTCGCCTTCTGCGACCAGCTTCTCGTTTTCCTTCTCGAATTTCTTGGTGATCTTTTGTCTTTGCTCTTCAACAAGAAACGCCTGATGTTCTTGTATCCATGCTTGGTCTAGATCTTCGTCGAGTTCGAAATACTTCGCTCCTTTCTTTCGTTTCTGAGTCGGATCAATATCCAACATCATCATCTTGACTCGCCATTTCTGGTAACGAAGACCTTTGATCTATGGAACGTTAGGGAAAGTTCTCACGTAAATTCAAAGATCAAAAATAAAAGACTTACCCTGTCACTGAGTTTTTCCATTTGATTCGCATGGCTGGCTGTGACGGTCCGTTTGTGGTTACAGAGAATGGCAACCCTACGATTGGCATCGTTGTATTGCTTGACTTTCTCCGCAATAGAACCCTCCGCCTTCATGTCCTTAAGCAAAGTTGCAAATGTGTAAGAAGCGTTGTAAGTACGGAAAACCTTAGCCGTCAAACCGGGCATGTAATTTGAAAGGTGTTTATTCAACGCTGATGTCTGTGAGACGTTAGTGTGTGTGTGTGTGGACAAAGACATAATTGGAAAGCGGAGACGTACTGTCAGTCGGTCGAAGATTTCGTCTCCCTCCTTCTTTGGCTCTTTCTTGAAGATCTTGAGGTTCTTAAAAACCTGCGGATCGACCTCGACTTCGTCATAGAAACGAATGCTGTCTTTACCGAGGAAATCGAAAATCACTGTATTGGGCGGGCGAAGAGAGACATTTTCGTACTTCAGGGAGCAGCAGCCAACTGTGTCCGCTTCGTCTTCACCTTTCTCATTTCCCGCACGAAGAGCAAATTTATCAATCAAGTAGACTGCTGTGGCGCGTTGTCGGTCGGCCATGACCTTTGATTTAAGACCCAATCGGTAGTCGGCTCGAATCCGGTCGATATGCTTCTTCAGCTCACGAGCCTTTTCGAACTTCTTATAATCACTCAGGCCCTTGATATCGGAATTGGCAGCCAACATGACATATTTATAATTCCCGTTGACGTTTTCTTGCCACATGGCAAGCCAAGTACCTTCTTGATCGTGCCTAACTTCTTTCCACTTATGTCCCTCGGGAGGAGGAGGGACTTTTGCCTCTTTGCCAATATTGATAGTGATCTGCTCGGGTAGAACGCGCGTTTTGACTTTTCCGGTCTTGGGATGCTCACCACGACCACGGAAGAGGCCTGGAGGTTCAACGCGGAAGTTTCCAACCTTTTGTTTCCGTCCATCCCACATACAATACATGTAAGGTGCTTCTGCCTCGTCCTTCTCAGCTTTGAGAGCCTTCTTCTCTGCTGCTGACATTGCTTTCTTTTCGAGGCGTTTCGCTTCGTAGTACTCAAATATCGGTTTGAAGTCGCACTTCTTAAATTCCTTGATGGCGATGGGTTCTCCTTTCTGTGTCTTTGCTCCACCGGTCTTCTTTAAAATGGCCTTGAAATCTTCGAAAAAGTTCTTCTGGAAAGTTGGGTTTTCAACGTTGTGGGTCGAGTTTAACATCGAGCCAAAGAAGCCGGCAACCTCTTCAGCTTCGGGATGAAGAACAACAGGAATACCGTCATACTTCATCTTCACGTTCTTGGGCAATGGTTCGTAAGGCGGTGGAAAAACAACGCCATTGTGTTCCAATGTCGTCCATTTGATGGTGCCGTCGCCCTTGCTGGGATCTTCCCACCAACGATATTCCTCTTCCTCATCCTCAGCGCCTTCGACGTCTTCGGATTCGGCCTTAACAGAAACTGACTTGGCTTTGATCTTCTTTACGGGAGTCAATTCTTCTGATTTGATTTTCTTGGTGCCCGCGCCAGTTTCGGCCTTGACACCATTTGCCTTCGGCTTTGCGGCGGCAGCTGCAGCTTTTGACGCAGCCTTCTTCGTCGATGATGAGGCTTCCGCTTTGCGAATCGCCTTTGCTTCCTGCTCTGCCTTTTTCTCAATGTTTGCTTTCTGCTTGGAAAGCTTGCGTTCTATGGGAATATCAGAGTCCGATTCTTCGCCAATTGCGGTTTCGGAAGCTTTCGGCAGCCTAGCACCATTCGATTTGCGAGCCAAGGGAATGTCTTCATCGGAATCTGAATCGACTTGTTTTTTAGTAGAGACACGACGTTTTTTACTCTATTGATGGACATTAGCACTTGTGCCAACAATGGTGTTCTGAAACTGAACTCTAAAAGAAGCATACCAGAGGTTCTTCGTCTTCGCTGCTTTCAGCTTCCGCGTAAGACTGTTTGCCTGCACTCGACCGTGCTCTTCTCTTGCTCGCAGCATGCCCATTGACACCATTAACGCCATCCTTCATGTCAACATCTTGATCGTCAACCGGGCCGAAACGAATTGAAATTCCTGGATCCAAAGCGCCGGCTCTCCCAGATTTGAGGAGGGGAGCGTCATCGTCCGAGGAACTCATAATTCGAATTGTACTCTGGAGCCGAGTTTGAGTTGTATGATAGCAGCTCAGGGCTGAGTAAGTGAAAGATAGATGCCGAAGTTGTGGGGAGAGGGCGAGACAAAGCTGAGAGTACAGCCGGTAGCGGAACGCAATCTTGTTGATTGGGTGACGAGTGAGTGAGTATACAGGCTGATTAGCGTAGAAGCGTGCAAGCAGAGAATACAAAAAGAACAGAGATTGGTGAGAGGAGTGATGAGTAGGATAGCGCGATGAAGAGTCAGAGGTAAGCCGGACGCGAAGGAGAAGAAGTAGAGGACGAAGAAGAGAAGTAGAAGAAGAAGAAGAAGAAGAAAGAGAGTGAGAGGAAGAACTTCAATTGTCGAATGCGCCAGAAGTGATCCGCAATGTATGCCTGAGGCTGCGACGAAAGTGGCCGGTCACGTGATGCGATGGAGCGAATTGGAATGTTGGCTCCGAAGAAGCCCGGCATTTACGAACAACTTCGTCTCTGGTTTCTGGATTCTCGCGACTGATCTCTGCTGCAAAGTCTGGCACCAATTGTCTCAGCTGCCTTGTCATTGCAGCTCCTCTCAGCGACAGTCTTGTCCACGTTCACTCCGTCTTCTCTGACAATGCTTTCTCGCACTATTCGCCCAGCTTTGACGGCTGGGAGCAGCGTTGTGGCTCGGTAAGTGATTTTCACCTGAGGGAGCGATCATGCAAAATCTCTCGCCCACCCGGGAATTTCTGTCGCTACGATGGAGTAACAGTTTCGGTGTCGCTTTTCAATGGAGTTAAAAGGGTACTTGGAAGTTAATCGCTAATAACTAGTAGCACTGCTCCTGCCAATGCCGCCAATTTCGCTACTCTTCGTGAAATTGAAGGCCGTCTCAAGTCGATCCGCAACATCGAGAAAATCACCAACACCATGAAGGTCATCGCTTCCACCCGTTTGACTCGTGCCCAGAAGGCGATGGAGGATTCTCGTGTCTACGGAACCACTTCGAACACTGTCTTCGAATCTGCCGAAACGAAGCCCGAGGAAGGTGACAAGAAGACCCTTTACATTGTCGCCAGCTCCGACAAAGGTCTCTGTGGTGGTATTCACTCAGGTCTCAGCAAGGCCACCCGTCGTTTGCTGGCAGAGAACCCCAACACCGACCTCGTCGTCCTCGGAGACAAGGCCAAGGCCCAGCTCAGCCGTTCCAACCCCCAGAACATCGTTCTCAGCTTCTCTCAAGTCTGCAAGGATATCCCCACTTTCGCCGATGCTCAGGCAATTGCCGATCAGATTGCTCTGCTTCCCACCAACTACGGAACCGTCAAGATCATCCACAACAAGTTCTTGAACGCTCAGAGCTACGAGCCCACCACTGTTGACGCCTACTCGGAGGAAGCCATCACCCAGTCCCGTGAGTTTCCCGTGATTATCATCCCTGGGAGTGAGCTGTGCTAACTGTAATTCACGAACAGCCAACATCTCTGCTTTTGAGGTTGAGGAGGAAGCTTTGGCCAATCTCCGCGAATATGCGTTGGCTAACAGCGTATACTGGGCACTTGCGGAAGGCCATGCTTGTGAAATCTCCGTATGTTTCGCTGTCCTTTTTGGTGGTTTTCGAATACAAAATTCTAACATCATTCACAGGCTCGTCGCAATGCTATGGAGAACGCATCTAAGAACGCCGGTGAAATGATCCAGAAGTAAGTAATGCGCCTCTCAGGCCGATCCTGATTTGTCTACTCGGACCCTTTACTCATTGTTCCCCTAGGTTCCAAATCCTGTACAACCGACAGCGTCAAGCTGCCATTACTGGTGAATTGGTCGAGATCATCACTGGTGCTGCCGCCAGCGAAGACCAGTAGATTCTTCTCGATTGAGCTTCGTTTTGGGTGTCACGGCATCCAATTTTGTTCATATAAATACCTAGACCTGATTTAGGCATGTAAAATCATTTTACACTTCAGTATCATTAGTCGAGCAAATATTTCCTTTGTCCGAATTCTGCAATTTCTTCCTCACTGAAATATGAACTCTTCGTCGTAGAGTGATTTTTATGTAGGCACTACTTGATTGTGTTTTGGACCTCGCAAAATGACGCACAATGATCATGACTCGTGCAGCAATTAGAATATCTATAGAAGAAAAATGTACCTGGAGATTGTGAAGGCGAGACGCTGAAATGCCGCCGAATATACAAATACAAGAAATTAGAATTTCATAATCACCAATTGGTTGCGATCGTTCTCGCCAATAACGAACCGTTCATCGCCACAGATTTTACTCTTAAAAGAAAGCTCTTTCGCGAGGTCTCGGTCCAGACATCGGATGCCATGAGGAGTATGAATGGTGACCATAGATGTATCATCGTCACGCGGATAACCATCTTCGGTCTCTGGTGATTTGTATGTAATACAAAAGGCGACGTTCGCTTCTTCATCACGACTTTCGCAAAGAGCTCCCCAGCACGGCCAAGGTGACGTGGCTGTCCATGGAGTAGCATCCATGCAGCCATTCCCCCGATAGGGAGGATAGTGCACTGGTATATCTCGCTGCCATGATGGTCCTTGGCCCACGAAAGGAAATGTGGTGATGCGGGTCTGTGTCTTATATTCCAAGACGTTGAATTCGAAACTCGAAAGATCTTTAACTTCTGTAATTGATATCGAGTTCGATTCGCTGTCAATCTCCAATTTCATTATGGCCGGACGACCTCCTTGTCTCACTGAGTAGAAGTCAAGATCTCGGAAGGCGAAACTGGCTATTTGGCTTGGACCACTGTCTCTAGATTTGCCCGCGGGATCTTGTGACGGTCTGTATTCAGAAGCCACTGAAATGTCCCAGATGGATAGAGACTCGATGGGTGCATCTTCATCAGCGGTATAAAGACTACGGTTCGGCTGCCAACCATAGATTGCGTAGTGTGTACGACTATGGCAGGAGAAGAATCGATCTATTTCTCCCAAGGGATGTCCTAGGAACATTATCTTCCACTCGTTGCGCAGAGTGATATCCCAGCCTCGCCCAGCCTTATTGACTTCAAACGAGGTAGCAAAGTGGCGGTGGACAGAATCATGATCGTTGAGCCAGTGATATGGTTCGTTTTCCGCCCATTCTATAACGAGGAGCCTGTCGTATAGTCGTAGTCTGCGTATAACCTTGTCGGTAAGGACGAATGGAACCATGAACTGCTCTTCAGTGTCGACATCAAGAAGCATGAAAGTCCGTTCCTGAGCATTGGAATAGACAACTAGACCTTCTTCATACGTCCAGAAAGCATGTTTGAATACTATGTCGATGGATCCGGGAAGGCTGGCGTGACTGATCCAGTGTGGTACACTGAAAAAGTCATACCCAGCTTCATCGGAGCCTACCAGTTGAATATCAAACCGCTGTATAATACGGGGAATCCCATGTGCTAGGCGATGATAACGCTGAACGACGGTATCAAAGGCGGTTTGCCAAAGCACAACAGTGTCATTTTCAAAGGGTTCGGCAGCCGACGGGCTCTTGTTACGTCCTACGAGCTCTCTCACTTCTCTCGCCCGCGGGAATTTCAATTTTAGGACAAAAGCGAGATTCGATACATTCGTGAAAGCTCGATGCCATGCAGAGGACACTTTGCGGCAGCGAACTAGATCAACTGGCTGCAAGTGCTGAATGATCATCTGGAAAATCTCCTGAGGAAGATGCGCCAGGTCCCCATTGCGTGATAGAGCCATGACCTGGGGTCGATGATTTGGGACAAACAGTATGCAGATTCAATAGGTCAAAGACTGCCCGCATTCGACAGGCTCTCAATATATGTGAAGAAAATAGTATGAACTTGAAGTTGTTGTATGTTGTGTCGTCCAGAAATGATTTGGTAGTAGTAGCCTCAGGCGCTTATCGGGCAGGGCTGTGCTGCGATAAGGAAAGTGCGGAGAAGAGCTCGGGTGACGCTGCCGAGAACCTCATTCTTTCTTTAGTTTTGGACACCTTGCAAGTTGCTAACCTCCTCTAACTGTTTCAACAACTCCCAACTCCCGACTATATCAAGAGGCCACCTCTGCTTCTTCCTCTCTGAACACTATATTCTCATATATACTTGTCTAGCTGAGATCAAGCCACTATCTTTCTTGTCCCACCTCATCGCTCTTAAATTCTTCGTTTTGTAAAAACTAGTGTCAGTGTTCTGTTGCTCTCTATCTTTCTTTCGACATGCCAATGTATCTCCATTGGGCGTTACTGGCCTCTCTACTTGGAGGAGCTTCGGCTGCTGGACTGTACACAAAAAGCTCACCTGTGCTCCAGGTGGATGCCAAAAATTTCAACTCGCTGATCAACAAGTCCAACCACACTTCGGTATGTATTGGCCTTTAGTGAATGAGCTTATGGCAGCTAATAATCGGCGTCTTTTAGATTGTCGAGTACGTGAATCCCCGCTTCTCTCTTGTAAAGTCAACCCGTTGACTACTATCCGCTCGATTCTGAAATCATAAGCAGGTTCTATGCACCATGGTGCGGTCATTGTCAAAATCTCAAGCCGGCTTACGAAAAGGCAGCCAAGAATCTAGAGGGCCTCGCTAAAGTCGCTGCAGTCAACTGTGACGATGAAGAAAATAAACCGCTTTGTGGACAAATGGGAGTTCAAGGCTTTCCGACTTTGAAAATCGTGGTTCCCAGCAAGAAACCAGGCAAACCCCGTGTGGAGGACTACCAAGGTCAGCGATCAGCAAAGGCTATTGTCGACGCAGTGGTGGAAAAGATCCCCAATCATGTCAAGAAAATCACAGACAAGGATTTCGAGACTTGGCTAGCAGCCGATGAAATGCCAAGAGCCTTGCTATTCACCGAGAAAGGTACAACCAGTGCCCTTCTGCGCTCCTTGGCTGTCGATTTCCTCGGCGGTATCAACTTCGCGCAAATTAGGAGTAAGGAGACCAAGGCAGTGGAGAGATTTGAGATCACGTCATTCCCGACTTTGGTTCTCATCCCACAAGGCAGCTCAGAGCCGGTGGTCTACAGCGGCGAAATGAAGAAAGGGCCAATGGTCGAATTCCTCAGCCAAGCTGCTCAGCCCAATCCAGACCCTGCTCCTGCTGCTTCGAAGAAGAAGGACCGTTCGTCGGAAAAGCCGACCTCGTCGTCAACCTCAACAACATCGATAGTCATTGGCGACGATCTGCCCACAGAGTCACCGAGTGCCAAAGTCGAAATACCACCGGAAGAGCAACCAGTCAAGCTTCCAGTCAAGACTCCCGAGGTCGCTCAGCTCTCGACACCCGAGGTTCTGGAGGCCACCTGCATCAACGCAAAATCGGGTACTTGTGTTTTACTTTTGTTGCCAGAGACCGAGTCCGCCGATTCCGAGCTTCCTCTTTCCGCAAAGGAGGCTTTGTCCACTGTCTCTGAACTTTCTCACAAGTTGACAGGCCATCGTCTTCCCTTCTACAGTGTGCCAGCAATTAATTCTCACGCAAAAATACTACGAGCTGAGTTAGGTCTTTCTGACGCTACTTCTACTGAAATAATTGCGCTGAATGGCCGACGAGGCTGGTGGCGTCGTTACTTGACCGAAGATGATTTCAGCTTACACAGTGTCGAGAGCTGGGTTGATGCTATCAGACTTGGTGAAGGCAGTAAAAGTCGCTTACCCGAAGGAGTGATCAAGCAAGAAGAGGTGGAGGTGGAAGTGGAAGCGGAGGCGGAGGCGGAGGCGAAGGCTGAAGATGTTGAGGCCAAAGAAGAAGGAAAGGTTGAAGGAGACGTGCCGCATGATGAGTTGTAAGGCTTTTAGGTATTAAATCTCAAAGTCAGTTGTAATTTGGGTGTACACGCTACATCGAAGTGCGGCAATAAAATGTGTATGTTGAAACACTTGATTAGCGAGGCTTATGTACAAAATGAAATTCAAAATATTGGCCTCTGCTGGTCAGATCTAGATTTTTTTGCAAACGCCAAATTCTGCCGTAGCGAGATATCAACAATACTATGAACTGAACAGAAAACGCCTTCGACCGCATGCAGGTGACCCAATATAATAATAAATTAAGAACTTTTCATCGACCACAGCTCACTTCTTTCTGCCCTCCGTTCCCTTCTTGATCTTCTTCTGAATCTTAGAATCTATCTCTTGGTCGTAAATTTCTCGTGCAGTTTCGCCCGCCTTGCGCTTAGAGGGTTTAGTGCTCTTAACGCTTACGGTGGGTGCGCCGCCTTTACGAATCTGTTTTTCAGCATCCTCCCAGCCAGCGGATCCGTTATTGATCTCGTATCTGAAGACTTGAAATCAGTTTTGTTATTCTTGGCTTTGAACTTTAGAAAAAGACTGTTTGGGGATACTCACTTGTCGAGAGGTAGGGCATCGATGAGAGCTCGCTGCTTCTCTCTGAGTTCTTCGTCTATTTCTTCACCGCCTTCACGCAATTCTTCCTCCAGGCCTTTCTCAAGAGGACGGAACTTATCATCTGCAACGTCGTCGTGTGCTCCAGATGCGTCGACAACATCCGTCTTCTCTGGTAGAGTCGCAGCTACTGCGCCTTCCAGCAGACCTCGGAAGTGAGTCGATATCTTCCTGATGATTTTGATGAACATGGCTAGAAGCTGAGATGACGGCAGATTCAACTCTTTCTCCAGCTCGTCGATGTTCTTACGCTGCAGGCCAACTGCAAGTAGAATACACTGCTGTACACCAGACAAGTTGACTTTGCCCTGAAGACTGCCGAGGAAAAAGAATTGGGCAATAATGGGGACCATATCTAGAATGACATGGTAATCGAGCATGTTGTTCGCATAGCTGTCAAGGCGTTTAAGGTCGAACGGAGAGAAAGCGCTGTCTAGAGTAGGTTTGGTCAAAGGTGATGGCGAGTATGAGGGGTCCAATTTGGATCCAGCAGTAGCAGATTCGCAAATACTGAGCGATAAGACGGAGGGAAATTCCTTGAATTGGTAAGAAAGTAGAGAAAGGAAACGCTTGTGAAAGTCTCTCGTATATGCGCTTAACCAACTGATATCATTTGAGCCTGAAGTTAATGCTCGAAGCATAACGCAAGAATGCTCCCCTGTGAGCTCGTTCGGAGTTTGGCGGAGGTAGACTGGACTAAAGGATGACCGCTTCCAGAACTTGTGCAAGGACGGTGTCAATCCATAGCTGACACCGACGTAGTCCAGAGTGTCAGGTCGCTTTTCGGCTAGTTTTCCGAACAATGGAGGCATAGAACGAATATCTCGTACGTGAATATCGTCATCCAAAAGGTTGGCATTCTCAAGCTGATCATCCGTCACACGTTCCATCTCTTCTGAGGCGTAAGTAATATCCTCTGACAAATTGGCAAATTTGCCCTCGTAAAAGTCGACGAGAAGCTCTAAAGCCCGTGATCCGTAACCCATATTGAGATACTCTGGATTCGTAGCTATGCGCACAACACGTGCCCCTGACAGCCCAGCGAAGTCTTCGTCTTGGAACTGCTGACTCACAAGCCAAGGGATCAGATCACCACCAGCGCGTTGACCTCGACTAAGACTGTTCATGACACTTTCGCGGCTGATACGGCCTTCCAAGGCCACTTGGACGACACACAGTGGCTCTGGGAGCTTTGTGGCCGCTTCATCGATAGGTGGCACCAAAACAAAGAGTTGATGTGCAGGCGCATCACTCATTAATTGAAGATCATTAGGCGAATTTTTATAATGACTGGCAACGTATAGCGCCATCATTTGTTGTAAGAATTTCTCAGACACTGGATGAAACGAGAAGAGCGTGTCCCGGTTAACATTTAACAGCTCACATTGGGATGGATGGGGGCATCCTTGGGCATTGATCTTTGACTTTGGTAGTGTAGCATCTAAGCATAGGACCCTGTTGAGCCACTTTTCGACAGAATCGCCAGCGGCGTAACGGATGGGTTCCGAAAGTGTAACTTCGCGTAGAGTTCTATTACCAAAGACGGCCTTCTCTGTATTTTTCGCGGATTTTCCGGTTGATCGATCGGCAATATCCGTATCCGCATCTTTGAGACTTGCCCCACGGCTTTGTTCGCGGAGTTGTTGAATGAGTTTTAGCGAAAGTGACCGACCAGTCCCTTCATAGCCGTTGATAGTGGATGCCATAAATACTAAATAAGGCCCCAATAGTTTCCGAACCAAAGGAAGAGGAATTGCAGCAGCTTCGTCGATCACAAGAAGCTCCGCTTGGCCGAGAGCATAGGCATCTTGAGGTTGAATATACTGAATAGTCTGACGATGGTTTCGGTGTACATTAACTCGAACAATGGCCTTATTAAATGCAGGATTCGTTGACTGCAGGATAGTATAGTCGACATGGTCTAGATAGCCCAAAGCATCGAACCCTTTGAAAACAAATTCAAACAGCGTTTTGAGATTCTCCGGACTCGGAGAAGTAATGAATATATTGCTGTAGCCGTGCGCAATAGCTGCAGCTATAGCGACACCCAAAGCAGCAGATTTTCCTCGACCACGACCAGCAGTCAGGGTAACGGTACTGCGAAGAGTCTTTTCAGCAATGGCGTCCACGAAGGTGAGTAAAGCCTTTGCTTGATCCACTGTTTTAGCGAGTGTGACGAGAGATCCCACAGGTTGAGAATCTACCAGACTGTCCTTGATGCTTTGTAGTTCTATCTGAGCCGGCGTTTTGTTCTCTTCGGCAGTGTTGGGCGGTGGAAGAGCCGTAACGTTTTTCCCTCCTGAAATTGGCAGTACATTCAATTCATCGTCCACAACCAAACACGAATCGCAGCTTCCCAATGACAATATAAAGCGCTCGTTGAATCGGGCAACCACATCATCGTGAGCCTCTGTTCGGTACCGCGAATGAATATCCATTGACAGCGTGTATAGCTGCTTCAGACTCTTCATGCCCTTTAAGAGCAACAGCACAATGCCACCACCCTCGACGGTCTCAATCGTTCTTGCTAACAAATTGGGCGTGATAGCTTCAAAATCTTGCAAGATACACATTCCGTATGTATTACCCAAAATCTTCTCGGTTTCTTTATAGTAGACATATCGGATCTGGTTCAGGCTGATGAACAGTTCGAATGCGTCCTCGGAGTTTGGTTCGCGAATTCCTCGTTTGATTTCTTTCTTAATCTTGGCTTCTCGCTTCTTGCGGTGACTGCTGAATCCAATCAAATCTTTTTTATAGGCCCATAGCACTGATTTGTTCTGCTTCACATCTGCGCCGGACATGATCCAATGGAGGTTGACAATTGCATCTTTAGCACGGTCGCCCACGACCACGAAGAAGCTTCGTTTTTTCTCTTGTATGCCATTCCGGATCAGCGCAGGAATGCGCGAATCGATGGCTTTACGCGGCATCTTCGACAACCTTGTATTGATCAGCGCTTGATCAAAGGGAAACTAAGATGGACGTCGTCACGTTGGCGTGGGAAAACAAATCGAACAAAATTTCTGCTTATCATTTTTACTGCCGACTTTAACCGCCATTATGATATTAGTTCGTTCCTTTGATTGGACGGTAGAGTCTGACCGCCTACGCTCGATCCCAAGAATTTTAAAGCTGCACGCTGATTGGTTCAATCTGGAAATAGCCCTAACCCTCAATCCAATCTGGTAAATTTTGATACTCTGATATTCCTCGAGTGTATCAACTCGAGGTTTGATTGCTGTTTTTACGAGAAAATAAACATTCCGAATTTTTTATGCTTCATCATTGATCCTTGTTCAACATACTAATCGCATCTCAGGGTAGTAAAAAGTATGTACAGGGGTTATACAGAAATCGGCACCAAGTCAAATGGATATAAAAAGTATACTTGCAAAAATAGGTATAAAACGAAGAGAAAGATGGATTGATGGTCTGGTCCTGAATTTCCAGACGGATTCAAAGGTGCGAAACCTTCAAATAAACGGTGCAGACGCATAACTTTTACCTCATGAACCTTGAAACATCAACACACATATGGTTGAGCATAAATAGTTCGTTGGTTGCATGAACCACAACATCCATATGTACATGAGACCTGCGCAAAGGTCTCGTGTATTCATATACCCAGAGAAGCATCAGGCAAATTGTCTACTGCTGGTAAACCTTGAGGGAGTTGACGAGCCAGTAGGAATCAGCGAAGGCAGCTGGATTGTTCTGGACATATGAGTTGCAAGTGCTAGCCAAGCTGGAGCAGGAGCCTGAACTCCAGACATTACCAGCCCAATCGCCACAGAAAGTAATATCAAAAACCTGTACCAAAGTCAGCCTTGTTATGATAATGGATCGGGCAGCAGGGAGAAGCTTCGTACAATCTGGTGAGAATTAAAGTGCGAATCAATATCGCAATCGCCCTGGAAGAAGGCTGCAGGTTCGCCCCAATTGCTTGGGTTCGGAGAACCAGAAGTCAGATCTGCAGGTGCGTTGGCGTGGCTGAATTGGAAGACCTGAATGTAGGAGCTGGTCCATTCCATGACATAAATGCCACCACCGTCGCTGTTGAACCCAGTTCCGTACGTGTTGGCAGTCGTGGCGTCAATACCACAACCGGCGTTGTTGCTTTGACCGGGCGCCTGGCTCCAGCAATTGCTTGTAACAAGATCTCCGGTGAAGCCCGAGTTGTTGATTGTGCAGCCTTCGCTGGTGTGCAAAGTCATGGCGTTTGCACTTTGCTGATTAACTCCTTCGATGATATCGATTTCACCGTTGTTCGGCCAGTCACTTCCAACAGTCCAACTGCTCGAGATTAGCCTCCCTCCTTTCTTTAAGATTCACAGTTCCTGCTCCTAAGACATGATATAACTTACAATGCAGGCCAAGATCCGCAGGCTGAGCTGGGCATATGAGCCAAGTCGAGAACGAACAAACCGTGAGTGTATGCGGTGTTACTGGTAAGACGCACACTCTGACGACCACTTCCAGAAGCAATGTTCGTGTGATCGACGCCGATATAAGTAGCGGCATTATTAGCGTAAATGAGACCAGCACTTTCAGCGGTGCCTTGATCAACGTAGTCGACATAACCATTAGTTGGGTCGGCAGACTATAGAGACAGCGCCATGAGCAAAAAAGATACCAGTGAGTTAGAAGCCAAGAGTCTCGTACCGTGAAAAAGCTGAACCTGGAGAAGAAGTCCATTCCAGTCGGATAATCATCCGTTAGAGTATAACTTTGTGCAACATTGCTTAAGCCAGCGAGGGCTGCAAGCTGAATCAGTTGTGATGCGCGCATGGTGGAAAGCTGATTTAAGGAGTGACTGAATATCAATCGGCAGAATGTCTTCTCGATAGCGTGAAATCGACGAGAACTTGAATTTCAAAGAGCGTGAATACTTCTCGGCGAGAAACGAGATCGATACTAGAAGGAGTGGAATGTCGAAGCACCAGGCTTGGACGAATGGCCGAAAGAATCGGAAGCGAGCTTTTCTCACAGCGATGCGTAGAGCAGCAACCTTTTTTTTAAAGAGAATGTGAAGAAACGTTCCGTGTAGAACGAGAAGTT
Source organism: Talaromyces borbonicus (assembly GCA_002916415.1). NCBI lineage: Eukaryota > Fungi > Ascomycota > Eurotiomycetes > Eurotiales > Trichocomaceae > Talaromyces > Talaromyces borbonicus. Next base: position 1,170,714 of record NBSA01000028.1, on the reverse strand, counting down.
CTCGCCTGTTATATACCAGTCATACCGGCGTGGGGAAAGTTACTCATAATGGCAAAAACGAAACGTTCAATCAGGGGCTAGCATTTGCCAGTGCCGGAAGATTATCTCCAGCTGGGAGAATAGTACCATGAGATGGAGTCGTAGGCCTCGGCCATATGACAAGGTATTGCTCATCTACTTCTCCAAAAGGAAATGTGAGGGAAAAGAAGACAAATTGGCAATGATTGGATGGTATGCATCGATGTATAACGGGAAGTTCGGGAGGAACATTAGCCAGGGGTAGTATAGATGCAGTAAGAATTATTTAGATGTGGGATCCGAACTAGAAAAAGTCAGCAAAATTAATTCCCGAGTGATTCAACGTATCATCGGCTACGAATGGTTCTTTTAGTACATACCACGATAGGAGTAGGTGCCATGCACACGTAGACTAAATCTTTACAAGATGAGCGATCCTACAGCGGACGGCAGCACTGGCCACTGAACGCGCGGCTCGGAGATTCGACGCTATTTTCGCCTGAACAAAGCGGGTGGATGAATCGAAACCCATAAGGAGAGCAGATCGAATTGGCCGATACAATATGCCGGTAGTGCTGAATGGACTAGAATGAATTGACTGCCACATCTGACTGCTTCGGAAGAAGACGCCAATTCCTGGTCGATGTAAAATAACTACTCCGTACAGATCTTCAAATTTTAATCGAAAAGATTGAAAGCTTTTTTGATTCGTTTCTTGTGGAAATATTTCCTCGGTTTCATCTACTGTGGCAGACAGGCCAATCGGCTGGATAAGACGCATTTTTCGAAGACGATAATCCCTAGAGCCCTGTGGTAGCGCGGCTTCCACTACCCAACCAGCCCCAGCAGATAGGGTTTTCGGGGGTCTAGACAGGTCAATCTCTCGGCGATGGTTTTTCTAGCCGGTTTGATCAGCAGGCACATATACCGATTGCGTTGATAGATTCGATACAGCATAGTCAAATTGCCGACTGGTTAACTTAGTTAGTAGAGTAGCTAGTTAATGACTAGTGTTAGTCACTCAGGGTTCTGTTTCTAATGATTTATCGTACGGTTTCAATAGTGACCATGATTATCGCCAATTGATTCTACTTCCTCTTACTGGGAAGTTTGATACAAGTTTCCGGCTGGACGCCCTGCTTGGGACACGCGGACCGTGGAGCGAATGCTACCGAATCGTGGTTCAGCCCGTAAGTAAGTTTTCCGGTTCTCTCCAATGAATACTAGGAACCGCACCCAGCATGCTTTCAGCTCGCATCTACAAAGCCGATCCCTGGCACTGTTTCCCGAAGATTTGCCGTATGCCCCAATGCCGTGCATATAATATGAACTAAAAAGCATACCGTTGTATTGTCTTTTTCAGGAATGCGAAGCTAGAGTTGATTAATTTCAGCTGAAATGGTCATGGTGTTGTTCCCAAAAAGCGACCCCGGTCATCTGCTGCAGAAAATCAACGGGAGGGGCGTACGCTGTGCAACCCCTGCGTGATACCATAAGTAGAAACCCGGGGAAATTTTATAACTACAGGGAGAACATTCAATAGGTGAATTAAGTAATAACACGCTATCTTTGTATTGGTAGCTCAATAATCAGGACGAGAAACTTGGGTGTCATTGACCTATATCAAACCAACGCAAAGCAGCACTAATGTTTCACGGCTGCTTCAAGATATGCTTCTAATTTAAGCACGCGCCGATGACAGTCAGATCATTTAAGTGACAATTATATGCCTTAGATGGTCTGATATAATTCTGCACCTAATATCTATCACAAAAAAAACCCCCTAGGACATCAAAGGAAGCGTACAATGTACTCCCCTTGGACCACCAGCGTCACAGACTTCTGTACAATTTACGAGGGACTCTGGAACTTTGAGCAATACCTTCAAAATGGATAGAGTTGCTTTGAAAGATCGATCGACATCAGCGCCTTCCCATGACCACGGCGTTTCCGTTCTAAAGTGACTAGTTCAGTCATCCATGACACCCTACCCAAATGACCGGCAGACTAGCCCATGCATGTGCCCAAATAACGTTGCATCGAGGCGCCAAAAGACGTTCCGAACGTTTCGAATCGAACATTACTAGAACAAATACGGAGTAGTCATTCATCGTAAATCGGCACACAGCTGAGTTATACTCTGATAGGAAAAAGCAGAATGAAAGAGTGCTTATTGCTACAGGGTAGGTAAGTTGAACCGGCTCAGTGATTGGCAAGATGGGAAGTTTTCGGCTACTGTGTCAGCTTCCTCTCTCTGTAGCTAAGTTAACTACGTTTCATCTGGGAACTACCAATTACTTAACTAGTCAATTTACTACTTTGTTGGGTTAACTAGTTATAAAATGCGAGGTATACGTAAGCCCATTACTTGTCTTCTCCAATGCTGTCCAATATCCATGTCAGATTTCCAGTGGGTTGAAACTCGAGGTTATGGTCAGCAATATGGATATTCGCCTGAAGTCGCTATTCAAAAAGAAATACGTCGTAACACCCGTAGTAAAAGTTCCCGTCAATATACAGTATATACACATATGTGCTAGAAATGTTACATTGTAAGTTCATGAGGTGCTTTCCTTTCCAATCTCTCATGCTCATTCTTGGAAAGTAAATAGACAAAAAGTGCGGAGATATTGCTATCATCCGCATATCGTGCATACAAGGAGTCGACCGGCACCCCGACCCCGACTACTGATTAGATGCTTCTGATGTGACTCTGACTCTGCTTGATTGTTCTCCGACGCCATTTCGGTCATCAAACAAGACCGATGATAGAGATGTCGACATGCAAACACCACAATCGGCTCCGGCGCTGCTTTACTGGATCTCGTACTCATGGCGGTATCGACATGGTCGCGCAATTCGTCTTGCTCAGTGCCTGTACTGGTATTGCTACCACTGTCGTTCTGACGGGTGGCTAAATTCGCATCACCTTCATCTCCCTCGTTGTCCTCGTCCTCGTCGTCTCCACGTCTACGTGGACCTTTGCCTTTGACATGTGCGTTTTCATCTTCATCCTTTCGCTCGTGCTTGCGCCTGTCTTCTGTTCTCCGTTTCTTCTCCCATGCGGCCCACAGAGACTCTCCAGCTCCTGGTCCCCATACACGACGTCGGCAAATTTCGCATACCTGGCCTCTGGATCTCCATCCATGCTGGCGAAGCTTCACCACCTCATTCACATGGACGAATAAATCCTTATCCAACATTCCGTTGGCCAGAGAAAGTAAAGATTCTTCGTATGTATATGCTGAGAATATCGACGCAAGAACGGACCGCAATTCCGAGAGTGACGGAGAGCTACTGGCCGCGTGAGTGAGGAATGCTCGAAGTATTCGTAGGAACGACATGCCCGATTGACCATCCGAAGGCGTTCCTCCGGTGGTCGTGCAGGTCAGAAGAGCAGTGAAAACCTTCTGGACCAATTGTCGGAACGAGGAGGTCAATTCCAAGTCAGGACGACCAGTTTCGTGTTGCTGAGTGTTTTTAAATGACGACGATGACTTAGCTTCCGCGGAAGGTAATGTCTGCTGTGTAAGTGAGGAAACATTGCGAGCCATTCTCACAACGGCATCAATCAAGTCCAACCACAGATTCTCTTCGAAAGACAAAGGTTCGTGAAGAGCCGAGGCAGAAGAAGCACGGTTGCTACTAAGCGCATCTCCGTTTCGACGTGACTGCGCACTGTTTGTTTGTCCCTGGCATAACCATATGCCAACGCCAGAATATTTATCCACACTCATGAGTAGATCTTCCACGGCTTCTTCCGTGCCCGCGACGTCGGGTGACTCTTCTGCAGTAGACAGGATTCCCACGAGACCAGACTCTAAGGTGCTCAAGTATGCTAGGAGACGATCCATAGCCTTACGAACCTGGCCCTGCCGCGCCAAAAGCACAACTGCTGCATCAATAACACCGCTACTCTCCATAGCTGGGAGCACTTCATCCAGTCGCAATTCGGTGAGTCGCAGTGTGTCGACGTAATCGGCCACATGAGATCGGTTGTACCGACATAACAACTGTACATACAGCTCAACCATTGATGCGTCCAATTTGGCAGGCATGGTCTTGGCATCAGTGTCGTGATCCTGCGGTTCCAATAACGTCGCCAGATAATGATATTGCTTATATTCATCTTGATTAAGGGACTTCAAGAAGACCGAATGTAATGAAGGTGCAAGAGCGTGGATCGTGCGTGCTGCTTTCGAGACATTTATTTGGGCAAGTTCGCCCGCCCGGCTTTTAATCGTCTGCAAAACATCTTCTCGTTGTTTACTGCTCAGAGAACTCTTCGTTCGGAGACATTCATGAATGCACGTGAATACGTCTTCCCGATCGCTATTATCTTCAAGATAAGTGACAATGAGCTCGGCATATTGGCCCTCTGCGCGGTGGGCTGTTTTCAAAACCCGATAATATCCGGCTTCTTTGAATCGAGGAACCAAGCTTTGCAGATCTGGCGGATGGTACGCAGATAGCAGATACTCCACGCTCAATTGGCAGTCTTCGGCCAGCTCTGGAGAAGGCCATTTACATAGCCTCTCTAGCACGCGGTATAATGTGGTGCCCGACAATAAAACGTATTGAGGGTATTTCGGCAGGTTTCTCGCAATGAACATGTCAAGATAGATCGTTTCATCTGGACCGAATTCACCATTCCCCATGACGTCAAGCATCACGCTAATGAGGAATTGGCGATTTATTGACAATCCTGATCCCTGCTCTACCTCTGCTCCGTTGCCAATATCTGTAGAGTCATTCAAAAAACTATCTTCAAACGCCTCATTAAGCATGCTCATGAAACTAGAAGAATCAAAGTGAAGAATTGTTCGCAGAGCTCCAAATGGTTTCTGTCCGGTGCCCGTGAATAGAAAAGTGTATAGAGCCTGCTTGGCATTCACTGCTTGATCATCAATCATTTCTTCTCCCGTCGGATAAACGCGCCCTGTCAGGATGAACGAAAGGTAAGGAAATGCTTTCATCGCATTTTCATACTCGGTAGACGCGACAGTCGGCTCATTGCCGTTTGGATTAGAGTTCACGACACGAGTAGCAAACAATAGAAGCTCTTCTAGCGGTCCGATGAAGTCCTGCAGCACACGATTCCAGACGTATATATAGGCATCATACAAATTATGCTGTTTGCACAGTGTGGTGACTTGTTCAATATCCATGGTAGTAGGATCCAAGAGACAAATGACTTCCTCTAGACGAGCTGATGTATAAGTCGCAGAGTAATGATCGATGAAAGCTTTCAGGGCCGCTGGAGGCATGGAGCGAACTTTCTCGTCGCGGATAAAAGGTTCAAGAACATCAAGGAAAATGGCTCCAGACTCGTGTTCTTCATACCAGTCGTACACTTCATCCCACAGAAACTCAAAATTTTCCAGAGCAATGCAGGCAGTGATGCTTGCGACAGCAAGAGACTCCAGCTGCGATTTTGACACGCGCTGACTCCCGGCACCCTCATTTCGTCCAAACGCAAATCTGAGAGAAGCAGAAATCATCTCAATCAATTTTTCCTGGACTACAGAATGTCGTGAATCATCTTCCTCTGGGAGCCCTACGGTCAATTTCTCTGCATCTCCCTGATAATACGACGTTGCAAGTCGAATAGCCGAAACAAAGTCACCTATCTCCATGTACGCAAGAAGTCGATCAGCCCAGTTAGATAAGCTACCTACAGACAACTCGTTGTGTCCCAGCAGGAATAAACGACCCTTGTAGGCCTTGAGACTCTGGTAGAAAGCATCCGCGACAACTCCGTGCATGGAGACATTTTCTTCGTCGTAATTCTCGACCAAGGAACGGAGGTGAGATGAAAAGTAATCGGCATGGAAAATGTGTTTTTGAAGGAGATCAAAGGAATCGGTCACGCGAAGGGTCTTGTCTTCAATGATGAGAAGCTGTTGAGTAATGGTCAATACAGCCAAGACTGAGCGACTTAGCCACTGTACAGCTACAATTGCCTCTGGGGCGCGCCAGCGGCTTCGAGGACGAAATTCAAGCACCGGACGACGGTCCTTTGAGGTTTCGCCTTGCGGGTCTGCGTCACGTACGTCTAGGATTGTTAGAACATTCGACCAACAGTATACAAGTTTGGTCTCTGATATCTCTTCCTTTCCCTTTAGCTTGATAGCAGGAAACCATGCCAACGCCGCGCTCATCACACTGTGCGATCCGACTTCTTTTGGTCGCGGTGCTTTGAATTGAGTATGGGCCACAGGAGTTGTCGAAACAATGACGAGCAGGTACGGTGTGAGCAACGCGACCAAGCCAAGTCCATCCGTGGATTGATCAACATTGCCCAGTGGCAGGGGTGAAAAGGCCAACACCGAACTAGGCTTTCGGGGCTTAGTTTCCTGGGCGGGGATTTCTGGATAGCGGCCAAGAATTCTAGTGGTTTTGACTGTTCTCGCGACTGCACCCATCCCTCGTGTTGCCAAGTGCGAGAAAGCCATACCACGATCGTCGGCTGACACTAGGGCTGTTCGTCTGGTGCCGAGGAAGCCGATATGAACAACAGCGACATCACTGATGTGACTATCCGGGGCCCCGCCTTGTGCATGTTGAGCCATTGGAACAGGTGGAATCTGGAGGAACGGTTTCGAAGCCCGCGAGATTTCCCAAGTGAAGATTGCGCCCTGCGCGTGTCCCACGGCGACTGTTGTATGATCTGCCGATATCGCGAGCGCAGTGACAGCTCCGGATTCGACGGCTATTTTGGAAAAAGGAATGTCAGTCTCATGATGCTATCCTAAGGTAGACTTTAAACAGCAAACCTTTTGTTCCAAGACCAATGATGGTCTTCAGATTTTGCTGGTAGTCAAAAACCAGTACAATGCCCTTCGATGTTCCCAACACAATGGCAGTCGAGACTGCCAGACAAGTTGGACGTCCGAAATTCCGTCGACCTACTTCGGAGAACGCGTGACCCGCAATCTTTCGCAACTTGGTCCATCTCATAACCTCCCATGGCGCCTGAGGGGTTTCGGAAGACTCTAGGTCGGGAGTGCCAGAACGCGGCAACTGGCTCGCATACGAGGAGTTGCGGGAGTGAGCATGTAGAACGAATGGGGATGACGATCGCGGGATGCTTAGCGAGGACGAGGATAGTCTTGACTGGAAGCGCAAATCAAAAGGACGATGCGCGGGGCTAGGGCTAGATCTTGTGGGTGATCGAAAGGCCGGGACGCTACCGGACGTGGACGACTGCAGAGATCCCTGAATTTCTTGTTAGCAAGGGAACCCAGGCAATTGCCTTTTATAGCGCAACTCACATGCAAGGAAGGCGTATCGTCTGGAATTGACGAGAGCTCCTCGGGACTGCCGGGAGCAGGGACAGATGTATGGGGGGGTTCTTCATCCGAATAATCGTGATCTTGATCGTCTGCCGCGACGGTGGCCGGCTTGTCTTCTACTTGCAGCTCGCCTGGTCCATTGCTGAGGGTCGAATCCTCGACTTCATGCTCGTCGCGTCCGGTCACAGGATCCGGGAGATCCTCGTCGTGTTGTCCGAGATCAAGCTCATCCTCACGAGACCCTTCGTCACTCCCATCATTCGGGGAGCTCATCGGCAAAGCAATTGAATGCTCATAGCTTGGAACAAATAGCGGTTATTAATTGCGGTCGTTAAGCTGCAGTGATTTGACACGATTGTTGGAGCTCTGCTATGCCAAGTACTAGTATCTACTGAGTAGCCCGGCTGTTTGGTGAAGCGTTTGGGTTGGCTGAAACAGCTTGGAACTGCAAAGAGTAACGATTCAGGGTCCACTTGGTCTCTTGAGGCCAGTAGCAATTTCGATAACCGCAGCTTCTACGGACAAGACAGCTTGTGGCCTGTGCGGATGAGCTCGCAGGCGGCAAGTTGGATTTCGAGTCTTCCAATGCTGTCTTGACTTTGGAGAAGCAGAGTAAGTAAACAACCAATGTGATTGCCTGCTTGGATCGTCGCAATCGGCAGCTCGCCCACCGCTTTCCGCTTCTGGTTTTGCATTCGATTTAGAGCGTGGTCAGGTGACTTCATGCTCATCCACACCTCACAAGCCACACTGGTCACCAGCCACTTTTTATTTCGATATTGATTATAGAAGCTCTCTTGGATTTCTTAACTTAACTTAACTTCATAGTTAATTAAATAAGTTGCTTCTTAATGAAACCAATTTTAACATGCTTTTCTCTCTTTGGATTCAATGCCGTCAAGCTTTTTAATATGTACGTTCTACTAAGAACTAGGTAAGTAATAAACACTCGATAAACTCATGCGCATGACAAGACTCTCGACTCCGCAAATCAATGCGTAACTTAATTTAATTGCCGAACTTTTTCTCAATCGGCCAGTCGTGAAGCTTGCCTCCAGCATGCCCACAACCTTGCTTTTGTCACTTATTGTACACTGGAAATATATATGTAGACTCTACCTAGAGTATGCCGCCGTACTACGGAGTAGACTATCCTCTCACAGTGCCTGGCAGGTGGTCTGCATGCTGCACGTCCGACACTAAATCAGCCACCGTAGTATCCTCATATCTTTTCTCGTCTTCTCAATGGACTGTGTTGGCTGGGGGCTGTTCCATTTTTGGGACCTGGGCATGAATAACATACGCGGACTGCTGACTTGGATCGTCAAGATCTGGTGATCCACATCTTTGATTATCATTTGAAGTTGTTACTGACTTTACTTTTGTAAGGTTGTAAGTTAAGTACACTGCAAAGTTGCATACCTAGATCAATGCTGCCCAATAGTGTGCGTGGCCCCCCATACCAGCACGATTAAGCCGCATGTGACCGGACACAGTACAGCGGTTGGCTTTGGTCGTGTGTAACCCTGCAGGTGAACCGCGTACCTATTCTATGCTATGCTGGGTTCTATTTGCGACTTAAATACTCAGATAGTTCCTGCTTGATTGCCCACCTGGCAAATAAATATAATATCATGAGTTTCGTTCGTTCGTCTCCGAGATTATATAACCAGCTAGCAATCAGTGGTTGTTGTAGATTGATACCTGACAGACGACACTGGTGATATATTTCCTAAACAGTACAGTACACCTAGGTACCTCATAAAGGGACCAAAATGCATTTCAACACCAAATTGAGCCTGCTCGCAACAGTCGCGACGGCGGCCCTTGCGAACGCACAATGCAACGGCCAAACCGCCTACTGCAATCGGTCCTGGTCCAATATTACCACGGTCGGAGCACACGATAGCCCCTTCGTCGGCTCGACTCTGAGCGACAATCAGGATATCAGCATCACCGCACAACTCAACATGGGCATTCGGTTCTTACAGGGTCAAACCCACTATTTCCTGGATACCCTGACCATGTGCCATACCAGCTGTTTGCTCGAGGATGCCGGGTCGCTGACCAATTTCCTCTCCGAGATCAAGACCTGGTTGGACTCCAATCCGCAGGAAGTCGTGACTTTGCTCGTCACAAACGGCGATAGCGTCGGTATCGGAAACTTTAGCGCGTCTTTTCAGGCCAGCGGTATCGACCAGTATGCTTACGTTCCCCCGACGAGTCCCAACGTCTTGCCAATCGGGGAATGGCCAACTTTGCAGCAGTTGATTGACCAGGGTAAGAGGGTCGTTGCTTTCCTAGGTAGGTTGAAATTCCCAGTCCCGATTTGTAAAACGAGCAAAAAAAAAAAAAAGAAGAAAATATGTTGATGTCGTTTGCGGTCTCAAGATTACGGAGCGGACATGTCGTCTGTGCCGTATATTCTTGACGAGTTTGCCTATTATTTCGAGACTCCTTACGACGTGACCGATCCCACATTCTCAGACTGCAGCATCAATCGACCCGCTGGAGCAAGTGCCAATGGTCGTATGTATATTGTCAACCACTTTTTGGATAGCGACATTCTCGGTATCGACATCCCTGATAAAAACGCTGCCGCAGCCACAAATGCCATATCCGGAACAGGTAGTATCGGTGCCCAGGCTCAACTTTGCGAAAGCCTGTACGGCCGTGCACCCAACGGAATCTTGCTGGATTGGACTGATCTAGGCGACCCGATCGGTGCACAGAACGCAATCAATGGAGTTTAAAGCGAAGACAAGCTTAAACCTCAGGGTCGTGTATCCATGTCTAGTTTGAATGGAATGTTCCGATTGAAAAGAGAAACAAGCCCGGATTATTCGTCGAGTTCGATCTGCATTTGACGTTCTGTTTCCATGAGTACGTAGGTGTAAGAATAGGATTAGTCAGGATGAAACCCACCGTATATCATGTTTGCTGAAGAAATAATGACTTCTGCTTTGCGCGTCAACTTCGCGGTGTATCGTTCAATTTCTTGTTCGGAATTCAGATGAGCCTGAGCCTTTCGCGGTCGAGCCTAAGGACGATGGTTCAGCAATGGCTTATAAAGTAAAAGGAGAATTGTGGAAGAAAGAATTTTTACCATCATAAGTACAGGCACGATATCTTTTACGTCCGCAGAAGCCAACGCTCTCACGCTGCGAAACCCATTCTCCCACAACAATCTCGCCGTCCAGCTCTTGACGTGGGTGACTTGAGCCATCTCGAGAAGATCGTCTCTGGCTCCCGCCTGCAGCCGATCACGCATATGCTCTAGCACAACAGCAAGCATTCCCCAGCCCATCCTTTGGCAAAACTTTACCATCCCAGCTGCGAAACCATGACATGTTTGTGCCAAGGTCTGCACAACGCCGCGTGGAACGTTGTATCGACTCGCAATGGTCGAAAGAGGAACTTCGTTGCTGAGATCCCGCAGCTGGAACGCCGTGTACGCTCTTCGATAGATCCTGGATAATTGTAACTGCGTTGGATCGTCCTCTTTGAAATTTCGTCCTGTTTGAACCCTGAAAAATCACCACATTAGCCGTTAGCAAAGGCGTCCCCAAAAATTACTACGATCCTCTTCTTTTCTTTCTCTGCGAGTTGAGATGGGGCTTACATATTGTTCACAAATCCCGGCTGTACACCGACAAAGAGCAACGCCCGAATGCCGCTCTCGTCCAACAAATCCAGTTGGTCGCGAAATATCATCCAATCAATATTCGTATTCATCGCTACACTGGGCGGCGTGAACATATAAAATATATGCATTTCGCCGTCCATGACAAAGGCTTGCAAAGCTCGTTTGAGTTCTTCGTAGACAAATATTCCGTCGTCAGGTGAGAACGACGACGCTACAATTGCAGATCCCAATTTCGTAGGTTCATACGAGTCGTCGTCATCGCGGAGGCGAACGAGATCCATACCGATCAAGTCCTTCAAGCCCGTGTCAATCAATTCTTGAAACTCGGCTTCTTCGCGAGTTTTACAAAGTAGAGTACATCGCATAAACTCGTCGATTGCGTCGCGTCCAGATACCAGGCGAGTCGCAATGCCTTCGAGAAGTGCTCTGCCATTTTCCAGTACGTCAGCAAAGACTCGTAAACTAGCCGACACATCTCTGCAGTCTCACCTTCTAATACCTTTGTTGTCTTGGGCAAGACAGCTATCGATCGCAGGAGTCTCGGCATCCCATATCTCAGAGATGGCCTCCAGGTCGGCTCGTTGACAAATTAAATACGTCTCGCCAACTGTGTCCTTGCCTTTACGTCCAGCGCGCCCTCTCATCTGTCGTCTAATTTACGACAATTCTATGAATCAGCAGCGCACGCAGCAAGTGAAAATCGATAAAAAAAAAAGACATACAATAAAGCTGGGCCGACGATATCCCGACCCATACGAGCCCCTTGCATAATGACTCTTCTGGCAGGTAAATTTACGCCCGCGGCGAGACTGCAAGTCGCCACAATGACTTTGAGAGTGCCGCGGTCGTATGCATCAGCAATCAACTCTCGTTCCTCGGTAGTCAGGCCAGCGTCTAATCAAGATGTAAGCAACGGGCCACACAAAATACATTTACTCAAAGTTGAGCAGGATCTTCTTACGATGAAAAGCAACTCCTCTTATGACAGTCTTTTGAAATACCGGGTCCAATCCGCAGGGCAAACTTCCCAACTCAGCCAGCAGATCGAGTCGTTTTTCCAAAAGTTCCGCATCCATCGTTGACGGGGAAGGCATCGCTTCGCTGATTAAAAGTGCGTTAGTATGGCAAGAGTGCCGGCTGCCGCAGAACACCAAGGCTCCAAACCCAGCCGTCGCAGTCTCGATGGCAAGTGATACCATTGCGTTTGCAGTGGGTTGACTCAGGGCTTTGAAGGGCGACGCATCGATTTGACGAATCGGTTGAACCGTATCCTGCACTGATTGTAGCTTGATGGCGGTCTGGAAGAATTCCTTGGAGCTTGTCGCTGGGTAAATGCAATGTTCGTAAACTAAGTACTCCTCAATTGGTACCGGGCGATGCGTAGACGCATGAAGCGAAGCGCGTAACCAGTCAGCCAGCAATTGCGTATTCTGCGGCGACACGTCAGCTGAATGATTGTTGCACACCAGCTCCTTCGGGCTGGAGCATCACTCACCGAAAGAGTAGCGCTCATGCCAATAATCTGAATATCCTGTTGGAGTAACAGTAGTTTGGTGACCATTAGTTCCAGGAGATAGCCACGAGAGTCGTCATCCAGCATATGGATCTCATCGACGACGATGACGGCCAGATCGTCAATATTACACTCTTCTATCGCCGTATTGACCAGAGAATTCGCCTGCGATGTTTGTTGTCAGCAAAATATTCCAAATATATTCCAGCATCAATAAGCGGAGAGACCTTTTCAATGGTACAAATTGCGATATCCGTATCAGCCCAAGTGGCTCGGGATTTGCTTCCCCCGAAGAACCCCGTCACACGAATCTCCTTGGAGGGCTGTTTCCAACGGTGTCTACTCGACACGTCGGCGGCAGCATCGAGGTTCTTCTCGACACCTTGCACCATGCGGCGAATCCATTTGAGCTTCTCCTGCACCAAGGCAACGTAGGGGAGCACGAGGACGGCCTTGCGATGAGGGTTCTCAATGACTCTTTTCAGCATCAACACATCGGCTACCAGAGACTTGCCGCCTCCCGTGGGTGCCGTGTAGAGTAAATTCCGCTGACCGGTCAAATGGCCGCGACCTAGCAGACACGAGGCCTGCCATGGATAGATACTGTGGATGCCGACCGCTTGGAAATTGTCGACTAGGGTGGCAGGCAGCCCATACTTTGGATGTCGCAGGGAGAGCAGTGGATTGGTGGTTGTTGATTGGCTTAGGGCTGCTGCTGCTGCTGAGGGAGCTCCAGAGGAACTACTATTGGAACAGCGGACATCAGGTCCAGCTGATTCATCCGGCGTGGCGGTGCCAGTGCTCCGAATCGGGCTAGCGGTAATACCAGTCTCGTGAGTGGCTGCCAACGCGGGAATGGCCTCCACCGGTCGCTTCTTCGCAGAACGGACATCAAGGCTGGTTGTGCCGTCGCCTAGTCTGAGCGTTGATGACTGCAACTGATTATTATGAGGATAATTGTTGTGATTAATATTTGACTCTCTGTTGTCGAACGAGACATTGTGGTGCGAGCGTTTCAACCCGGCCAGTGTGGTGGTTTGTTGCCGCGCAGTGTCCTCCGAGGTCTGGAAGCCATGTCTCTGAATGGACGATCCAGACATGTTCTAATAATATTTATCGTCAACGAGTCCAGGCGGAGACGCTCGGAACAGCGCGCGCCAGACTTAATTTTTCATCGTCGTAGCATGACAGGCGCATTCCAAATAGTCAAGACCTGGTTGTTCGCTTCGCTACGTGGGAAGACGGAAGTAGACAATAATTAGTAGTCGTGGTAAATTGTGGACTGAAAATGAATTGGATATTCGGATGATGCAGCTTGCCTGCCTGAGGTGTCGCATCTACTCATAAATTTCATCGTCCTAAGTTAGCCTAGCTAATTTGACTAGTTGGTTAACTAGTCAAGGAGTATGGTGACACCTGAGGCAATTTCACTGGGCGTTCGTAGTGCGAAGACAGGTAAGCAGCTTGTGCCAAAGGAGACTAGCGTGGTCCCACACCACGGAATAATATTGGATCGTAGAATGTGACGATAATCATGGATCTCCAGTCAGGAGAGCGAGACACTGGACGCAAATTACGGAGTAGAGCGATCGTCCAGACGAAATGGCGATTTTTCTGGTTTTGATTGTGCTGCGCTGTACGAAGCATCTGCTAGACTTGGTTTGTACCAGTATACCTAGTGTTGGTTGATGCGAGCACAAGGACGTTTTCAAGATTTGTCTTCCAGACCTAAATATTTGGATCAACGGTCGCATCTACGAAGAGAAAGGAGTTCAGCTCAGGGCTTAGGATGGTTCAAAGCAAGGGAGTTTTTCATAAACACTAGTCGGTGATATACTACGATACTATCGACTAGGAATAGACTATTCTGTACTCCGCCCAATGTACGTATAACGATCGTGTCGTACGTCTATCCCGACTCAAGTATGGATACGAAGTAGTTGAGTTGGGGTTGGAGTTGCCGATGAACTGGTAAGTTAGCCGTTACATAAGCAGCCAGGATCGTTTTGGGCCCGGAGTGGATCGAGACTAGTCTCCAACTAGACTAGTACAATATATAGATGTTTTTGTGTATCTGCGACCGCACAGACCGGCTGCATCGGGGACTTTTGCCTCAGGTCCTCGGAGTCGGAAAGCCCAACTGGAAGAGAGGGGAGGGTTAAACCTAGGTAGTTTTGCAGTATTCCACCCAGGCGATCGATCTGCCTCTCAGATTATCGATCGCACTGGCACGTGTGAGTCTCATCTGGCGGCTTTTTTTCGGTTTAGAATGATTACTTGTTCCTGCTGTCGAGTACTAATATATACCGGCACTTAGCTGGGGGGGGGCCACGAGTCAGTTAGTATACCAGCAGCGTCCAAAGTGAAAGTTGACACGGAGGCTTGAGCATTCATTGGCAAGGATGACGGAGGATGAAGGGGCAGTGATTGGGCGCCAGGAGGAGGCCGAGGCACGACCAACCTCTCAGGGCAGAGTTAGCAGAGTCAAGCGCGCACAGCAGGTAGGTTCGCTAGGAAAAGTACTATGTAGTAATAATAATAATAAATAATAATTATTTCTATGTTTAACTGGTTAGTAACCACTGACCAGCAACTCAGTTAATATACTCATTGCTAATTAGAAGTCTCGTACTTACTACTACTACTACAATACTAGCCTTGTCACTGTGGAGCTGACTGTCGCATGGAAAGGATGGGACCCGGGATGAGCAATTGACCCTAAGGCGGCTGAGCCTGCCGGCCGACGCAAAGGACGCAGGCACCCAGGACAGCCGTGAAGATTTTCATCTGGAGACAGTGTTTAGTGTACGTACTCGGAATTGAAAAGGTACGACGGATAAGTTAGATGTCGACAGAGTAAGACGAGAGAGGTCGGTATGATTAGGGAATGCTGCTAATTCTGCAAAACGGACCACGTCGTCCCTTGAAGTGCCGCAGGTATCCAGTCCAGTCCGGTCCGCGCTAGCCGCTTCCATGGGAGGGCGCTTGGCATCATGCAGGTTAACTACCGTAATGATTCACGCAAGTCTCTCTCTCAGCCTTTTTTTTTTTTTTCCGTCTTTCCTTCCAAGGTTGCTGCTGCAAGAATTGTTCCCGGCTTCACGTTCCGTTCCATTGTTGTGTCTCGATTGTACAGTGTAGTCGACTGTGTATTGACCGACCGTTTTGATGTACATTATATCGCCAGTATGTATGTATGCATGCATGGAGCGATCAGTGTCATTCATTGTCCTCGATCCATGGATTGACTCTAGACTCCATCGTCGGCTCTGCAAGGACCATCCCGTAGCTTTTTAGTCTCGGCCGTCGCATTCTGTCTTTATAACCATGCCTGAGTGTATTTCAAGTGAAAAGGACCGCGCCGCCAGTTTCCCAAGGACTTTGCGTAATCGCGTGATCCCTTCCCACCTGGCTTGTCCACTGCTCTTCCGGCCCTTATCGTCTACGGCTGCTCCCACTCCACTGACTATTAATCAATACCTATCTCAGTGACATAGGTGGAAACCCGACAAAAATCTATGCATAAAGTCATGACGATCTGCCGTCTATCCAGGTGGTCGTCCCTCTCTAAAAGCTGGAAAGGTATTACAGTGTACAACGCAGTGGACAGAACTGGTCGCGTGAAGAGGGCGCATTAGGTTGGCGAGCCAGGGCAAATGCCTGCCTGCTGCCTGTCTTGTCTGCCTGTCGATTCTCGATAGTCCGCAATCATTCGTAATATCCCTGTCGATTCTTACCTATTATTGAAAGTTATTTTTTTTCCTCCAATTTTTATTTTACAGAACTGAACCGATACGGACGAAAGTCTTGTTCTGTTATTGTACGACGGATAATCCCCGTATCCAGGTACGCTGTCGTTACCTCTTTACCTCGATCTATGCTTAGTCAGTCAGTACGGTAATAATGCGATGCTTCCCGGCTAGTTTTTATTGTTTTTTTTTATTTAAGTACTCCGTGGTTGACTAGTTAACTAGTTCACCCAACCTAGTTAACCAACTACTTACTCCGTATTAGTTAGTGGCCATCGTATCAATCAACCAGCGTTCTTGCCTTCTTGTTCCCGACTCACGACATACCACGGATGTTGTTGTTGGTCGCAGAGAGGGGCATACCAGATAGTCATATATGATTCTCATAAAATATATAGCAGTGCTCATCGTAGATATTAATCAAGGAGGGGGCAGACAGGAGTGCTCTCCTTTCTATTTCTTTGATCGCCGATACCAAGGACAGGCAGATTGAGTTTGAGGTTGCTCGTGTCGGAGTCCTTTTGAAGAGTCACGGTATGGGAAGGGGAAGCCATTGACAGCTTCAGAGTGATGCTGTATTAGCTGCGGTCTATTCTTCTTCGTACTCTGCTGATTCTTCTTATTGTAATTATTCAGTTTGCCTGTTCGTATTGAGGAGGAGAAGAATAGAATAGAGCGACTCAGGCTCGTCGCAATAAGCTCCCACCACAACGGTTGGGCGGGCCTGCTCCTGCCTGTTTGATTTCCTCTGCTTTTGATTCGGCGTAGTGCGTGAATGTCTGTGTGTGCGCGCATGTCATCCACGTCTGCTTCTTCTTCTTCTTCTTCTTCTTCTTCTTCTTCTTCTTCTCTTCTTCCTTTTCTTCACTTCTTTATTTCTTTACTTCTTCTCTTCTCTTCTCATCTTCAGTCTCAACCTCAATCTCATCCTCAACCTCAACTTCATCCTCGTCTACATCCTCATCTGCATCTACATATTCATTTCCGCGCTATCATTACCCTCCACTCGTGGTGTCTCGGCCTGACCATCGCAAGTCCTAGCGCCGTGTGCCCTGCCTTGCTCATTCGTCCATCTCCACTCTCCTCCACGCTTACATATTAATTTATTATCGTTCTACCTAAATTTCTCCCTCTGCTCGGTTCTTTTCACTTTTGATACTCCCCATTTCTCTCCCAACCGACCCTTCACCACTACATTATCGCATTGTCACGGCTTACTCTGCGCTTCATTCCGTCGGTTTCATGCTTTCATAGACTCGTATCGCCATCATTGTCAGCGTTGCCTCCCTCGGCCGATTGATCCCTCCAGTCTATGCGTCTGGCTTCATAGAGCTACAAGTTCCTCGCAAGCCATTCACTTTCCGTAAGTCTCGCCTCTTTCGTCTTCTCTCCCTTTCTTCCACCATTTCAGCGTCTCCCCCCCAAAGAAAGAACGTGCGATTCGCATCTCAAGCTTCATTTCCATCTTTCATTTTCTTTTTGCTCTATTTTCTTTGCTCCTCTTTGCATCTGTGCCTCGACCTCCCCTCCGCTTCCTTACACCCGCGTCATCACGTTTGGCTGCTCCTGCATCGGTGTCAAGGATTTCAGTGACAGCTTCCGAGTTCTCTCCCGTCGCCCAAATTCACTTACTTACTTCTTTTTTCCTTGATCATTGATTTGCCTTGCGGTGTTGGCCAACTCCCTCCCTCTTGGCCCATCTTGCGCTGGCTCTTTTTTCCTTTGCCCTTCTCGCGGCGTTCCCGCTCCACACGCGCCGCCAGTGTAGATCAGATCCAAACCGCTGGTGGCTTGCATTCTCTCGTTCATTTTCTGCTCCCTTTCTACATGACCTCCAGATTTTCTCTTTCTCTCTTTCTCTCTATCTCTCTCCCTCTCTTGTGCTCTTGCTCTTCCTCTCTCTTGCACATACCTTTTTCTACGCATTGCCTGATCTATCGGGTTTACGGCGTCGAACTTGACTAGGTACTCCCCGGTCCTCCTGGACTAGTCGTACGTACTACAAATCGCCGGCCCAGTCAAATTGGCGGCTTAGTGCTCACTCACATATTTGTCTGATTCCCTTCCCGCACTCCCACGCGCCGTTCCACTGGCTCATGCTTCAATTTTCATGTTATCCATCTTTCTTTGACACCTACCACACTCTCCCTCCTGTTTCACTCGACTTGTCTTTTTCTCTCTCTCTCTCTCTCTTTTTCTTTACCCTTTTTGTCCCACTCAGCCCAGTCTCGACCAGCTGTCATCGCCCTTTTCAACTGCAATAATAATCTCTCGGTCTCCCTCTCCCATCACCGTCCCAATCTGGTACATCTCTCCCTCTCGCCACATCGGCTTCCCCTACTGGCACTCAAGTCGCCCGTGCATCCCCGTTACCCGCTTTCCTTCGAACTCCACTTACATTTTCACGAACCTGGTGAGGCCCGAATCTTTACCTCACGGTTCGCTTCTCCGTGCTTCGCGATATCATTCTTCCGCCACCTGACAAACCCTCTCACCTAATTTTTAACTTCCCAACCTTCCCATCTGATCCATTTGCAAAATTTTGTTTGTGTTACATTGCAATATCCGCACAACGTGGTTCCTTCTTGACGATCTTCACCTACTTACCTTCACTTTTATTCTTGTTAGAGTTCATGTCGGCGTGTCTATCATACGTGGATACGACTTGCCATGTCTGAAGACAGGCAGTCCACAGAGTCGCTGCCGTCGCCGGCAGAACAATCCGACTCTGCTGGTTCTGCAGCCACAAATGCCAACAACAGCAACGGGCTTGATGATTCACCATCACCCTCGCGTAGTAAATCTCGCAATGCAGCTTCAGCCTCCAAAGCTGCCGCGACTGACAAGTCCGCTGAGGCTAAGACGGTGAACGCCCAGTCACAACCAATGACTGTCACCAACTCTGCCTCATCCGAGATGACTTCAATCACTGATGCCGCCAGCAATGCAGCCGCTCCCTACAGCACGCGTTCCCGCGGCCGTAACGGAGCACCGCGTCCTAATTATGCCGAGGACGTGGAAATGGATTTTGAGATGACCATCCCGGCTTCTAACACGAAATCTACTGCAGCTTCGTCTAAACGCAGTACAGCCCTCTCCAGCGTCAATGGGTCTCCATCTGCTGCTGCGGATAATGAAAAAGGTCCTGCTGCCAGCACCAGAAAAAACCATTCTGCCGCTGCCTCCACTAACGGTAGTGGTGGTACTCATGCCAACGCGGCCGCCAAAGACCAAATTCCCGGCACTTCCACTTTCTCTGCTAATTCCCCGGGTAATACTACACCCTCAGCGTCATCTTCAACCACGCGAAAGCGAAAACAACCTCCCAGTGGGGTTACCGGCTCTAATCCCAATGGGTCGGCAAAAAGAGCTCAGACTTCTAGTCTCAAGCACGACATCCGATTGTCAAGCATGATGACATTCGAAAATTCTGGTGCGCGCTTGAAAAATGGCCGATTGAAAGCCGACGACGGCACATTCCTTGAAGTCAACGGTAAGCCGCATATCACTCTTCCTATCCCTTCTCCTCCCTGTCGTCGTGGACAATTCGCTTACTGACGCGTGCATATATTAAGACCATGTCTACCTTATATGTGAGCCACCAGGCGAGCCCTACTACCTGGGCCGCATTATGGAATTCCTTCCCGCCAAGGGAACGGCGGGAACGACATCAGGTCCTGTTGAAATGGTCAGGGTCAACTGGTACTACAGGCCAAAGGATATCCAACGGCGAGTTCCAGATCCTCGTTTGGTCTTTGCTTCTATGCACTCCGACCCCTGCCCACTTTCCTCTCTCAGAGGCAAGTGCACCATCAAGCACATTTCCGAAATCCAGAGTCTAGACGACTATCGCAAATTGCGGGACACCTTCTGGTACGACAAAATGTTTGATCGCTACATGCTTCGTTACTACGATGTGGTCCCGACCAAGGACGTCATTAACGTACCAAGTAATGTCAAGAGAGTTCTCGACGAGCGATGGAAGTTTGTACTCTGTGAACCAGTCAGAAAGCGGGAACTCACGGGTGCCGTAAAGACTTGCATTAAATGTGGATTGTACGCTGCAAGGTAAGAGAGCTTTTGATTGTCCTTTTCTTCTTTCGCATTGACAAATCCAAGCTGCTTGTCTCGTTACTAAAATTCTTACCTTCAGCGCCGACTCCGTGGATTGTGCCGTCTGTCATCATACCTATCACATGAACTGCGTGCGACCCAAGCTTACAAAGAAGCCAGCACGTGGCTTTGCCTGGGCTTGTGCTATATGTAGTCGCGCCCAGGAACGCAAGTTGGAGGCTCGCAACACACCTCTGATCGGCGACAAAATCCCGGATGTCGAAGAGGAAGTTCCAGAAGAGGAAGAAGATGAGCACCAAAATCATGCCGCCAACGGTACAGAGCGGAGTAGTCCCGCGGCCGATAACGACGACAAGAAACCCGCCCCAGCAACAGCGGCCCAAATAGCACAGGCGAAAATGTGGCCTTATAGGTACTATGGCATCCATTGCCAGTTGGAAGATGCTTTGGATTACGACGACCGCATTTATCCGCGAGCCAGCTCTCGCATCGGAACTAAACACCAGGCAGTCGTCACGCCGTGGTATGGAAAACCCGTGGAGTACACCAAACCTGCTGATCTTAAACGAAAAATCAAACCGACCAAAGCCACAGCCGGCAAGTTATCAAAGGCCAGCCTTGCCGCGATTGAGGCCGAAAAGCAAGAGAGACTAAAACGCCCTTGGATCATGGACGAGCCCGTTGGTTTCGTACGCCGTGGAGAAGATGAACCAGTCATGGTCAATGGCAAAGAGGTTCGCACGGCAGAGGTCATTTTTAAGATGCCGGAACCGAATCAAATACCGGGTTCCCGCGGAGGAGATGACGAAGATGAGACTCCTGAAATGAGCCAAGAAGATCGGGAAAAATTCATCGACCAATACATGGAAAAGGCCAAAGGTGTAGCCGTTGAGAAGGGTCTCCCAAAGTACCACACAAACTTTCTTGACAAAGCTCTGGAGTACCTGTACGCGGAGAAGTTTAACGTTGACGTTGCCCTCAAACGACTGAAAAAGGCCGACCTTTACAAGGACCTGAAAGAACCAAAACTCAGCAAAGAACAGAAGGCTCTATTTGCAGAGGGCGTTTCCAAATATGGTTCCGAATGGATCAATATCCGTCGACATATCGGAAATATCGAGCATCGACACGTCGTTCGTTATTATTACATGTGGAAGAAAACTCCAGAGGGACGACGAATTTGGAACGCCTACGAAGGCCGCCACGGTAAAAAGGAGGCCAAGCGTGCAGATTCTTCATCGAAGCTATTGGATGATATCGCCGACGAAGCAGACGACTCGGCGTTTGACAGTGAAAAAGCTTGCGAAAAGAAACGTGGATTCCAGTGTAAGTTTTGCTCAACACGCTCTTCGCCTCAATGGCGACGTGCTCCACTCACGCTACCTGGCGCAACAATACCGGCGGATTCATCCTCCAACAAGAAATCCGATAAAGGGCAGTTAGCGGTAGCTTTGTGCCATCGATGTGCGTTATTATGGAGAAAGTACGCGATTGAGTACAAAGACGCCGATGACCTCGCAAGAAAGCTCCAAGCTAGCGGAAACAAAGCCTGGCGTCGCAAGTTGGACGATGAACTGTGCGCCCAAGCCTTGGTTGAGCAAGAGACGCCCAATTTCACTCCACCGCCTCCAGTTGCTGCCACTTCTACTGCTCCATCTACTGTAGAGGCTGCGCCAGAGCCACCCAAGAAGAAGGCACGAACACTGGTAGAGAAGGACAGTGCCAGCGTATCGGCGAGAAATTCTGTCGAGCCACCCCCGAAGAAGAAGGCTGTTGAGAAATCGGTGGAGCCGAAAGAGATTGTGCCCGACCCTCCTCGCGCAAAGATCTTACCCTGCGCTGTCTGCAAGAAGACCGATCCTACTGGGGAGCGCAGTGTTACGTGCAGGGATTGCCGGCTTACAGTTCATCAGGGTTGTTACGGAGTACTACCGGATAATAGTCGAACCAAATGGCTTTGCGACATGTGTTCAAACGATCGGAACCCGATGGTCTCAACGCAATACCAATGCGTGCTGTGTCCTGTGACATTGACGGAGCAGGAGCTGATGGAAACGCCCAAAACGTCAACTCAGAAAAAGAAGACCGAGCGCGATAGGGAGAAAGAGCGACAGGAGAAAGAGATGGTGATGGAAGCCATCAGACTGTACCAGCAACGGCAAGAGGCCGTGGGTAAACCATTACAGCCACGGGAGCCGTTGAAACGCACTGCAGGTAATAATTGGGTCCACGTCAACTGCGCAGTTTGGAATCCTGAGATCAAGTTTGGGAACGCGGAGGAGTTGGAGCCGGCCGAAGGCTTCGGACTCATTCCACGGGAACGCTATCGAGAGTCGTGCAAAATATGCCGAACAAATAAAGGAGCTTGTATTTCGTGCCATTTCCCGAACTGCAACGCCAAATTTCACGTTGGATGTGCGCTGAAGGCAGAATATACCGTCGGATTCGACATAACTCCCGTCAAGGCCTCGCGCAAGGATTCGACCATTACTCTGAAAATGGGCGGCGAAAGCGGTTCCGTATCGCCATCTATTTGGTGCCCTCACCATGTCGTCCAGACTGTCATTCATGAGATGAGCGAGGTCACCGAGCAAGACAACTTGACTGCCTTGGAGCTGTACGTGAGGACATACAAACAAGCGGATCTTACGATGACCGAGACAGTGCGAAAGGCAGCACACGTACAACAGCAGCAGCATCACGCTCAAGCGGCATTACAGAGCAATGGGTCCACGCATCGGCGGGCATCACTCATTAACAACGGCGGACCAACAAGCACGCACGAGAGAAGGAATTCAACATCTAGCATTGCGGGTTCGACTGAGACACAACAGCTTAGTAATGACCAGGAGGCTCGAATTGCACAGTCCGAACAGAAGACCTGCGTGTCTTGCAAGTCAAGCTGTAGTCCTCGATGGTGGCTGATACAACAGCACCCCCTCGCGAACAACCGTCCGAGCAACGGATCGAACCACTCGGTGCACGCTGCTCCTCATTTGATGCAAGCGCAGACAGGATGGCAGGCATTGAGCTCTCATATGAACGGCGACTTTACTGGACAGGGAGGTGGAGTCTACGAATGCCACAAATGCCACATTAAGACACCGTTACCTCCAATACAGACATCTCCCGAGACGCCTTCAGCCGGTGCTTTCGCGACGCCTGGCCCTCGAAACACTCTTTTACCTGCGCCACAACAACCAGACTTCGCGTCATACTATCTTCACGGGAATCCTATTTCTCGGCCAAATGTGCTTGCCAGCCGTCCACCACCGCCGCCGCCACCAGCGCCACCTACACGGCCTCCGCCGCCTTCTTGGTACAGCAAATACGAAAAACGATTTGGGTCTCATGGAGGTGCTCATGCCAACGGGTTTGGACCGAGCCAGTCATCTTCATTCGGTAGCAGTCATCTTGCGCCCTTGAACGGCTACTCCGGCGGGTCTGTTCCTGGCTCTGTCTCTACGTCTGCATCACTATCTGGCTCTGCCCTGCCAGCGCCTGCAACCCCGTCACATGGTCACCCATATACGAGCCCCGTTGCCGGTCAGTCATCACTGGGAGCTTCGAATCCTTCTCACGGCCCAGCATCCGGACATTACGGCTCGGCAGCTTCCACTTTACCTCCACCGCCGCCGCCGCCGTCACATACTTACGGAGGGTCTGGAAATGGTGTTCCGCCGATACTGTCACCGCGTGCGCCTCCTGCTCGACCTTACGGTACATCAATGTCACCTCCTGATTTAAATGCAAGTTTACATCGATCACCGTCGTCGCACAGCATTAACACGGGGCCACCGAGATTGTTCCCTTTGGAACGTTTGGGATCGACGCCATCGCTAGGAAAGCCCTTTACGGAGTCTCAATTGCCTGGTACGACAGACGAGCACACGTCGTCACAGCCGCCGAGCGGTGGGCGATATGGCGGACCTGGTTCTGGTGGAATGATGAGCACAGGAGCTTCAAGCGGTGCGAGTGCAACGAATGGCAGCAGCGGGGCCAGTGCGAGCCCGTCGCTGAAGAATTTGCTTTCTTAGATTTTGGCCCTAGAGAGGTTATATTATTTACTTTTGTTTTATTTATTATTTAGTGGGTTTATTGGTTTATTGGTTATGTTTTTTTAAGAGGGAATCTTTTCAAAATGGAAGACGAAATGTACATTATCACCCAGTCTGGTTTCGGTTGTCTATTAATTTTGGCTCCGCGGCATCAAAAAAAAAACGCAGACCAGCGTTGCATATTGGAAGATTTTTCATCTACATGTGTTTTAGCTATGTAGAGATAATAATTAACATTCTTCGATAGAGAGAAAGTTGCAATATCTATCTAGGTAGTGTTCCGACTGTGGTAACATCATCAAGGCTTAGCTGATTGTAACCAGGCAGGTAGGAATGTATGATCGTCTTGATTAAGAACCTTGGAAGCGTCGATCGCTCGCCATACTAGAAGTATTTTCAATCTGGCCCTCCTCGAATACGAACGAAACTAGATCATGACGTCAAATTACTTCTAATGAATCGATCTACTCGTCTGGGTCTTTTATGCAATATGTACTTCGCAGATTGCAACTCACACACTAGACTAGACAATGACTGAGTATTGGTTAGGACTCCATATGCCTAAAAAGTCAAGTTGTCTCCGTAGTCCGTACCCTAGTATACATGCATGATCAGCGCGGGCTTGTGAGGATCGCGAGTATATTTTATGCTAGGGCCTCCAGGTGTGCGAAATAACGGTTTAAATGGACCCATGGAGGAATTCCTTATTGACATAGGTAGTTGCGAGACTAGAGTTATACAGAGTTATATTATATTAAGAAGTAGTCATATGTATTCAATATTATACCTTGAATCCCTCCGAGCATGAATCAATAATACGTATATCGTCTAGACAATAGAGTCATACTCCGTAGACCCATGGATTATGATGTACGGAGTATGATAGATCCTTTAACTTAGTTAAGTTATTTAGTAGGGTTAGTACTACCGAGTTAGTGCGGATCCAATCCCTTGAGTAAGAACCCAAAACAGCTTAGACTCCTTGGTTTTTTTTCTTTTTAGCCCTGGGGCAGTGGGTTAGTCCGTGTTTCTCGAAGAATATTTGCGGAGGGGGAGGAGATTAAGTTGGTGAAACTATAAATTAGTTATTTATTGAACTAGTTTACTAGTTTAAATAAAAATTTCCATACAGATTAGTACAGATTAGTTAGTTAATAGTTAGTTGGAAAAAGGTCCGGATGGATCGAGACCCAAACTAGGAGAAAAGTTGGGGTTGGATGACGGGTTATTCCGCCCGTCAATATTTCAGCATCTACCAACGTTAAGTTGGGTATGTTGTAACAGTATATAATAGTGATATAGAATATAGTCAAGATTCTCATATACTCATTGTATAGGTCTGTCATATTGGGGGGAAACTTTATACGCAATAGCCCGTGGATATTAGAATGACATGATACTCGTCGTGCAGAATATCCATAGTATGGTACACAACTACGTAGTATCAAATCAACCTCGGGACCTTCTAGGGGGCCAAATGGGCATGCAATAGATGTGTTACAGTGTCTTTCCAAATATGAAAAAGATTATTATGTAAGTGTTGCAGTAACAAGGTGACTCTTTCAATTGTTACTTTTTATTGTCAGTCGACAAGTCTTTCCAGATATGTAGACGAGTCTAGGTATCCAGGGTAGTCGCGCATAGGTACCTAAGCATCGAATTTGTAGAGTCTCGACTCAGTAGACCAGCTCCAGATCTTACAGTACACGCTCTCAAACTTCACCTTCACGGTCAAAATTCAATCTCAGCCTAGTCGAATCCCTTGCTCCGTCGGTCTCCGTTCTGGTAGTCTTGACCTGTGATTAACGATCATTTATTATTTCTTGATACGCCGCCCGCTGCCCAGTGGGACTCTCACGCGCTATTCCGTAGAGAAATTTACCCAGTAATTTGCCCAAATGGTTGACTAGTCAATCAATAATTTTTAGTCAAGGTTAAAAATGCCAACAGCCTCCCTCCGAGTTCATGAGGTCATGCCCTGGCGCCAAAACGTCGTACAATACCTAGGTATGCCCACGAAATGATTCTTAGATTGATTCCTAAAGAGTCCGAGTGACTGAGAAATACTCTAACTTAGGGCTTTCGGACAATCTGCCAAATGGCCTGGCCCCACGTTGTGCCAAAAGGGTTTGTACTTTTTTCTGTGTGTGCGTGTGTGTGTCGGCGGATTTTGGCCCCCAACAGGATTCCGAAGGATTGCATCGTCCACGTCTTCTCTCCGTGTCCTCTATGGATTCATATATGAAATCTTGGGGCGGTCGTGACATAGGTCGCGTGTTACGAGCCCCAAAATACAGTTTAAGTGGTGGTACGTAGTCACGTAGGTTAGTAAGTATTAAGCTTAAACGGATGCGAGAGAAAGTCTTGGGAAAAAGCCAAACTACGTAGACTGTTCGGGAATGATAGTTTCTCCTCATAAGTAAGTGGCTGATTGTTTCGAACGATCCCGCGTGCGATATTAGTCTAATTTTCCAAGGCCAGCAGTGATTGAGATGAGGATCGAATTCGATGGGAGTTTCGGAAGTTTGACGTACAGATCGGATTCACCCTGGGCTAATCGACTACCATGCATTACTGAAATTCTCAAGGTTGGTATCACGGTATACAAACAAAACAGCGAGGACATGACAGAATGATACTGTGAGCTCGCGAGTGTATCATTGCTCATAGGACGAATCTTATAGGACGAAACTTGGAAAGAAGTGTTCCATCTCAAATCCATCGGCGCCTGATAAAACATCAATCAAATAAATTGTTCGTCTAGATTGAAGCTAATGCTGTCCGGTCTCCATTTGCCCTGTCAGCCCCCGGGAGGATTTGACAGTTGTTCATCCGATCTTCCAGCCTGGCTTGTAGTAGTAGCTTATCCGATCAAGCGTTGTCAAGTTGTCAGGAAAGGTTAACCCGGGTTGGGCTTTCGCTGAACCTAGGCAAAGTCTTCCGACTCTGTTGGCATGGTAATTAATAAGTGGTGAATTACGATTGATGGTTTTTCAAGACCGGGTTTGGCCCCCCGATGCGCCAGCCCTAATCCAAGCCGCATCACATAGGATTCGTCCATGGACAACGCAATCTGGAATAACCTGCATAATCTTGCATACCTGCACAACCTGCCTTCGTCACGCCCTTTGAACTTTGCAAACGGTTTTCTTTACAAGGCGGATCCGAAAAAAAAAAGCCTCTTGACGCCGCCAAACTTCTATTAATACCCCCGCCAAATTGATCCAGCTAGGCCTCGCTGAATTCTAGACAAAGGAACGGAGAGGCGGGTAGCTGACAGGGGCATTCGCCCCAACATTCGATACGAGTCGTATTGGTCTGTGAGTGGTGAAATGCGAGGCGGGCGCCGCTTATTGAATGAAATTGATAGGTTGATCACCGTCGCCAAGGTATTGCATGTAGTATTTGTAGGATCTCGTTGACATGCATCGTACATGAATAGTGTCTCGCAACAACCAGGGGTATTACCATGGAAATCAACGAGAATGACTGGTCATTGATTGTACATGTCTTTCGGCTTCCTTCCAATTTCGACTTGCGCCCTTGAACAGTAGGTATTTAGATAGTGGAAAGCTGACCGCCACTGACGAGAAGTAGTTAGTTGTTTGACGACCACTTAATTAATTATGTCTGGCTGATCTTAAGGATACTCCTCAAAGGTCATTCTGGCTATTATTAGCTCTCACGACTTGAAAGGGACCAGGCTGTCATGTAGGCTATGAGCTGGATATCCCTGTCACAGTGAGCCTATCATCGGTCTTATCACAGTCACATCCCGGAGTCTGCCGTGAAATACCTTGCTAGTAGCGTCGGCTGCAGAAAATCTACAGGGATTGTAATCAGGGTGTTGACAGCCATGATGAACAGTTCGATCCGAGGAGTACGAGTTGTGAGAAGAAGCTTTCAAGCGAGAGATGCAGCAGTAACTAACTGCTGTATATTAGTCAAGCTGGATCAAGATTGTGTATGGGGGTTAGGGCTTTAAAGTACGCAAAGTTGATATCTCGACCCTAAATAACGATCTGTAACACGTATCATAACGTAACGTACCTGAACCGGTAACTTTACCCAATCGCCAATAATGTACCTACTTCAAAGTTCCAGGTAGAAGGTATGTACCAAGGATAATCTCGTGGCTGAGTCGAGGGCAGCACACGCCACTCGTTTGTACCTACTATGTCGTACCGCCTAGCAAATTACTCCAGCGAAGATAATCCAGCCTCAGAAGGTCACGACTCAGAAAGCAGGTTACAGCTCTGTAGTCTCCCCAGAAAGCCCGACCAGACGGCACAATTTGGAACAACCTTGGAAGCTAGTCTGTTTCAAATTGAAGGTATGGCTAGAGTAGTACCTATATCACCTTCCATTATATTTTTCAGCTTTCGGCGTTTGACTTTCAGTTTTCATCCCATTTGAAATAATTAAAAAACCCTTTTTTCCCCAGCACGATGCTTCCAATTGGTGTGACCTTCGAATTATACTTGATCCCGTTAGTGCCAATGTTAAAACGGATGCGGGCTTCGTTTGCCACGCGCGTCAATCCTCGATCTGACTCGATTGTCTGTTGAAATTGTGACGAGTCGACAACGACAAACAGATTCATGCTACTTGACGAGACAGACCATAAGTAATATGCGAGATTATTCGGAATCAGTCTATTGAATCAGGCTCTGGATTTTTAATATTGATTGCGACCGACGAAAGGAATTCCACTGGTGATTTCAAATTGAGCGTTTTTGCAAGAGAACAGTTCTCCCGCCGAGTCTGGTGTCGATAGTCGATACAATTAAACCCTATTTCATAGTTCAAGATAGACACCGACCTTAACTGGCTCGGCAAGGTACATCACTCGTGGTAACTAGTTGTACTGGAGTCTGAAACTTGAATTGTAGTGTATCACTGTGTCACGGTGTACCTAGTATTGTGTTTTGTGCAATGTTGACGATTCCATCTGTATGCCATGGCATGCGAAGAATGTTGATAGTCAAATACCGTATGAATACAGTCAATACAGGTCATAATACGTCCGATACATCGCCGAAGCTTGTTTGCCTTTCGAGATCTTGGGCCCACTGTGTACCGGTACTCTGTACTCGCGGGTGGTGGTGACTGGATTATTTTCTCCACATGCATTCCTCATTTCTCATTTCTCATTCTTCAGACCAGACGATATGCTTGCTCACTGCCGTAGGGATGGAGTATTACGTAGCATTAGTTAGTCTGAAAGTGATCATGGTCATGGTATTTTGCGACTCTTCTTCTTCTTCTTCTTCTTCTTCTTCTTAGCTACAATGCTAAGTTAATTACTCCGTAGTTAGTGTAAGGACCTATGTAACCCCAGACTAGAGCGCGAGTCTGGCCAAACACAAATTTAGCACACGCCCGACGCAACACAGCCTGTTCTTTGACAGCGACTGCAGTAGCCAGACTAATTGGCTAGTCCATGTCAAGCTGGACTCATAGTAGTACATACTACATAGTGTACATACCTAGGTAGACAAGACCGAAGCGCTAGTGCAGGTTGGTGCAGATGAGATGACGGAATACCCGCGGGCGGCGGATTATTTATTGGCGGGCTCTAATTTCTGCCTGGAGGATTTGCGACCCGCTTCGACCAACAATGTTTACTCCCTCCGTATTGACCAGAGACTTGTATTGGTATGGTATGGTCACTAAACTACCTAGTGACTCGATGCTTGCGGGCTGGAGGCTGTAGGAAATACCTAACCCGACGGCCCAACGACCAATAGCCAATAGCCAATAGCCAATGGCCAATGGTTCCCATGCTTATCTCTTGCTGACCCCACCAGCTGCCAATCACATGTCGTGACTTTGGGCTCGGCGCTTCTCAGAGGATCCACAGTATTCCGCCCCATCGCAGTCATGCAGTCATTCAGCCATTCAGCTCCCGCCCCGCCCCTACTAAAACCTTCTGGAATGAGTGGGAAGTGCGAAATCCGAAGACGGTCTGGGGTGGAGGCCACCTTTCCTGTTTGGGCGCTATTCCGCTAGCCCTTTTTGGCGAATGGCCTGCTTTCTTTCTTGCGCTCGCACCTGTTCAATTTTTTTCCTTTTTCTGCTCCCTTCCGTCAGGCTTCCTTCCTTCCTTCCAGCTTGGCCAGCCAAGTTTTTCTTTTCCTTCCTTCCCTGTTCTTCGCTCGTTCGTTCCTTTTCCACAGGATCCCGATCCCTCCCCGACCCCCACCTTCCCTGCGTACTGTGATCCTGTCTGTCACTTGTACTTCTTCCTTCCTCGATGCAAATAGTAATAATAATAAATAATACGGAGTACTCTGCCAGTAAATTACATAGTGCATAATACAGGTACATATAGCTACATAGTAGGAACTTAGTTAATAAGTACTCCGTAATAACTAGTTAACAAATAAGTTAGTTAATTAGCCAAATATGAATATTTACCAGGTTGCGAAAGTTCTTTCCCCTTCTGAGTAAAGTCCCGCTGCATGGGGTCCGGCCGCTCCTTCTTCTTCTGCTTCTGCTTCTGCTGGTCTGGTCTGTAACGTACTATCAACCTAAACTCAGACGATTGAAATCCATTTTGCCTTTCCTCTTTCTCTCCTAGCGTCCTCTCCCCATCGCATCTACTAACTGCTCTAACCAACCCTCTCTCTCCCTCCCTCTCTCTCTCTCTCTATCTCTCTTCTTGACATCGTCTCTCCGACTTCACTCTACCATCCCAGCCCTGTCCACCGTTCGCCACCATACGTCTCGTCCTACACGATCTTCTCTTTCGTACGCTCTCTCGCTTTACAATCTACCAATTCCTCCGACTTTTCGTGTCTCGCTGTTCGTCCAGCTCTCATCGAGTCGAGTCGATCGAGCAATTGTCGAGATCTACACCTCAGGGTAACCGCCTTCCGCAGTTTCATTATTCTCCTCGAAAAGAAATCCGTCACCATCGACCACATTCTCTTATCCTCCAGGTCTCCTTATATCTCCTGAGATCTCGGACGTGTGACCTCGACGAATTGCTTCCACCAACAACCAGTCCCGGTGGTGACACAAGGACTCTGCAATTTCGTTGCCGGCAACCATTGCACCATTGCACCCTTTCGTTGCGCTGACCCTGCGAACCCAGAACTATCCGTGACGTTGACCCAAGCCACTGCCCACCCAGACAGAAAGAACGACAGACAGATTTCGCGCTGGTGTATCGGTACATAGTCTATAGGCTCGGATCTCCTAGCAATCTCCCGCGCCGTCGAGAACACCCAATCAACGTCATTTTACGATTTTCGCTGCTATGAGCCGGGCTTGTTAAACGAAAAAATTTTCGACAGTCAAAGCATCACGGTCGTTGAATTAGCCCAGGTGGTTCTTACTACTGAAATCGTCCAATTACGTTTCAAAGTGAAAAAGGGTTTACATGTCTTGGTGGACTTGATATTGAGTGCGTCACCTTGCCAGCGTGGCACACCCCAGAAGTTCAATATCTCAAACAATGTCTTCCGGCGCTTTATGTGATGCCGTCTATATCGACGACCGCTTTGAGAAGGAGAGATGGGTATACCAGGATCACGTACTGAAGCTTGAGACGACGAATGAATTATCCACAATATTCTCAGACGAACCAGAACGGTTGCGATCAACCGTACGGGTACTGCTGAATGTTTGCAAGCGCAGTGAGTGAAAAGCCCGAATTCCTAGCTCATCCCCCCATCAGCACTAACATCGCTTGACCCCGGTGATAGTTTATCTTTGTCACTCGAGCCATTCATTTGCTGCAGTGCTCTCGGAATTGAGCGATAAAAGTGGTCCGGATTGTACGCCGATATTTGCCTTCATTGACGTAGAATCCAATGGCAAGGACCTTGCTCTTCCGAGACGTCGAGAATCGCGGGACTTCGATTCCAATTTAGCACTCGATTCATGCTCTTCATGTTCAGGCCGACTCAGCTTTTCTTGCGAATCTTCCGACTCTTACGGTGTGCAATTGGTCGCCAAACTTGCCTCGGATCTCCAGCTACAAGATGGGCCAAAATTGATTACGCCCATCGCCATGATGCGGACACCAGGAGGCCTAGGGGAGGAAGCTGTGAATGCACCGCAGTCGAGGTGCAGCTTGTTATTAGAATTACCGAGCTTGCCGTCTCGTTGTCTGGATGCTGGTGCGGCAGATGTGCTCTGCCAGCCATTGCAAGAAGCTCGGGTTCAGGGCCTGCTGGTTCACGCCTATCGAGTTCGCCGAGTTGCTCGAAAAGAGTACAGTAGCTTCCTCTCAGTCAAAAAATCCAGAAAACGATCATGGGTCGGTGTCGACACTGAAAAACCATATTCTTACCTCCGCGAGGCAATGTACGAACTACCGGTGGTGTTCTATCTCAGGTTATAACTAATATCGAATCACAGGGTATCAAAACTGCTCGAGTCAATATGCCACCCCGAACGAGTCATTGAGGAGACAGGGAACGGGCAAGTTTCAGCCCCACCTACGTTTTTCTACACATGCTAATTCTCGAAATATTTAGAGCTTTGAATGTTTCGCCTGAACGAAAGGAGATGATCGAGCGCTCGGTGGGGGAATGGGGATTCCCAGTACATCACTTGACAGACGACGAGCTCGTATACGCCGCTTCTACGATGATTGGACACGCGATGGCGATGCCCGAAGCGGAACCTTGGCGATTGACACAGCGCGAACTCGAAACGTTCTTGCTCGCCAGCCGAGCTGCTTATAATTCCTTCGTTTTGTACCACAACTTCCGACACGCAGTCGATGTTCTGCAATCGGTCTTCTACATTCTGATCCAGATCCGTGCGCTCCCAGCTTACAACACACCCAACACCGAATCTACTCGTTCCACTCAAAAGTCTCCGATAGTGTCGTTGATCTCGCCCTTTGATGCTTTAACTCTCTTGATTGCTGCGATTGGTCATGATGTGGGCCATCCTGGCGTGAATAACGTTTTCTTGGTCAAATTGAATGCTCCCCTCGCCCAACTATACAACGATAGCTCTGTTTTGGAAGCATTTCATTGTGCTGCCTTCTCTCAAATTCTCCGCCGCCACTGGCCCGCCGCTTTCCACGACGCCAGTCTGCGAAAGCTCCTCATCAGCTCGATTCTTGCCACTGACATGGGCGAGCACTTCAGTTTCATGGGTCGTATGGCCGATTTGCAACGTAAATACGACGATAACAACGACGTATCGTCCTGGACTTCCCAAGACCGCGATACTTACAAGACTCTGCTGTGTGGATTGATCATCAAATGTGCAGATATTAGTAATGTGGTAAGTACACTTGCTATTGGTAAACCTGCTCTGCTTGCTAATGGAATACCCCAAAGGCACGACCATGGAAAATCGCCGAGCAGTGGACGAACCTTCTACAGCAAGAATTTGCCCATCAAGGTCAGATGGAAAGAGAAATCGGCATGGAAACAGCGCTCTTCGGTGGACCGCCTGAGCTAGGCAACACGTACAAACTCTCGCAAAGTCAAATCAATTTCATGTCGATATTCGCTTTGCCTCTGTTCGCAGGGGTTGCCAAGCTTTGCTCTGGAATCGACGGTACCGTCAAGCAGATTGAAATGAATCGGGCCAAGTGGCAGCAGGTGGCCAGCTCTGAGGAATCAAGGTTGGAGGCTGCTGATGCTGCCAATAGTGCAGAATGCTCTCCCCGGTCACTCAGTCCTGCGCGAAGGTTGAGCCTCAAAGTTTCGACGGTACAGGAGAACTTTGTTTCGGGAGAAGGAGATTCAAACTCTCAGATTATTTTGGACCAACCTCCGGAATTTTCCAATACTGCACCGTCCCTTTCTGAGCAAAAGGATTTCGCAACCGATCGTATTGACTTGTCGCAAACGTCGATCGTAGGGTTCCAGACTGCAGCCAATAAATTCGGAGAACACGAACAACAACCGAAATCTTCACACGGAGAACATGGCAGGGCCAATGATGATGAGGCGAACCTCTCGGCGCGTCCTAAAGATCACCATCACCGAGCATGTTCAAGTCACGCGTCGCGGCCTACGAGCTCTTACGGAATCGGTAGGGACACAAGAACACAAAGCGCAAGTACTACAGCCAACACTGTTGCGACTCCTGTGTCTCCAGCGACAAATGCTACCAGTTTTGTCACATTGGATAGCTCAGACGAAAAGGAAAGTCATGGAAGTGCTCTGAGTAGTGCTAGTGACGTTTACCCACTTGATGACAACCATTCACGGCCTTCTTCGTCCGGCATGTTCGGACAAAGATTTCATGCGAATGAATATGCCGATCTTACAAAACCACGCTCGTCCCAGGGATTTGAAGATTTCGAAAAGTCACATCATTTGACGACGACTATTTTGGGAAGCCTTTATCACGATCACGATCATCAGGAGAAGTCTCGGCCTTCGCATCGCTCGCACGAGCAGCTCACGTCGCCGCCGTGTCACGATCTTCCGCGAAAGAGAAGCCGCCTTCGACTAGCATTTTGGAGACGAAAGTCATAATCATGTCTCTAAATTGGATGAATTTCTTTTCTCTTTTTGTGGGGGCGGATCCTTACTGAGCGTTCGAGCATTGTCGGAGTTGCTTCTGATTGTGGTTATGATTGATTGAATTATAGATTCGAGCATCGGCGTTTCGGGCTGACTCGATGTTTTCGTCCATGGGTCCTGTGGGGTGGATTCGAGGGCGCTGATGTGTTTTGTTTATGTCACTTTTTCTTATGGATTGATCCTACTGACCCAGCAATCCACTGTTTATTGATATTTTTCAGGAGGAATCCGCAATTTCTGAATGAATGCTGTGGTATTGATGTTGATTTGAATAACATGTATCATGTGATTTACTGAAACGAATCTAGCAAACGATGTGCGAGCGAAGGCGGCTTTAATGTTTTCGATGGTATCATTGGGAGGTTATGCTTATCTTTTCAACTGTACAATGCAAATTAATGGCGGACTAGTCTTGGTTGTGTTGAGCGTGCAATCTTTCTGTTATCTTCTCTTAAGCATTCTTAGGAATTAGAAAATTCAGATCAATCCATGGATACCTATCCACGAGAATCGAATGAATGAAATAATGACTATCTATCATCTGGGCATAAAAACAACATTTTTAAATAAACAGATAAAACTATGTCGTGAGCTCGCAGACTCATTGACAATCTTCACATTTCTGCTGAAACCCCGTTTGAGGCTTATCACCTTGATTATCGTGAGAGTCCGCCGTGTTAGATTCCGCAATGTTTTGCGGTTGATTATTTGGAGCATTATCTTTAGAGGCTTTATTGAGAGCCCTATCGACGTGTCCTAAATCTCTCGAAGGGTCGATAATATTGCGCACTGAGGCTTTGAGTTGCTTTACCTCTGCATTATTTCCACCGAGGACGGGGGGGAAGAGATTAATTCGAGAGCAAAAAAAAAAAACTAACGTCACGGAAAGCTTTGCTTTCCATCAACAAGGACAAATTCCAAAGGAAGAGATCTTACCGGGAAATCCGCCGTCCCTCTTTCGATCCCAGATTATCTGTTCTTCGGTGCCAGAAGAAGTTTCAATACCGGTGCTGGTGGTATCTGCTACAATAGTCACGGTGAATATGCCACCTGTCGCGGGCCTCAGTGCAACTTCGCCCAGGCTCGTGCCGAAGGTCGAAAGTAGTTCTTGGGCAAACTTGTGTGTATGGTTCTGAATTAGCTATGTATTTGACCAAAATATGATACGAGAGAGAGACGTACGTATGCTGCACGCAGCATCCACTTGCATTGAGTGCAATATGTGATTGTGATTCGTGGGAGATGCGGATTGTGTCGAGGAGTGTTTTCCTCGCGCTGGGGTATTGGGTCGGCCATAGTCTTCTGCCTTTATTCTTCTGGTACTGTATCAGATATCTGTACTCTGTGTATTTGTGTTGATATAAAAGAGAAAATAGGAAATTTTGGTAGTTGTGAAGACTTCTTGGGGTGCCTCTAACTGTAATAAGCAGTAAGCACTGCAAATGAGCATGTGACGTAGATCGCCCAATGAGACCAGCCCATCTATCCCACCGGGCCTCCCACTCGGTTTCGGGCTTAGATTAGATGACCTTTTTTTAATCTTGACTAGCTTAACTTCTTCCTCAGTCTTTAACTAATTCATATTTCTTACCAATCAACCCCCAATCGCTTCCTCTGTTGGTTTGCGATGCTGCATCAAATGGCAGAAAGCAGAATGCTTGCACTCGCACTCGCATACGCATACAAACAGATTCGCACTCAGGCTCAGCATGTCTGACAATCGACCTCGATTCCAATGCTCGCATCCGAACTGCGACGCCAATTATGCGCGCAAGGAGCATTTGATTCGACACGAAGCTAAGCACAAGGAATCTGCGGCTTATGTATGTCCCGAGTGCAATTCCAAGTTCAGTCGAAGGTATATCAAATTTCCTTTTTCTTCCTTTTTGTTTTGTTTCTTTTCGTACTTCTTGAGTATGATGCTCACTCCTCGTTCTCCGCACAGTGATACCTTTCGACGCCATCAGAGAGTTCATTGCAAGGCCGACGAAGAAAAATCTCCCAAAGTTTCAAGGGCGTGTGATCGGTGCAATTTCTTGAAAGAGAAATGTGACAAGAACCAGCCCTGCACGGGTTGTGCCAAAAAGGGGCTTTCTTGTACCTTTGATCGCAGTTATAAAAAGGGTAGTCGGAGCGGAAGTGTACTTTCAGGCACAGAATACGAGGAGTTCCAGGTATGTTGTTGACCGAATACGCAAACAAATGTTCTGTGTGTACGATTTGCTTTTTTGCCTGTTCGGATGTTGTGTCATGTACTGATGCTTGGCTTTGTCAATTCAGAACGGAAGAAAGCGTCGTCGCGTGGGACTTGATCAGCCAGGCCAAATTCTGGGACTGAATGACTTGGTCAATTCAGTGAATGTCTCGCCGTATACACACACGCCACCGCCGCCGATGCAGCAGCAGCCGTCGCAGCCGTCTGAGTTCGTCGTCGAAAACTCATCAGCAAAGCAGAATCTAGGGCCGCAATCTGTAGACGAGGATGAGTCAATGCAGAGGCTCCGAGTTACACTCCGTCAATACGAAGCTCAACTCCATCGCGAAGTAATGAATACAGGCAGCGATACGCACGTATCGGGACAAGAATCGAATCGAAGCCAGCTAGCAGAGAAACCTACATTTCGTCCCATGCTTAGCTTGCTGACCGTGTACAATACATCTAAGTTGTTCCTGGCCGACGACACGCATCTTATTTCGAGCGAATTGGAATCCGTAGAGATGCTCGAACTGATGCGCAGCATCGACGTCAAATATTATATTGATCTTTACTTTGCGCATTTTCACGGCCAATGGCCGTTTTTGTACAGAGGGCAATTCAATCCTGAGACGGAACCGCAAGCTCTGGTGCTTTCTATGATGATCTGCGCGCTGAGATTGACCGAGGAGCAGGTCTTGATGAGACTTGCTCGGCTGATTCATGTTCATATCCACTCCATTCTCGTAACGCAAATGGTATGCCCCCTCTCCCTCCCTGGTTTTCACACCATGTTATATCGCGCGACATCGACTTACTTAAAAATGTGACGACAGGATAATTGGACTGTCAAGGAATACTCGCCGTATCGCTGGCCAATGGCTACATATCAGGCCATTCTTCTCTACACAATCTTTGCAATCACAGCCGATCATGACGACGACGACGAAGAGTGGAAATGTCACAACGAAACAGACGCTCTTGACTGTGTCTACCCCATCTTTACCCGACTGGTAACCACATGTCGGATTCAGAAAATGCTATACTATCCTTCTATGCTCGCACAGATCCACGTCGACGACAGTCTGAGCTACAAGTTCGCCACATCCGAAGAGCTCAAATATTTTGCATTAACTCTATTCAAAGTCGATTCCATTATCTCGCGTCTCATGCAACTCGATCATCCCTTTAGCGGACTCGCGGAAACAGGTAACGGCCATGGCCGCTTATCAATTGCGGAATTGCAATTCCCTTTGCCCACGGGCAATTATCTCTGGGAAGCAGACGGGATCCGCGAATGGCTGCGTCGTCGCGCACGACAGTGTCGCAATCCATCGCAATTCCCTGATATGTACAGCGCATTAATGAGCAACGATCGCGAAACGGCTCTGGACCGAACCGTTCATCCATGGATCTGC
Source organism: Talaromyces borbonicus (assembly GCA_002916415.1). Lineage (NCBI taxonomy): Eukaryota > Fungi > Ascomycota > Eurotiomycetes > Eurotiales > Trichocomaceae > Talaromyces > Talaromyces borbonicus. The sequence continues at coordinate 1,132,241 of NBSA01000028.1, read as the reverse complement.
GACATTTTACAACCTGTCGTAGGAACTGGGCATAGTGCGGAACACCAGCAACCCACGATGCCATCACAGATCCCGGTGACAAAAAGACCAGGCGTGGAAAAGCTACGAAGGAAGGCTTGGATGAGATTGGGGCCTTGGTTAGGGTACCTTGCTGGAGTCGATATTGGGACTGTAAGCTAATTGTATCAATTTGAGCCGGGGCTCACTCCTTCCAACCTTGGAAGGTTGTTTTTCCGACACCATTTCTCCAAAATATCCGAACAGATTCAACTCTGCTTACGATATCTACTAAATCAATAGAAGTTGGACCGAAAGCGACATTCGCATTGATAAAAGGGTAAATCGTGACGTCAATAAGTAAATAGACCAGAAAAAGAAAGGAAATAAGAAGAAAAATAGAAGAAAATATATCTATTATACAGCGAAATCAACGTATATAAACCCTTTTCCAAATCTTTCAATGAACCAGATCAGCACGGGCCACGAAGCGTAACAAAGGCCCGAGAGCAATCCAATACCACAATCGAGGCCGTAATGGTGGCGCGAGTTCCTCGCTAAATCGGGCACAACCAGAGAATACCAGTGAAAGAAGAGAGAAAAGGCAAAGAAGAAAAGAAACCGAAGAAAAGAAGAAAATTGTCAGAGATGGAAGTGGCGCCAATGACAAGAGGCAACGTGACGAAAAGAGAAGATACATTTTTATTGCATGATTGCCGAGTTACATGAACGACCAAAACTCGACGCACTTTCGTAACTTTCGGCCGTGTCTCACAGCCGCGCATTAAGAACACACAGAAGAGAGGGAGGGAAAGAGAGAGAGAGAAGCGCTGGGGCGCCAGAACTATACAAAAAGAGACCAAACATGGTAGATGTTGACGGGTTGTGTTGTCGACTATTCATCATACGCTTCCGGTCACCACGTTGCGGAATTGAGGCCGTAGTCATCGCCGATAGGGTCGTTTAGTTTGGTTCGTCCAGAGAGAATCGATCGTCTGATTTGATATTGCAAGAACCAATTGAATGGACTGCATGAGAACAAGTGAGCAGTGTACATAGGTTGAAAAGGGACCCGTTCTTTTCGTGGCAGGAATGTGGCATGGACGAGAGAGTCGGCGAAAAGGAAGAGACAGAATGAGAATTAAGCGACATCGTGTCGGGACGCATAAGGGGAATGAATTTCAACCAAAGATATATTGCGAGATGGGCGTGAACAAAACGAGTGGGCGACAGCGGGTGATGCTCATCCCAATCTACATCACAGTACAGCAGCCGCCAGACTGCTGAGGAGCGTATGGGTCCTCTTTCTTATCAACCTAGAATGGGGGAGAATATGAGCGATGCACACTCCACGACTGACATCACCACAATCCGGCGGGATATATACGTACCGGGCCCCAGACAGCAGGAACCATAAAATCGCGAGTGTTGTTGCAGTAATTAATGAGACTATTACGAAAAAGGGTCAGTATCTCGCGCATGTCTTCCGCTCGAATCGACGACGAGTTGTGTGTTGGAGGGGTGCGCAATCCGGGATGCCAGGGGAGACTCACGACAGCGCGGCTTCGGATACCTTCACGCGAGGCCGGTCCAAGTCTTCCTTTAGTCGACTATTCAATTCGGTCAGGCGGCGATACTTGAGATCTGCCATGCTCTGTTTCTTATTGCGTACATCGCCACCGGGGCGGAGTTCGTAGGCGGCCATGGTGACGATGAATCCGACGAGGTGATCACGACAATTGTGTGCGGCTCTGGCGGTGCTGATTCACCTCGTTCTGAGGGTCGGTGACTAGACGAGATCGTAAAATCGCTCAGAGGGGAACCGAGTCTGAGAGAGAGATAGCAGATTGGATATCCTGATCGGCAGTCGGGAGGTTCGTCGGAGAGGAGGGCGGTTCTTGAGACAATTGTCACCGACGAGACGATCGGTCTTTTTGTTCGGCGTGAGACAAAAGGCGACAAGAAGGTGAGTGAGGTGGTCGTCTGGTCGGGGACGTGCGAAGAAGAAAGGGAGCGAACGGGGTGCCAGGCTGTTGGACTGCTCAGAAGGTCCGGAGAGGGGACTAGTCCAGAGACAGCTAGTCTTGTTTGTTGTGGACTGAAACAGTAGTGTCCTGTGCTAGCATTATAGAAGTATATTGATCAAATTGTCAATTGTCAGATTCCACCAGACAATTGTCAATAATTGAATCTGTGATTGAGCAGACAAGACAGAATACGCAGAGAGAGAAAAGAGAAAGAGAGAGAGAGAAAGAAAGAAGATGACCTTCAGAGAGAGAATAATAATGGAAGATTACTAAGGTATACCCCGGCTAGTCTGGATTAGGTTGCCCACTGTAAGTACTAAGTAGTAAGTACCTTGTACCTGAGAACCCTCTGCAACAGACATACCACGAAGCGTACTAGCTACATTGTGGCTAATGTACTCCGACTTTCTGCATGTCTAACTACGTATCTGCAATGTTTCATCCTCGGATTGAAATTCTTCAATGTTCGTGTTATTATTGTCTGCTATACTCCGTAATAAGCCAACAATCTCGCTTGCTTTCCTGGCCCGCGCTTATTCAGTACTAGTGAAGCCAGGGACGTCTAGCGTCGCCCGCACAGAACCCAAGACCAATCGCCAGTTGCGCAGATCACTAGTTTGGCCGCTATGTGGGCAATAATAGAGTCTATATAGAGGCAGGCAACTCAGGTAACATAACTCATGGTCAGCAGTGCAGTACAGGCAGGCGACAGAGTCTCAGGGTACAGACTCTGGAGTACAAGCGCCGAGTCAGCAGGAAAAGTTCAATGTCCATTCCATTTTGCTGTATTTGTAGACAGCAACGTGGATGGACAGACCCGACTGCAAGAAGCATTGAAGCATTGAAGCATTGAATTTGGAGTAAGATAGTTTAGTTTAACTCGGCAACTTGAATGAAATTTGGCAGGTGATTGATTAGTCACTTCGGAAATAAGTAAAGTCACGTGGTGCTCTAAGCTATTCCTTTTGTGTCAGTATCTATGCCTTAGGCACACAGGCAACAATTTTGAAGGGAATCGCACAACGCTAAATCGCCATTCTCGGCTCCAGCCTGATTTCGCCCTCAAAGTTCCGTCGACGGTCTTTCATCCCCCCCCGCTGCATCGCCAGCCCATCCCGGACTATCCTGAATTTCACTGCTACCTGTTGCATTCCGCTCCTTGAGTGCATTGGTACCCCGTGAAATTCGATATCGTCCTCTAACCTGTGCTCTCCCCGTCCCGACTGCAGAGAAGAAGAACAAAAACACCAAGCAAATCTTTCGCCTAAGGGGCAGATTGCCCACCATGCCTCCACCACCACATATCAAACCCGAAAATGTCCTCAAGGTGCGTACGATTCGACTGACGCTTGTCGTGTCTGCTGGCAGACTTCGCCAAACGTGATATTTGCTGCTTGTAGCAGGCCCTGCTTTGAGAATGGATTGGACTGACAAATTTTCCATTGCACAGAGGGCCACAGAACTCATCGGCGTGGGCCAGGCTCCTGCCGCTCTCACCGTCCTTCATGAACATGTCACCTCCAAACGCACTCGAAGCACTCCGGTGGCAGCTCTGGAACCGGTGATGATCCGCTTCGTGGAACTTTGTGTCGACTTGCGCAAAGGCAAAGCCGCCAAGGATGGTCTCTATCAATATAAGAATATTGCCCAAAACACCAACGTGGGAACCATCGAGGTAAGTTCTCGGAAATCTTTTACCTTCATTCCATTGTGATATGACTGATTCTCACGACTTCTTCTATTTGGAATAGACTGTTCTCAAAAAATTCATCGAGCTTGCCGAGCAAAAAGTTACCGAAGCTCAGGCCAAAGCCGACGAAATCCAATCATCGCTCGAGTCCAGCGCTCCTTCATCCAACGTGGACGATCTTGAAGCCATTGAAACTCCCGAAACCATTCTTCTGGCCACCGTTTCTGGAGAACAATCGAAGGATCGTACTGACCGTGCGATCGTGACACCATGGCTCAAGTTTTTGTGGGAAACATATCGCACAGTTCTTGAAATCCTAAAGAACAATGCTCGCCTGGAAATCATGTACCAAACCACCGCTCTCCAGGCTTTCCAGTTCTGCCTCAAGTATACACGCAAGACGGAATTCCGCCGACTCTGTGAACTCTTGCGCAATCATGTCCAAAATGCCGCCAAGTACTCCACTCAGATGCATGCCATCAACCTGAGCGACCCAGACACTTTGCAGCGCCATCTGGATACTCGCTTCCAGCAGCTTAATGTAGCTGTCGAGCTGGAATTGTGGCAGGAAGCATTCCGCAGTGTCGAGGATATTCATACCCTGTTGAGTCTGAGCAAGCGCCCCGCAAAGAACATCATGATGGCCAACTATTATGAAAAACTTGCTCGTATCTTCTTGGTCAGTGAGAACTACTTGTTCCACGCCGCAGCGTGGAATCGTTTCTACAACCTCCTCCGTCAATCTTCCGTCACCCTCGCTACTGGCCAAGGAACCAAGAAGGACAACCCGTCTGTCACGGAGGCAGACATGACCAAGGCTGCATCTTTTGTTTTACTCGCTGCACTTTCGATTCCTGTCATCAGCACTTCTCGCTCGCGTGGAGCCTTGGTCGATGTGGATGAAGTGAGGAAGAACAAGAACACTCGTCTTACCAACCTGTTGGGTATGGCCCAGGCCCCGACTCGTGCAGCGCTTTTCAAAGACGCCCTCAATAAAGGCTTGTTGAGACGTGCTCGCCCCGAGATTCGAGATCTGTACAATATCCTTGAGGTCGACTTCCACCCGTTGTCGATCTGCAAAAAGATTACCCCCATTCTCAAACAGATTGGTGCTGATCCTGACATGGAGAAATACGTTGTTCCTTTGCAACAAGTCATCCTCACTCGTCTCTTCCAGCAATTGTCCCAAGTGTACGAGTCTGTTGAGCTCAAATTCGTTTACGAGTTGGCGCAGTTCCCCGACCCTTTCCAGGTGACCCAATCCATGATTGAGAAATTCATCATGAATGGTTGCAAGAAGGGCGACTTGGCCATTCGCGTCGATCACGTTGCTGGTGTCCTTACTTTTGACTCCGATATATTCTCATCCGCCAAGGCTCTTCATCCTGGCAGTGCAGCAGGTTCTGCCGAGAGCGAAGTGGGATCTGTCCAGCGCCTACAAAGCACCCCTGCTGAAATTGCCCGTTCGCAACTCAGTCGCCTTGCCAAAACTTTGCACGTCACTTGCCTCTACGTCGATCCATCTTACACGACAAGTCGTCTCCAGGCTAAACAGCGCGCACAAGCTCGTGCTTTAGAAGGTGCTGCAAAGGAACATCAGGAGACATTGGCTCGCAGAGCCATTATCGAGAAGAAGAAGGAGGCTGCAACGGAAACACTCCAGCGCAAGCAAAGGGAAGAAGAGACACGCAAGAGAATCCGCACCCAGCAGCTCCAAGAAGCCGAGAAGCAAAGACTGTTGGATGAACATCGTGAGCGTGAAAAGAAGCGGCTCAAGGATGAACAAGATCGCATTCGCAAGCAAGAATTGAAGAAGCAGCTTGAAGAGTTGAGTGGTGTCAAGGGCATTGACATCAACGAGATTGATCCAGAAGAACTCGACAGCAATCGTCTTCGTGCTATGAAGCTGGCGCAGCTCGAGAAGGAAAAGAATGAGCTGAATGACCGCATTCGCATCACCGCTAAGCGTATTGATCACCTGGAGCGTGCTTTCCGTCGCGAGGAGCTCAAGCACATTCCGGAGGACTACGAGAGACAGAAACAACATGATATGGAGATCTACGAGCGCCAAAAGCAAGAGACACTGCGGGAAGCGGAATTGAAACACAAAGCAGATGTCGCTCTCAAACACCGGTTGAGCCGTCTCGTACCTGTCTTTACAGAATTCCGGGATAGTTTGAATGAGAAGCGTCATGAGGAGTTCGAGAAGCGTCGCAAGGCTGCTGAACGTGAGCTCGAAACCAAGAAGAAACAACGCATCAAGGAAGTCGTGGAACAACGTCGCCGTGAGAAGGCCGAACGGGAGGAGGCCGAACGCCGGAGAGAGGAGGAGGAGGAACGCGCCAGACGCGAGGAAGAAGAACGTATTGCGCGAGAGGAAGAGCAAAGACGTGTCATGGCAGAGAGGAAGGCTCAACGGGAAGAAGAGAGAAAGTATGTGGTTCCAACGAAATGGCATTCCCTTGGTAGCCTTCAGACACTAATATATAACCCTTTTAGGAAACTTGATGAGATTGCCGCTAAACAGAAACAACGCGAGGAAGAGGCTGAAGCCCGCCGAGCAGCTCGAAAGACTGGTGTGCCTGCTGGACCGGAGCTCGCTCGCGCTGGACCAGAGATCACTCGCGCTGAACCTCCTTCCGAGCGAGGCGAAAGAACGGCACCAAGACTCAACCTTGCTCCTCGTGGTGGTACCGGCGCTGGCCTTACCTGGAGAGAACGCCAGGCCGCCAAGGAGGCCGCTGGTGAGAAGCCTGATGCTAGTGCTGGCGCTGGTGCTGGTGTCGCCGCAGACACTGGTGCTACCGCTCCAGCCAAGGAAGAGCCTCCTGTACTGCCTCGCAAGACTGGTGGATACGTTCCTCCTGCCCTGCGCCAGGGCGGCGGATCAGCTGCTCCTGCACCATCCACAGAGAAATTTGTACCCCGTCACCTGCGCGAAGGAGGTGCTCCTCCATCTCGACCTTCAGCGGCTGCTCCTCCGGCTTCTAGCGAGCGAACCGAAGAAAGCAAACCCAGCGATGGGAAATGGGTTCCTAGATTCAAGAGACGCGAGTAATTTCATTTCATCGGAGAACGTCATAAGAAGATGGTACGGAATACTGGGACCACGTCTATCCACTCAATTTTTTTCATAACTCGCACGGAAAAGTACATTTCTTTCTTATCGGGATTTTGCACTTCTTATCAACGTGTTTATGTGACCATGTCAGTAGTAGCATCATTCCATCGTCTCACACACCTTCTTTCTCTCTTTCTCTCTTTCTCTCTTTCTCTCAGACATTCGTCTGATGTTGGGTGTCGCAGGCGGTCCTTCAGACTCTGGCCTGAGGGTTTCTTGGTCGCGACTTGTTTTTAATTCAATATTTGTTCTGTATTTTCGCAATTACTACGATCATGTTTGGCATAGGTTATACTGTTTTCTTTTCCCAAAACCCTCATCCTGATTAAAATCTTAGGTCATTTTCATTACGTGACGAGCTGAGATTAGCCCCGAGCTTGGAAACGAGAAAAGAATTAGATTGATCAATTGTGAAATGTCTTTAATTGCTCAAGCCAATACTAGCTGGAAATGCGGCCGACTCAGTTAAATATCTGTTCTCGTATTCCAAGATTCTCTTCTATGTCCAATGCAAACGTCTTTTCTTGGCCGAGAGGAGCAGAAGATATTATGTCAACTTGTTTATCTGGGACTATCCATCGTGACAGTGACAGTAGACAAAAAGAAACTACACGTGGTAGTGTAAGCTGGAGACAATAGATGTCAAAAAAGTGAATTGGGACAAGACTGGGCGAAGCTGTACTCGGAATTTCCGAGTGTCATCAGTAATGTCCACCAAAATCTATGAGACGTATATTCTAAAATGCCGAAATTGAAATGAGAGCCATGATTGATCCATTAGCCAAAGGTGGTCTTGATTAAAATAGCCACAATTAGATAAATCTTTCAAGCCGCGGTGCCTGTGGCGGGAGGAGGACCAGTTGAAGCGCCGAATAGTTTCATTCTCCATTCACCGCAGATGGCTTCAAAGCCACTTACGACTTCTCCACAGACTCGACCTGCTTCGCGATCCTTGAGCTTACGATCCCATTGACCGCTCTCTATCCAGCGATGACCTTCTTCTCGATCTTCGTCTTCGCGCTTGATTTCGGCGACTAATTCTCGCGCCGATCTTAGTCGTCGGGACGCTGTGGATGTGAGTTGACGTGATTCGTGAAGCGTGTCACTCAGTGTGCGGAGAGTGAAGGTTAGGTCTGAGGTTTGACCCAACAAGGCTTGAAGCGATTGGAGCGGATCCATGGTCGTGTTTGCGGTGGAGGTTGCGGTTGTCGTTGTCGCTGCCATGTGACTGTTCGTGGACTGCATTGATGAAGCGGATTGGGGTCGTAGAGGAAAGTTGGATTGTTGTTGCGTTGAGTAAGGGAGAGGTAAATTTGGGAGAAGACCGTCGTCAATCAATGGTATAAGATCGTCTATAGACTCGGCCGAAAGCAAAGGGAAATGAGAGAATAGAAGGGGGTGTATTAATGTCTGTAATGCTCTGGTCTGGTGCGTGAGATGTGATGTGATGGATGTATGAGCTGTTATCAATCTGGAAATAATCTTTTAGTTACTTACTTCCCCCAAACATGGACAGCGAGCTTCGACAAGAAACATACCGGGCAGCTCCATTTTCAATTCCACTCTGAGCGCCTAAGTCTCTGAGACCCTCCACAAAGCGTTGTATAATCTGGTCGTTTGAACTTCCATTTTCTTCGATGCCTCGTCTCGCTAGGCTTTCTATTCCCGCGAGTCTCTTTTCTAAATTAGGAGAGAAGTCGTTTCCTTCTTCAAAGTCCGAGTCGTTCCCGTAATCAGAGCCGTCGTATTGAGATTCCGAGCGTCGGTGCTGGCGATTTTGCCTGTTTCTGGGAGGCTGTAGACCGTTCGTATTCAGCGGCGACAATTGTTCGCGCGGCGTCTGCTCTCCAATTGACTGTCTATCCTCATAAATATTATCCAAGTGGTCGGTCAATTCTACTCCCGAACCATCCCCGTAATTGTCCCCGTCCCCCCATGCATTAGCCAGTTCATCTGCCAGGTTTCCAAGACCTCCGCCAGAATCAGCCATTCTGGCATATTCTGTCGACATGCGTCGATCACTTATAGAGGATATAGATCGTCGCTGATACTGTCCATCGGCGGATAGAGCACCGGGAGATTGCGGAGTCTGGAGATAAAAGTATCCATTATCGTTTGCTTCGTTAATTGTAGGAGTCATATCGATACTTGATGGGTACCGACGATGTCTCGGCGAGACTGGTGAGGATGGGGCCGACATGATTTTCGGCGCGCAAAGTGCGGTTTCTATCCAAGACAGCGAGAACAGTATATCACACACGATACCAGATTTGCATGATCTTGCAGAAGTTCCGAGCGAAACAAAAAGCGACGAAATTCAGAAGATGCTACCGAAACGGTCACTTGAAGACCATCTGTATTGAGGGGCGACAAGTCATTGGCAAGCGAGTTTGACGGTCGACCGATTCAAAAAGAAGAGCCTTTGCGACTTTTTGGTTCTTGTGCGATCAATTGGTACGGATATTTCAATGAGTTTACTGCATGGTTCTTCGTGTAGATGTCAGATGTCGTTGGAGTGCAGAGTAGGGAGGGTTTGTTGACGGTGACGAGAAAGTCGGCAGAACAATACCGTAACCTTAGGGTAAAGATTATCTCAGCGCCTCGGACTCCCTAGGGAGTTTGGCCAATCACAGGCGTTCCGCCTATAGTAAGTTGTGTGAAACCCTCTGCAGAAGATTCTGAGCAAATTTAACCATTTAACCATTTTTTGTTCAAAAAAAATCATTTAATTTTAATAAAAATTTGAATTAATATGAATATATTTATGTTCTTATAGGATTCGAGCGTGTTGGAGGTGGTAGAAAAGAGATATCCATGAATTTCTGGTGGTCACGTGACGCGGAAAATCAGCTAACAGCCAGCCAAGGAGCCAGCCAGCAAATGACCTTCATCCTTCACTTTTGGAAAGGCATATTTGCTTCAACTCCAGCTGACAGTATGCTATCATATCTAGCTCGATGATTGACTGGGCGGAGAGAGTAAGGGAGGTTGTGAGGGGAAATAAAGATTAAAAAAAAATAAAGTAAAAGAGACATGCCGGAATCGAAACACAGTCCAAAAACAAAAAAGCCGTGGTTCTTGGATTACCTCGTAATGGGTGCTAATCTATCTCCAAGTTATTAACCACTAGCCCACTAGCCCTAAGGCGGCTTAGCCTTTTTGAGAAGACCCATAAAAGATTCCTCCGTTATCACCGCAAAATAATAGCTCCGTATTCGTTTCCTCCCGCCATTTCCCTTCAGACAGCAATTTCTTGTTATTGATATCAATTGAATTTGCCCGAGGTTCTCAAGTTCTCGATTTTCTTTTTATGGCTTTCTAGCATCTGGAGAAATAGCTTGAGACCGGTGCTTTTGCCTGGAACTGTCGAGAAATTGCGTCCTAGAAGACTTTTTGTGGCCGACAAAATGAGCTACATCCGGCGCATGACGCCGATGGACATGTTCTCACTGAATCAGACTAATCTGGACGCTCTGACGGAGAACTATGATCTGGGATTCTATCTAAATTACCTCATGCGCTGGCCTTCTCTCTTTAGCGTCGTGCAAGACCGAGATGCAGGCATCGTCGGCTATAGTAAGTATTAAGACTATTAGATTAAGATTGTTTCCTTGTCCGTGAAAAGCTGCAGCTAATAAACTCTTCGCGCGCCCAGTCATGGGTAAACTGGAAGAACAACCCGCCGTAATGCGCCAGTCGGAACACTACACGCCTTGGCACGGTCATATCACAGTGTTGACGGTCGCTCCGGCTTGGAGACGACTTGGATTTGCGCGCCGGTTGACAGAGAGTTTGGAGCACGCATCCGACATCAACGACGCATGGTTTGTTGATCTATACGTTCGAACGTCGAATCGAGTGGCTATAGATATGTATAAGGGCATGGGGTATGTCTCTCTTGTCTGCTTGCTTTGAGGGGATCGTGACTTTATCGAGAACTCGCTGGCTAATATGTGCCTCTGCGTTGCAGGTATTCGGTTTTCCGCCGCGTTGTAGGTTATTACTGGCAAGACGATCCCAGTGGAAAGTCCGGATTTGGCGAAGATGCTTTCGATATGCGCAAGCCCTGTAGTCGGGACAAGGACCTCAAACATATCCGCGAGGATGGGGAGAACTTTTTAGTCATACCGGAGCAGGTTTCTTAATCCGAGGTATCCTTGACGACTTCCAGGTCCATCCCACGTTTTTCAGCATGCTGGTAGAAGGGTGCATGATTGGTTTTATTACGAGGCGCAGGAGAAAAGTCATTCATGGGTGGTTTCTGTATTTACATATTTATCACGAAATCATGTGCATACCTCAGTACTTTCTAGAGATGTCGCACAAAGTCTACTAGAGTGGCCAAGCAGTCAGGAATCAGGAGGTACAGTCCTTGACGACAGACAGGGATTCGCGGCTAATGACAGGCCATACGATTTAATCAATACCTTAATAATTTCAATTAGTATTTGTAAGCACGTAACATTGGATTTGAAAGAATTATATGCTGTATTCGCTAAGTATGTGTAATTTGAGGATCTCTAATATGCATGATTAAGTGATGAGAAAGTTCATCAAGTCACCTCGTTAGTAAAAAAAACAGCCTGCTTTTAATATGCAATATTGGTCATCGTGTTATGTTCATGTTCGCGCGGTCAGACTCCAACCAACACGAAGAAAGCGAAGAATTCCTATGACCACGGCGCATGCGGCGAGACAAAGTCCACTAAAGAGCTGCACTCCTAAATAAGAGTCGCTGGCAGAGAGAATTGCACCACCAATCGGTGTCCCAGTCAAGACGGCAATGGAACATAAAGCAAACAGCATGCCCAATCGAGTACCAAGATCACGAAAATCTTTGGTAATGCTCATCATCACGACAGGTGGCAAGGAGACAAAGCTTCCAGAGAAGAAACCATACAGCAAGGAGAGAATGATGATTCCTGCTGCAGAGTGCACGGCAATCCAACAAAAGGCCATAAGAGCAGTGAAAGCGGCTGCCGGGCCGAGAATATTGATTGGACCTGTAAAATCGGCAATCAAATTTGGCACGATACGACCGAAGATTGAGGCCGCATTCAGTATAGACACCAAATAAAAGCCGAGCTTGGAATTCACTACTCCAGTCTGAATGGCCCAAGGTTGCACGTATATCAAGAAATTATAGAACCCTAGAAATCCGAGGAACAGTCCGAGACAAACGAGGTCGTATTGAACCTCTTTGAAAGCCGAAAGCTGAACCAGAGCTCGTCGCTCCGTCGGCAAGAAACGAGTTTGTAGGACGAGACAGGAAAAAGCGCAGGTAGCCAGGGACACGAATGCAATCGCGCGGGTCGCCCAGGGAAAACCGACTTGATTCTGCAACTGGTTGAACATGATGGGATAAATGACACCACCAAAACTGCTTCCAGACGCGGCAATACCGTTTGCCAGAGCCCGCTTCTTCTTGAAATATTGCGGTAATATGGCCACAGCGGGCACAAAAAGAAATCCAACGCCAATGCCGACGCAGATGCCCTGCGCCAGCATGACTTGATAGTATTCAGAAGCCAGGCTTGTCATCATGTACCCAAGCGCGACCATAAAACTACCGACTGCGAGGATGGTAGTAAGAAAACCTGCATCGAAAAGTGGACCGGCCACGACTCCCACGAACATCAGGAGAAACGACTCTATTGACCCGATCCATGCTATCGTTGAGGCAGACTCATGGGATAATATCTCGGTCTCGTAATACGTCTATTTGATATCGGTCAGTCGATCTTTCTAACGTAGCCAGCTCTGGTGTCAAGTATAGCGTGGATATTTGAATATACCTGAAATGCACCCCATGTATTGATCAGGCCCCTAAGCAGATGACATAGTTAGGTTCGTGGCTCGCAAAGATCAAGTTGGATCAACGCCCATTCGTCGACTTGAGACATACCAGGAATTGAAAGACAAAAAGAAAGAGCCCGCAACCTGGAGCCAAGCCTTAAACCCGGTATCGAAATCATGTTCACCGTTGTTGTATCCAGAATTGCTCGCTTGCGGAACCGTCTTCGAGCCTTCGGCCGTGGGTTGCGTGCAATCACTCTCGTTCATAGAGCCATCAGACGTTCCGATTGTCTTTTCAATCGACTGCAGCTCATCATGCTGTGTCATTGCAAAGACGATCGGAGTTGAAAATGGCCGCTCAAGATTCTGCGAGTGATCACCTGATACAGCGCAAATAGTTGCGACAACTGTTGAAATTTAAATTTTTGACGCCTTAAGTGGACCAACTTTATTTATTTCCCAGAACGCAAATGAGGCCGATAGATCGGAGACAAGTCCGGACGTATTAACATGTAACAATCTTGACAGATGTAGCGATTTGAGACGCGGCGCTGATCCTCACTCAAATGAAGACGATCGAAAAGCAGAGTACCGGGAGTACGGAGCACTCCGTAGAATTAACACTCGTCAACAGCTCCGAGATTCGAGGCGATCCACGGCGACCCTAAGCCTGTGGAGGAGTCTCTGGACGCTAAGTTAGCATCTTCGCGAATCGCCATCTGCACTATGGCTATGGCCACTGGGTCCTGGTCCGGCAAAGAGCTTCATGAAAATTTCAGATCGGCGAGGGCGAGGGCCTGAATAATTGGTAATAGCGAACAATTTCATCGCAGCTACCTTCTCATTTGGGTCAAGTCTTTCGTGATTCCCATGGGGGCCCTGGTCGTTAGAAATGCTGGAGTTCTGGCGATAGGTGGATTTGGTGATGAGATCCACCTGCGCGATGTGCCGTTTTATCCATGTGTGGAGATCGGATGCCTGAGCACTGAGGCAGTGGATTTCTACATCATCAACTACCCCAAGTTAATCGTTATTTACTAGACCCAGCTTGGATAAAGCTTTAGCAATTAGACAATTGAATTATATCGCGGCAGGACTCATAGCCGTATCACAATTACTGGTACAAATTGTTCAGATTGAGACTGCAGTAAGTATGGAAAAAGCTCGCATATCTTTACACCACCTAGATATCTCCGGCCTCACAGCACCAGCCTCACATCACAGAAGTTTTACTAGAGGAATTTAATTATTCCAGCCTGAATAGCGAGCCTCATGCATGATCTGATGGGTAGTATTCATCCGGTACAGGATATGACTCCCATGGACGAGGCAGCAGATGTTATCAACTAGACTGGATGGAGCACAACATCGATAAGCTCAGCCGTGACAAAAAAACCTCTCAATTTGAAGGGTTGACGCAAAGGTCGAATCCTGCAATACATGACGACACAGCGAAAGAATCGATACGTCAAAAAAAAAGCTGTATGTGACTCGAAGGTTGATTAAAACAACCACAGTTCAACCCCATCGTTATACTGCATGTTCCAAGCAACGACTTGAACGTGTGTTGCACAACAAGGCTGTTGGAGTAATCAGCGTTGTCCTCTACTCTTGGAGAAATCCATCCAACACCAAGCGCTATGCAAATAATCATGTGAAAGACTGCTCCGGTGAGTCTGGATCACAGAAGTTCCTCGCAGGTCCAGTCTTCGTAACTATGTCAAAAGTCAGGAAAATCCAGGAAGAACATTCACCAAATGAAGGCAGACTCACTATCCGTCAGGAAGGTATCTTCTAATAATAAGGGGGATCTTTTTCTGGTTGAGTTCCTTGATGGCAATCTGGAGCGGATCTGTTTCACCTTCCAGATCAACCAAAACAGGCGCATTCATACTAGAACCATTCTGTCAGAGAACCCGAATCGAAATTTCGCCTATGGTCATGAATCACACCAACCTGATCTGCAAAGCCCTGGTCCCTAAGACACGTGCTCGCTCGTATTTGGTCATGTACGGCGTGGTAGAGCGCTTATCGTTGGGAATCTTTTTCTCTCGCGGCTGCTCCATGATTCCCCGACCGCCCCCAGCGTTGGGATCCCCAGAGATAATAGTTCGCTCTCCATTGACCGCATCTTGGTACACGTCTCCCGCAGCACCGGCAGCGTCGCCTTCTACATCGATATCATCCGGCTCGAGAAAGTCTTCTGGCTCGTTGTCATCATATTCTGGCTCCCCTCCGTCGTAGTCATAGCTAGAGCGAGAGTTTCGTTAGAAGAAATTGTGCATAAGAACAGGATGAGTGATGATTATGTAGCTCTATCTTCAGAGTCTAAAATTTTCTACTTGGGAAGGCAGTTGCGACTTACCCGGTATCCTCAGCTTCGTGATCACCGTAGTCCGACATGACGACTTGTAGTATCGAGAAAGAGTCCTTGAATGTCTACCCGTGAAAAAGACGGCCCCGGCTCGAGTATTCCTCGCTTTGCGCAACGTTGTAAAGGTGAATATGACACGAGAAAATATTGCTGTCGCGAAGCCGCGGAGTCTGGAGAAAAAGATTGTAGTGCAATAAATTTGAGCCAATCAGAAGCAATGACTGGCTTCACCGCCCCCACTTTCACAGAAAATAATTTAGACTTGCTCAAACTCAGCATCGTCGTCTAGATATTCTGACAGGCTTCATTTTCCCTCTTTTTCGAGATGGATGAAGACAATGAGATGCCCCTGAACTAATTGCTCAAAATGCCTGTCAAACGCAAGGCTGATGCAGTAAGCGATCGGCCTTCCAAATCAGTCAAAAGAACGACAGGTAAGCGCTTCTTCGTGTATCTAACTTGTCTAATTTATTGTCTAATTGATTATCAGACCAGGAATACATCGTTTCAGACGACTCTTCAGCATTTTATAGCCAGGAAGAGAATACCGAAGACGAAGACGGGCCTGACGACGAGACTCCCGCTACACCATTCTCACGAACTTCATCGAAATACCCGTCCGAGCTCAAGACTCATCTGTGTCCATTTGATGGCTGTACAAAGGCATTCAACCGGCCCGCCAGGCTTCAAGAGCATCTGAGATCCCACAACAACGAGCGTATCTTTCAATGTACCCACGACGACTGTCAGAAGACGTTCCTACGAGTATCGCACCTTAACCATCATGTCAAAAGTGCTCATACCACAGTCCGCGATTACATTTGCGATCGTCCAGGCTGCGGAAAGGCGTTTGTGACAGGGACCAGACTTCGCAGACATTATGCCGCGCACGACGGGAGAGATAAATTCCGCTGCACTGAATATCCGCCGTGCAACGAGACATTCCGCAAACACGCAACTCTGGCCCAACATATCATGTCGACCCATCTCAAGCAGAAGCCGTTTCCCTGCCAATATCGGAACCCAGCAACGGGTCAGCGATGTTCACAGGCCTTTGATACAGCTGCCCATTTACGTGGTCACGAGAACAGAGTTCATTCAGAGAGCCGGTTCACGTGTACAGTCTGTGCCAGTACGGATCTCAGCTTTGCCTCTTACGCAGAGCTACAGGCCCATATCAAGTCTGTCCACCCACCGGAATGTCCGCACTGCTCGTTCCGATGCGAAACGTCACGGGAGCTACGACGACATCTGGAGATTTCTCACGGGGAGGTTAGTCTCGAGGACCGCCGTCAGTTCCCCTGTTCCGTTCCCGGGTGCGGACGCAGCTTTACCAAGAAGGGCAATCTCACGGTTCACGTCCGGACGGTGCACGAAGGGGAGAAGCGTTTCGTGTGCGGTGAGAGCGATCTATCGTCGTCCAAGAAAGCAGCGGGATGGAACGGGGCAGATGCCTGTGGAAAGCGTTACAGCAGCAAAATTGCCCTCGAGGAGCACGTTCGAACTACGCATTTGGGACTTCCTAGCAGTAAAGCCGAACGCCGTGAGCGTCTCGGGATCACGAAAGAGTCCAACAAACGTCCGGCAAGTAATCAAATCTCGACCATGGCACTTCTCACAGGTGAGGGATATGCCGACGAGAGCGGGCGACATATCCCCTGTTTTGTATCTGAGTGTCGGTATCGATTCTTTCGCGACTACGATCTCTGGGTCCATATGCGCAGCAAGCACGGATATGAGGAATTGGATATCGATCGACTCTTTGCGGAAAGAGCATGTGCTATGCATGAGAACACCGATACTGTCCTCGGCATCTACGGACTAGAACTCGACCAGTTCCCGGACAACCACGGCGGCATAGCTGTCGAGCAAAATACGTCCCTCTACTTTCCTCACGACGATGCGATGGAAGGATCCCTGCTTCCGCCGTTTCCAGATACGCAACCGGCGCGAAACGACTTTGATCAGCAAATGAGCGATCTTGCTTTCTTCAATACCTTAGACGACGTTGAATGTCATGCATCCCCAGCCTAGATATTGAACTTGTGGCTCAACCATCGATTTGATGCCAAGAGACAGAACAGTTGATGATGAATGGACGAACCTTTTCTTTAGTTTTGCATTTGCTGTTGTATATAAGCATAGCGATCATACAAAACACTTTTTTGCCTCATGATATTCTCCAATTTGATACCACAGTATGCACATGTACAGTGTAATTCAACCTAAGTTCAATTATGTTAGTAGTGAGGGTAACTAAAAAGGCACTCCGGCTAAAATCATCGAGTGGATTAGGCTGCGTAATTATTTTCCCTGCTCAGCCTCCCACACGACCAAACTATTAGTCCGTGGCGTCTGTGGCTCGACCAAGAAAAAAGGGATTCTCGAGACCTTTTCCAAGGTTGTTATCAACTGAAGGATGTCCGAAACGTAGGACTATTCTTTGTTGGGTACTGTTTGCTATTCACAAAGATTAGCTCGGTTGATGCATATACCTGTCAGATACGATGTGTATAATGTATTAATTCTGGTGTGCACAACAACAGTGACAGATGCTTGCATCGGAAAAGGAGGTGTATTTCTTTAGCTTAGCTTAACTACTTAAGTTAGGTTAGTTAAGTTAACTTAGTAAGTCTATAATTAGTCATCATGTTTTACCACTGGAAGGCCTGCTTTAGCTAGAACAGGACTAGCTCGAGTCTAACCAATTCCGGATGAACACTCAATATGTATTTCCAGAGTCCGCGTAATTAACTACTTCAATTAATGATGGGCTCATTTTTTCTGATTTCTCGCTCTTGTTTCTTTCTCTTGAAAATGCCAAATACCAGAATATTCATATCGGCGGTCCTGGTGATACCCCCGTCAAATAAGAGTACAGTCTCGAGACCTCTCCAAGTCAGCTGCGTCCGTGTCTTGTCTAAGCCTGCGAGACCCGTTCTGGCGCCAATCCGGGAGAAGAAGTGAGACATGCAACAGAAAATCATAGGGGACCCAAGCCCTTGGAAAACTAGGCTTACGCGTGGACACTTACACTGTACCCGACACCGCTCTGGTAAGGTGTCATCTTGGGCACACCATATTTTAACTAGCCAGTTAAGACAGTAGTTAGTTATTGTATGTTGTGCTGCTGCTGCAAAAACGATCCGTTTTCAGATGGAAAAGTACTTCTACTTGACTTCAGAATAAGAGTGACTTTCCCAAGCAAGCAATCGCCTAACTAAACTAGGTACCCAAGTATTATTTCTTAACAACGAACTAAACTTTACCTAAGCAAGAGGGGCGACGTCATCCGCTCAAACCCGCGCCTGCCAAACGCTGTACAACTAACTCATTCACTCCATTTCGGTATATTACTTAACCTATTGTTTTCTGCTCTTCTTCTTCTTCTTCTTCTTCTTCTTCTTCTTCTTCTTCTTCTTCTTCTTCGTCTCTTCCTCGTCTCTTCCTCTCCCCTATTCTTCCTTGTCCGTCTATCTCTCGGTTCACCATCTGCCCATTCGCTCTATTTGGGCATCCATTCTCTCGTTTACAGACTCCTTCCATCGTCGCCGAGAGGGAAAAAAAATATCGATAGTTCCATGCAATGTCGCAACCCGCTCGTTAGTTACCTGACGGACCGATCCATATCGTCCCCGGTGGAGTTGTCGATCTCTCCAGCACGCTGCGACAATTATATCAACTGCGTCGTTTGCAGTCGCGGAGGTTTCAGACTTCAAAGCACGATCGCAGTCTGACACGCCATCAGCTGTTGTCTTTTTTTAAATCCGTCACCTGCTACAGCTGTCTTATTCTCGTTTGGGCTGTCCCATTTGGTTCTCCGATCCAGCGACCAAAAAATCCCCTGTCTGAACGCATTTTGAACGTCTTCTTTCTCAGCATCTTCATCTATCGGGATTCGTTGACGCCCAAGGCAGTGCGGTAGAAATCGAGACTACCGAGTCTCAAGATGGTGCGCTCGCGTGGTAAGTCCGGAATTCTCAAGAATCGTGGCATTCTCCACGTTTTGGAAGCTCGTCCTGTAAATTCCACGCTGACCATGGAACCCCCTTGCGTCCTCCCGTAGTCTTATCGTTCATATCGGCCTTTGGGTCGAAAGGCGATGCCAATACTTCTTCTCCTCGAGACGCAGAAACAAACCAAAACTCAAATTCGAATGCTCGATCGAGGACTACCGCGCAACCCGCGGACTCAACGACGAACGGACGAACGTCTGCAAAACCATGGACAGCTCCAGATCGGTCGAGACTTTCGCGCCCGGCGTCGATGGCATTTACCTATCAGCCGCCGCGAACGGAGATCGCGCCAGATACATTACCTGAGCTCCTCCCGATTTTCACCTTCATGAACAGTCATGCGAACAAAATGTACCAGGAAGGGTATTTCCTGAAGTTGAACGATTTGGATACACGTAGGTCTTCATTCCGTCACGTTACGATTCGTTCATCTCTGAATCCATCCTAACTGTGCTTTCAGAGGGTCGTCCAAGTCCAGATCGAAGATGGGTGGAATGTTTTGCAGTGCTTACGGGGACGGTCTTGTCTATTTGGGATGCCGCTGCGCTGGACGCAGCGGGAGGACATCAGGATGTTCCACCTACTTTCATTAATCTTACAGACGCTTCGATCAAAATGGTACGTGTTCCCCGGTCCCGTAGGCTATTTACCAGATCTTCCGTGATCGCAATAGTTAATAGCAAATAGCTCGAGACTCTTCCCACTTACGACAAAAATGCCAAACCTTTGCAAAATATCCTCAGCGTCTCGACGGCAGGGCGAAATCGATATCTCTTTCACTTCAATTCATTTAATTCGCTTACTCAGTGGACTGCCAGCATTCGACTTGCTCTGTTCGAACATACATCGTTACTCGAAGCATATACGGGATCCATAATTGCCGGCAAAGGTAGGCAACTGAACAACATCCGGATGATCATGGAGCGGTCACGCTATAAATACGAAGACTGGGCAAGAGTCAGGTTCGGGGTCGGTACACCGTGGAGGCGCTGTTGGTTTGTGGTGACCCCGCCCAGTGACAAGGACATTCAGAAACTCAGCAAATCCGGCAAGAAGCGCTCGGCGTACGATCGAACCACTCCGGTGTTGACGGGTGACATCAAGTTTTACGATACCAAAAAGACCAAGAAGGCACAACCCATTGCGACCATCACTGATGCTTACGCTGCATTTGCGGTTTATCCCCAGTCCACCGCGCTGATTGATCAGTCTACACTGATCAAGATAGAGGGAAGCATTACTTTTCACTCTCCTGCACATTCCAGTACCGAAGGCTTCATCTTTGTTATGCCAGAACTTCACCCTGCCGTCTCGGGTCTAGAAATCCTTCTACGCTTTCTTTTCCCTGTCTTCGACACGTTCGGGCTGTACGGACGGCCCACTCGTCTTATCGCCGATACGAACAACGTGAAAAGCTTGATGTTTGCATTCCCCAAACAAGAACCTTATGGCTACCTGGATGTTCTGGACGTTGTAAACCTCATCAACAAAAGTGGCAGTCAAGGGTGGTCGGAAAAGCAGTGGCGGAAACAGCTTCGGGAGGCCACCGGACAGCGCATGGCTACTGCCAATAGTCCCGCGAGTAGTATTGGTGGTGGGATATCGCGTCAGAGAGGTAGTATCTTGGGCCGCCACGGGAAGACTCGATTCAAAGAACCATCCATGCCACTGTCTCCTAGCTTCAACCATTCTGCCGAGGCGATCATTGAAACCCCGAAGGCTACTACCGAGTCTCCTGCTACCGACTCTGTGCCTTACCTTGGACATCATCGCGCAGTTTCGGACACCAGTGCCTTTACTACTTCGAATTCACAAGGGATGTCCTCCAGCCCGCTGCGCTTGTCAACCCAAGACATGCCGCCGGAGCCTCCAGTACATGGAATTGAGCCGTCAAACTTCAGAGACCGCCCTCCTACTGGTCAATCAATTGGAAGTGGTTCCGATAGTGATCCTCAATTACATGAAGGCTTCCAGACAGAAGAGTACGCCCAAGAAGCGTTCAAAAATACGCCGCCCCCAGCACCCGTCGCCGCGCCGCCTGCCTTCTCGCATCAGCCCGGTGAAGTCCCTTCAATACGGCCTCAAACTTCGTACGAGTTGCGAAGGGCCAACAGCCGTATGTCTAGCTCGACTTTGGCCCAGTTGGCTGACGTGGGCAGGCTACGAGGTGAAATGACCGGTGGGTTTGAAAACATTCAGGAGAACCCGTATCCCGATCAGCGGTACCAAAGAGATGTGCCAGCCCATCAACGAACTCCGTCAGGTTACAATACCCCTGAGCAACCGCCATCAGTACCTGTCCACGGTGCGCGGGGCAATAACGACTACTCACAGCCAAGATTACCACAGAATATCGCCGAGAAACCTTCTGACTTGCATATCGACACGATGCCAACAATAAGACGAAA
The DNA here is from genome assembly GCA_002916415.1 of Talaromyces borbonicus. Lineage (NCBI taxonomy): Eukaryota > Fungi > Ascomycota > Eurotiomycetes > Eurotiales > Trichocomaceae > Talaromyces > Talaromyces borbonicus. The sequence goes on along the minus strand of NBSA01000028.1, from coordinate 1,110,812 downwards.
ACCTCTACCGTCTCATCCTGATCATGCTTCTGGTGGCGATTACGTTCAAGAACCGGCATCCGCATCAACGGACCCAAGTTTCAGAGATCTGCAACATTTCGTGGATGAGGCAGCGTTGAGTAGGGTATTGCCCATGCAACCAAGTTACACACGCGAGCGGACTCAAGCTCAGCTTCCGCAACTTTCCAGAGTCGAGACTGCAAGTGTGTACGATGACGACAGCTCGGCGACCCCAGACTATGCCAGTCGTCAATCTACCGAAACTAAGCGTTCAGAGGCTTCAATTCCTCGTGCTCGCATGGGTGTTTTGAAGACTGTGGGAGGTGATGATGGTGAGAAGAAAGAGGTCACCATTGGTGATGCGCGTTACTTGGCCAGTCAAGAAGCACCAAAAGAAAACCCGGACATACCGTCTATCGACTTTGGACCGACCATGGCGCATAACTTACACACGCGCCGTCCGAGTATGTCCGATGTGCTCAATAACTTTGGGAGCTCCGGATCTCCATCACCCAATCGTCGAGACGGTCAAGGAGATGGCCATGCCCGCAAATCATCACGATCGCCGGCTGGAGAGGAAAAACGCAAGAGCCTCGTTTGGCAACCAGGTATGGCAAACCATCGCTCAGAGAGTCCTGGAAATCGGACCGTCACTCCTGAACAATTCGTTCATCATCGGTCCGCCTCAAGTTCTCATCCACTGGACTTTCCTATTGCGAGCCTAGCTGCTCGACCTCGGTCAGGAGATTGGACACAGGGAGCATCTCAGACAATGCATGGCCGAGATTTACCTCCGCGACCACATTCTCGAGGATCCACGATGGTGTTGAATCAAAATGAACTTCCAGTGCGGCCCCACTCTCGAAACTCGACAATGCTGCTGAACCAAAATGAGTACCCAAATCGACCTCATTCTCGGAATTCGACAATGCTGTTGAATCAAAGTGATTATCCCAACCGGCCTCATTCACGGAATTCGACCATGCTGTTGAACCAAGGCGAGCTTCCCTCTCGTCCACACTCATGGGGATCAAACGCGGTCTTGAATCAAAGTGATCTCTCCTCACACTTGTCAGCCAGGGAACAGGAACACGTCGCTCGTATGACCGGGCAGTCCTTCTTTAATCTATCCAACAACAACGTGAAGCCTGCTGTTAGCCCCGGCGGTCTCGTTGCTGCTATCGATGCTCGCGAGCGAGAACGAAGATACATGAAAGAAGGTCTTAGCAATCAAATGGTCCAGCAAGCAATCGCCCAGCGTCAACAACATCAGCTGTACGAGGCGCAACAAATGCAAAATATTCAGCAATCGCATGTTGGCAGTATCTATAACATGCCCCAAGCAAGCTATACGTGGGATGCCTTGAACCAAAGCGCCTATAACCAATCACGCATGACTGGTCGACCAACTACGAGCTCCGACTGGCAGGCCTGGAACGGCCATGGAGGAGCTGATGGGCTCCCACCACCGACACCGCAGCATTCCAATCAATATTTTGCGTCGCAGCAGCCGCAGCCGCAGCAGCAGCAATATCAACCATATCAGCAATATCAGAACTATTGATATGAAATCATAGCATACATACGTCTTTCCTTTTCCTCTGTCGATTCACTCAATTTTTGACCCTTTCGTTTTTTTAGTACCATAGACCATTTGTCCATTTCATTTTACATTATCTTACCCTCGCCTTCCCTTGCATATTTTGCCCAAAACAAGTTCCTCCCCAACGCACAATTTCTGGGATTATTTTTATTTTTCTCCTTGTTACAGATATCCCCTTGTCAAATACTTCCGTCATCACGTCATTATCACTGATCTGCATCAGCTGGAGTTTGAAACAGAGGAACACATAAGAAATGTTGACTCCGTTTGGTTTCGGCGCGTCTTCTCTTTTTTTTTTGTTCTTTTCTTTTTGTATTTATGGTACCTGTCCCCAAAACATGCGGACAGGATCTAACTCTACTTCACTTTCGAGACTGGAAGAATTGTGTTTCGTACTATTTATTTATTTTCAGGTTCAAACACGGATATAGAGAGAAACAATGTATATCTTCCTGTTCGGTAGATACCTACCTGATTATTCCATAAACGGAATCTCTATGGATGTTGAAAGGCCTAGAGTTTATCCACGGATGCCTCAACAGATCTACACGGTTATACTGATATATGTTCCCAATGTGCATGTGACCCGTAGTCTAGGATGATAAAAACTTTCCAGTGACAATGACTAGGTATGATGGGAAAGATCATCGCAGAGACACGCTCACGCGTAGGAAATCTTGGAAGTATAGACGCCCGGACAAGGATATCAGCTACGAAAACTTGGAAGCTTTTCGTCATTTGCAAATTTGTAAATAAAACAACATCAAGGTATAAAATAACGCCTAATCCTAATCACCCGGTACTTGCTCCATATCTGGTACTTTCTCTTTCTTTCCATTTTCTATCATCAATCGGTATGTGCCTGAGCTTTCCTCATTCTTCTGGACCCCTCGTATAAGAAACGATCAACAGCCGCGGCGACAGTCAATGTACCACCAATCACGGCACAAACGCCGGTCAAAAACCCCGTGAACGTCTTGGGACGAACCTCGCGATTGACCACTTTCATCGGGGAGATGTCGTAGTTGAAGAATACTCCTGGAATACCTCCCTCCGCATGGATGCGTTCCTTGTGACCCTCCGCCGCGTCATTGCCACCGTGCAAGGATCGCTTATGCGAAGTTACGGAGTACTGATGAGTTTCGAGACTGCCGTCGGTGCCGTGTGCGGCGCCGTGCAGTCCCAGAGGAGTGGACTTGTCGTCGCTATGGATCACCTCGGATCGAGTGCTATCCCAACCTAAGGGAAGATACGAAGTCGAGACGACTTTGATATAATAATTGTAGTTGTAGGCAGGCTCGTTCGTGCTCTGCTCCGTATTGTCAAGAGGGTTGGTATGATGGTGGTCGGTCCACTGCCAGCGCCGGGATAATTCATCGGACAGCTGAGGTCCGAATCGGAGCTGATGGATGTAGTGCGACATGGTGTGTTTCTCCGACTCTGACAGTCCCTTGTCGTTATATGTTTCCAAATCATGGACGTGCAAGTTCCCGTTGGAGAAACTGCGACCAGGAGCAATGTGGAAATTGCCAATGACTTTGTTCACGCGAATGTCGCCTTCAATGCGACATCCTTCCCTGCGCTGAGCATCAATCTTCTCAGCATAACCCTCTCGCCGGCACTGTTCAATGTTTTCCCCCTTGCCAAAGGCCCATGACTTTGCTGCGTAGGCCTCTCGGACTTCTTCGCACGTGTTACAGCAGCCTGGCTTTTGAGCATTGGGTGGTGCTGGCGCCCCTCCGCATTCGCCGCAGTATTCAGGGTCAAGGTGCACGGCGACTTCGTTTTGAGCATGTCTGTATTGGTAATTGATTGAGACGATTAGCAAATAAGCCATATCTTTGGTAAATTTGGCACACACTCACAATTCAAGTCTCGCAACGTCAATCACCTTGCCTCCTTCGGAAGCTGGACTCAGTCGCACTTTGTTAAGACCATGGACCACCCCCATTTGCTGTTCTCCCGAAACGTCCATGACATCCAAAGTCAACATCTCGCACGGTAGGCGGGGGAAAGTCATATTTAAATGAATCTCCATGCGTTCACCTGTATAACAGAAACTCTAGTCAGAAGCCTTGTCCGGGGTTTCTCTTCTCTTCTCTATCCACCATTGTTCTTTGCAATTGAAAAAATCCAGCGTACCTCGAGATTTGTCGACAATCAGCTCTGGTACGACGACCACTCGGCGGTACTCGGCCCATTCCCCCCATACTAGCCATAATATGACGACCAGGGAGACCAAGGTGACAATTCCTCCCGAGGTTGTTCGGACTCGAGCATCCTCGACTGTTTTCGCAAAGGCATCCAGCCGTGTGAATCGCGATTTGGCGGGCATGTTGGCTGCGGGATCTGGGAGAGCTTATATCGCGAACCAATACACACGAGCACCAGCTAGCTCCTGCAATGAGGGCTTCGGAAAGAGGTACCGTCACAGAGACACAATCATGTACACAAGCATTGATTCTGGTAAGCAATTGAACTCTCAGGTAGACTCAATAAGAGGAAGAAGAAATCGAAGTTGAGATATGTATCTGGTGAGAAAGAAAAAAAGGAAGAAGAAGAGAGAGAGACAGAGAGAAAGAGAGATCTGGCCAGCTTGCGATTACAAGCTTCCAACTGCTTATCGGGAAGGCACCGGTGGGTCTTCACGATGGCTCTTACCTTTTCAGAACTAGCCCCAAACAGTACCCCACGTGACCTCGGATAATCCTTTGTCCGCCGAGCCGGCCGCTGCCTGCCAAAACGTCACCGTCACTGACTCTGCAACATCTTCTTTCTTCTTTCTTCTGTCTTGTATTATTGCAAACAACTACTCAATTTCAGCTCCTCTCCCTCCTCTCTCTCCTTCTCTGGTCTTACAGAATTTTGGAGAATATCCCTATGGTTATCATCTCAGCCAGCCATTAAACACCCTGCTAAATCAGAGAGCACCTTCGACCGCGTTCTTGGGTTGGGACAAAAATCTTCAAATCGCCCGCCGCTTTTCCCTCGGGAATAGGTCCTCGACTGGTCCTCTGCCTGCGTCTCTTTGCAAACCGCCGTCGAACAACTTGAAGCTCTCGTTCTCGCGCTCTATAAAGCATCGCATTTTCTCAGTCTACCTCGAAACGAAGTTCTTCTAGTCTCATAAAAAAGATAGCTTTCTCTCTCCGTCGGCCATGCCTATGCTAGGCGTGTCGTCGAGAAACGGGCAGAACATGGCAAGATCCAAGGGACCAGGACCCAATCGCAGTAGTGGGACGAGTCGAGGCGGCATTCGAAAACGCGGCGCTCCTATAAGGACCGATCGCGATGGCGACCTCGACATGTCTGCAGGAGCACAGCGAGGACGCGGTGCCAAACGACCTCGAGGACATGGTGGTTCAACACATACTCGAGACTTGGCATCGAGAATGGAACTAGATCGCGAGCGGATTCATAAAGCTATTAGCGGTGGTGACGCTTCTTCACAGGCTAACATACGGCAAAACACCACAAAGTCGCGTCTCGAAGACTTTATTATCACCGGATGGGCAAACAGCAACGCCGCTTCAAACTCCGATCGTGGCGTCCGAAGCCTTCTCGACTGGCTCGAGAAGAAATTGCCATCAAAACCCGGCCGCAAAAATATTATCAAGGTATGTGTAACGTCAGCATTCGCGATCAGAGATGCAGGATCTGCGCAGAATCGTATATTTTCGGGGTGTACTAGTGATTGCAAACCGAGCACGGGCATTCTCACATCCGATCGATACTCCTCGAGATATTACCTGGTCTCCGTTACTCAGTGACTGCAGCCCGCGCAATCTTTTCCGCCTTACTAACGTTCGATAGCACCGGGTCGATGGGGACAATCTTATTGTCACGGTCCGGCCGGATTCGGTGGATAGGATGCTACAAATTAACGGCTACAAATTTGCCGGCGTTGAACTGGACGTGGGGAAATTTGAAGACTCGACCGCGATCTCTACAGAAGAGATGAAGAAGAGGTTAAAGGCATTTTTGGGCACTCGCTTCCTTCCCGACAACAAGATACTCAATCTTCAAAATTTAGCCGCCGATCCGATTCTGCTCGAAATGGGGCTTTTCAAGACCCCCACAAGTCAGTCCAAATTTTATCAAGCTCTGATGAAAGTATGGAGCTTGGAGTTTCCCAGCGAGCAGGCAAGTCGTGATGCGGTCGAAAACCTTAGCCTCGCAAATAATGGACTGGTCAACGTTGATCCGGTCACCATACTTTCTCAGAGTTTTCCCAATCTCAAGGCACTTGACCTATCCAACAACAATTTCCAAGACGAAAAAGCTCTTGAGAAATGGCGCTGGAAATTTCGATCATTAGAATTCTTAGACTTGACCAACAATCCGTTCAGTACTGTGGCAAGCTTCAAAGACATCATGATGAAATGGTATCCGAAGCTAAAAACGCTCAACAACGTGCAAGTGCGGACCGATGAGGAGGTTGCCGCTCAAAGTCGCGCTCCAATCCCCGTGCAGCCACCATTTTTCCAGGACGAAGGCAATATTGCTGAAGGGTTCATTCGAAACTTTTTCCTGGGCTTTGACAAAGATAGGAACGGCACCTTGAATCTCTACTACGACAACAATTCATCCTTTTCATACAGCGTCAATCCCGGCGCGATACGCTCATCACAGGATGTGAATACAACGCCGACAGCCGGTTGGGACAGCTGGATTAAGAACAGTCGAAATCTGAAGAAAATTACACATCTCAATGCACGTATGAATCGCATGTACGTTGGCATCGAAAAGATTCGCGAAATATGGAACTCAATGCCGCCAACTCAGCATCCTGGTCTCGACCAACCCGCACAGTGGCTGATCGAATGCCATCTCATTCCCTGTCTCCCCGATGCCACCGGTCAGAGTCCCTCGGGAGTCGGTGGTTTTCTTATCATGATACACGGCGAATTCAATGAATCCAGCGGAGGAAAAGTGGAAACTCGCAGTTTCGATCGGACTTTCATTCTGGGGCCTAGTCCCGGTCCCGAAAATGTAAAGGTCATCAGCGACATGCTCACGCTCCGTGCATACGGTGGTCATAGTGCTTGGGACATCAACACTAAAATCGATACGGCACCAGCGGTTGGAGCACTTCCGGTCCATCCTGAAGCACCACAGGGTTACGGATTGCCCGCACCAGGCAAGGATGACGTCCAAGTCCAACAGGAACAGCTCGTTCTCCAGCTCAGTTTCACGACACAATTGAAGCTTGAGTTTTCCCAGCGCGCGCTCGTGCAGCACAACTGGAGCATTGAAGCAGCGCTGCGTGCTTTTGAAGAATCGAAAGTAAGTTGCTAATATCGACCACAGAAGAGAAAAGGTCTAACAATTACTCTAGGCGCAAAATCAAATTCCAGCGGAGGCGTTCATCGTGGTACCTTGAAAACAAAATTTTGGCGATATTTTCGATGTTTGATCTGTGTTACTGTTTCTGTTTAGAATCTTTTTCGAATTGAATCTGGCTGTGGCATATTTGGCTGATCAAATGGCGCTCATGGTGGCTTTCTTATATCAATGAAATCAATGTATGAGTACGTTGCGACTTTATTTTATGATCAAATTGCATGCTCCGTGGAGCTGGAGAATCACATCTCATTTCATCTCCTGCGCAGTTCTTATAGAAGTGTAGTTTTTAACCCTGGAAATCTGTAAGGTAATCAGTCTTTGCTAAGTACATAGGAGTCAGCATGAAGCCAGACGATACTACCGAGGTTCCGAGATCGTCCCTTGAATGAATGCGATCATTTATATTTAGTCCTTGAATAAATCGTAAATCGTAAATCAATTGAATTTAAACATAACATTCCGCAGGGCAACTTATTTTAGTGGGTATTTTGATTATCGGACGGGGAAAGCTGCCAAGACGCCCCTGGTGGTCCTTATTTAGGAGTGCATGCCTTCTAGCTCCCGATCTTTCCCCGGCCATGTGAATTGCGGCAGTCATTACTTTACAAGTCCTCCAAAGACCCGAACATTTTCAGATTCAGATTATATCAGATGGTTATTCAATCGCTTACGCTTGTTTATGGTCCCTGAGCAGTGAACAAGTCATTTGGCTTGCAAAAGCTGAGGCCAGCCTGCAATTCATCTCACCATTCGACATTCAATCTCCCGACAACACATGAGATTGTCGCAGCACGACGATTGCCAGCCATATGTCCGCCAACGACAGCTCCTATGCAGATCCTCTGGATGCAGGTATGCTGTTTTCAGTATATCTCGTAGCACAATTGATATCTTTTTGACGCTGACGATTGATGCAGTTGATTACGATCCCATTGCGCATCTAAACAGCATATTTTCCCACCCCTCCACTCTCTCGTCTGTCTCGCAGACTTCCGACGTCCTCCGGAAATACCAAATCGAATTAGACTCCGATATTGCGCGGCTGGTGGAAGAACAAGTAACTTCAAATGCGGAGAGTGTGCAGCGCATCCAGGCCGCCAAGGCGGACCTGTCGGAGCTGTTCAAGAAGATAGACGACGTGCGAGAACGAGCATCCAGAACGGAGCAATCGATCACGGACATGACGGCCAATATAAAACAATTAGACAATGCAAAGAAAAACTTGACCGTTTCCATGACGGCGTTGAAACGGCTGCAAATGCTCACTACCGCGTACGAACAGCTCCGAGCGCTGGCGAAGACGAGACAGTACCGCGACTGTGCGCAACTACTACAGGCAGTCATTCAGCTCATGGCGCATTTCAAATCGTACAGATCAATAGATCAGATTGCTGTTTTGAGCAGGAATGTGGCGGACGTTCAGCGCGAGCTTCTCGAACAGGTCTGTGAGGACTTTGAAATCACTTTTGCCAAAGGTGAAGTTGTTCAGAGGAGAGGAATGCTCTCTGAAGCGTGTCTGGTCACGGATGCTTTGGGAGAGAATGCGCGCTCGAGATTGACGACCTGGTACTGTAATACGCAGCTGAGAGAATATCGACAAATTTTCAGGGGTAACGAAGAGGCCGGTTCCTTGGACAATATTTCTCGTCGGTACGCATGGTTTAAGAGAATGATGAAAACATACGACGAAGAACACGCGACTATTTTCCCGGCTTCATGGAGGGTCAATGAGATCTTGGCAAATGCATTCTGCGAATCCACTCGAGACGATTTCAAAGGGATCCTATCAAGGTCTGTTCGAAGCGGACAGACCATCGATGTCAATCTACTGCTCTCGTGTTTACAAGAGACTCTCGACTTTGAGCATTCGTTAGATCGCAGATTTTCGCAAACATCCAGAGCTTCCATTGATACCGTAGCTTCATCCATCGACTCTCACTTCTCTGTCCAGAGTATATCCGAGGCCTTTGAGCCGTACCTAGGTATCTGGGTGCATGCACAAGATAAGCAATTAGCTGCGTTGCTTCCCAAGTATCGACAGGAGCCTCTCAAACGCGAGGACGAAGAGTTCCATGCTCAATTGGTCATTTCGTCCTCGACGGAACTCTTCACTTTTTACAGACACTCGCTCGCACAGTGCGCTAAGCTTTCTACAGGCAGCAGTCTAGCTGAATTATCCAGAGTCTTTGCCAAGTACCTCGATCAATACGCACAGCAGGTTTTACTTCATTATATCAGTGATCGTGTCACGACCCAAACGTCGTCAAGAGCGCCCTCGACAGAAGATCTCATTTTAGTGCTGAACACCGCGGATTACTGCTACACAACGAGTACACAGCTAGAAGAGAAGATCAAGGGACGTATTGACGAAAAGCTGAGGAGTAGTGTTGATTTCGAGAGCCAGGCAGATGCGTTCATGGGGATTGCTAGTGCTGCTGTTCGAGGACTTGTCCGCAAGGTAGAAGTCCAACTCGAGCCATGTTGGCGTGAAATGCGGAATTTTCCTTGGAACAAGTTGGAGAATGTGGGCGATCAAAGCCCGTACGTGGGTGAACTCCTCTCAAAAACCAAAAGTCAGGCGGAAGACATTTTGCAACTTCTCCACAAACCGCAGTATGCAAGGGCATTCGCAGATAACATTGTCGAATTCATATCCAACACGTTCATCGCAACTGTGTATTTATGTAGACCCGTTTCTGAAACTGGTGCCGAACAGGTAATGCAGACTGATCTTGACTCCCAATCACGACCTCTGAGTTGGTTACTAATTTTCTTCTCATGATAGATGTTGCTTGATTTGTACACGCTGAAAAGCGGCCTCACGTCATTGCTGCCATCCCCTGCGCCACCTGGTTTTGTCAGACGAGTCAATTCGAGCTTTACAAAGGTGGACAATCTCTTAAAGACTGTACAAGTCCGTCCATCACCACCCGAAGCATTGGTTCAGGCCTACCTTATACATATTGCGGACCGCAGCGAGTCGAATTTTCGGAGAGTTCTAGAAGTCAAGGGCATACGATCCAAGCAAGACCAAAGCCAATTAGTGGAAATGTTCAATCTGCACCGAGCCTCTGACCGCCACGCCCCAAATATACAGCAAAGCCATCCGTTGTTTGCATTCTTGCAGCCTTCCGCGTCAACTTCGGGCTCTAATGTAGGCGGATCCGCCGTTTCCCAGGGACTAAGCAACCTTGGCACATCCGCAGCAACGTCAATCACTGGACCTGGTCGTTTCGATCCATCGATCCTCGGTTCTGCCATCATCTCTGCTGCGAGAGATGGAGTCGAGCGATTCCCGCTTGGCTCTGCTGCGGCAGCGTCTGCTACTGGGACAAATTCCGGTCACGCATCCCCGGGTCCAGATACACAGCGAGCTATACACGATGGTTTAGACCGCACTGGCAATTCCACCCCTTCTTCAGCAACCACACAATTGAATGAGAATTTAAAGAACATTGGCAAATTTTTCCGACGTGATCTCGGCGGATTTGGGGGAAGGTTTGGCCGCAACGCCGATGATTCTGGTCGGTAGAAATGTATACCAATTTATAGATAGATACAAAAGAGGCAGCTGGTATTTGGTACCAGGCTTTGCCATTTCTTTACATTTTATAGGTTTAAACGTTCATAGCGAAGCGTGATTGAGAAGAAGTCTTTCGGTGATTCAAAATATATTTACTTGCAACTATACCTACTTCTTATGGTTCTCATTGGCCCTGTGAGGCGACATCCATCTGCACCTCATCTGCTTGTAGTGCCATAACACATGAGGTTTGGTGCATTGCTTGCCCCGAGTCCTATCGGCTGGCAACTCTTGACGAGATGATCGGGTCCAATATCCATCCGACGTTGTTTACCAATGCGCTGAACAATCCGCCGAGTAACTACATCTACTCCGTTAACTATAAGAATACTCGGAATCCTATAGAAGTTCTTGCTACTGAAACGGAGAAAATATTAATATTGACAACTTGGTCATAAGAAAATATCTTGTATGAGATTTTCTGCTCACAGTACCTCAGATTGCAAAATGCTGTCGACACTACTAAACCCCTTGCCGTATCATATTTTGGCCTACGGCGCCTGTCTAGGCACTCAACTCTACCAGGTCCTCATATTCTCATAGAAAACAGTAACATACGCAAAAGTAGCAGATGCTAACAAGTAATTTATATAGTCCTTTGTCAATACGAAAATCTGTTACAGATCTCTTTCGCCTCAGAGCTTCAACAACCTCAACCGACGGCTTTTTCCAGTTTATTTTCGCTGCCAGCTTGGCCTGACCATACTGACATTCGTCACCAAGCCGCCGATGATATGGACGGAGATGCCCTCTGCGTCTGATCCCGCAAATATTTTGCTGGGGTTGGCGATAGCAATGGCAGCCCTAAACTGGTATGTATATGGGCCAAGGACGAGCGAGGCGATGGTGGAAAAGGCAAAAGCCGTATCAGGTTCGCAATTATCTTATCCGACGATTTGTAGTCTTTTAACACTAACCCTCGACCTTGTGGGACTGTGTAGAGGCAAAGAATAATAAAGCCGTTGAAAATGACATCGAAGCTGTGACGAACATAGACATCACTAAGTCAGAGATATTAATCACCAGCACAAAGAAGACGTTCTCTCGAAACCATGCAATGGCGATCCACATCAATCTGGTTGCTGTTATTGCTACCGTCGCATACAGTTTTGTGCTTGGTGGAAGGCTGCAAAGGTGATTCAGTCTACTTGTATCCTTCAACAGAGGCAGATGTTGCGAATTAAGTGTCAACGACTGTGGTGAAGGACTGGCAATGTCAAATGAGACGGATTGCTCTACGAATCTTATATCTGAGCATAATTTCGGTAGATGTCAAATTGCAAATTGGGAGTTCCTGTTTTCACTTCTGCTCGAGTTAGCCAAGCTCTCTCGAACTTAAAGATTGTAGAACATCAAATCATGAATAGTGCGGATGGCATAGGCGTCAGTAAAAAATTAGAGTGTTGTTGTTGCTATTTTTAATCTTCACAGCTGTTGATGATCAACAGCTTGGGGTTAAAAAGGTATAATCATACGCCGGGAAAAGTGAAGAAATACGGTGGTGTAGGTGAAAATAGAAAAAAAAAATTTGGAGCTTACCTTCAGTGCTTGTTACTGCCGCATTCCATGAGACCTGTAACTACGGTGTGTCAATCGATCCAAGAAAATCATGCATCCGACAGATATCCTGATGAAGTGTATTCATAAATCTATCACGAGAATCGTTTTCATGCGACCTGTGTGAAGTACATTCTATTCGTATCCCGTAACGTGAAAATGGCTTCTCAACTAATTTAGTCGAAAAGACCACCGAAACCTGAATGATTGAGTTAGCCCAAGTACCAAAATCGAATACAATTCGGTAGTCTTACCTTCATCACCGCTCTCTTCCTCGGACTCTTCCTTCTTCTCCTCAGCAGCAGCGGGCGCAGCGTCGCTGGTAGCAGCCGCAGCAGCAGGAGCAGCAGAGGCGTAAGCCTCAGGGTTGGCAATACGATCCTTGAGCTCCTCAATCTCGGGCCAGCTGTAGTCGGTCTCAATGGCAACAGCCAAGACCTTCTTGTAGGTGTTGACAAGAGAGTGGATGACAGAGGGCAAGGTAGGGTAGGAAGTAGCCAGAGAGATGGCGGAAATGGTGGCGATAGCAGTGCTGAGCGCCTTGAGGAGCTGAGAGTCCTCAATGTCCAAAACCTCCGGGCCGAAGGTCTGACCATCATCGTAGATCTGAGTGATGGACATACCGTAGGTGAAGGGAGAGATGTTCAACATGTTGAGAAGAACAGCCTCGGAGGCACCGACTTTACCGCCAGCCTCGACGAGCTTAAGATCGGTGGTAATTTCAATGGTACCACGAGCAATCTTGGTGGGGACACCGAGAGCCTGGAAGAAAGAGGTTTTACCGGGTTCCATACCAGTGTTACCAGCAGGAACGAAGACATCGGCAGGGGCAACGGCACCGGCACGAGCAGGAGCAGCAACACGGTTGGAAAGAATCTTGGTACGGATCTCCTTCAAGTCGGCGTTGGTGAAAATGAAACCAACGTTGCCTGTTATTCTCAATTAGTATCTATTAAGGTGGCTTGACATGCGCTGTCGAGTTTTGAAGGTAATTGCAAACGTACCCCTGACGAAAGGAAGAAGACGCTCGTACTCGGGGTTCTCGGAAATGAAACCTTTCAGGGCACGACGAACCTGGGGACAAGCATCAGTACGGACAGCAATTCAGCAACGTTGTAGCAATTCGACTTACCATGGTGTTCTTGCCCATCAGGACAACACCCTCGCCACGGAGACTGACACGGATCTCGTGCATCTGCTGGGAGCTGACATTGTCGACGGAGACAATGAAGATGGTCTTGTACTCGTCGAGCAGGCCCTTGAGCTTATCGAAGTAAGCGGCCTTGGTAGCGGATTTGCCCCCCATGTCTTCTTATTTTTGTGAAGAGAGGATGTTTAAGGGCAAATGAATGGATGTGGTAATTTGCTGTTGATGTCTCTTTGGACTTGATGATATATCAAGAATGAAAATGTGTGGGAGCCGGCGGATTTTTGCCAAAATTGGTGGTGCTTTCGGCTAAGAGGCCCACTTGCTGAGTAACCACCAATCACAGGGTCTAGATGACACTAAACTTCACGAAGGGATCTGGCAATTCGTATACCCTAACCCTGAAGCTGGGATCGAACTTGACTATTCGGCGCTAATCCATATTGGTAGTTAGCGCTTCTTATTCAGGCCAAGATATGAAATTATTAAAAAAGTGCTTCGACGTTTTTTGATTCGACATTTGTTGGAATATTTTTAGTTGATGCTGCTCTCCCAATTGGTTCTACATCTTCTTCATCCAATTGGATTTCTTGACGCTACAACTAGATTCAATTTTTTTATCTTGAAGAAGTGCGCTGGCTCTTCTTAGGCCACTCAATTGTTTAGACCAATGGTTCCTTCGGCGCAGCACCCATTCACTTGCATACGGCACGTGAGGGGAATAATTGTCGCATCCGCCGGGCCCAACATATACACTTTCTCAGCACGCGACGGCCGGAGGATCTCAGTATGGCCGAAAAGCATTCAGGAAGAATCTGATACAGCTGAGCTCGGAGACGAGGAGACTCAGCGTGTGGACGGCCCGCCCGAGAAGCGCAGGAAGTTGTCTCCAAATGCGACTGACAACAGCAACGGTACCGGCAACCACGCAAAGGACAATGGCAAGAAAACAATCATAAATTGGATGTCTGTTCCAATTCTGGTTGCTTCGCCTTCAGGTCGTCATATTGTCGCTGTCACCCCAGAGGACAAACACGTGCGAGTATTCGAGCTCAGCGATGAGGGAGCACTGATAGAATCAAGTGACAGGTAAACGGAACCCCTTCCAAAAAGTTATTACCAGGAGTGGTCTCATTCTAACAATTACTAGACCAGTTCCTAGAAGACCGTGCGCGGTAGCTTTCTCTTCGGATGAAAACACCATCATATGCGGCGACAAGGGAGGTGATGTTTATAGCATGCCTCTACTCCCCGGCGAGAGCGGAGAGTTCGAATTGGTTTCCCGCGCCAAAAAGCCATTTAAACCTGCAGGCAATCCTCTTGTTGTACATACAAAGCGAAATCTTGATTCCCTGCAGCAGCAACTTCGCCAGAAGATGGCTCCCAAGAACACTCCAGCCGCGCCTACTGCGAAGCGAGATGTGCTTTCCGGAGAAGTCTCTCAGCTTACCAACATGGTTTTTGCTGTCGTACCGTCAACGACATCAACTAGTGGATGTCATAGTTATATCTTGACAGCGGACCGCGATGAGCAAATACGTGTTTCCCGAGGGCCACCTCAAACACACATCATTGAAGCTTATTGTCTTGGTCATCTAGCTTTTGTCAGTACGCTTTGTATCCCTTCAACTCTGCCTCATCTCCTGGTCTCTGGAGGCGGTGATGACTCGATCTTTGTGTGGGATTGGAGGAACGGTCAGCTCTTGCACCAAGTGTCGGTTCTTCCTGAGGGCAAGGACCAGATAGTTGTGAGAAACATCTGGGCAGTGCCTGTTACTGGCGCCTCATCGGTTGCAATCCTGGTAGCCATTGATGGGTGAGTGATTTATAATTTTGTTCTGAAATCAACCGACTATCTGCTAACATCCTCCGATAGATCGCGCAATCTTCAGACTTTCCTACTTGACGAAAATGGAAATATTGTTCCGCAAGTTTCATTGCAGGCGTCAGGAAACATCCTCGATTTGACATGGACTGAAGATAAAAATCTTCTCGTTTCCGTCGATCACTGCCACAAACCCGATTCTATTCGGGATTGGAGAAGCGAGGATGACGGAGCAGCAAAACTTTTGGAGCTATATACCGTTGAATTAAAGGACGGAAAACTACTGATTGAGCCTGTTGAAAGTCAGGTTGTCAACGAAATTAATAAGCAAGGCACAGCTAGGATATTCGCGCGGGTAGAGGAGTCTTTGCAGGAAAAGACGCGCAAGGCGGTCAGCGAAAGCTTGTACAATTTGCACAATCTTCGCAAACGGGTTACATCTGACCGGCTATAGTATGAAATTATACTAGCATAAAAAATATATATAAATAGTTCATTCCTTTCCCATTCAGATCGGCTGTAGCTGGTTATAAAAAAGTTGTTACGACTATTGATGGAGCTAGATTAGGGTTGTACCCTTATCACCCCGCGGGGGCCTCAACCTCGGAAGTCGTCGGCAGAAAGTGGGTGCAGCCAGGCCTGAAGAAACAGAAGCACGCGTATGTATACGCTGAGAGCTTTGAACTCTGCCCCTGCTCTTATTGTCGGTCCCCCGTTCAAGGAAAGAAATAGTGAAAATGCAGGAGAACAAATTCGAGCCATTGAAGAATGATCTCTTGTTGCGGGCGGCAAAAGGTTCGATCATGAAGCGCCCGTCTCGAAAGTCCATCGACTAATTTTTTTTCATGATGTAGGAGAGACTGTCGAACGGCCGCCGATATGGGTAATGAGACAAGGTACCATTCTCCACTCCAGGTGGTTCAGAGAATAGTAGACTGATTGGTGCTAATTAAATTATCTTGGAGTACAGCCGGACGATACTTGCCAGAATATCACGAAGCTAAAGGCAACCGCGACTTCTTCGAATGCTGTCGATCGCCCGAAATTGCTTCAACGCTGACCCTCCAGCCCATTGAGCGCTATGCCGGGCTCATTGATGCGGCCATCATCTTCTCAGATATCCTGGTGATTCCCCAGGCAATGGGAATGATAGTCGAAATGATCGATAAGAAAGGCCCGTCTTTCCCGGAGCCCTTGGTTTCTCCGGACGATGGTCAATACGAGAAAATCCTCAAGCGCCACGTCGACGTGAAGACTGAACTGGACTATGTTTACAAAGCCATCACATTGACTCGAACCAAGCTGAAAGGTCGAGTTCCTTTGATCGGGTTCTGTGGTGCGCCCTGGACCCTGCTATGCTATATGGTTGAAGGTGGTGGCACGAAGCTGTTCATTCAGTCCAAGAAGTGGATCTACAAGTATCCGAACGAGAGTAAAGCGATGCTTCAAAAGATTGCAGAATTATGCGTGGAATATCTCGCTTTGCAGGTAGCAGCGGGCGCACAGCTGGTGCAGGTCTTTGATTCGTGGGCCGGAGAATTGTCGCCCGCATCGTTCAAGGAGTTTTCTCTTCCTTACCTTCGTTATATATCGCATCACCTACCTAAACGTCTACAGGAACTCGGGTTGCAGCGAGTCCCCATGACTGTTTTTGCCAAGGGGGCTTGGTTTGCGCTGGAGGAGCTGTGTGAAAGTGAATACGACGTGGTGGGATTAGACTGGTTGCACGACCCCGCCGAAGCATTCAAGATCGCTCGGGGTCGTGTGACGTTACAGGGCAATGCTGACCCGGGGATTTTGTATGGTGATCATAAGGCTATTACAGAGACCGTCGAGAATATGGTCAAGGGCTTTGGAGGAGGGAAGAAGGGCTGGATTGCGAATCTCGGCCACGGTAAGTGAAACTTATCAATTGTCATTTCACATTTACTGGCTTGCTCATATTTACTGACTTGCTTTATAGGTATCACGCCATTCGTCAATCCGGATGATCTGAAGTTCTTCTTTGAAGAGATCCATAGACATTTTCGATGAGAAAGTGTTTTATGAAAAGTAACATAGGTTATAGAAAAATATTATTCTCATTGGCACCCAAAATTTTCCTTCTATAAGTACCGATCATCAATAGTCGTAAGCAATCCTTAGACCGCAATATCCTCGTTCCTATTCGCAAGGAGATAAGTGTCAGTTTTGAAGAACAGACGGTGAGCTTCAATTGAACTTACCATAATTCAGGCTTCTCGCGGATAAAATCCGTCATTAACTTGATACATTCCTCATTTTGTAGAACGACGACCTCAATTCCGCGACTCTGCAAATACTGCTCTCCGCCTAAGAAATTCTTATTCTCACCAACGACGACGCGCTTCACTTTATATAGAATACAGGCCCCCGTGCACATATCGCACGGTGACAAGGTTGTGTACATTGTGGCGCCTTCGTAGGCGGATGCCGGCAACCGGCCAGAATTCTCGAGAGCCGAGATTTCTCCCTAGTTTTCACGACAATCAGCACTGGTTTCTTGCATTTTCGTAAGTCGATTGAATCAATCGTACATGGAGCGTAGCACTGCCTTTCTGGAATCGCATGTTGTGGCCACGACCCAGAATCTTGCCGTCCTTGGAGACTAGACATGCTCCAATGGGCACGCCGCCCTCAGCCTGTCCTTGGCGAGCCTCTTCAACAGCGGCGATGAAGCCGGGGTCAGTCTCCATTTTGAAACGTGGGATTGGGAAGTCGAGTGCAAAGATAGACAAAATCACGCGGTCAAGCACAGGTTTATGAGTAGCCTCAAGTACTTAGGTATGTTTCAAGACGAAGTTATTCATTTAACAGCAGTGCTCAGGGCAGGTGGCTTTGGCATGGAGTAAAAGATTTATACAGGCTCCACTCTAGATCTTTACAGCCGCTCAGACGGGGGAAAGATTCCGATGAAGGAAGGGATTGGACATCGTCTCCGATATACGATTTAGCCTTGCGCTAGTTGATTGTGAGGAAGTGATCATACTCATATCTCCAACAAAAAAAATCCTATAGATGGTAAATCGAGGTTGTTTATGCAGAAGGCTGCAGCTGCATAGTCAACTAGGTCCGATTACTAAGCATTTTGTTACTTGGGAGACAAGATAAGGCTGCTGGAGGGGTAAATTCTTATCGATAAGCCCGCACTAGCCACACACGCCACACACGCCACTCATGCCACTCCGGCCACAATCAGAGACCCAATCACGAGGATTTTTCACGACTTGTTCCTGAGCTTCGAGTTTCAAATTCTTCTACATCACAAAAGAGTCAGTCGTAGTATTATTGGTCATAAGAGATCTGGATGCTGACAATTGAGGCTGTGGCGGGACGACGAAGAAAGCGATGGAAACATCCGGCGCGAAAAGGGAAAGCGCCCGGCCCCGTCGAAACTCATCGAAACTCGCGGAATCGGCGTGGGACGCCCGCTAGTCCTCTTTGGGCCGTATACAATGCGGCTTGAGTGTTTCGGGCTGCGATTTATTGGAGGAAGACTTGTCAGATCTTTTTTTGTACATATGGACTGGCCTGTCTTTAAATCTTTGCTTCTTCTTGAATTTTTTTAGTTCTGCTTGCTAAGTATAATCTCAACGACGCATCTTCCGCTCAGATCTCTCGCTCTTTGCAGAAATCTCACACATACACAATTCTCGAGTGGTTGAAATCCCAGCAAGGAAATCTCTCGTCCAAGAAAAGTTATACCTTACTTCGTAGGTAAACTACCTATCGCTCTCTGACCAACGAGCGGTACGATCTGCGCTGTGCTTGGCATTTCTGACTGGAGGAACAGCAGCAGCAGCAGCACAAGGTCAGCCTCTCGGGCGAAGTTTTAAGAAAATCAAAACTCTGCAAAAAGTCTGCCCTTTTCACTACCATCCCGAGCAGTCGTTCGCCTCTTGCTCAGTTTTTCTTTCAAATATCGATCGATAGACCGCTTGGAATTTTTCGCTTCTCGTGTTCGTGAAGTCTTCCCTCGTCACGCATTCGTCCCTCGTTCTTCGTTGTTCACGCTCTTACTTGCAGCGTTCCCGGTTTATTTAGACCCTTCGTTCGGCTTATTTTTGTCCCGATTAGTCGCACCAAATTGGTGGAATATTCATAATGGTGAAGGATACGAAGCTTTACGATGTGCTAGGGGTAGGTTTCTGATGCGGGTCTTTTAATCGAGTCGTACGACTTGGATTAGATAGCTGACTTGATTTTTTTTCTGGATATTTTCAGGTTCCCCCAACGGCTACTGAAGCCAATTTGAGGTCAGCATACAAGAAGGGTGCTTTGAAATATCATCCTGGTATGTTTCATCTCAAGACGTATCTCGTACCGATTTACCATGCAATCCGCTGACAGTCTCAAAAGACAAGAACGCTTCAAATCCAGAGGCAGCCGATAAGTTCAAGGAACTGTCACATGCGTATGAGATTCTGTCCGACCCGCAAAAGCGTTCTATCTACGATCAGTATGGTGAAGAGGGCTTAGAAGGTGGTGCCGGTGGTGCCGGAATGAACGCGGAGGATCTCTTTGCTCAGTTCTTCGGCGGTGGTGGTGCGTTCGGCGGCATGTTCGGCGGTGGTGCCCGAGAAACCGGACCGAAGAAGGCGCGAACAATCAACCATGTTCACAAGGTCAGCTTGGAGGATATTTACAAAGGAAAAGTTTCGAAACTTGCACTTCAAAAATCGGTCATTTGCCCCGGATGTGACGGCCGCGGTGGAAAAGAAGGAGCCGTGCGTCAATGTACTGGTTGCAAAGGTACTGGTATGCAGACCATGATGCGTCAGATGGGCCCGATGATCCAGCGATTCCAAACCGTGTGTCAAGATTGTCAGGGTGAAGGAGAGATTCTTCGCGAAAAGGATCGCTGCAAGAAATGTAACGGCAAGAAGACGATTGTCGAGCGCAAAGTGCTTCATGTACACGTCGATAAAGGTGTGAAGAACGGCCACAAGATCGAATTCCGCGGCGAAGGTGACCAGATGCCCAATGTGTTGCCCGGTGATGTTGTTTTTGAGATTGAACAGAAGCCTCATCCTCGGTTCCAGCGCCGCGACGACGATCTTTTCTACCACGCCGAGATTGATCTGCTGACTGCTTTGGCCGGTGGCACTATCAACATTGAGCATTTGGACGACAGGTGGTTGTCCGTCAACATTGCCCCGGGCGAGCCTATCACTCCAGGTATGTTTACTTTTTCGGTTCATGGTTTTTTTTTTCTCTTTCTTCTCATAAGACTAATGATTGTTCGCATAGGTGCCATTAAATGCATCAAGGGTCAGGGTATGCCCTCTTTCCGCCACCACGACTTTGGTAATCTGTACATTCAATTCGACGTCAAATTCCCTCAAGCGTCTGAATTGCAGAACTTGGAGCTTCTCGAACAAGTGCTACCCCCGCGTACACAGCAGCAACAGCCTCCTCCAGATTCGATGGTCGAGGATTTCAATCTCGAGGACGTCGATCCCAGCCAGAACGCTCGGGCTCACGGAAATGCTTACGAAGAGGATGACGAGGATGGCGTGCCTCCTGGTGCTGAACGGGTGCAATGTGCCTCGCAATAGAGGAAACGACTGTCGTCCATTTTCTTTGGCTGAAAGTGGATGAATATTCGGGAGACGACAGTTCTGGGATTGGAGCGAAACCTGCCTTGCCAACCGACCCTTTCTGGCATGTGCAGTGCGCATCAAGCATACTTCCAAAAACGTCGTATGCCTTAGGCACTTGCATCACGTAATCCGCCACACTTTTGAGCTGCTAAGCTACCAAGTTAGCTGCTTGGCTTGTTCCTCGTTCCTCGTTTCTCGTTCTTGGGAGCATCAAGGTTGTTACTGCCAACACTTGGCGAGCACAATACGAGCCTCTTCCGTCTCGGCAATTTACTTTGCATTTCTATCTCTATCGCCTCTTCTTGCCAATGTCCTGCATCGGAGGGCCAGGTCTCTGTGTTACGTTATTTGATGCCGATCACGGAATTCTTGATTTTCCTATTTCTTTTCTCTTTTCTTTTTGCACGATGGGCTCTCTGCGTGTTGGCTTTGCATTTGTTCTTTAAACAGTTCACGCGATCCCCCTTTCATGTGGCGAGTGCGAGAAGGTACTCGGATTCTCGCTGTCCCCGGATTTCTATCAGTATCATAGGCGTTTGCATCCTCTTATTCTTAGAATGCATGGATTTGGGTTCTTACTTCTTAACCATTGATTTGATTCGGTCTTGTTTTCCTTTTCCGTGACTAGTCCTCCGTAATTGCAGCTTATAGATCGCGTGCTGCCGCTAACTAGCTGTTGGACGAACCAGTAAGATATAGATCATCGATGCCAGAATGGTATCCGTGGTTGAATCTAGATTTGTTGAAGTTAATGCCGATGACTGTCTAGTCACTCTAGTCCCTCTAGTGTCAATGGAGGTTACGAGTCTAATCGACCCTATTTCGCCGTAGACCAAGTCAGTATAAGTTCTGGAGATTTAATTTGGAGCTAGGGTTGACGCCGTCGATCACGTCATAAACACTGCAGATTGCTCTTCAGCAGCCAATATTAGCCGGCTCTGCTTAGGGCTAGCTGGTCTGAGTATCTAGTACTCTTAGCCCTGCTTACGTATCTGCCATCTAATACAGGCCTCATACGAGAATTACACATACAATTGGTGTACAGACACTCTATGTACCTGAACATTTACAATACCATACCGACTGACGACATCTCCCATCACTTTCCATCATCGGTGGAGCCAATCACGCCATCGTCACGGCCGAATGAGCGTTTGGCTTGGCATCAAAAATGGTCCTGATGAGGCAGGAAGCATGGAAACAGAACACTTTTTTTTTCTGTCTGAGACTCTAATTACCCAGTAGAAATTTATATTAATAATCTGATTTATTTGGTAGTTAATTTTCTCTTGCATGGCATCGGTCTGTGCACGTGGGCCCCTGATGCCATCCATCTATTATCCACACCACCCATCCATACTCATGCTGAATATCTTTCTTTTCTTATTCCAACCACTATTCTCTTTTTTTCTCTCTCTCTTATTCCTGCACCAACTAGTTATTCGACACGAGCATCCCATCTATCACTTGACCCGGATCTCATCGTCGGTTCACCCCGAGTGAAGCTGTCAAGAAACTACGCCCGGTCCTGTGGGAATTGTGATATACAAGCCCTAGCTAACTCAAGGGTCGCCCTCTATAACTAACTAACTACCTATCGATTCGGTCGTGGCTGATCACGATATCGACCAGTTCGCGTCTGCAGCGGAAGCTTAAAATAATTTCGCTTGGGATCATTTCGTCGCGTGCATTCCGGCCTGGCTCCTCACTATAAGACCATTTGAAAAGCCATCTTTCCCCCCCTGAGGAAGCGACTAATTTCGATTCTGACTCCTCTCTTCTCCATTTACTTTGATAATGATGAACTGAAGATACCTGGTCTTTGCTTTGCTTCAGTTCTTTGTCCGCGCCAGCGGCTCCACCACACATATCTGGTATAGACATCTTGTATATACCCTTTTCGGTCTGAGGAGCACAGCGTCTTCCACAGCATAGAACTTGTCATCTAAGATCTTGCAAGCCCAAGATGTCCAACACCACTTCAAAGCTAGGCCAAGGTCTAGCCAGGGGTCTCGGCATCAAGATCCCATACCGGGATCCTCTCGGGTCTGAAAATGACCCCGTCACTCGAGGCGAGTCGGTCTTCACCACTGGCACGGCCGAAACCTACATTGAACCAGAACCTACGGTAGTCGGCTGGATCAAAGACCAAATCCCAACTGGTCACGATGTGGTGAACTATTTCATCAGCCTATTTCCGTTTCTCCGGTGGATCACCCGTTATAACATGCAGTGGTTTATCGGAGACTTGGTTGCCGGTATGTCTGTGACTGCTTTGTGGAAGAGACGATGCATGCTGATTGGTTGCCTGGCTAGGAATCACTGTCGGCGCCGTGGTCGTTCCCCAGGGAATGTCTTATGCCCAATTGGCGAATTTACCGGTTGAATACGGCCTTTATTCTTCGTTCATGGGTGTTTTGATTTATTGGTTTTTTGCTACTTCCAAGGATATCACTATCGGTGTAAGCTTCACTCCCATAAAAGGAAGAAAGACTGGACGAGATAAAATGATTGATGCTGACCTCTCAACGCAGCCTGTTGCCGTGATGTCGACCTTGACTGGCCACATTATATTAGACGTCCAAAAGGAACACCCGAACATTCCCGGTCCTGTGATTGCTTCCGCTCTGGCTGTCATCGCCGGCGCGATCATTACCTTCATCGGTCTCATTAGATGGGGCTGGATCGTCGAGTTCATTCCGTTGACTGCAATAACTGCATTCATGACGGGTTCCGCCTTGAATATCATCTCCGGCCAAATCAAGAACCTGATGGGTGAAACTGCCAAGTTTAATAATAAAGGAGCCACTTACGAGAATATCATTCTTTCGTTGAAACATCTGCCGTCGTCCCAATTGGACGCTGCGCTCGGTTTAACGGCTCTGTTCATGCTGTATGCCATTCGGTATGCCTGCAACTTCGCTGCCAGAAGGAGACCAGAAAAAGCCAAGACTTTCTTCTTCATCTCTACCCTCCGAACGGTTTTTGTGATTCTATTTTACACCATGATCAGCGCAGCAGTGAACATCCACCGTCGAAAACACCCTGCCTTTAGCGTCCTCGGCGATGTTCCGCGAGGTCAGTCATATGTCTTTCCAATTCACACACTGCGCACACATCTAATTGTGATATAGGTTTCAAACACGCCCATGTTCCAGAGATCGATACGACAGTTATCAAGTCCTTCCTTAGCTACCTCCCGTCCGCGGTGATCGTGCTATTGATTGAACACATTTCTATCTCAAAGTCATTCGGACGTGTGAACAACTACACCATCGACCCATCCCAGGAAATGGTTGCTATTGGCGTTACCAATCTTCTTGGACCTTTCCTTGGAGCCTATCCCGCCACTGGCTCGTTCTCTCGTACTGCGATCAAATCAAAAGCTGGTGTCCGTACTCCCCTGGCTGGTCTCATCACAGCAGTGGTCGTGCTGCTTGCCATTTACGCTCTGCCCCCGCTGTTTTGGTATATTCCGCAAGCCGCCCTCTCGGCCGTTATCATCCATGCTGTGGGCGATCTGATCACCCCACCCAATGTGGTTTATCAATTCTGGCTGGTTTCTCCCCTGGAAGTCATCGTCTTCTTTGCGGGTGTTTTGGTGACTGTATTTTCCAGCATTGAGAACGGTGTTTACACGACAATCTGCGTGTCTCTCTTTTTAGTCTTGTGGAGGCTGGTGAAAGCACGAGGCGATTTCCTGGGCAAAGTCAGAGTTCATTCGGTCATTGGCGACCACCTGATTGATGGCCAAGGCAATTACGGGCCATCGGGACCAGTTCCTGAGCAGACGCCGGCTGACGACGATGCCAACGATACGTTTCGTAACGTCTATCTCCCCGTCACTCACGCTGATGGGTCGAATCCTCAAATTTCCGTGCAGCATCCTTACCCGGGAGTCTTCATCTACCGATTCTCAGAAGGATTCATCTACCCGAATGCCAACAGCGAAACCGACTATCTTGTCTCTGAAATCTTCAAGGAGACCCGACGCACAAATCCACAGAGCTATCCCCGTCTCGGTGACCGTCCTTGGAACAATCCTGGTCCACGACGAGGACATCCAGCACACGACGATAGCGACTTGCCCACTTTACGTGCAATTGTTCTAGACTTTTCCAGCGTGGACCACGTCGACGTCACATCTGTTCAAAACCTGATCGACGTTCGCAACCAATTGGATCTCTACGCCAGTCCCGACTTTGTGCAATGGCACTTCGCGAATATCAACAACCGCTGGACCAAACGCGCACTCACGTCCGCTGGATTCGGATACCCCACTCCCACATCTTCCGATGGCTTTCGTCGATGGAAACCCATTTTCAGCGTCGCCGAACTTGGTGGCCGAAGCTCTGCCGCAGCGGCAGCCGAGCGTGAACGTCTCGGTCAGACCAAGGTGGACGATCTCGAAGAAGGATTCACAAAATCCGGTATCGTGGGTGAACGAAACGATGGCGAGAACAGCAGTAACGAGAACGACGATTACATCAAACGTCTCGACTCTGCTCAGGCGTACAAGGCCAAAGATACCAATATTGCTCTTGTGTCGGGCTTGAATCGACCTTTCTTCCACATCGATGTGACGAGTGCGTTACAAAGTGCCATTTCGAATATTGAAGGATCACACGGTGCGAAATACGTCTAGTCTAGTCTCTGAGCAAGTCGGCTTGATGTGTTCCTGTTTTGATGTTGTTTCTTTGGCGGGGGGTTAGATCGGGTTAGATCTATAGCATACCGCACAGTCGAGTCTTATCGCGCGTGCGTTGGAGTTTGAATATTTGATGGATTTATTCAAATTTAATAATAATTCATGGAATTTTTGTCGTTACCTTATCATTTTATACGAATAAGTAACCGTTGAAATCGGTAGCTTGTAGCATCGCGTTGTTTGATTTGAAAAAAGTAAGTATCAAAATAGATTTGTAGGTAAGCATAAAAATTTCCTATTTAGGAAATACAGAGCGGAAGCCAGACTCTGACCGAGATCATCTCGACACATCCGCGCCTCACTCGTATGGATTCGAAATGTGCCAAACCTATCGGCAGAGCGATTAAACCTAGCTTTCAACAACATAAGGAGTATCTGTAACGGTTCCATGTCAGGGGATTCAGACGGCCAGAGCTGCCCAAGGCAAGGTTAGGGTTCCAAAGTTAGGGTTCGGCTTAACAACCTTATAGATTGACATACAACTGTCAAACATCCTAGGCCTTATTCAGAAAAGACGAAGGGCTTAGAGCTGACACCGCATTCTGATGTAGAACAGTTAAAAATTGAAAAAAGAAGAAGAGGGAAAAAAGGTTATACAGACAGGATCTGAATGTATTTATACACAAATTCCCATGAACAAAGAATAATTCCAGTACCGCAGCTAACCATTATGATTATCTGTATTCTAGCTGACTCAACCGCATATTTCTTATTTAGTCTGACTGATATAGTATCTTTTTTCCTATTATTTTATGGGTCTGATGGGCTTATAATGGTATATAAGAAAAAGAGAAACTGTAAAGGTTCATAAAAGCTGAAGTAAGTACTCAAATTCTATATAATGAAACTCAAATCCTTATAGCAAAGGACGCCTGCTGTCATATGAGATAAGCAGTAAAAGAAATATAAAGAGCCTTTTTTACTAAGTGATCAATTCATTAGTCTAAGGCTTTTAGGGTTTGCAGCAGCAGCCATTCTTTATCAGAAGACTGGCTGTGTTGAGATGGAACTAAAAGAATCTCTAAATCTCATCGATATTGGCTATGCAGAATACTTCTTAAGTGCAAAGATCTCTTATACTTTATTATGACCTAAGTGTCCACTAAGGCAGGTATCACAGGGAAACAAGGAAGATCAGAAGTTCTCATGGATGTGTGCATCTCTCATTAACTATCCTTATTTATGTATCTGCTCACTTTGTCTGAACCAACAAACAATCTTATTATGTTGGGCTTGCATCTTTTTCTTTGCAGACCACAGACATACTTTAATATATTCCGACGGACAATGCCATTGCTGAGGCTGATTTGATATTGCCCTGACTAGAATCTTGGCACCACTTGTCACCTTTCAGAGAAGCCAACCTTGGGACAAAATGGACGGTGGAATCCGACCACAACTGCCCAGGTCGGCATGTATAAATTCAAGGCTTTTCCAGAGTCTCTCCCAGACTAATAAGAACTTCTCTCTCCTGGAAACCATCTCCGGAAAACATCTGAAGCTCTCAAATTTACTCTTACTCAAGCTACTCTTCCTCTTCGTGTCAGTGGGTTATGCATATTACCCTTTCCACTTTTCATGAAAGATCAGAAGATACAGATATTGCTACTCTATGCACCTTGGATTGCACCAGTGGACGTCAAGATGGGTGGCAGACGTCGAACGAACACTGCTCTTAGTCCAGTATATAAAGCTGGAGACACGGAAGAAAGTCTCTGGAAAAGAGCATTTGATGAATGCCGGGCAGATATGCCCACTCTTGTCGCCGCGTATCTCTCTCTCCTGGGTGGTGGTAACGGCGCATCGGTCAATGCAAGCGATCCAGTCCAAGTGGCAGATGTTGTCAAGAAGCAAAAGGAAATAATGGAGAGGAAGCAGTGGAAGCTTGTCTTTTGGCACCGTACTTTTGTCATCAGAGAGCACATTGACCGAATTGTCGACGCATTCCTTATTTTCCAAGGAATAGGGGCGGCCGCAGGAAATATAGATCCTATCCACATTGGACTTCCTGTTGCTGGCATCTGCGCCATCTTACAGGTATATCGCCATAATTTCATTGAAAATCGAACTTGGACAGAAAGCTGACATGTAATTTAGCTTATTACGAATGATTCCACGCAGAACGATCTTGTGTTTGATGGTCTGGAGTCCGCCCCTAACGTGGAGAATTTCTATGCCCAGAACGAGTCCTTTTATCGCGAACAAAACCTCACTGAACATTTAGTCCAGCTTTACAAGCTGGTAATGGAGTTTCAAATGCTTGCCGCCAATCACTTTGCTCGAAATACAGCAACTAGGTTCACAAGAAACATCTTTAAACGGGACAGCTGGGACGAGAAGCTCAAGAAGTTGAAAATGAAAGACGAAGAGTGTCGAAGATGGGCAGGTCAAGCTTCTCTGAAGATCACAGCGGAATTGAGAGAACACCTAGCCAAAATGAATCATGAGGCTAGACAAGCGCGTAAACATGGGCATGAAGCGTAGATACAGGCACCGGTTCGGTGCCGACAAGGAGACGATCAATGAAGTAATCATGAGGGTTTCGTCCGAATATCCCTTATGAGGTCAGCTCATAACATCTCGCAAAGACATCTTTGTGAGAATACTAATCCCCAGCACCGCGTAGAGGTGCCTGCACACGCTGGGTGAGTTTATGCCGAAAATTTGAGAAAGATTATGTAATTAGTGTACTAGTGCCCTATAGGGTTAGTCCCACCGGCGTAATAAACATCATTCATTCATTCATTCCATCCATCCATCCGTATACCATTGATACATTTCCAACCTAATGTCAGAAACGGCTTTGGACGTCGGTTATCATGGCTCCTCTGGATATTCCAGCGTTTGTAGCGGCTTGGACAGCGATCTACACCCACTTTGAGGCTATTGGTTATATACCTGACGAGACTGTGGCACATCCCCATGCTTCACCTTCTATACCGGTCCCAGAGGGTGACATGGCAGAGATTCCCCTTCATCCTTTAGTTCTTGAACTCTTGCCGCAACTTCCGTACCCAGTGTCATATGAGTCCTCTTGCAGTTTCGAGATTCTCCCGCGCACCCGAGCCGTCCCGTATACTGTGGAAGGACAGCTACGTAATGCTCGTGATCCTCTAATGTATTATCTTGATGAAGAGCCCCGTGTTGGAGAAGGGAACGTGCTCGGCGCAGGATATTTGAAGTCAGAGGAGATAGTGCTTACCACTCAATTACCCCAAGGAATAACTTTAATTCTGAACGTAGCCGAGGGTACAGTTGGCTTCTTCAAGTTCCGTTTTTGAGCTGCTCAAAGCTACGAGCATGGATTTATTTTAATATAACATATACTAATTAGAATTTTAGGCATCCTGCGCGAATATGATGCTAGTGGGCTACCTCCTGGTCCAGAGGAGGACTACCACTTGCCAGATGATATTGATCACCCTTATAACTGGCCTGCGCTACCTGCTATTGAGACAGTTTGGTCTTATGTCCGCAAGTTCGAGAGCTTGGAATGGATCGCATTCAAGGGTCGTACTGAATTGGGCATTTTAGAGCCTTTTGATAGAGAGGTATACCTATAACAGTCTTTTGGTCTATTTGAAAATCATTGAAGAACACGCGAACACGCTGGATAGAACTAACGCGACATAATAGCATCAGAGACTGAGGCAGATCCTCATGGAGGAGTATGGGTGGCCTGAAGCATTTCGGAAAGATGATTGGGTTAGAGAGCGCGGAGAGTTGCGGCGGAGACTACTGAACGAGCTATATCCAGATTCTTAATGTGTATCCCGCCTCATCTAACAGGGCAGGCTACGATTGACGGTCTTTTATTCGATTGCTATGTAGCTAAGTGCATATATTCTAATGTTATGACTCAGCTCGGTTCTATCCGTCATTGTCCACATGGGTGTAGCTATTTACAGTACAGCCCCCCCTTTGATTTTTTGATGGAAAACCACTATTTACTAAAAGGATTTACTTCCAAGAACAGTTGGCTGTCACTAGTATACTTATATGTTTTGCTTGTTGGTATGAAGCCCCAGTTATATGCACTTCTAAAGTACATTCATAAGTCTGTCAGGCAAAATACATACAAAATTTAAGAATGATGCGGCCGTCTGGCCGTTGTCAATGAGACTCAAACCGGGGGTCCGGCAACGCAGTATGCGTCAACTTGGAGGTTATTGCATCCAGACGTTACATTTTGATTCCACCCTGTGAATTGACTGAGCGTGATATTGTAGCGCGTATCGATTAACGACCTATCACCTGTTACGGAAACACAGCCTCATCTTCACGACAAGCTATGTTATGAAGGACTATATTCTCTTTGGAAACGAAGCGAGTCAACCGAGTCTAGCTAAGTGAATTGCATGCAAAACAACCTGCCTGATACCAAGAGTAATAGCCGGATGCGGTCGATGGTAGAAATGAGCTTGGAGAGTGAAGATTACAGTAACTTCCTTCAATGAAGTAGACATTCGTACAACCAGATGTAGATAAACACTGCGCACCACAAGCAGCAGCATTTGCAATGTATGGGCTGCCAGCAGTATAGGAAATAAGCAGGGTTGTTGAACTATCATTGGAGAACCCAAATGAACCACACGCCTCGCCTGAAGAAAAGCAAGACGCATCATACCATGAATAAGAACCGCTGGTGGTACTTGGTGCAAAGGTGCTGTTTCCCTGGTGCAGGTTACAGTAGCTCCCCTCAATGAAATAGAGATTGGTGCAAGAAGGTGTGGCTAGACATTGGGCCCCACAGGCAGCAGCACTTTCAACATAGGGGCTTCCAGCTGTGTATGAAATAATCCTGTTGAACCATCGTGTGATACTCGGCACAACAGCAGGTTGGATTGGGTTTTGAAAGGTCTTCTTCTAACCTGCCCGGGTTCAGATTAAAATTTTTCTGAACCCAACCTAACCTAGATTAACCTAGATATAACTCAGAAAGACTAGATCTAACTTAATTAAACTAGTTATTTTTTTATTAAGATTAATATATAGAGTATATTTAACAGTAGATTACTAAATAATCTTAGAAGCTTATACAAGGTTTACTGATCTAATTCGGTACTCAGAGATGTGCTTAATTCTACTCAAAGAGTAAAAGCAGTGACAGAATGAGCACTGAAATGGAATAGGAAAGTCTCAAGATGTCAGGAAAAATCAAGTATGTAGGTATGCTTACTGTTCACTTTTATATTAGAATCCAGAAACTGTCTAACTTTAGTATGCAGTTGATATCATATGATAGATCAGATTTTCCGATACAAAAATGAGTGTATCAGGCCTGCTGAAATGAAGCCACATAATAGAAAGTTCAATCTAGAACATTGTCCAAGCTTAAATCAGTGGCACCTGCCAAAGCCGTATTGAACGTAATTATTCTATTCAGCACTTAGCCGTATGCCCGATGATAGCTCTGCAATCACATCAAAATTGGACATTCGGAGAGATCCACCACACAGAGTATCCAACGACCAGAAAATCACCTCAGAACACCGCCCACACCAGCCCAACCAAGCACAAACCCACTTAGAGCCTCACCCATCACACCACCACCTAACCAGACATCTCTCCAGGCGCCTTTCCGCTGTACGGGTTTTCCCTGCGATGCCCCAGTACTATTACCGCTAACATGAATTTTCCCCACCTCATCTATACCCTCAATTTCACCACCGCTGGCACCGGGGAAAAAGGCGCCTGCTCCCTTTGCAGAGCCTGTAGTCGAAGAGGCTGACGGCGTGCCACTCAACAGGAAGATTTGCACGAGGCTGGATACCAGTAATGTGCCGACGAAGTAAAAGACGAAACCAGCCGTGGATTGCAGGCCGAGAATCCCGGCAGCGATGCCCAGAACGAAGGCTGTGAGGGACCGGAGTTGGGAGAGAACCTATCGACGTGGTTTGTTAGAGCTTGCTTCCATTTTTCTACACGTTCTTCTAGCGAAATCGTCCTAGGCGGAGATAGGATACTGACTCTATTGTTGTGTTGGACGGCTTCAGGAACCAATGGATGGATCAGGAGGGACAGTTCCTGCCTTGTGGGAGGCATTGTGTATTTTCGATATCTTTTGTTCTTCGCTCAAAATTGAGAATTGGATTCCCCGGAGACACGAGACAAATTAATTATTGATATTGTGCGTAGGTTTGGTGGCTCGGAACGATTGAAATTGTGTTCGGAGAATTGGAGAGATGAGGTTGATATCGATTGCCAAGACCGCGGACGACGTTCAATATCAAAAATACAAAAATACCAGATCATTACGATACAATACATGATCATTACAAATTTCGACTCTCCCGAAAGTATACAATTCTCGCGGGAAAATTCATGTACTTTTTTCCTGAACATCTCATCAACTCTTACACAAGATAAATCACATCAAATTGGTCATTACACGTCAGGTCACGTCACGTTATATCACAACTTGGCCCAAACACAAAAGACATCTCCATAGTTACAATTCGTGTTAAATTGACAGCGCAAACCATAGGCAGGAAGCTCCTTCGCTCAAAGTATGTATGGGCGGTCAATTCAAAGTATCGGCTGGCGTCACCGTATAACAGCTGGCCCGTATGTTCGATATCGATAGAATGTAAACACATATAAATGGCTCAAGCCTAGGTAGAAGGATCGAGCTTTCCTTCAGCTTTAGCTTCCTTGACTTGTTCAAAAACCTAATCACGTATGTCAGTTACGGTATTCAACACTTCTTCCTTTTGACGTTGACTTACCTTCAACATTTTGTTACGAGCACCGAGAGCATTAACACCACGATCCTCCAACCCCTTGTCGTCTAGCTCAATCAAGTCCGTCCACTTAAGATCTTTCAGATTGTCGGTATACTTGTGCAGACGAAGGGACCGCAGCCAGCTCGGGATATCCTTCAGCAAGTTGGGATCAGTTGGATCTTCGGGTGGCTTGGAGCTTCCACGCCGACCGCGAGGAGACCGGCCTCGCTGCACCTCCGAGTGGTCGGAAAGGTAGCCTTCTGATCCCATCGAAAATTGTCCCAGGCCTAGGGAGTTCAGATTGTTGCCTAGTAGAGAGCTGTTGGGGTCATACGCCGCTAAGAAGCCGTTGTTCTGAGGCGACGTGAATCCCATTTGACCCATAGGCGCTTGCAATGCAATTCCAGGCGATGTCGGGCGAGATCTGTGACCAGCCAAGGCGGCTTGTTGCTGTGCCTGCAGCGCAGCAATCTGCTGCGCATTAAGAACCTGACCGGCATCGTTGACCATCACAAGATTTGCTCCCGGAATATTGGGGCCAAGTCCTGGCGAAAGATGACTGACATTAGAGTTTTTTCCGTGGCCGTCGTTCGAACGTGCACGGCGATATTTCCGAGCATCGTCCAGTGCGATACGATTATTAACCGTTGACAATGCTGCAAGTTTCATTGCTGTTGCGTTTGCAACCATGTCGGCTTGATTTGCTCCGGTCTGCTGTGTGTTGAACGTGGGTGCCATAGGCGTGTTGGTAAGCGAAGCCCAGCTTGAATTTCCAATATTGTAGGGAGACAACAGAGGTGGGTCGTGAGAAATTTCCGGCGCGGTGATAGTCTGATTCTGCACGTTTCCGATGTGCGGAGACCGCAGGCCACCCGCATTTGCTTGGTTGAATTGGCCCATTGGTTGTTGCTGCAATTGCCCAGAAGAAGATTTAGGACGCGCAATTGGAGGTTGCAACTCCGGTGCTCGCTGAGCCCAAGGAGATGATGGGGGATTAAGGTTATTTTTGTTGCTGTCAGGGGCAGAGATGGTCGGAGCCACCAGGGACGAACGGTCGCCGCCAAAGACAGCACTGTTTCGGTTCGAAGAAGGCGCGTTACCAGTCTGTTGGGTGAATTCGGCCTTTTTCTTGGCGATGGCCGCGGCTGCATCGGGGAACATCGCATTGATAGTAGAAGAATCGAGGCCAGAGTTCCGCTTCGCGCCGGGCGATGGAGGAGGGCGACCCAAGGAATTACGAGACCCGTCCGCGGTGGTCAATTTAGACATGGCATCGCTCAGGCGGTTCGACATAGGATCTGCAAATTCTGTTCAGTCAGACGATATCAAAATGATGCGGAAAGGCTTGCAAACCCACCTTTCTCGCCAAAGTTTGCCGGAGAGAGTACTCCGGACATTGGATGGCTCTTTGCCATCTGTTGCAAGACTTGAATGAAAAATCGAATCTGGACCTGAGTGGTTTGCTGCAGCAAGGCGTAAAGAGCTGCAGTTCTCTCCGCCTCGCTCAAGACTCGAAACCATTGCTCGATAGCGCTAAGTTCGTCTTTAAAGTCCTGATCAATTGTTGCAGCGGCCATCTCTTCCAAGGTGGTTTCGAACTGATCAATATCGTTGATCCATTGCTGAGCAGCTTGGTCCAGCGCATCGTCTTGATTACCCTGGCCTTGTGATTGCTGATTGAAGAACACTTCGGATGAAGGACGAATACTGCGTGTCGAGAGCGGACTGGGAAACCCAGACATGTCTGCGGAGGCTCGTAGCTGGTGGGAACCGCCCAGCGTACGAGACGATGATGGCGGCCGCAGAGTTGCTTTGGACGCCTCTGGAGTGCTGTTTCTATTCCCGATAATATGGCTAGCCATCTTGGTTCGCAAGTGCTTGATTGCGTTAAATTTCTTGGACGGAGATGAATCAGAGAAGAGAGCTGGTTCCTCGATCGCGTTCTCGTAGGAGGGACACTTGGCAAGTCGACAACGAGGGCTTCGGATGATAAAAGCTTTGAATTCCCTCCGTGAAAGTATTAAAGTTAGGTACAGTCCAGGCCAGTGGCTGCACAGAACTAATTAGTTGTTTTGTATGAGAATGAGCTCAAGCACTGAATGGTCGAGGATCTGATATGGCAAGGCCAACGAAAACTTTTGAGCTAGTCAAAGTCCGAATCGAGCGAGCCAGCAGCAGACAACGAAGGACACTCAGGCGATGGCAGCGTGTGTCAAACACAACAAAGCGGCTAACTAGCCCTCAGTGGAGAGCAAGGCAGGGCGAACAAAACCAAAGAGTAACAAAACAAGGAGTAAAAAAAGAAATTAAATGAAAGGAAGAAGATCGAATAAATACGACAAGTAAGAGCAAGACAGCGTCCAGACGAGAGGAGGGGGGAGAGAGAGGAGAAAGATGAGGCGGAGGACGAGGATGAGGATGAGGATGAGGAGTTTAACAGAGAGGAGTACGGGGGGGGAAGGTGGGAGAGAGGAAGAGTTTGGCACAAAATGAAGGTGTTTCACTCCCGGCGGCCTGAGGAAACTAAAACCACTGCCGAGTGAGTGCCATTTTACTCAGGCAGCAATTATTTGTACCTCGACGGCCTCTAAATAATTAAAATAAAACTAGGTCCTTCAGCATCAAATTATTTTATTTTAAACAACTCACCTACTCTGTTCGATCTCATCCAGTCAACTACCAAGCACGGGATATCTGAGTGATGCAGACAACACATGCAAGCCTAAATGCTATGAGAGATAGATAGCTCCTGATGATTGAAACTACTTGGGTTATGATTCTTACATGACTCTCCATCTCGAATTTCGACCGTTCTGAATGGCCTAACGCCTCAATATCCATCTCGGTTGAGTCCATGGATCTGACATCAAGCTGTCTTCGTGAATGATAAAAAGATACTGCAGAGAGCTGCTTCCGTCCACACATACCAATACAGTGACACGTGACCCGTAATTGCCTGTATTGCAGAAAAGACGTGACCATCTACAGTGTCCTTCCTCTCTCTCTCTCTTTCTTTCTCATACAAAACACACAGACCTGCCGAACATGGATGATGCTCTGGATCCACGTCTCTTTGATTCAAGCTATCTCTCAAGAGAACAGGGCTCGGAAAATGTTGGGCTGGCCGATGCTGGTGTAGAGAACCATCTCTTGTCAATTAGTCAACGAAGACTGCTCCAGGAACAGACCAACTTAAGTAGTTCCGACGAGGAATCTGAGAATGATGATGTCGATGATTATGACGGCTACTTCGAAGGTGCTCTGGATGACAATGAGTCTCCGGCAGATGGATCTGAAAGGTGAGGACTGCCACCAGCGATATCTGCAACCAATTCTAACTCCGGTTAGTCCTGATGACGAATATGCTTCCAGAGAGCTGGATGAATCCCAGTATCAAGGCGAAAGCGGTGCAGAAAGTGAAGTGAGCGGGGCTGATAATGCTGTCTCCCCGACGCGTAAACGACGCCGCGAAGGCCGCGGTCCATTCAGCGGCCGTCTAGGTGCCCGGGGTGGGAAAGGGATCAAAAGAGGGCCGAGGCGACCCCTTGAGCCTAGTCCTGAGTTCAAAATGCTTCATTCTCAGGCCACCGAAGCGTTCATCGATGGAGACTATGATCGTGCCATTGAACTCGTCCAGAAAGCAATACTCGTCAACCCTGAAATGTTTGCGGCTCATTCTCTGCTGTCCGAAATATTTCTAGCTCGGGGCGAGAAGGATAAGGCTGTGACAGCCCTCTTCAGCGGAGCCCATACTCGTCCGCGTGACCCTAATGTCTGGCACAAAGTCGCAAGAATGATTCAAGATCGAGCTGGGGATGACCGTCAGAAGACTCTGAACGATATGATTTACTGCTACAGCCGAATTATTGAAATTGACGGGAAGAACTATAATGCGCGCTTTCAAAGGGCCGCCGCTTACCGGGAACTAGGACACAACGGAAGAGCTGCCACTGAATACGAACGTATCCTCAAAGACCTTCCCCATAATGTTCGAGCACTCAGGCATCTAGCTGAAACATGCATTGATATGCAAGAAGTCCACAAAGCTCTGCAATACTACCTTGATAGTATTGAATATTACATGTCACTAGATGACGACGAAAACATTGAATTCTCTTGGTCAGACGTGAACATTTGCGCCGAATTGTATGCCTATCTTGGTGACCCTAAGGAAGGTCTGTACCTTTTGTCCTCGGTCTCAAGATGGCTACTGGGTCGGAGGAATGACCACCTATGGGATGAATACGTCGAAGACGATCGAGAATGGGATGCTGATGATTCTCCGCGTCGCATTAAGACCGATGGCTTCGTACCTGGCTCATATCCTCGAGACTCTTATGGGATGGGTCTTCCAATGGAGTTGCGTATCAAACTTGGAACGTTCCGTATAAAAATGGGCGACCGATACCGCATGGAGGCTTTGGTAAGGACCTACGGGTACTTGTTGTTTACAGGCTAAACTGACAAATTCTCTCTCTCAGACTCACTTCGAATGGCTGAACCCCGGTGATGATTCAGAGAATTCGACTGTTTTCGATTATGGTGATCTTTATAGGGAGGCCGCAGACGCATTGAAAGATGCAGGTTTATTCTCGGAAGCCCTCCGCTTCTATAAGCCGTTACAGTTAACTGAAGATTACGCCGACATTAATTTCTTCCTTGCCATGGGCGAATGTGCTTTCGCCTGTTCAGATCTCAGCTTGGCAGAATCTTGCTTTGTTACAGTTGCAGAAAACGACTCTACAAATCTGCAGGCCCGAGTCAATTTGGCTAAGCTCTACGAGTCCTTGGGTGACAGAGAGCAGGCACTTTATTATGTCAACCAGGCCGTCATTTTGGGACGAGAAATCCGTGGTCAAAATCGTCGAAAACGTAAAGATCGCCGCATCGCGCAGCTCGCGAAAGAGTTCCGAGGTGATAGCCACATTTCGACCCGTCTCCTCCCGAGGCAGCTGGCAGGTGAAATTTCCCAGAACGAAACCCCGCAGGAGACTGAGGCAAACCGCCCTCAACAAGTTCAATATTTGTATTCTAAGATGAACGAGCTGCAATCGAAAATGCGAGATGGGGACTCAGATGCGACGGAAGACTGGCTTGATATTGCCGACGCGCTGTTATTCGATTTTCGTAATAATCGTGCATTTTATCCTCTTCAAAAAAATCACGTCTTTCTCGGATACTCTCGCGGAGAACACAAGGGAACACAAAAGGAAGGAATGGTTTTAGATGAGGTTGAGGAGGTAGCTGGAAGACTGCAAGAGTGGCTCGGTAAGAAGGATCAATATCGTTTTGCCTACGATCAATGAAATGTCTGCTAACAGTGGCTGGTAGCTCGAAACAACACAGAAGAAGTTCCGACCAGCATCCCGAACGATTACTACGGCATATCCTTTGATGAGTGGTTCGAAATATTCCTCGAGTACGCTTTTGTGAATTCTGGGCAAGGCGGCAGGGATGATGCATATGACGCTCTAGCAGCAGCAGCAGATGCCAGCGTGTGGTATCATTCCAAGGACAAAGTAAGACAAGTACATATTTGCTGGTTCAGTAAGTCACTGCTCTCGATCGCCTATATAATCTTGGCTAACAAGCCGTTGTGATTTCTAGCTTGTGCTCTTCGCGCCGAGGACGAGGAAACGTTGGTCAGCGAAGGACGATGGTTCGCCAGGGAATATCAATTTGTGACAGATTCGTACCGGCTGTTCTCCATTTTGAGCCGAATCTGCGGCGATCCTACCAGATCTCTCTTCCATGCATCACCGAGTATGAAGTTCATGCTCCGACAAATCAAATCAATGGATGCCACTCTACCTCTCGATCACCATCTAAAAAGCACAGCAACATCGAAATTGGCAACATCCAAGAGCTCAACCACAATGACCACGCGATCGAAAATGTCCTCTCAGGCTCCGTCCTTGACCACCCGTGGTGAAAATGGGGAGCCTATGAAAGCGGAAGATATGGATGTTGCTCTTTTAGTCTTATACGGACACATTTTATATTCGGGAAACAGTTTCTACCCGG
The DNA here is from genome assembly GCA_002916415.1 of Talaromyces borbonicus. Taxonomy (NCBI): domain Eukaryota; kingdom Fungi; phylum Ascomycota; class Eurotiomycetes; order Eurotiales; family Trichocomaceae; genus Talaromyces; species Talaromyces borbonicus. The sequence goes on along the minus strand of NBSA01000028.1, from coordinate 1,072,673 downwards.
CGCTGAATTACTATTTCCGCGCGTACGCGCTAGATCCTGAGAACCCGGGAATTCTGTTACCCATCGCACTCTGCTATATTCATCATGCTCTCAAGAGACAAGCTGATAACCGGCATTATCTGATTATGCAGGGGTTGTCTTTCATGTCTCTTTATCAAAAAGCTCGATGTCCCGAGGACACTAGCCCGGATAGCACGAAGGATGTCAAGAAAAACCGACAAGAACAGATCTCCTCACTAAGCAAGCTCCAAGAGGTGGAATTCAATTATGGGCGGGTATATCATTCTCTCGGATTGCTGCACCAAGCTGTGCCATGCTATCAACGAGCATTGGAGCTGGGTGATCAGATCGAAATTTTGCGAAATGATCAAGATTCAGGCAGGCGCAAGAGAAAAAGAGATGGTCTGGATGGCGAAGAAAGTGTCGATATGAAATTCAAAGACGACATCATTGTCGAAAACTTTTCACCGGAGGCCGCCGTTGCATTGCAAAATATCTATGCCCTCGGCGGGAATATTGCGGGAGCTCAGAAAATTACAGAGAAGTACCTCATTATTTGATTTGTTGTTTCGATGTGGCTGAGGTCGATTTGGTGGTGTTTTTCTCGTTTTTGTAACTCGATACCCCTGCATCTGAAATTGGCGTTTGTCAACCTGAAATAGTTAATATCATATATGCTTCTTATCCCAGCGGGTCGAACTATCTAATATCGTTCTATTGCATGTAGAAGATATTGAGATCAATCCCGACTTTTTGGCAGTTTTGGTAAGAGAAGCCAAAACCCGAGTACAGCTACTAGCAAAGCTAGTGCAAAGGGTTGCAAGACTTGCACTCCCTTTGACTGCGCAATAGCGCCGATTGCAAAAGGGAAGATTGCAGCGCCAACTCCTCCAAGAGAGGCCGCAAATCCGATTGCAGAGACATGGAGGTGTTTCGGAAGAAGTTTTGTAGCTGCAACGATAGCAGCTGGGAATAAAGGTCCAATAAAAAAGCCCTCGATGGCGATTGCGACGGCAGAAACGTAGAATTGCGGTACGAGCCAGAAGACGAGCTCGCATGCCATTGCGCAGGAAAGATAGAGCTATTCACGAATTAGTCAAAGATGATGTGACCCGTCTTATTCGTTTTGGAATGAGAATGAAAATAGGCATACTGTTATAGCAAGCTTCTCGCCGATTTTAGGCGTGACGAATCCCAACACCACTCGTCCCACAGTAAGACCAATCCAAAATCCAGTAGCGGTCATACCACTAGCAAAAGGACCACCGTCGCGCACTCGAATCATGAAAGTCACAATCCACCCTCCTAAAGCGACTTCGGTGCCGACATAGCCTAACAGAAATGCCGAACATAACCAAGTGACTCGAGCGGCTGCCTTTGAAAATAAAGCCTGTCTCAAGCGGTTGTCTTTTTGCTCTAGATCTCGGGAAGACTGGGTGCGTTTACGAAATTCGTGTTTGTCTGCGGCCCAAAATGCTGTAAGTGTAAAAGCAACCTCTATGGTAGCGCCTCCAATCTGAGAGTTCCAATTCTGGTCAGAAATCGAGTGTAGCAGAAAATTCAACGAGAAGGAGAAAATCCACAAACCATTAAATAGTAAAAAGTAAACCATGGCCAGTCGGCTTTTGTCACAAAAGAGGTAGCAATAAGGGGACTCAAGACAGCACCTAGACCGTAGAATCCGTGCAGTACACCCAGCAATTCGTTGGCATTAGCGAGATTCGCGAGCCAGGCATTCCAAGCGGAGTCTGCGAGGCCGTTGCCCAATCCAGCGAACATGAAAGAGATAATTAGGACCGGAAAAGGCGGGTGAAGAGCATTGACGACGTATGCTATTAAATGTGCCATAGAACTTAGACCTGCAACACCCCTTTGGCCCATGTACATGTGTATCGCGTTGTTCGTGAGGGCTGCCCCTGCATATCCAGCAACTGGAGACAGAAAGACGAGGGAAATAATTGTATAGGTGAGATTATAATATGTTTCAAGCTGTGAGAATGTCAGAATACCTTTGAATGATCCACAGATATTCCCAGGAAATTCATTCAACTTACATATGGAATCAAAGCCTATATAAAAATTCGGGTATCAATTATCAGAACGTATTCAGAAAGGAGAAGCAAAGCACTCTCACCCCATAAGCAGCATCATTTGCACCCATGATCACAAAACTCCAAAAAGTCGCAAAAGTTCGAAACATGTTGATTCTCGACTCGTTCCATCTTTCGACAACCTGCACTTCTGCAGTGGATGAGAATTGCGCGGGAAGCATTTCAAGGTCCATCGTCTGCTCTGGATTTGCCCGTTTTGAATTAAGCTCTTGTTGGCCTGTGTTGCTAGGAGCTGCATTATCCTGCACGGAACCCGATGTCTTGCCATTTGGCGATATTCGCGACTGTAATTTTTGATCTTCCAGTTCATATGAGCCAGCGCTGGTCGCCGCTTCGGTGATATGGTTCTCCCTCATTTTGAAATCGAGACTGATCGCCTAGTCGAATAGGCCTGTTGCCTAAGACAATAACTACTCTCGTATCAAGAAAAGGGCCACATTTGAGATCAGTCGGTTTAATCAAAACTCGACTGGGGTTAACATGCCCTGGTATTTGGCAGAAAGTCCTGATACCTTTCTCCTTGGATTGAAATGAGTTGATCGGGCTTTGATGGCTCGGATGAAGAGATACGACGTGTACATTGGGATAAATATGAACTCGCAAGAATTCTCGGTGAATTATTTTGTGGGCCACTCTCGCCACGATCCTCAGCGAAGTTCCATCTTGGCGGACAAAAGCGCACCTCCGACTCTCCGAGAACCCTTGGATCTTTGGAAGATGACGGCGGAAAACGAAGATTGTCTCCGCATCGACCTCCACGTGTGGCTTATCGATAGGCGGTCTACTATTAACCCTAACCCGACGAAAACTATTCAAGAAACAAATTCAGGAATAATCAGTGCATTCAATCAACAATAAACATGAGGTCGTCAATCGTTCTATTCATATTGAATTTGATTTCGCTATGTCATATCATCATTCCTGTGCCCAGGTGCCTAACAAACGAAAACCCAAGTCGGTAATCAATGTTCCGAATCCGCTATAAAATAAAGCCAATGTCAATCTGCATCTCATACTCCAAACGAATGCTAATAATTTCCAAAGCATAACAAAATCCTAACAGACTGTGTATCTTGCCAAAAACGCCCAATAATTCAAGTAATCCATACCGGGAATAAAGCTCATAACCCCAAATTTCTCTTCTTCAATTCAAAGCCTCCTAAGGCCCCTAGACTTGATTGCCTTTCTGCTCTTTGCAAGGACGGCCCTCTTCTGCTTTCTTTTTTGCTCTCTCCACCATTTCAAAATCACGGATTTAGCCCAAAGAATGCGCTCACGTGTGCAAGCTACAGCGGCACATTGCTCGGCGATCTCTTTAACAAGGACTCGACGTTGGGCGAATCTGTCACTTATGGTCTGCCGCCATGCTTTTTGTATAACAATAGCTGCTCGGATGCGTCGTGTCGGAGACAGAAGACGAGAGCAAAGAAAAGCAAGGGCGCCAATGACGACATCTCGATCGAATATATGAGAGGCGGAAGTTGTTCCGGCAACAAGAGATGCTAATCTAGATGAGCATGTGGGATGCGATGTAAAGAATTGAGATATAACGTACCAAACTGGGAATTGCAGCCTAGAGCCTGCAATCGTGCTCGCAAAGACTCTTGGCCACGTTTGAAATTTGTTTCTTCGTAATGCAGATTTGAAGCGGAGGGTTTGTCCCGTCTCTGTGGAAGAAAAGCCTCGTATTCATCCACAATGCTATTGAAAACTCGTCCATCCGCAAAGCTAGTCGTCAGGTTGTCAACAGGCAAGCCTTTGAGTTTTCCGAGGCTTGCTGCCCACTCCATAAGTAAGTCCTCGTGGGATTGGAAATCTGGATCTGGTGCGCGTTCCGCTCCACCGTAATGACTCTGAAGTTTCTTTCGCAGGCGCACAATCTCAGACCTAACGTCATTCCAATCGAGCATTTCAGCCAAGCCACATTTTCCAACCAGTATCCAGAGCAGTGCCAGAGTCTTTTCACGATATCCATCGACGATATGTTCTGCACTGATATCCTGCAGCAGTTCGTTTCCACTAATAAGACTTTTCAAGGCGTCCAGAGCTATTTGGACATTGAAGCATTTTGCCGCTCTGCTGGCACACGGTAACTTCAATTTTCGAGAGAGCGGCCATTCTGTAACTTCCTGCTTGAGAGAAGCCTCTTGAACAACGGGCATATCGGCAGAGTCCTCCCGATCGATGGAACACGAGCGGCTAGGGTAAAGTATGATTTCAACAAGTCGTGTTAAGAGAACTCCATCACGAAGATCTACCGCAAGATTTTGAATGCGGTAGTCGTAGTCCTCTAGCTGATGCTGACTGAAATGAAGATTGCAGTTCAAATGATTGATTTGGCGATTGATATCTCCCATCGATGGAAGGAGGAGATTGGCCAAAGCTTGCATCGCGGCCGAGGAAGACTTGTTTGGGGAATTGGGCAAGAATAGTCGCTTTGGTAGTGAGCTTCCTGGCGCTGAGCGAACCTTATCAAGAAGAATAATCACCATCATACTGCGCAAGAGTGTATGTCGATAGGGCTTCCCCTCTACCTTCTCTCGAGCGTCTTCGGTATTGCCCTTATCCAGATTTCGGATCAGAAATGTTTCTAGGAAAGTCTCAACTGCATTTTTCAAGGCTTTCTGCTGTCGCAGCGACATATTTGACGACTTCTGATCCGCAGGTACTGGTGATAAAGTTATCTTCCTCCCAATAACAGTTTCCGACGCAGCTCTCAAGGCACAAAGGTCATATGTCTCTGTCCAAAACGACAAGAACGACCTTTTCATTCCCAGATCATCGCCCAGGCAGCTGCCTTGACGTAATGTTTCTTTGGGTGGTGCCAAGGCGCCGTAAAAAATAGAAGCTTGGAGACGCTTGTATAGAAGGAGGCAATCATCGCTTTGATAGGCCTGGAGGAGCTCATGTCGAAGGATTTCTGGGTCGCGGGTCTGAGTATCATTCGTATATGAGTTGAAAAGATCATTGACTAGCTGAGTGATAACAATCTCTTGGTGGGCAAGCCAGTCTTCTTCGTACATGATGGGCTTTGTTATATCGTTACTAAGAACCGGGTAACGTTCATCTATACTGACGGGACGAGATTTCGGCAAGGACGAACGCAGCGACTCCTGGAATTCGAATTTCTTTCCCGGCTGTTCTTGCAGAGGCTGCTTGCGAGTCAGCTTGTTGGCTGAAGCAGCAGCAGTTCCTTTTAATTCGGATTGGGTGAGCGACAGAGTATTTGAATTCCGTGCTTTCGGCACGGTTGAAAGATTCTCTGAAGATTTATGGTTAATGGATCCGAGACTCAAATCCAGACTTCGCTTTGACAGGCTCCCCTTAACCTGTGTATTCCTTGAAGCTCTTAGCGCTGGATTTACCGGTTTCTTTGACACAACTTTCGGTTGCAATGGACCCCGATTCTGCGCGATGCCTTTTTGCTTATCGCCATAGTACCCCGGCGGAATGTTTTCTTTCCCGCCGTTCTTTCCCACTACATCGTGATATATCGCGGATTGCTGCACGGAGGATTTAGTCGGTTTCAGCGGTGTCTTTTTTTGTCCCGTCTCGTCTATTTTCGTGCGCCTTTTTGCTGCAATTCGTGCTTCCAAGCTGTAGAGAGATGTGGTTTCTTCCGTAGTATTGACAATACTGCAATTTGCGTCCTTTGATTTCAATGGGCTGAAGAGGCTCATAAACACAGTTGGCATGGTCGTATCATCGGCTGGAATATATACTGTACGTCTGCGGACATCTTTCTTGAGGCCATCCTCGTTGGTAGATCTCTGGCTCAACCTCGTTCTATTATCCGATTGTTGAGGCTTCGTTTCTTGGACGTGAGGGTCTTTGATAGTAGCGGTGCGGTTATTCTGTGGTGCACTGTCATTGACCGGCTGTGTACTGCTTATTCTCGGGCGTTGAAAACGCTGTGCTGGCTGAGCAAGTATTGAGAGCTTTCGATCTTGTGTTTTCCGTTTAAGAGTCTTCGGAACTACAGTGGCCATGTTTTGCTCGTTTTCTGTATTGACATCTTCTTGAATAGTAAATGAAGGCCTGACCACTCGCCGCGGCTTACTTTTGGTCAAAGATGCAGGACGAGGCTGCGGTGCGAAATCGATTGCCCTTGTATATTCGAGATGGTCAAGTGTATCATCCTGACAGTGGGAAAACAGAGGATCATATTGTCCAAGGGATCCTGGACGGACAGGGCAAGGACTCTCGGGATGAATGCTCATCGCGTAGAGAAAATTCGAGGGCCATGCGTTGGCGTTGTGGGTTAGGCTTTGAATAGAGCGGTTCAGCCCAACGAATTAATTGATTGTGAGTGTCGTGGAATGGTGAATATGGGATGTTCAATAATTCTGTAGGTACAAATGTATCCAGAGGAGGTATTTCATAAGAGAAATATTACAATCGATCGAGATATTGAGGTTGAGGATGGAAGAGTTGTGGTAAAGCAGCTTGAAAAGAGAAGTTGCTTTTTGTTTAGGTTCCTCCTAATTTGGCAGCTGATCGCTTCGTTGCCGCCGCAACATGCGCTAGTCCTAAACTAGTAATATTCTAGCCCTCTTTCCTGGCTTACTAACCAGTCATGACTCATCGCTCAATTCTCAAGAACTAACTACTAAGCATTTCTGATATAAATATTATTGAATTAATTTTATTTTGTATCTCTTACAAACATGTACTCTGAAGAAAGGGGAAAGTTCTGTATTGTGCAATATAATGTTATTTCCAAAATAGCTTCGAGATTTGCCCGGAAACAAAACAACTAATTTTGCCTGCGCATTAACTAATCATTTGATGGCCACTTTTGGAAGGCCATCTTTCAATACGTGACTGTATTTTATGCAAATAATGCGGAGTAAAACTGACTGACCTGGTCACTGACAAAGGGCACGTGGCCAGATCTGTAATCGACATGTAAGGTCAATACGGGACTGGTAAGTTTCCGTGCGGCTCACATGATGCAGGAACAATCAATGAAAACTAATGACCCTTGCGCATCTTATTCCCAACAGATCCTGCACAGCATAAATGAATTTTATGAAGCCTTGGACTTGCTCCCCCCTTCTTTGAATGATTGCTTTTGCTTCAAAACTCGTGAAAGCCCGAGTCCCCGGTCGATACGATTACACAGAATCCGTGGCAGTGGGTTTCAACTCCACCGAGCGGCTAGAAATGAGTGGCTCTCGCCGTTGTCATTTTAAAGCACTCACTAGAACCATTTGCAGCTAGACCGCAGCTCCAATTTCCGCAGTCTTCCCCTTACTAGACTCAATTTCCCGCAGCCTCCGCACCACTATCCTGATACTTAAAAGATACGGAACCACAAGAAGCGACGATGTGCAAGTTTTGATTTTGCAAACGACAGGAACCGGCACGATCATCCTTGGTACGGTTCGCGGATAGTTTCAAAGGATTACCTTTGTGGTATATGACGACGAATGGTTACGAAAATCTTGGTCCCACCGACGTTCGCGGGCCATGGAATCCTTGGTCTATGAGGATTCGCCCTTGGCAGATTATCTCGAAGGTATGGTTGCAATCCGGCATGCGGATCAAATGAACCTTCTGACTTTGTTTTTGTCAAATCCGCAGGCGAGGGCGAACGAGATCAGCACTGGACGCCGCGAGAAGTCGAGGCTGACGGAACTACACACTCGAACAATTATGCGCCGAAAGGGGTGCCATCGATTCGAAAGCGCGTATGCGAGGAGAACACTCTCCCACACGCTTCAGGGAGGACAGCGGCCGGGTTATTAGGCAAAATACATCGCTCGTGCTCGGTACGTCAAGAAATCAAAGTGCTTCACGGCGAGACGATTACATAACTACGAACTAATAGCCATTCTTCTGAGATATAGTCGGCAGTCAGCTCCCGCCTCGGAAAGCGAGATAATGAGAGATTTCTAGAACAGTTTGGCTACGTGATCGTCGCTTCACATTTACTCGACGAATACACCGCTGCAACGCATACGAATACGGCGACCGAATCACCTGCGCACGTTTCCAGTCATGATACCTTGTCGTTTTCTTCCGCCGTCGGCCTAACCGGAGCCGTCGTCACTGCTATCACGTCGTTCTCAGTGGTTGGTCTGATCCACCTCAGTCGACCGCGAGCCGGTTCGGGAATCAACCCCCGAAGGATAGTAATACTTTTAGTCGTGCTACCTTTAGTCGGGGTTATATTCTACGCCTTTGCAAGACGACAATGGCTTCGATTTGTGAGACAGCAAGCTCTTCAAGGAGCATCCGACTTTATAAATGGTTGTCAGAGATTCGACTCCTTAGTCTCTTCGTCAGTATTGTTCGTTCAAGAGGTGGAACTCGTGTCTCGTGGTTACAGAATGTACGTTCCCAAGACTGATCATAGCGATACCATTGTGACTGGACATTCTTCTAACACGTTCATTCCACTTAAAGAAGCACACCACTTCCTCCGGTTAGCCGATTAGAAGAGACCGCACAAGTGCGGCGATGCTTACGACTACGTCGCGCTGTCTCTGAGAGTCTGTCTGCTGTTCTCGATCGGTACATACAGGCTCAACATACCATCGGGCTTTTGACAGATCCTTTAAATTTAGAAAAATATTACGACATATACGAAATATCCATTGCGGAGCTGGCAGAGGCCCGGTCTGCATTCGCAGAAACTACAAATGACGACCAATATTCGCTCAAGTGGCTGCGTATAGCGTTCAGCCGACTTTACATCTTGAGACAGAGTATACTGTGCTGTCTATTGGCTTTGAAAGCCGACGGAAGCGGCAGTGATATTCCTCCATGGACTTCTGCCGTGGAACAGATGCGAGATCTCACCTTGACAACGCATGAGGCAGCAGATCGAATTGCAAATATTCTAAATGAGGAAGATAATAGTACGTGGCTTCATTTTTATCCATAAAGGGGCCAGTGAGAGACTAACACGATATAGAAACCGGGCCGCCTCCGTCACCTCTTCCTTCGGCAAGTACGGGTCGAGAGACGCTACGGGCTCAAGCCAGGCGCTTAAATTCACTTTCCCAGGGAATACGGGCACTTCATGCCAAAATGCACTTGATGCGTGAAGAATCAGATGAAAGCTCAATCCAAAATACAAACGACCAAGACATCGGGCCGTCTCTGATGGCACAGTACGAGTCTATTGGTGCTGATATTCGCGGACTTCTTCAAGAATGGGAGGCAGGAAAAGTGGCCTTGGTCAACTCACTGGAAAACCCTACCAGCAACGTACCGTCGTTGACATTTGATCGATACTCAAGATCGTCATCGAATGACTTGAAACTGCCACTATCTCCCACAAGCAGCCTGGGAGGCGTGACGGCCGTTGACGGCAGTCCAACAGCTGCACTTATGGCATTGAATGGGGAAACGCAGCCTCTCAATTTCTCGTCACTGATGGCAGAAAATGTCGCCGAAGCTGAAGCGGAAGAAATCTTCGAAGCCATCGTTATGCCGTCGTCGCGCAAAAGACAATCGTTGACGCGAGAAGAACGCATTGCGCGTGTCAAGGAAGACAGAGCTCGACAAGCTGCAGCCCGCGAAAGAGTGGATGCTAGTACCAATATGCTTCGAGAACTAGAGACTGTGATCAAACATCGCCCGTCTCTCAACAAAAAACCGCAACGAGTCACGAGCATCTGACCTGTCACTTACATCGGATGGATAGCGCTGTTCACGGTGCTATCCATCATACTAAGCTCACTATACAACATCGGGATATATTTTTTTAAGATAACTTATTACATTTGCGCAGCTCACGCTATTTCTTTATTATTGCACATAATCGGATTCGGAGAAGGCGTTGGGGTTTTTTTTCTCATTGTACATTGTACAGGAATATGTGGATATTTTTATTGCTTCTGTGGTCATTTGTTCTCTGGGCACTTGATATCAAGTGACATGCCATCGATTGATGGCTTCTGTGATAATACCTAGGTACTAAATACTTAAACAAATGTGGAAATCAGATTTACACTAAGACCCTGGAACGCTTAGGTATATTGTACATGGCTATCTGTCCGTGTAAAATACCTGATGAATTTCAACTCGCTGATGCAATGCAAAAATGAAACGTCAAAAAAGATAGATGGGATATGTCATGGTATTGTGATACATGAGACTTTGAATTTGCTACCATAGACAGACGAAGTATAAAATCATGGGCATGACCATGCAAAGGAAGCACTGTAGGTAAATTTCTGTCACGTATCTTTCTTTCGTGTACTGCGCGAAGAAGTTGGTATATCGTTTGGTTCCCAAAGACTATTCGAGGCAGTCCCAGAGCCTTAGCTCCCGTCACTTTCATCGTCTACAACATCCGAATCGTCAAAGAACACGGCTGATTGACGACGCATCTCATCTATAACGCTACTTCGCCGATGAGGGGACGTAGGTGAGTTGTAAGAGTTCAGTTCCGAGATCGAACGATGAATCGGAACATGTAGAAAATCTTCTGAAGACGCTAAATCTGCTTCGTCTCCGGCGCCATTTCGATCATCTAGATCTTCATCGCCACCTCCCGGTATAGTGACTAGTCTAGTCGCCTCGTCTAGTTCGTCGCCTTCCCGCCCATGTCTCTCGCGGTCATCCTCGTGTCGGCGGGAGAGTAATGGAGATTTCTCGTGGTTCAGACCGGTTCTCGAATTCTTCAACAAGCCTAGCATGATCAAATTCTCGATTTTCATGCGATTTTGTATGAATTTGATCTTGGGGAAGGCACTTTGCTGCCCCACATGTAACATGCGCGCAAGTCTATCCTTTGACGGATCTGAAAGAATGTTCCAAAAATCCGATGGAATCGATTTCGGCCAAATAGTGATTGTCCCGCTGAAATGCTGGAGCCATATTTGACTCCAATCTTGGCCCATGGGGCGGGGTAATAGCTCCAAATGTCGAAGAACGCGAAGCCATTTGTTCAGATCGAGCTTGATGTATTGCTCTACTGCAGATCCTAGAAACCCTCCTCTCCAACCTCGGCCTTTCCGGTGAGTGACGGGGCGGCCAACAGATCCCCGGGAACTGAAGAAAAATAAGTTGATATGGGGGTTGACCTGGGAGACGATTGTGAAGTTGACGTTGAAATGAAGGTTGAGCGCTTTCAATGGAATGTCGGTGCGGAGGCTACCGTCTTTCCATTTGTGTCCGAAAGAGTAGGGCGATAGACTGCCGTCTTTGTTCTTTTTCATGAGGACCACCGGGTTGAGAATACCGGGGACTGCAGCTGAAGCTATGACCGCACTCCAAATGACACAGTCTGGAGACGTGAGGTAGTTGGCCAGGATAGTCGGTGAATGTGGATCTGACGGTACACAGGAGACGTTCAGAATCCTTCCCGTACGCTCAAATGCTTCGCGAAAAGTCATCGAGCCTCTTGTGAACCAACTACACTGTACGGCCCAGTCAAGCGTGTCGAATCGCGCACCGGTCCTCCACCAGCGTTTGACCCAGGCCGGAAATCCCTCGTGACATGCCCTAATTCGATGCGCCAGGGCTGGAATGAGAAGTTGCTTCAACTCTTCGTCCGTTCTCGTTGCGACCAGTGCCGCGACTAACGCTCCTCCCGAGGTACCTGTGATGATTTCTGGTAAGACTCCGTTATCTAGAAGAGCTTTAACCACACCAAAGTGGTAATATGCAAAGGTCGCTCCGCCAGATAGACACAGCGCGGTTCGACCAAAGTTTGTATCAAGATGTCGAAAGTGTCGGTATTTCACTTCCTTGGTCAAATCTCGGGTGTTGATCACCCATTCCAAACAACGATGTACCTCGTCAATATAATCCTGAACTAGATGTTTCGTGCCCGAATAGGCTTCGCTGTACAATCTCGGATTCTCCACCCCAACGAAATTGTTTTTGACGCATGCCTCTAGAAGCGAGCGGAGATCTTCCACTAGTGCTTCCCGAACGGTTCCGTCTTTGGTCTCTTTCTCAATCTGCGATCTCAACTGTCTGAGTTGTTTCACAACCTTTCTAATTGTCATATAATCGTAGTAAGCGTATTCATCGTTGTCTTTCCATTTCTCGTTCCCAAGGTATGTATCGAGGTCGTGGGCTGCTCGCTGCCAATCATCGTAGGCACGAGTTGAATGAAGGGTTCTTCGTAACTTTTCACGACGGCCAGTCCACGTCACAAAATGCTCGTAGAGATAGATGTAAAGCCGCGTTAGGACATATATGATGCCCAACAGGGCAATCCAGGTAAAAACAGTTGCCAGAAATGGGTATTTCAGTATTGAATACAGGACTCCCTCCCGCGTCTCATCCTTCGATCTGCGGGGAGCTTTTGTAGCCGATACCGCTCGAGACCGAAATGGGCGCCGCACACGCTGATGAATTGGACGCCAGTCATTGATGGCTATCACAGGCTCAACTTCAGGCGCACTTAGTGCTTTCTCGAAGGCGCGAAGGTCATCCTCGGTGATGAACTGGGTGTCATAGTCGGGAAGCAGGGTCGGGTCGTACCCTGGATCGTAGTTCGGCGGAGATGTCGACGACGAGGGAGGATCTTTGGCGCTCATCGTGATCGTCGTCGTCAGCACCGTAAGATGAGAAGCATATTCTTCAGCCTACAGATCATGCTTGAAGAAGGATTCAGTTTTGTTGTTTGGCGCAGATCGAGAGAAAGAGACAAAGCAGTCTAGAGCCGAAATGACGTCGTCACTCACATGTTTACCTTACCTTTACCATACCAAACCACGCGCCACACGTGCTGCACGTGCCGAAAGGCTTCAGCCACATTTAGATATTGTCTATACCCTAACCCTATTGCCAATACAATCAACCAGAAAAATGATACTTACTCTACCTAAGTACCTGTAGCACATTTCATCTGACCCTTCAAGGACATTGTTTGCACAGGGGGTGCGAGGGATGAATGATGAGATTACACCTAGCTAGGTAACTACTGCTGAACAAAAGCTATCATTCCTCAACACCATGGCCGAGGGGCTCTTCTTCTCTCCTTCTCCATGCTGTTTCTTCTCGTACATAGTACTCAATACATTCTCAATATCATACATTTACCTTGCGGACACTTTCATATTACTTTCAAACCTCTACTTGAAACAGCAATAAGACAGGCTAGCGTCATATACACGGTAGTGGCTGTATATATAAAGTAGCCTGCTCTCTAAAGCTATTCACAAAGGAAGCTTTCAGCAATGATAGCTCTTTGAATTCATTTGCAGAATTCCAACAAATCACATTTGAACAGTATCATTATATGGAGCTGGTAGAATGTGAAAGAGAAATTTTTCCATAGATCACTTGCTAGGAGATGAATGGCTCTTACGCCTGTGATAAAGCTGAGGTACTGCAGTATTCAGGCCTATCAAAGAATTTATTCTGTGCTGATAATTTCAAAGAAGAGACATCAAAGCATCAGCAAATAATGAACCATAGAAAAGACATATCTAGTTGTGTTAGAGATGACAATGAATAATAAGTACCCTTATGTACATAGGTATATAAATATCTGTCTTGTCAATTCATCTAGTCATCTTCTTCTCTCTTCAACTTCCACACTCTCAACATCCTCATGATTCGATTGGTCAAAATCCCTTGATCTGAATCTCGAAGAAAATCTTGGAACAACCACCAACCAATGGCTGAGCTACTAGGTACAGACCCATCAATCAAGCGTCGTTTCATCGACCTTCGGAACCTTTGGAACTCCCAGGGGTCTTTTACCAACCCATCCTCCAGCATATTAAAATGTGCTCACGACCCATGGCTATCGAAAATTTCCTCCAGATAAGTCAATTCCACCTATCAACATGGAAGATCCGACGCAACATCAAATCGATCGCATTCTTGACCGAGTTCATTCATTGGATGATCTTTCCGGCGATGATATCATTGAGTTGAGAAGCATCTCTGAGCAGTCTCTTGTTATTGACAAGTTCAAAGTCTCCCCTGCTGAGTATTGGACCTGGCTCAATAAAATCGGTAACGATATCCGCGGTGTCGAGTATGATGCACAGAATGCGCGTATTATCTTGAAAGGAGCCCCAGGGTGGATGCATGAAGCTGCAGCTTCCCTGGTTAGTGAATTTCTAGGGCTATTACGAGACAGATTGAGTGCCGCTACTGGCTCGTGCTATTTCTTGACCGGCAGCAAAGGTAAGTATTTTCTGAAATCTATGTTCTAGTGTCTATGTTCTAGTGCTTGGGCTATCCACAGAAAATTAACTTTATTATTAGATTGTTGGTTGAACGACGAATTTGGATCTACAAAACAAGCAGATGCATCTCTTCAGAAGTCTGGAGCTGAATGGCCAGCTGTGGTTCTTGAAGTCGGCATTAGTGAGACGACAAACAAGCTTTATGAAGATGCAAATCGATGGCTGGAAGGTAGTGATAATCAAACCAAACTTGTCATACTTATTGATGTTCAAGAGACACCGAGATGGAAGACACTGAGATGGAATGTTTCGAATGATAATTTGGGGCTATCTGCTGCCGACTTTCAAAAGATGCGTCATCGAGAACTTTTCAAACATATCTTGGATTGGTATGGATCTAAGAAAATTCGCCTTTATGGCAGCTTCGAGCTATCTGTACATTTATGGTACAGCGATCATGATAGGCAATGTATCTTGAACAAGGCTGCCTTTTCATCAGGCCACTTGATCGACCTAACGACCATCAACGACGTGCCTTTGAGGTTAGAGCATCTCATACCTGATGGAAGTGATTGGGACGGAGCTGGGCATCTTTCGTTTCCATTGAGACGTTTGGTGGACACGCTGCAAAATGGCTTCGAAAATATTGAAAGTGACAGAGCATGTTTCTTGGCGAAGAAAGAGAGAAAGAAACATCGCTTATCATGAGGGAGTTTATGATATCCTCAGTGTGATAGACTTCTATGTTGGGGTTTTCTATTGAGCCTGAGTGCAGGCACTGTGCAGCCAGTATTTTTAGTGATTTAGGATGAAGGTAATGATTTAACTCGTTACCACTAGTTAAAATACGTTGCATATCCACTATCTGCCAATGTTATTTACAAGATTTCATAGCTATGACAAGCAGGGAGTCAAGAAAATTTGAATGTCGTGATGACGGAAGATGTATATAGTAACAGTATATGTTATGCATCCTTATGGTATTGGTTGCAGCACCGCCCGGGTCCTTCCAGCCCCCTATAATTATAGTCTCTTTCCCTTCCGTTTCCATATGGAACGGAGAAGGAACACACTTTTGGCCCCTAGGAAGCTCAATAGTATATTTATATTCTTGGAGAGAGAGGTTCGCAAAGACACGGTTCTCGGGGCACTAGGGCCAGTGCGGTTGCTCCAGAGCTAACTCGTACGGGAAGTCTTTGAGCGGCTTCAAGGCGAGGATCTGGTCGAGGGAGGTGAAATCAATTTTTCGATAAGATTGTCTGTACAGGGGGCGCGAGTGATGAATGATGAGATTGAATCCTGCCAGGTAACTACTGCTGAATGAAAACAGAGGCTCCGGCTCATCAAATATAACAGACTCGTTCAGACACCACAGCTAGGTATTTCAAGGTCCTAATACTATGTACAGGGGCGCCACATACTAGTGCTTATCGTGCCATATCCACCGTTCTATCAGGTAGAGGCCTTTTTGGCTGTCGGAGACATCAAACATAGCTCGGCCATCACAAAAGCGACGCCTGCTATGGCCAGTATAACTTCAATGACAAGAGCCTGCATGACAATCTTGATATAACGTATGCGGGCCGGCCATGCAAACGAATGCCAAGCATCTCGTACACTAAGTGCGCCGCTGCGTCCGGAAGCACCAGATCGGGTCTTATCGTAGAATTGGCGGTCGAGGGCCACAATGGGCTCATCTTCCTCCGGCAGCATAGATGCAGCAACACGGGCGAATACTGCCCGAGCTAAAATGGCAAGCACAGAGCAAACGAAGGCCGAAATATCGACCAGCACGAGAAGAGCGACGTTTTTTTTGTTTTCCTGAGTGGTCAGGGCAGTCATCAGAATCCATCCAGCGGTAGGTAGCGAGAGAGCCGCATAAGTCAGGATGTTGTACACGGCAGCCGCTGGGGCAATCGCGGGCCAGTGTTGAAACCCCAGCATTCGTCGAAAAGACTTTCTTGGTGATTTATCGGCGATCACGAGATGTACCCATGCCATTTGCCAAGTTGCCAAGAGCATGCTGGCGGTGAACGAGCTCAACATTGAGACAATAGGCGAAAGAGTTCGAGTTGGTAAAGGAATGAAAGCTTGGATGATATATCCTGCTCCTTTCCCCATGCCACAGACAGCTATGTGTAAGCGGAAACCGCGAAAGCAAGACCACACACCACCCCGAGCGTACAGAAACCTGACTGCTGAACGCAGTCCTGTCGTTACGGGCTTTGTGGTTTCTTCAACCGTAAACTCCGTGGAGTCGGCACCATTGAGATCGTTGCTCTCAAGACGAAGATAGGTAGTCGGATCAGGGTCTTCGACTGCAGCTAGTGTTGCAATTACTTCAAAACAGACATACTCGACCTGCAAGGATGTATTTAGTGCTGTATTGTCTTTACCAATACGACGATCCGTCTGCTTACCCAAATAACAGCCAGACCAAAAATAATGCCTGTCAGAACGACAACAGCAAGCCCGAGCAATTCATATGTGTGCTGTCCACGAGACGCAAGACGAGAAAATATCAACTCGGTACTGCGGCCTATAATAATACTGCTGGCAGACGACATGATTCTGGGACTGATATACCTAGGTAGGTTTCAAGTTACAGAGAAGAAAATGTGACCTTTCAAACATCCAAAGGCTACCTGGGTAGTTGCGTGGATAACAGTCATCAAGGCTTGATAATCGTCGCCAACTCCGCTGTCCAACTATATTTTGACGGCAATATACCACGAGACGTCGTCGGTGCTGATGTGAAAGTCAAGCTCATACTCAAATCATCTGAGATATCGTCTCATTATTCCGATTGTTAAGATCAAGATACATGATACCCAACCGCCAAGTAGTTGTTTGATTCATCCTGAGTTGTTAGATGCATCTAGAAGAGCGAATCAGCAAAAGCCAACTTCGCTTAAATAAGCCGTCTCCTCTAGCCAATCACAGTTGTTGTTTTCAGAGCACCTTCCCAATAGAGAAAAAAAGATCACGTGCGGATTTCGCCGAGTCTTTCTTTTCTCTTCTATCTCAACCTGGTTTTGGTCACTTCTTTCACAGCATCAAGGATAAGACTGTTCTCATGGCTTTGTCGACTAGCGACCTGAAAACAATCGCCAAGGCAGCCGTTGCAGCCGCGGCCGTCGCAGCGGGTTGCTCGAGTCTGTATGTATACTTCCTGCATCGCAGACTGGGCCGATCAACATCGCACGTACATAAAAGCTGCAAAGGAAGCGAATTCTTCGTCTCTACGAAAGATTCAGCCCAAGTCGCAGATCAACCAATATTTAGAACCGCTCCGGACGATCTTTTTACTTCTGATCGATACTTTATCGTATATGATCGAGCATGGCGCGATGTCTCGCAAGGCGACATGCCTTCGGATGAAGAGCTCACGGTTCATAGCGATAAGAACGTCGCCAGCTTATACTCCTACGATCACAGACTACTGACAGCTTACCTACGGTACAACATGGCCAGTTTCGTGCGTTATCTCCCACAAGCATGGATTATAAAAACGATGCTTTGCAAGAAGAATCCTGAACTGCGACGCACATTCGACCCGGAATTCATCCAAGATCAAGATTTCGTTGTAGGAGATGTTGTCTGCGGGATCTACAAAGTTGTCGTCAGAGAGGATACAGTAGTTGAATTCGCAATTGAGCCGCCGCCGCCGCCGCCTGCTGCTGCGGCTACTGGGGACAAGCAGACCACGCCGCAGCAGCAGCAGCAGCCCTTCGAGGGGAGATTGGTCATTGGTATCCAGCCGATTCGTCCGGACTTAGTTGAAGTATTCAGCGAGACGACCATGTGGCGAGACATTGTCAAAAGTCAAAACGTGGTTATGCCGCTGGAAAGAACCGGGCCTAGAATAATGCATGAGCTAGCTTCGTGGTGGCTGCTTGATTCGGGTGTGAGGCATTTGAAGGAGTTGAAGAGAGCCTGATATTTGAACTCTATCGCTTGATTCAGGACGGCTATGTACTATGTAGTAGTTATGTACATTATGGAATTGACTTTGATTGGCTAATTAGCAATTTTGCATGGAACTACACTGCAAGTTGGACTTTTGTTTCTTTGCATCGAGCGGGTTTAACCGCTTAGGAGCTACCTGGCTACCTGGCTACCTTGGATACTGCTGGCGTGGGGGGCAGTACAGCAGAATTCTAGTGGCCCCCGCGTTTTAATACCCGTTGGTGCGGAGTCTGGCTTTCGATGGTTGCGGGGGGGGACGGAGAAGGCATTCCCAACAGAGACAATCAGGAACGTGCTTTAATTTCTAAGCGGAGCCAGCTTGAACTTGTACAGCAAATTAAATAAAAAATTGTGATTATTGAGTTTCGGTTCGAGAGCGATTATTGCCTAAAATGCCATGCTCCATAAGGACATTTATCCAGAGTTCTTGTTTTCTCCAGATTCTACCTAGATAGTTCTTGAAAAACGATGAAAAAAAAGGGTTTGAAGTCGGCTATTGAACTAGATCAATTGCCTTTTCAGCTTTCTGCGTCATGGAAATGTTTCAATGTCCGACTGGTGCAATTTAATATTCTTTTGCATCCTACTTAGGTATAGAGTCTCGACAAGTATTCTGGAACTTTGATGCCATTGACGGGAGAATTTTGTTCGTCTTCTCCCGTGAGATTAACCGGTTTATACCTAGCTACGATTTAAAAAAGCTGAATGCCCGCCGTTATTGAATGAAATTGGAAGTGAACGAGCAATTGAAACTGTTTGCATCCGGATTAAATCGCACCATCTATCTTGCTAGTGAACCATTGACTCTACATCATTGTCTAATTGTATAAGGTTTTCCTACGCCATGGTGTTCAAGAAAGCTGCCGTGGCGGCTCTCATCCCGGCCGTCTCTCTTGCAGCAGCCGGGGTTGACGCTCAGATTAGCATCGACTTGCAATCACGATTCCAGTCCGTGGATGGCTTCGGATGTTCTCAAGCTTTCCAACGGGCCGAAGACATTTTTGGAAAATACGGACTCTCACCGAAAAACCAAAGCTACGTGCTCGATCTGATGTACAGCCAAGAACGCGGCGCCGGATTCACAATTCTGCGCAACGGAATCGGATCAAGTAACTCGTCGACCAGCAACTTGATGAACTCGATTGAACCGTATAGTCCCGGCGGCCCCAACGACCCGCCGCATTATACTTGGGATTCCTACAACAGCGGCCAATTCCCGCTCTCGATTCAGGCGAGGTTACGCGGACTGCCCTATATCTATGCCGACGCGTGGTCCGCGCCGGGCTACATGAAGACCAACCAGGACGAGAATTGGAATGGATACCTGTGTGGAATCGAGGGAGAGACGTGTCCGTCAGGAAACTGGACGCAGGCCTACGCAAACTATTTGGCGCAATACGTCCGCTTCTACGCAGAATCCGGCGTCAAGGTCACGCATTTGGGATTCTTGAACGAGCCCCAAGAAGTCGTCTCGTATGCCAGTATGGGATCGAACGGGACGCAGGCGGCTCAGTTTATCAAGATCCTGGCGCAGACTCTCGAGCGCGAAGGGATCGATATCGAGCTCACGTGTTGCGACGGCGTGGGCTGGGAGGAGCAGGAGGAAATGATGGCGGGTCTGCAGGCCAAGGGCCCCGACGGTAAGAGTGCCGAAGACTATCTTTCCGTGGTAACGGGCCATGGCTACGCTTCGGCGCCTACGTTCCCGCTCTCGACGACGCGACGCACCTGGTTGACCGAGTGGACTGATCTATCGGGAGCCTTTACGCCGTACACGTTCTTTGGCGACGGCGGTGCAGGCGAAGGCATGACGTGGGCCAACCACATCCAAGTGGCCTTTGTGAATGCCAACGTGAGCGGATTTGTGTATTGGATCGGGGCCGAGAACTCAACCACCAACTCCGGCATGATCAACCTGATTGACGACGAGGTGATTCCCTCCAAGCGATTCTGGTCGATGGCCTCGTTCAGTAAATTTGTCCGCCCCAACGCGGTGCGCGTCAAGGCCGTCAGTTCCAACCCTTCCGTGACCGTCAGCGCCTTTGAGAATACCAACGGCGTCATCGCCGTCCAGGTCATTAACAACGGTACGTCGGATGCCTCGCTAAGCATCGACTTGGGCAAGATCCAGCACAAGAAGCCCAAGACTGTGACACCGTGGGTGACCAGTAACGACTATGATCTGGAGGCCCTGAAGCCCATTCAAATCAAGCAAGACTCATTCGAGGCCACCGTGCCTGCCCGGTCTCTCACCAGCTTTGTGACGGAATACTAGTTTTAGCAGTCTGATTAAATGAAATAGAATATTCGCATTTAACTACTGGTGTCGATACTGAAGTAGAAGTGCTCATTTAGTCACAGCATGGCAAGCCGAGAGGATAGAATCTCCGGTTTGATATGTGAGCAGTAGTTGATAGAGACAGACCACATTCTATTGGCTCTGTGGATATACAATACCTACTGTATACTCCGTAGTACAGCATGGCCTCAGGCCATCAATGTCATGTGAATCAAAATCATGTGAGTCGTAGCTTCCCGTGACTGAGCTGAGACGATCTGAACAACCTTGGAAGTTAATGTGGAGGATCCGCTCCTGCACCGACGATCTGCTTTGCCTCTCAGACGGCGAACAGGCGATTGTTTGGCGGGGTTGCCGGTCGAGCAGAGAGATTGGTCGCAAAAGTTGAAGACATTCGTGATAGACTTTTTATTCTTAATTCCGTGCGGTTTGAGGCATTCCGTCTGTATGTCAGCGGTGTCAGCGGTGACAGGACTGACACGGAAGATGTCTGTCGATCATCGATTGCGAATGTCTTTTCGTGTCTTCGTTTCTCTCTCTCTGGACCAGTCGCATTCCGAGATGTACACGATATACAGACGGTGAGGTGACACAAACCTGGCTATCCGGTCGTCAAAGACAGGGCCGCGGCAGACCGACAATTGCCGGGTCACGCACGGCTCAGATGGAATTTGTTGGTTTTTTTGATATCAAAAAAATATTGTATTCTCGGTCCCCTCCTGTTCGGTACGGGACAATTGACAGACGCCTGAGGTGGTTCAGGTTCACCGCTGTTTTCGTGACTGGCATTTTAGAGATATTCCCGGCATGAAGAACAAGGATCTCCAAGTAGCTTCTCCCAGAGATACAGAAGATATGAAGGGGGTGGAAAGTCAAATGGCACTGCGATCCATGGATATCACCACTCCGTGCCGAGCGGACTAGGAGGGGTGAAAGCGAATCAAGATCAGATACGCCAGTGACAAGGACAGAAACAGGACGGAAAAGCACAAAAAGTGCATGCATGGTACATGGTCATGCACGCGTGCTAAACCATCTTTGCTACTAGCTTGGCTAACTAGCCTGCGCTCGCTACGCTAGTGTGCAGCCACGGACCACTGACCAAGGTATGTTGGAACCTTTGGTGCTAACATGGTGGACATGTCCTTGTAAAGTTACCAATGCCAAGGAGCGGATGGCAAGATCTACAATGAGTGACTGATTGGCTGCATGCAAATGGCGCTTTTAACTGAAGGCACTCTTCAATTGTTCGATTTTCATTCGTTATTTGCTCTTGAGTTCGGAGTAGAGGTGAAGATTCGCGATTCCAATGGCACATCCTGGAGGCAGTCGGTACCGGTACCGTCTAAGGCAAATCGCAAATCGCAAATCGGTGTAGTCAGCTCGGCTAAGTGGTCTCTCGCATTTGTTCGGACTGCAGCGGCCGCCCGAGAGCGAGCTGTCTTGGTTTAGCATGCGCGGTGTAGAATTAGTTTTATGAATGCTAAATTTCTTTACTATGAGTATGTACTATGTAGTAGTATTTAGTATCTGTTGCTAGTACTGGTGTTTAGTATCTCGAGTCGCAGCAGGTGACCTGTGCGCAGGCGATCCAATAATGACCGCCGCAAGCGCGTGCATGGATTAAATCCTTCGCATGCCACTAACCACTAACCACTAACCACTGACCACTGACCACTAACCATTCTACTGACCACTGACCAGCCATTGACCAGTGGCTTGCGATAACGCACTTCATTTCCCTTGTAGCAATGAGTACCTCGGAACCGCGATAATGCAATTCTGGAGTCTTTTGTTTATGAAAGGAGGCTTGACCCGGTATTATTGGCCGAAGCCCGTGCGCATTGCATAGGCCATAGTGAACTACCGTGGTACTGATCTGTAAACCGTTTCAAAGTGGCTCGTGAAACAAATGACTGAACACCCTACTTATCGTTACCAGTACTGCGTTGTTATGCAATTTCCCCCATTCTTATTTTCTACACATATTTGAGTATCCGAGCACAACATCGACCCATTCCGCAACACCATCCTGGAACCGTGGAAGTTGAGTAAAATGAGAAGCCAAACTGAAAACCATATGCTGAATGTTAAAAGCACCAAATGATACGCAATGCCATTCATTCATCGATTGTAAATAGTAAGGAGAAGCAGATGTCACCCCTCCTCCCGTCACGCCGAGTGATCAGCGATTGGATACTTGGAGCGATAACGCACCGGAGCGGCATTAGCGCGCGCCGCTGCATAGAAAGCTTCCCTCCTATCGTGATCGTCTACGGAGTGCTTTAACAAATTAGTTAGTGAATATTAACTAAGTATTAAGTGCTAAGTACAAGTAGTAGTTAGTAGTAGTAGGTACTAATAGAGACTAACTCAATAAGTTACGTGTACTACGTAATGCGTAGAGTACTGCTTCCGTAGCAGGAAAATGTATCGGCTGGAGAATCAAGTGGAGATGGAACGAAATGATAGAAAAAAATGAAAGATTCTTGATATCTTATATGCTGAACAGAGTAGTCCGTACAACTACAGGCTACAAATCCGGACTAATAAATGGAATCCACTCGGCGTGCACGGGACTTGGTGGAAATTGATTCTACACTGAGTGAGTTGATATGAATCCACTCGGCTGCTAGTATCTTCGATCGCATCCCACATCCCGATAATCGCTCATAACTTCCAAGGTTGTCCATCACTTTTCAGTATTTTGACTCTGAGTGAGCCGAGAAAGTAAAGTAAAAGTAGAGAGACTTGGACCAACGCGTCGTAGTTAGACGCCATCGCTGCCACTACGAGCCTCTAGCAGCCTCTAGTAAGTGGTTGTATGAGTGTTGACCCGCCAAAGGTGGCCGAGTGAGACGTCCCTACCTATATCCGTGATCATTTCCTCGTCCTCTGCTCCATACTCCTGCAGCTGATTCTGTCATCTTGCAGCCCATCCACTTGTACAGATACCTATTGGAAAGACCGAGAAATTTTTTATTTTATTTTATTTTATTCTTACCATAATTTATAACCACAGCTGTTCCCCTTTCCTTTCTAGACTGGGAAATTGCGACGCCGCCGCTTTGCTGAGGAAGAAGAGGAAGAGAAGAAGAACAGCCCCTCCTCCCCTGACTCGACCCTCACATAATAAAAAACAATACTATTTTTTTTTCTTTCCTTTTGGTCTTAGTGCCGCATTTGTTATTATTTGTTGCTAGTCTTGCCGGCTGAAAAAAATCCCACCACCACCACCACCACACCACCACTACCTCAGCCAGCCGCCTGTCTCTCCTTTTGGCTTTTACAGAGTACAAACTGGTGGATTGTATTTGTTTCTGCTTAGTGATTATTCTATTTCCAGGCGTTGTCTGTCTTTTGTGTGTTCAGCCTGGGTTACTCGACTTTCTCGGTCGTGCCGATTGGGATTGCGAAGAGGACCAGAGTACTTTCTGCCTGCTGAAGTACTCCTACCCACTCCCTGCTGCACGCAGAAGACCGCGTCAGCCACACCAGACAAGACGACTGTCCAGATCAGATCGGATCAGATCAGATAGATCATCTATCTATCTATCGTCTTGTTCGCCGTCTGGAGTCAAGAGTCAAGAGTCAAGAGTTTGAAGGCTTGCTGAGACAGCGTATCACGCCTTGCGCTCGCTCCTTTTGCTCATCCAGCTCGGTCTCGTGAACCACCACTTTCTCTGTGGAAGGTACCTCGTGCGCCGCCTCCTGGCTGTTAATAAGCAGGTACAGCCTCTTTTTCTATTCCCTCTCTTTCTCTGTCTCTCTTTTGTCTCTCTACTTTTCTCTTTCTCTTTTATCACTCCTCGTCTGGATACTCAACCCCCCAGACATTATCATGACCTTCTTTTCGTATCCAATCTAACTTCTCTCTAGATCTACGGCCAAACTCTCCCTTGCGAAAATGTCGACGGGCCTCGACGTTGCCTGCTCCTGCATTCCTTGAGCGTTCGCTTGCCTAGACACTCC
Organism: Talaromyces borbonicus; assembly: GCA_002916415.1. Classification (NCBI taxonomy): domain Eukaryota; kingdom Fungi; phylum Ascomycota; class Eurotiomycetes; order Eurotiales; family Trichocomaceae; genus Talaromyces; species Talaromyces borbonicus. Next base: position 1,048,209 of record NBSA01000028.1, on the reverse strand, counting down.
TTTTGCTGCCTAATTTCATTGCGCCAAAGGACATCTCTCCGTCACCATGGAGAAATTGAATTCGGAGGATGGCCATCTATTCATCAAAGTGCGTCTACCTATATCCTATACATATACACACATGCATAAATATCTTTATCACGGTCTATAAACTCTCTATGCTCCATGCTGACATTCCCCGCAGAATCTCGCCAGTTTCGTGCGAACTCACGAGAAAGCGTTGGCAAACGCACTGCAGCTGAGACGCCAGTCCGTGCCTTCCAACACATATACCTCTTCAACCTCATCGACCCTGGCCGCCGCCCTCTCCTTTGGCGCCCTCAAGTTTTCCTCTCAAAATGTGAAGCCAGCTAAGCTGACCCTCACCCCGCATCACCTCTTCTACCTACTGTCTCAATTCGAGGATCTCTCCATCGCAGTTGGCGCCATGAACGTGCGCCTGGAAAATATTCAGAACGACTCGTCCTCCTCGTACGTCTCGTTCCTGAACCAGCCACGTCGTTCCCGCGGCGATCGTGATTCCATACACTCCGTATCAAGTGTCCGTAGTGTCATGTCTGGCATGAGCGCCGTTTGGTCTTCCTTCGTACATGGCTCGAAAGAATCCGGAGCCAAGTCGGAAAAGGCAAAGGCGGCTTTAGAAGCAGACCTGAAATACTTGTACTCTGCTTTCACCAAGATTCCTTGTCTGCGCCTCGCCCCCGATCGGCGAGCTCGCCTCATTCGCGGCTACGAGGAGTTTCCCCTGGATACTGCTGTCCCGCTCCACGCCTTCAAGAACCTGAGTGCGCTCGAGATCATCGACATCGACTTCCGCTCCTTCTACGGCTGGGACAAGCTGTCCGAGCAACTGCGCACTTTAACCTTGAAGCGAGCCAATATCAACGATCCCTCGGAGCTCTTGACTAAGATTGTGCTAGACGACGTCGACAAGCGTCGGCGCCGCCCGTCGAAGTCTTTTCCTTCGCCCGTTCCCGGTAGCAGTATAGCATACACTTCCCACCCGCCTCACAGATCCGAAGAGAGTAGTCATTCCAGTAACAGTCATAAGCCTGTCTCGGCCCCTGGTTCCCCAAGCCTGACCAGTAACTTGGCGACCAGCACCAGCCCCAAGTCGTCCCCCATGATTCGTGGAGGTTCTGATGGCGAACGTGGACACCGGCGGACGGGGAGCTATTCTCCCACACGGCCGCAGACATCATCGAGACAACCCACTCAGAGCCGACACTCCCGCGGGCATTCAATCAACAACAAGGTGGTGCGTTCCAGTTCGGGCAGCTCAAATTCCAGCGAGGTCTCCCTGCATGGCAACCGTAGCTCGTCAAATCTCTTGGCTGGTGTCTTGCCTCCCACAAAATGGCGCTTTCTGCGTCATCTCGGTCTGGCCGACAACTCCTTGACAACCTTGCAGTCAGATTGCTTCTTGCCTGTGGCAAATACACTGCACTCGTTGGACTTGTCTTCCAATCTGTTTGCCGAGATCCCGGACAGTTTACCCTCGCTGGTGGCCTTGCGAGCTTTGAACCTTTCTAGTTGCATGATTAATTCACTGCGGTCGATTGCAAAGACCCCGCTACCCGCCATTGCCGCCTTGAACCTTCGCGGGAACCGTCTATCGTCGCTCGCAGGCATCGAGCGACTCCTCTCGCTGGAGCGTCTCGACCTCCGAGACAACCATTTGACAGACCCGGCCGAAATAGCCCGGCTGACCGGTCTCCCTGAGATACGGGAGATCTGGGTATCGGGCAATCCCTTTACCAAAACTCATTCAAACTACCGAGTAACAATCTTCAATCTCTTTCGACGCACTCCCGGATTTACCGGCGATATCATCATTGATGCCTCCGGTCCAGGGTACAGTGAACGAAAGCAATTGGTAGACCGAGTGGCCGAGCCGGAATCTGCACCAGTCGTCCGTCCGGTTGATCCTGAGCCAGCGAGGACTGTGAGTAAGGTGCCTGCGCAGCTGCGTCAGGAACCGACGTCGCAAGAGTCGTCGGGTGTTGTCGCAACAGCTGCTCCCAGCACCAACGCCGAAACCACCCACCGGCAAAAGGGCAGTCGGCGACGCATTGTTGACTTGTCTAGGGAGGAATCTGTCACGCAAGTTTTCACTTCTCCTTCACCTCACAACAAACCTTTACCTCCTAATCCGCATATTCCAGTCGATCCCTTCGTTACGAGCGGACTGGCTCGACCAACGGAGAATCTCAGCACCAAGACCGCGGCAGTTGAAGCCGAACCGGTCAAAAAATTGCCGGCCATTCCATCTGTGTCTCCGAAGCAGGCAGAGATCGCAGCCAGGCAGGATGGCATAGAATGGAACGCCAATTTCAGTCTGACGGGCGACACCAACAATGTGTTTCGGCCGAAATTAGACGTTGTGTCCAACAACAGTAATAGCAGTGGCAGCAGTAGCTGGCTCAGCGTTCTCCACGAGGGGAATTGGCAGTCGCCGTCACCTCGACCGCAGGGGAACCTGTCTGCTGTTCCTCGAACGGGGGCCGGATTTGACCCATCTCTTATCCGTCCCGATGCCGTCAGTCGTCCGGAGAGTCATTTGCTCCTTAGCGGGCGGACCGTCGGGTGATATAGAAATTCCAATTTTTTTCCAATCGCGTCCTTGAACATCGACTCGTGTCATTATCGCATATATTTACGACTCTAGAGCTCGAATTACTATACCCCTTGTTTTTGTTGAAATTTTGTTGAAATTTTGGATCTGTGTATAATTGCATGTGCATGCTAGGGCGTTGTTGTGCTTGATTTGTATGTTCCTGATTTCATCGTTGTTTCTTGGGAGGGTATGTTTTGATGATTTCTGCGTTGGCCTTTTATTCGTTGTTAAAATCGCAGCTTTTCCAACCTTTTTCCGGACTGCTGCTTGAATAGACTTGACTTGTTCAAAGAGCGCTTCCTGCTTAATTGGTGTTTTTCAATTCGGTGGTCTTCTATCTGCTTGCGATCGTTGTGGAGAGTCATCTTACCGGGAGAAGGGGCTATAAATGATCAATTTACTGGTTCTTACTACATAGCGGGTTCGCCTGTTTCACGTAGTTACAACTTGCGAGGTAAATTGTATAACAAGTATAACGCAATTTTCATCGCAGCGATGAAATTTGTGCTACACATTGACTATAATTTTCCTCGTCCTTTACATAGCAGCATGGATGCATCATTTAGCTCCTTATTAGTTAGTTACTCAACCAAGTAAGTAGGTTAGCTAGCTGCTCCGTAATTAACAAGGGCGTTAGTGAGCTAAGTTATCGACCTATTAATAACTAGGTCACCCACTTGTTCATCTCTTATCCCTCATTGCTCAGCACCGAGCCCCATCGAGATGGTCCAGGTCGCGGTCCGCTGTGTCTGGACTCCAGTGACTGAGTATAGCGACTGTTCTAGATAAGTAGCTGCACAGTCAGACTGTCCGATAATTCGTCTATATCTGTTATGGAGTCGGGAGATCGAGAAAAGATTCAAAAGAGAGGACTTCTGGAGTGCAACCTCTGGGAGCAGAGGAGGAAATCTGCAATCGAAACACACTCCTGATATACCATCAAGCTAGGTGTTTCTCACCATAGCTGAAGAGAATGTCATAATAGCGTCTAAACAGATTGTCCAGATTATTTAATTCTAGAGCGCTTGATAGTTCAGAAAGTAAAACCGACTAAATTAGTTGACATGAAAGTTAAGTTAGTTAGTTAGTTAGTATAGATAGAAAAGGCTGATGCCTGGTTGATCAGGCCGCACCAATTATTATTCAGCCATGCCTTCCGCCGCCCCTCTCTCTCTCTCTCTGTCTCTCTTGTCTCTCTGACTAACTAACTGACTGACTATCTTTTCCTCCCTCTCTCTCCTCTCCTCTCCTCTCCCTCTTCTCCCTCTCTTCTCTTTCATCCTCCCCTCCCTCCCATCCACCATCCAGCCAAGTTGACAATCAAATTTTCATCGCTTGACTCGCTTTTCCATCGACTGTCAATCCTCTGCTATTTGTCTCCTGGCTTCTCGTCTCGCCCTTTCGAGACCTGCACAATCAACCCCGTCCCAACAAATCCCGCTCGTCGCTTTTTTTCCTGCCCGACGAATCCACGCGTTTCTCCTCTAGCTCCCTCTCCTCCTCCCTTTCACCGTCCAACCCGTGTCGCGCGCGCCCTTGAAGAAATTCATTCTTCTCGAGTCTGGTCGCTGCAGCCTGTTTCCATTCGATTTTTACAAAAAAATTTCTCCCTTTTAACAAACACAAACTTGTTTTGTGTGACTGTGTGTTCTACGCGAGTCTCTCACAGCAGAAATTTCAACACGGGGAGGAATTCGAACATTTCGAGAAAATTTTTTGCCGTTCACCAACTTCACATTAAACTAGCAGATTCTCTTTTATCGTCTGCAGTCGAAGTCCCTCTCACCGCCGTCCCAGAGTGAGTAACTATTAGCAAAGGACACCGTCGAGTATCGCCAACCGAATTTTCGTGGTCCCGCTGTCCAGTCTCATACGTGTTTGGTCACCACCACACGTCGCAGGTGCAGGAATCAATCAGTCTTCCCGATCGGCTCCCTTTGGCTTGTTTCTCGTGGTCGGCTATATCAGTTTCAAAGGCGCGCAGTATATTCGCTGTTCAAACAGGCCTCTTGGCCTCTTACCCGCCGACCTCACTTCATTCGACAGCCGCATCCTCTGCACGTCTGTCTGGGAGGTTCTATCTTTTCAATTTCATCCAGAAACTCTAGTAGGTCAGTTAATATCTACCGACTTCGCTTTTGCGTTCCATCTTGTGGATTGTCCTACTCAAATTGTTCTTGCTCTTGCTAATTCTTTATTTACAGATCAGTTGGACAAAGTTTTCGAATCCGTCTTTGTCCTCGCTCCCCCCTTCCCCACCTAATTCCCTCCTCTCTCTTTATTTCTCGGTCCCCTTCGAATCCCCGTCATGGCTGACCAGGACGTGGATCTGGACTCTATCATAGATAGACTGTTGGAAGTGAGGGGCAGCCGGCCGGGAAAACAAGTGCAGCTGCTCGAGTCTGAGATTCGTCATCTGTGCACCAAGGCCCGGGAAATTTTCATTTCACAGCCGATCCTGCTCGAGCTCGAGGCTCCCATTAAGGTAAGACTATCTGTTCAGTCGCCATTTTCTTTGCTTCGTTCCTAACCATAACGGTGAAGATATGCGGCGATATCCACGGTCAATACTACGATCTTTTGCGTCTGTTTGAGTACGGTGGATTTCCTCCCGAGGCAAACTACCTCTTCCTCGGTGATTACGTAGACCGTGGCAAGCAATCTCTCGAGACCATTTGCTTGTTACTCGCATACAAGATCAAGTACCCCGAAAACTTCTTCATTCTTCGCGGCAACCACGAGTGCGCCTCTATCAACCGTATCTATGGATTCTACGACGAGTGCAAGCGTCGCTACAACATCAAGCTCTGGAAAACGTTTACTGACTGCTTCAACTGCCTGCCTATTGCTGCCATTATTGACGAGAAGATCTTTACGATGCATGGCGGGTTGAGCCCAGATCTCAACTCGATGGAGCAGATCCGCCGCGTAATGCGTCCGACTGATGTAAGTTTTACCCTTGAAATTTGTTCCGTCAAGTCATTACGTTCTGGTGTCCTGGAAAGGGAGCAAGGAACGAGCTTTGGCTCAACCTGACGTGTTTACTTTCATAGATTCCCGACTGCGGATTGCTCTGTGATCTTCTCTGGTCAGATCCCGACAAGGATATCACCGGCTGGAGTGAAAACGATCGTGGCGTGTCTTTTACATTTGGACCGGACGTGGTTTCGCGGTTCCTGCAAAAACACGACATGGATCTAATCTGCCGTGCCCATCAAGTCGTCGAGGACGGTTACGAATTCTTTTCGAAACGGCAATTGGTGACACTGTTCAGTGCACCCAATTACTGCGGAGAATTCGACAATGCGGGCGCGATGATGAGCGTGGATGAGAGTTTGCTATGTTCATTCCAGGTTTGTTCTCCACCTTTTTTTGTTTTTGTTTTTTCCAACGCTAGGATGAAACTCGAGACTAAGCAATGCCATAGATTCTAAAACCAGCCGAAAAGAAACAAAAGTACGTTCACGGGGGTATAAGCACTGGCAGACCCATCACTCCTCCGCGAAAGCAGAAAAAGAAATAAATACGAGCTTTTCCATGTACAGCAGGTTCGGACGGAAATAAGAAACAGCAAATTGACAACGGACAACCGACAACGGACAACCGACTTCGATTTTCAACACACGCCAATCCACGTCTCTTGACTCTGCTCTCTCTATCTGTGTCTCTCCACGAATGAAACTTGTTTTTCCACCTCCCACCATTCTACCTCACCTCTTGGCCTTGAACCCGACCAGCAATCGACTCGACGAAGCGCGCGCATGACCGAACGACTAATTCATCCATTAATCAATCTTTGTGTTACTATTTTTTTACAATGACCCGTGGCCGCAGATGTCGGTCTGATGAACCACGTCCCGCTATTCACCGCGCCGACTTCCTCAACTTCTTTACCTTCTGAATTTTCCGCCCGTTTTCAGCCACTTTTACTACTCCGGAATTAGATTCAGAGTCTGTTAATGAAAACCATGTTCGACTAACCGCGACGATCGTACCGCCATATCAGGACAAGTGAAGGTGTCAGATAATCCAGACACGGAGAAATGGGACTGGAAATCGGGGCAGGAAACCGGAAGAGGAGGGACCAGTAGGGGCAATACGACGATTTTTTTTAAAGAAAAGCCCAGATGACGTGACGGAGAACGCGGGACCTTTTTTTTTGTTGTTGAAAATTTTTGCCAGGTTTGCAGCGCTGTCTGTCTGTCTGATGTATGTCTTGTGATTTTCTATTTAAGTTGGCGGGTTTTGTTCATGCGACGAATGCGATGCCATGGCTATTGCGTGCATAAGATATGGACATGGATATAGGTATGATAGGATAGGTAGGAAATGGGGAGCTGATTGTTTTTCTCTCTTTCTCTTTCTCTCTCTCTTCTTTTATTTCTCGAGATCTTTCTCCTTATTCCCCTTCGTATCTTCATTCCAGCATTGTCTTGAGTCTTTTGATCGTAAGATTTTCTTTCATTTCGTTTGGGCCTGGTGTCTAAATGGATTTTGTGTTGAATTTTCTCGAGTTCTGCCATGTCATGCATATGTCGTGATTATCTCTAACTAGTAGGTATCATTTGCCTACCACTGCGCATTCTAGCACACATGTCTTTCTTATATTGCTATTCCCAAAAATTTGAATCATTACTCAACCAGAGACAGGTAGAAACAACCGGCAAAGGAAGAGGGAGAGGAGATGGGAGTAAATAAAATTCTCTCAATTGATCTGTCAGATGTAAAGAAGGTGTCGAATTACCTACGTTACGTAGGTAGAACTGTCCGATCCGAGCTAGATTTGTATTGTATAGGGTTTAAGGTTTCTCGAGACTTGTCTTTTTATTTAAGGATTTGACAAGAGCAAGAGAAGTCTGGTCCAGAAAAGATGCAGAAAGTAGTGAATTGAAAGAGGTTCTCTTGATTACTACATCCTTGTACACGGTGAAGAAGTCGACAAAGTTATAAGATAGATAGAGAGAGAGAGAGGCTGAACAAGAAGGTCCAAACGAGGAAGTGAGAAATTGGAACGTATGAGATCAAACTTCAGAGTTGTGGGCGTGGTGGGGTGGAAGTGAAAGGGAGGGGAAAGAGGATGGAAATTCTAGCGATATAAAAATCGAGACTCTCTGGTTGAGAAAAGAGGGTTTACACGTATTGAGAAAGCCATCGAATGCCTTCTCCGTATCCTATTGCAAGTCACTTCGTTAGATCACGCACACAAATCAAAATGATAATGATTTTTAAGAGGAGGGGGGGGGGGGACAAACCCTGTCTCATCACTACACTGCACATGAAAACCTCAATAGGCCGAATTCCTTCCAAGGGAACCTTGCCTTTACCCGTCGTCTGCCACAGGCCCATATGATGACGCAACTCGTCCTCGCTGACGGCGTCGGGATGATCGATCTTATTACCCAGAATCAAGAAGGGGACCTTGGCCAATTCCTCCATGGCGAGCAGAGCGTCGAGCTCGGCTTTGGATTCGGGAAACCGTTCGTGGTCTTTGGCGTCGACCAGGAAGACGATGCCGCTGACTTCGGGGAAGTAGTCCTTCCACAACCGGCGGGCTTTGATAATATCAGCGTCAGCCATATTCACGGTCAGACTTGTTTTTGTTGGAGTAAACTATGTTGTGGAGGATGATATTGACGTACCCTGTTGATGACCACCGAGGTCAAACGTGGTGAAGCGATTGTTTCCAATAGCGAGTTCTTCGGAGGCTGTTCACATCGTCAGCACCATTCCTTCCTATCTTCGCATAATCGCAAAAGACTCGACGTAGTTACATACTCGGGTGTGCAGTAGGCTGGAGAATAGCGACTCGGTCATTCTGTTTGCGAGGGAAAAGAATCAACATCTGTCTTCAACATCGCGCCTAGCGGAGTAATTATTTCGAGCGAACCTTCAGCATGTGCAATAGCGTGGTCTTTCCGGCATTATCGAGTCCCAAGAACAAAAGTTTGGCATGCTTATTGAGAAGACCCAATGAAGCAAGGACGTCGTAAACTGTCGGTTTCCTCGTCGTCAGCTTTCGATATCTCTATCTAACTTCGCAAATCCCGCGGAGATTGTTTCCACAAACAGAAGTAGCTATGACTTCCACTTACACCAGTTGATAATCCACATGGTGGCCGTTCAGTGTTTTAATGTTCACTGTTCGAGTAGGATGATGGATGGGCGAGTAAGATAGAGATGGAAGCGAGGTTTTGCGGTACGTCGTCACCTCGCAGCAGAAACAGATACTCTAAAGTGACCACTGATCAAGAATGCAGAATATACCAGACGGATATTCCACGATTGGTCGGTACGGGTACGACAAGTTTCGTGATGTTGATATAAAGATCGTTTCAAGGTCGTGCGAGTTTGTTGTATTCTTTCGCCGAAATGGAAGACGAAAGAACAGGTCGAGGTCTCTCACTAGTTTACTTTTTAGCGGGCGGCCTTAGCTAAGCCCAATTAACTCAACCAAAGCAGGTTTAGCGTGTATTAGATAATCTGGTAATTGTATGCCTGAGAGAAAAGGCACCAAGGCATCGACGTCTCTCCGTTTCTTCTTCTTCTTCCTCATAAGAATAACTACTAGGCACAACTTGCCACTGCCCAGTGGCAATCTGGTTACGATCTGTTACGATCTGTTACGCAGTTGTTTAGACTTTCGGATCTTTCATCTTTCAAAGTAAATGAGCCATCAGGCTTATCTCATTCCCATCTAGCAAATGTGGTAATGTGGTAGGCCATAACTCCCATGCATGGATATATGAAATCGACTCGCAAAGACCGCCTCATCTAAAATGCAGACATGCAATGTAACACAAAAGCAAATCCATAGTAAAGAAAAACCTGGATATGTTGTAAAGGGGAAAAAAAGTAAAGTAATCGCCAACAAAATAAAACCAATAGAACCCATTTATTCGTAAACCAGATTGCACCGATAAAATATGCTCTGGGAAAATATATGTAAAAGAATGGAAGAGGGAGAAAGAGAAAGGGAGAGAGTGAGAGAGAGTGAGAGAGAGAAATCGTAGATAGAGGTAAGTATATACATCAGAATTTTATGATCGTACTGAAGAATCAAATGTCTCAAAGCAAAGCTAATCGCAATTAAACAGATAGCATCAATTGGGTATCTTGACCAACACCGTATGCTTTGGCTCGCTCGGCCATTTCAAGACCAAGCTCTTTCATGCGTTCAGCACCTTTGCCACGCGCCGGACGGCGGTCGCTCTGTTCTTTGGCAGCCGCCTTGCGGCAGTGCTGACGCCAGAATTTTTCTTTGCGTTTCTGTCGTTTGCGTTCCAGCCCCTGAATAATATCAATGGGCCCACGCGTATGCATTTCCCGGCTGCGGGTAACGGTTGGAGATTCCGGGTTCAGTGACTGTCGAGACTCTTCCATGCCCTTAAAGAAAGGATTCGGTGTGCGAGGAAGTGATTTAGTCCGCGGGTGATGTGGACGTTGCGTTGGGCATGCAATGCTGATCCTCGTAAAAGTCCGAGGCGCAGGAATAGTGATTGCGGGTAATCCGGCTGCTGCCACCGCATGTCGAGATTTGGGAGCGGGAGATTTCATACGTTTGGGCGAAACCTGTCCGTGGGCACGTGGGGCAGGAGAATGAACACGTCGAGGAGATGCACGAGCTTTCTTCTTGATGGCACCCTTCGATCGGCCACGAAGAAGATCGTCTTCAATTCGTGCAGCATCGGCAACATCTTCATCGTCATCCTGAGCTGGGTCATCATCATTCTCCGCGACATCGTCATTGTCGTCATCATCATCCACATCTTCGGGATCCGTGGTGGGGAAGCTAGGATCAATGTCCTGAGGAACAGGAACGTGTTTCTTGCGGCGCCGTTCTTCAATGCACGACATGTAGGCAGCCTCGAGTGGTCGATCCTCGTCCAAAGTTCCGCACACGAAATCCGTGCTGTCCGGGAGATCTGGGGTAGTGGCCCGCGGGATGTTAATGCCCCGGCGACTTTTCCCCTTGGATCCGGCAGTCGATGACGGGGGTCGGCTACGTTCCTGTTTCAACGACTCAATCGATGTGTTGGAGTTTCGTCGATCTATAGCCAGACGCACGATATCGAGGTTATCGGCGCTCGTTGCTGCAGTGGTTGTCGCAGGAGCCCAAAACTCGTAGTCGGAGTCGCCGTCACTTTCGTCGTCTGAATCGGCAAAGCCAGCCTCGTTATCGGACTCGTTGCCATCGTCAGACGAGAAGTCATGAATGGTTTCAACATCTTCCTCTTCCTCGTCTTCGTCGTCGTCGAGATCCACCGTGTCGTCCTCGTCGTCATCATTCTCCAGATCCTCGGCTTCTTCTTCTTCCGCAATGGCTTCAGCCTCGGCTTCTTCTCCGAGCTTGCGAATAGCCAGCTCCTTCTTCATGCAGTCGGCTACCGTAATCTTTTCTTGATGCTCGGTGGATTGTGAAACCCATCCGTCTTCCTCGTCGAGTGAGCTTGCGAACTCGTGGAAGCGAGTCTCTTCTGACGGTTTAAAGTCGCCCAGACCAGGCATATGAATGGTTCCGGGTTTCTTGGCGGGAACCGCTGAGCCTTCGGCAGCCTTGGATTTGGAATCGAATGCCTTGTCGTCAGCGGGAGAAGCCCGACGAGAGGTTGGCGGAGGAGAACGATCGCCACGACAGTTGTAGGAAGACCTTCTGCTATTCGCAGGTCTGGCCTCGCTCTGTCGCGATGGGCAGACGAATGTCAATCTCGATTTCCGCGGCGCCGGTTGGACTTGGTCGGCAATTTGTGATTTCTTCTCGGGCGACTTGGGACGCTCGGGTTGTCGCGACGTACAAGCAAAACTGATGCAACGCTTACGACCGAGGCCTGCCTCGATCTTCGACTCGCTGGGGTCTGAAGTTTCCAGAACGGGCGCAAGCTGGAAGGTAGCGAGGTGTGGGGGACTAGACGTATTTGAGTAGGTTGGACTGGTCAAGTCGCCATCGCTGGTCAGTTCGGCAGTCGAGTGGCCACTGGTGTTGCTGGTGGGATATGATGGTTTGCGATAGCGATCCATCGGGGCCTCCTCTGGATTCTTCAATAGAGCTCTGGTGAGCAAAGATTCTTTCTTTTCGGGAACAACCAAAGAGGATTTCACGTAAATTTGGTCGTGATTAGGACGATTGTGTAAATGATTTCGATCGGGGGGTTCGTCACAGTCGTCGACCACCTCGACCTCTTGGTCTGCGGGGACGGACGGCTGATCTGAGGAGAAGACCATTTTTAAAATGGCCTGGAGCTTCGGTATTTGGCGATCACGTCGTTGGTGGTGCGCCATTGTGTTTGTTGAGTAAGAGTAAGTTGTGATTCAATTCTTTTATAGAGCTGGAGCACCGTAGGCCAGTAGAGAAAGCGTGAGTAAATCAATCGAGTCAGGCGGAGAGCAGTAGTCCACCGACTAGAAGGTTCGCGCGCAACGTCGTCAAGAGCAAGCACCACCGAATATTCTTAATTCTATTAATTTGAAAGCGAGATCAAATTCAGCTGTTCAGGGTTGTCCTAAGTAGGACACGAAATGTCACGATATAGAGGGCAACATTGTGGCGAGGTGGTTGCAGGCGGGTTTGTTGGGGGCGAGGATGACAGGTAGATTGAGTAGAGTCAGAGCGTTCGTCTGCGGCGCGGCAAGATCAGAGGTAATTGAGTCGCGGTGACTGGGTGATCGCGGCAGTCAATTTCAATAAATGTCTCAATTTGCAGGTGTTGTTGGTGTTGAAAATGAGAAGTTGTTGAGTAGAGAGAATTGTAACAGATATTTGCTGGGGAGAGAGTGTGTAAGAGTGAAGAAGAGGAAGAAGAGGAGGAGGAGGAGAAGAAGAAGAATTGGAGGTTTTGGGGGGGGAGGAAGGCACAGGCAGATTCCGCGGTGAAAAAAAGACCGAACAAGTTAGGCCGGTTGACTAATAATATGATGCAGCCAAAGATTGGTAACGAGGTAACATGGCAACATGGCTCAGAGTGCGTCACCAGGCGGTTTCTGACGGTACGGTACGCTTTCTGTACGCACTCTGCCTGGTGACTCGGGAGAGCGTGCGCGGTAGCCGCCAGACAGGCTGCAGCTTAGCAAAAAGACCGGACTGTATGGAACGGTATGAAACAGCAATACTTTCTGTTCTGTTTCGGTAGAAGAGACTCGAGAGACTGACTGGGCATACACGGATGCGTAATACCACAGGCATCCCTGAGTGGGTCGCCACCGATCTGAGCGCCGTGCCTTGTATTTAATTACATCAATTACATTAATTACACACCACCCTGTGGCTAATACTGTCTATTGTGTGTATTGGCGGTATTATACAGTCTTCCGGTGCTGCCTTTTCAGGCAGGCCGCTAGACTCGATCCTCAGCCAATCGTGTTACAGCAGCGCTACGGCCAGTCTCCATCTTCATCCTCCTTCAATAAACAGAACCACAGAATCATTCTTTATTTTATTTACTATGTAGTATTTCATATGAAAGGAAATGAAGATCCTTGGAACGGAGTGAGTGCCTAAATCTGCCTAAAACATATCCAAGAATAAAGATTGCTTGTTTCATCGTTTCAGACAGCAGCTCCATCATAGTATGGACGGAGTCGTAGTGTGTAATAGAGTATGGATACTACGGTACAGCAGTACGATGTAGTAGTTGCTAATTAGAGATTAGGACAATCCCAAGCTGCGGCCCTTCTTTTGTATGCGGCTTTTTTCTCGTTTGTCCACGACAGCCACTGTCCACTTTTTCCCCATTTCATTATTATTTTTTCTCTCGTTCTTTTGGTCTTTTTCACGTCTGGTATTTTTTTTTTTTTTTCTATTTTGTCTCGATCCAGGATTTCCCTTTGCTGGGATTTTTCTACTCGTTTATACTACTATGTAAAATAGAAAAGTACTGGAAAAGAGCGCCCATCACGTGACGTTAATGTAAGTCTGTAACAGCCGTGAAATAATACACCCGAGGACGAATTATGATTGGTGAAATCATTGATAAATACTTATATAAGCGGCTACTCTTCGACTGAACGACGGACCGAATACACCAAATTACGCGTTACAAGCCGATGTTCGCCGATGTCTTCCCCATGCTTATTATTATTTTTGTTTTTTTTATTATATTATTTTCCGCCGTGGCAGACCTGTCAGCCCCCAAGAACGATCTCCATCAGCTCATCGTGCCGCTAATTCGCAGGCTATATAACTGTTGGCCAAATCGGTGAGACAATCAGCAACGTGCCAAACGATCATCAGACAAAAAGAGATCCCTGCAAGTCAGCGACGATTGAATTGGTCAGGCCCCCATCCCCCCATCCTGGAAGGCTGAAGCGCTTCGTGGGCTATGGGTTGGGGGTTCAGATTTGATCGGACTTGAGAGGCGCTAGGCCACCTAACGTTCTGTTTCTGCATCAGTGGATCGACTTCGCGAATCCATTTACATTGGACGTTGATGAAAGTTGCAAATTGAAGATCGAGTAATAGCAATAATCACGCGACGCAAGTGAGAGGACGATCTCATTCGTGCAGTAGGTAGTAGTGCTTTCCAACTCGTGCGTGGGGCATGTTTTGATACTACCGGGTACCTATGTATTCGAACGCTTGGTATTCGGTTTATATCCAATAACCGAACTCATCTTGACATTTGCGATATCCGGAGTTGACTAACCCGAGCTTTGATGCCGCCCTGTCTACAAAACGAAAATACTACTTGAAACTTCTTCTACCAGAGGTGAGATCCTGTAGTGGCACAGCGCGGGAAGAGCGGTGAACAGAGTGGATTTTCTCCATCTTTGACTCTGGTGTCAAGTCAAGTCTTTTTAGCAGTGAGCAGTGGCCACCAGAAAGCGGATATTCTTCCCGGAAAACACTTGCGTCAGATGTCAAAAGCTCGAGCGTTGATTCAGTTCAAGGTTGGATGCAGTGGTGTACTTGTGCGGTCGATTTGACTTTTGTGTGCTTATACGTAACGTTCCTGCGTAGCCCAAATCAAGATGCATGTGAATGGAACAACTGCGGTAGAAATTCAACTCAACCTCCAGGCTATCTAAGAAATGCAGCTGAGACTCGAGCTTGAGATTCAGTCAGTCAGTCAGTCAGATGATGGAGCGCTGACTAGCTTGGTCGACTTGGGAGTTGGGGACTATCGTATCGGCTATGCCCCTCGCTCAATTAGGAAATCTCGCGGCATCTGCATGTTTTGAGAGAGCAAAAACGCTCTGATCACCTACCCAGGTAAGTGGTGAAGGTGAATAGCCTTCGTGCTACAACACCGCTAGTGATGCATGCCCAACCCATAGTCTCAAGTCAGAGAGACTGGATAATGTCGACATCAGCAGACAAACCCAAACCCGACCGCTGATGTTAGTTGATGTTACGCAGTACGCAGCACGCAGCATGCACTGACTCTGTCTTTCCAGCCAATCGGTCGAGAGCAACCCGCATAATCTACCTACTACATAGTAGTAGAGATGTGACATCGGACTAGTCAAGCACCAATGCACGTCCCGAGTCAAGTAGTAGATTGCGAATACTAAAAAGTGAACGAGCGCGCTTGTTGATTCATTGCTAACTTGTGGATAGATTTTACTCATAAGAGGTTAGTTTTTCCAGGTAATCATCCGAAAAGCGGGGGAATCGTCGGCTGTCTTTGCGCTCACTTCATGCTCCTTCTACAGCTTTCACTGATTTAGCTAGAATGTGGTAGTAAAGCAAGAGAAGTAAAAAGCACAGTCGGTATAGACCGAGGACATGGCGGTCAGAAGTCAGGCTAGTGCATCAATGTGGAATATCTAGGGTATTCTCTGCGACCCTGGTTTGGATAGAGTAACCAGGTTTCCGAAAACCTTGGAATGGCAGTGAGATTCATGCCATCCAGACAGTTGAACGGAAGAAATATTTCATATGATGGAATTAAAAGCTACAAATCTCAGAGACTTGAATTGAAAGCTTGCCTACTTCCTCGTCAAGCTTACGGGTAACGATTCTACAGGCCTTCGAGCCGGACATTTGCCGGACATGTACCAAGTACCCCCTACGCAGCGGGTTCTGCGTCTTTATTCAATCCAATCCAACCACGAGATATCTGGCTAAGGAGAACATTGGAGGATTCAAACAGGAGACTTAGACAGATCCACAGATACGATCCTATCTCACCGTGCCACGAGACTTGATAGACTCGAAGGTACGTCGTTCTCGGAACTTGAATCGTTTAAGCTAATTCGAGCAATGTGCATAATCGTTAATCACTGACTCGGGGTTCTGCATATTGCATGCGCCGTACAATAATCGTACATGCGCTGTACGTACCTAGGTAGAAATACGTTGCGCCGAATGCGGGGATTCGTCACTCTCTTACGTTTCTGCTTAGAGCTGACGACTCACGACAGTACTACGATATGAGTAGAGCCGAGGAGCAAGTACGATACGTGCTTGTTTACATGTACGATGAAGCAATGAGAATCCCTTTTTGGACCCTCACTTGAGCAATCATACACTTAAATAAGTGATACTCAAATAAGTAAATACCTACCCAGCCAGCGCATCTACTGGTTACCCATGGTTGCATAGGCAAACCCCAATAAAGACCCCAATACGGCCCCTAACACCCTCAAATAAATTGCTATTTACAATTGGGGACGTTTCATCGCTCAGCCCCATGCAGATCATGGGAATCCCCCTGTTCTACCTATTCAGATGATACTACCAATCCAAGCAGTGCCTAGAGAAATGGTGTGGTTCCTGGTGTTTACTCCATGGTTGAGCGGGAGATGTAAACTACCTAAGTCTGGAGAGCCACCTACGTATCCAAACATCCATGGACGTACTATAGTACCTAGGTAAGCTGCTGCACTTTTGAACCCCGGAATTCTCTACTAAATTAGGTACAAGCCAGCCCGCATTTCCGTCTTTAATTCTGGCGTGTTATCTCAGAAAAGAACGACCGCTCGGATTGCGTCGGTTCAACTTACTCGGTAGATGCCCGAATATTTACTGTAGTGTCAGTAGCCGGGTCCGCGTAATAGCCGTTATATCTGTACTTTGGCTGATTATAGTCAATGCTATAATTTGATACTGCTCTGCACTGTGACGTCTACAGTCTACAGTCAACGTGTCTAATTCGAAGTATATCTTATAAGAAAACTAATATATTAAAAAAATAGCATGTGTCGGTATGGAATGGGTTTTGATAATCTACACTAACTAAGTTATTTACCCTACGTCATCGTGTTCCCGATAAGGAACCGGACGGCCGGATGTTCTCGTCAACAGCCAAAAAGACATCCATCTATTCAACATGCTTTCACTTTTGGAGTCTGATAGGTTTGTACCTAGGTATGTTTGTATTGGTCAAATTTCGATGGTCAATGCCGCTTGACTTCCGTGTAGTTTGAAACGAATAATGTAGATTGTAGTACGGAACCACTGTAAACGGGGACATAACGATTGCCCACACGTAGATGGTCAGGCATGTCGTAGAATAAATGGTAAATAAGCACAGATGTTATAACAGCCTTCAACAGAGAGATATACACTGGAATCTAGTCTCGCGTCGTATACTTCGTGCACGCTGCCTGCTTCGGTTGCTGTTCGGGATAGTCAAGTTGAAGCCGAATGCAGGCAAGAATCGCCCTCGAGCTCAGCTACTGCTAGCATGTCTACACTAGAAGTAGTGACGGCGGTCTCCTCTACCCGCGATTCACCCGCTTGATCATCCTGGTTGTCAACGCTGTGGTTTTCTCCGCCAGCAGAGGCGCTGCACTCGTTACTATCTGGTTCGAGTGTAAATCGAGCCAAGAAATTCTCCCATTGATCAATCCGTAGAGTCTCCGAAGGCGCGTGCATGGAAGTTGGAGCCGCGATTTGAGACTCGAGAGTTGCGTTTTCAGCGACCCCAGGATTTACCAAGGAAGATATAGTCGGTGGTGTACCCATGACTGGCGCAGCTTCATGCTGTACTGCACCTCGGTGCATGTACGGTGGTGTAGCGGATCTGCTACTAGGTAGACCTTGTTCCAAACTCACGGGAAGTTCGATTGGAGGATTTTCCTCTCTGGCCGATCTAGACAAATCAGCGGCCGTTGAATCTCTGACCCGGGGAATAGGACAGCTGTGCTGGTCAAATCCTGCTTGACTGGCTCTTGGAAGCGCTTCTAGGCTAAAAGGAGACAACAGTCGTGACCCGTTTGTTAGTGAGGATTGCCCTGGTGCGAACACCTTGACTATCTCTATCACCCGCTGCTTTCGATCAAGCGAGATGTCCATATTTTGCGCAAAACTTCTGTACCTCGAAGACATTCCAATGGTATCAGGCGAGAAATCAGTAGAATCTAACGTAGATACCGCGGAAGGATCTGTCGCAAGAATTACTTGCAATACTTCTGGATGACCATAAAATGCTGCGTAAAAGGCAGGCGTCCACCCCATTTCATCTCTGCAAAACGCAAAGTCACCTCTGCTGAGCAGCAGCAATACAACATCTCGATGTCCCTCTTTGGCTGCGAGGCAGATTGGAGAATCATCGAATGATGTATTTTCAGGGCGTGAGTGAAGTGGTGAGCCAAGATCAAGTAATACCTGAACGACTGAAACACGACCATGGCTAGCGGCAATGCCCAAAGCTCGCTTTCCTTCAATGTTTCGAGCTTCGATATCCGCTCCATTCTCCTGTAGCATTTTGATTATCGCAACTGAGCCCTTAGCCGCAGCGCAGTGAATTGGAAGTCCTTGTCTATCGGCAGTGCTGTTAATGTCTGCCCCGGATTCCAACAGTAGCCGCACAGTCTCGACGCTATGCGTCTGACAAGCGTAATGAAGAGCAGTATAGCCGTACTCATCCTTAGAGCTTACCGAGCACCCTTTACGAACTAGAAACTCAGCAACAGCAAACTGCGGTGGTTCCATAGCAGCGTAGTGAAGGAGAGTTCTCGAATTTGTTTTATGCGCTGAAGTCAATGAGCCACGCATCATCTCACCCAAGTACTTGACAATATCCACATGACCACATAAAGTTGCCCGGTGAAGAGCTGTCATGTCGTATTTAACCGTTGCTTTTATCTTCGCATTTCGGTTGACCAGCAACTTGACAGTAGACAAATGACCCGCCACTGCAGCGCAAATAAGAGGGGTATGCTGAGTATCACCTGCAATTTCAATGTCTGCTTTGTTATTCAAAAGCAGTTCTACCATGTCGTCGTAGCCCCTCTCGCAGCTGTAGTGCAGAGCTGTCTTCATCGATGCATCTTTGGCATTGACATCGGCACCGTATTTGATTAAAAGATCAGCAATATGGATGTCGCCCTTGAGAGCTGCAACGTGCAACACTGTTCTCTGATTTTCAGCACGGACGCCTACTCGTGCACGGTATTCAAGTAGAATCCGTGTCGTGTCTAGTTGCCCGTTATCGACAGAAATCCAAAGCGCTGTTTTTCCAAGCCTTGTTTTGACTTCAAAGTTGGTTTCCGGCTCCCTTAACAGGAGCTCAACGACTTCCTCGTGACCACGAGATGCGGCTAAATGAAGTGCCGTCAAGCCTGATACATCTGCACGATTCAATTCTGCCCCGTTATCGATCAACAGTTCAACAACACTATCATTCCCACAATGAGACGCGACCATGAGAGCAGTACGTCGAGTATAAAGATGGATTTGTTCAAGACCATGGCCCTCGGTTATCAGTCGTTCCACTTCGGACCGTGTCCCTCTCTGCGCGGCCACAACGATCTTTGGTGCATTTAGTCCCGCTTCTGTAGTGAAGTCAATGCTGGTTGTGACTCCGATTTCACGACGTCGTCGGCTCTTGCTCGATTCCGACCTCGTGACAGACACCTGGGACGATTTCGGTAGAGTTGATAACTCTACACGACTACTTGTGCGCCGTAATTTAAACTTGGAAAGAAATCTTCCTGCCACTGAATTCCCACTTAATCTTGATGTTACTGTTTCACTAGTAGATGCCCAGCGGCGGACGCTGGGGGCCAACTGTGGCATTCGTTGAGGTCGAAAGGAAACACTTTTGCTGCGGGCCGGAGCCGGGTTGCTCAGAGAGCTTTTCGGACGTAGAGAATGGCTTCTTGATATTCAGGTATTTGTCGTTGAAGTACGCGTCGGCGTGAAACTAGAACCAGTGTAGTCTCTCGGGCTACTTGAGCCGGATGTTCCTGTAGACAAACCGCCGCTCATTTCAGCCGCATCCAAAGCATTGAGTGTATATATTCGACTTGGCGTGCCCGGTAAGGTGGGCTGAGTAAGTCGATGTTTCAGTTGTGGTCGTTGATAGGGCCCAGTTGCAATTAGCATGCTGTCGAAGTCAAATTCAGTCTCGCCCACGGACGATAACTGCAGGCTACGAACAGAAAGCTGATCGACATGAGATCCCGCAACGCTACTCAGGCTTCGAAGGGTTGCCGCATCCTCGGCAACCTTCTCTATAATGTGACGGCTTTCTGCTCGTCGAAGAAGTTCAAGTCGCTCAGCTGAGTCTCGGCTGTGCGCAAGTTAGATATGAACGTACGAAAGAGAGGTGAGGGTTCAAATCTAACCATTGGCGGACTTGTAGTAATAAGTTCAATGCATGAACATGACAGTGCAGTCTATCTTGTAAGCTTCGCATCAACGGTTCGTTCCAAACAGCTCGGATGCGATTTTTGAAGGAGAGAGTGGGAATTGTGCTTGGTTCAGTGTCATCCGTCAATTCTGCGACTTTCGCATGAAGAATTCCCATGATAACACTGCAGCCATCGATCGCGATCGCGACATCCTTATTGTACTCAGCACGACCGGCGTCGGCTTCGCAGTTGTGCGTTGAGTACTCGTCCAGCTGTGTTATTGCCGATTCGATGGTAGACAACTCGGTGATCATAGAATGGATGGTTATGTCAGCATCTCTGTACTTGCTGCGAAGAATCACCAAGCCCTGTATTGTCTGTCCAACAACCTGGGCAATTTGTAGAGCGCTGCTGACAGCCCCTAAAGCAGACAGAGGATCCATCCTTTAGATGAAGACTGTTAAACGCAGCCTGAAATCAGAAAAACTGTGCAGTTTTCGGTCAGCTTAGCACAAAAAATTGTCTTGACATTCTCTCGTAGTGATCAATTATATAGGAAGTATCTGACCACTATAAGACAATGTCAAATGCAGCTAAGGCCATCTTCTAGCACGAAATTGGTAGCCTGAACTTTGGGAAAAGATATGTAATTGACTAGCAGTAAGAAGTAGTTCGTACAAGTAGTGTGCTGCAGTGTCTGCGCGACCCCGCAACTTCGCGCAAGAATCCGTTACTCGACAAGCATTCATACTTATGATTATGTGACCCAACCTCGATTCCCGCCAATAATGCAGCTGATTTGACCATCTGGATTGTCAATTGAACCATTGATGTACCAGGCTGAGCTGAGTAGCTCGCTGAAGCCGCAAATCTTCGGACAAATCCATGGCGCAAGGCTGTGGAACAGCCACTGCCAGGGAGGCTGAGCACAAATACTTCCGGGGGTGGTAGCACAGTGTACTACTATTCGCTACCTGGACGGCAGGATGTTGTAGTTATCATCCATACTGCAGATGTGAGAATATCCCATTCCTTGTAATACTAAATGAAATTCGTCGATGAGAATGGTTGGATGTAAGATAGAAAAAGAAGAGAAAAAAGAAGTTGAGAAGGAATGAGCTCTTGATGCTTACAAAAAGTAGTAACTTATGTAAGCCTTGGTAGCCACAGTTCTCAGGCAAGAAGGCTAGTCCAGAAATGGCAATACAGAATTAAGACGCGAACGCGACGCGCTCACGTGAAGAAAAGCAATTAAAAGTAAAAGCTGCGGAGAGCGGGCAATTTGATCTCGAAGCTGCACACACAATACACAGTCCTTCATCAATTTCAACACCAATTTACTTTGCTTGCTCAGCAGCATACCCATAGCTCAAAATAATATTGACATTCTGACAAAGACTACTGTCGAATCCTCCGCTGGTACAAGACACCATTACACAGTCAAAAGTCTGCTTATTCTCTCTCGCTTGTTTTGATCGCGGGGATATACCAATGCTAACAAAAATTTTGACAACAGTGTTTGAAGCACGCTTAGATCAAGCTGGACTTCTCAAGAGGGTATGGTTTCGAATTCTTCATCAGATATGGAGACTGAGCACGATCGACTAACTTGCTGGACAACAGGTCGTGGACGCCATTAAAGACCTGGTCCAGGACTGCAACTTCGACTGCAACGATGGAGGCATCGCTCTCCAGGCCATGGACAATTCACACGTCGCCCTTGTCTCCATGCTTCTGACCTCAGATGCCTTCAGTCCATACAGATGCGATCGAACCGTCGCGTTGGGAATCAACCTGGTCTCGCTGACCAAGGTCCTGCGCGCTGCCCAGAACGAGGATATCCTGACTCTGAAGGCCGAAGACTCCCCGGACGTCGTCAACCTGATGTTCGAGAGCTCTGAGACTGATCGTCTGAGCGAGTATGATATTAAGCTGATGGATATTGATCAAGAACATTTGGCTATCCCCGAAACCGAATACGCTGCAACGGTGGAGATGCCTTCTGCGGAGTTTCAACGTATCTGTCGAGACCTGAATGCTCTTTCCGAATCTGGTACGTTGGTATTTGTATTTCAGTATTTTTCCAACAAGTTGGTTTCTCTCGCTCACAGATTTGATCGGTTACAGTCGTCATTGAAGCCACCAAGGAAGGCATCAAGTTCTCCTGCCAGGGTGATATTGGCAACGGTTCCGTGACCATTCGCCAACACACCAACGTCGAAAATCCCAGCAAAAACGTCTCCATCCAACTCACAGAACCAGTTGCTCTGACTTTCTCACTCAAGTATCTGGTCAACTTCTGCAAAGCTACCGCGCTGTCCGACCAGGTCAAGCTCTGCCTATCTCAGGAAGTGCCTCTTCAGGTTGAATATAGTCTGTCAGGCAGCAACGCTGCGAGTGGCCATCTGCGTTTCTTCCTTGCTCCTAAGGTCAGTGAAATTCTTGATTTTCCTAGATAACACAGCTTATATTTCCTAGATTGGCGAGGAAGATTGATCGCTTTCATGTCCCCATCGGCGTTACGGTTATACCACGAAATTCGCCAACCAGATTTGATGAATCTGGTTGGAATGACTGATGTCGGAGAGACAAGACGATCGGGCTTTTACATTTGTGTAGTCGCTGGTTACAAATAGTCCATTGCAGTTAATTCTTACAAGCGCACTGCTACTTGAAATCGATTTCAGTGTAATTAGGTGGATTTGAATACTGAAAAGCTAGCGGTTCAGAGAGGCAATGATTTCCATATTGCGTTTCGGGTAGATTCATGATTTCTTGTTTACACTTTCGTCTTGTGCATGTCATGAAGAGTAAATCTGAAGAGTAAATTTCAAATGCGTGAGAAGCGTATAGACGTTTAAACTCCCTTTCCATAAATTATTAGTAGCATTCTGCATCAAACTGGTCGCTCGACGGGAGAAAAGAACTGACCTGAAAAAAAAAGGGTGAAGCGCCGCCCCCAACAGAATGATCGGAATCGAATGATATCCAATTCTTTTCGTCCCGCGAATCCGTCCAAGAGTGTCACTCCCTTGACGAGAGGAGACAACAACTTGAACAGAAAAACGCGAGAAGCGAGAAAGAATTTTGAAGGTTGGATATGCTGCGTATTGCACTAAAGTGTCGTACGAGTCACGAAGGACTTTCGTACACACAATCTTCGCACCGGCTCTCCCATGAGGGGGGTATCCTTAAGGCCACCCGTCCCGAGATGGGACGGGGCGGTCTTTGAGGGCCCCTCGAAAGTTTCTGATGCCGTTTAAAGTGTAGAACACTATGCGAGCGCTATCTATCGCGCTGGACCCTCACGGGCAGTTCAAGAACTCATTTTCCTTAGAAAAAAGAGTTTCTTGATCGGGTTGAAGAATACTCCGAATTTCTCATTTGCATCTGATGCGAAATCAGGAAACAGCGTGTACAAGGGACGGAACCACATGCTGTACTTCTGTTGTTTGTAGCAAAGAAACGCAGCATTGAAGGGGGCGACGCTTGAAAAGAGAGGAAAAGAAGAAGAAGATGTGAGTCAGTGAGATTTTTCTTCTTATGGACTTGTTGTGGATTCTTTTTTTCTGCCATGAAGAAAGACACCGCCTGGTCATGTAGGCTGGCTGATTGGTTCAACGAGGTCTTTTGCATTTTACGGGATATTGCTGTGGAATGCCTCAGGCATGAACATCTTAGGTCAAATTGGCAGGCAAACCTGGAATAGGATTCTATCGTCGATCTCAATTTTTACTGCGAGAGAAAAATTGCGAGCAGTCACAACTAGCAGATATTTGACCGTAACATCAAGTGCTAGTGCGAGTGCTCTCGGAGTCTTTCGAGATAGATTGCAAAGTGTGGCTATGCAGCTGGCATCGACAATAACAAGCCCATTTCCTAGCGCGCAAATATCTACACCAGCCTTACTCTGTAGTCAATCCGCAAAGCCTCGATCGTTAGTCTTGCAGGTAAGCTAATTTAGCTTTGATTTTGTTTGCAGATCGATGAGTGTACTCCGTATGATAGAAAATAGTAAAAATAAATCCACGAAAGAATTAGATCTGCGTTAAATAATTAATCTGACTGCTGTCACTCGGATTGTCTCAGCCTCCCCCAAGCTTGGCTGCATTCTTCCACCAGCGTGTCTCACGTCTTGCAGTCGGTGTGTTTGATTGACATCAATTGATGAAGACGACTATTTGCCAAGGCTGGCATTGCGACTGATTCCATCCTGTTATTAGTATACTACATAGTATATTATTATGTTCTTGCATGAACTTGCAGTCAGAGCAATTGCAAGTGGTTCATCTGTGTATCAGCACCATCAGTTGTCCAGGCACCCAGGCACCCAGGCACCAAGACACCGACCCACCAGGCTAGGCTGACTCGGCTGATTAGCCTGAGGCAGTGAGAAAAAGCATGTGCCTGTTTCTTACTAATTAATTACCTCAGTCTGGCCAGAAGAAAGAATCATCTGGGCATTTTCTTCTTCTTCTTCTTCTTCATCATCTTCATTTTCATCTGACTACACGCCGGATTTCTGATATCACATTGTCTGCATTGCAGTTCTGTTTCAGACCTGCCCAAGAAATTACTATTACATATTTTCCTACGGCCGGGCTCCCCGCATACATATTTGGTCCGTGGACAGCGAACCAACGGATACCAGTAGTGGAACCCTCCCAGACCGCGCTGTTTCACAAAAGTCACCTTAGACTGCGACACCATCTGTCAACAAGGCAAAATTCGACAATCCCTCAACGGAACACAGTCCTGCAGGCTCGATCCAATCTATCTCTCACAGAGTACTGCGACGCACGACATTCACATTTCTAACAGAATCCGATCGATCGTACGACGGGCCACAGCAACAAAAACCCACCACCAACAATCTTTTGACCCGCGGTAACTGACTGGCTCCGGGCCGGAGCCCAAACCTCCAAAATTTCTGCATTACAGTCCCGAGCATCGTTGCTCGGAGGAGCAACTCGCGATACTTCATACCGGGCTTCCGCCGGTTCCTATTTCGAACGTCAAGGCTATAGACAGGTTCATGGCCCCGAGCGAGTGAGCAAAATGTATATTCCGAATACGCAGTGGACCTGGCTATTTGTGATCACTTCTGTGATCCAAGCCTGTCTTATTCTCGCCCTAGAATCGTGAGTATATCTTTTTTTGTCACGGTGTATTTTGTCATGGTATACGACGAGTGACTTCCCGGGCTGTCAGCTAACTCGGGAATTACTGTAGCTATGTTTTTGCAACTTTCCAACTCCATCCCGACGATTTTATCCAGAATTCCACCAGCTCGCGAAGCACTCTTCCGACCTTTTTGTCTTTATACATCTTTGGCTTTATTTACGAGTTAGTTCTGGTCTACGATGCGTTGCGGCTTAAAAACACCATTCAAATCATCGGGATTTGTGTCTGCAATATCGGACTACTCATCTACGGCGCTCTGCAAATCGAGCAGGTCTCCCAAGATGTGGACCACCCTCTGTACCAGGAAACCAAACCGGTTTTGATTGCCATTCCAGTCATCATCGCGTTTGCCTCGTTGATCTTGATATTTTTGACGTGGAAGTTGTACGATGAATTTGCTTGGACGATTTACAAACATATCAGCGCTGATTTGCGCATGAAGCGACGGTATTTGACGTATCAGGTAAGGTCATCTCGTTATTCGTGTCTGGTTTTACCAAGCTGACACTGAGACAGATCTATATCGGACTTTTGAAGTTTGATTTTTTCTTCTTCCTTGGCTTCACGGTGCAGTTCGTCGTGATTGTCACGGGGAAGACTGACGTCGAATTTGCTTTGACGCTGGCCGCAATTCCGGTCACAATTCTAATCCTATTCTTTGCGGCATATTTTGCTCGACGAGAGAATACCTTTGGCATGTGCGCCGTGATTGTAAGTTTCGAGAATTCGCGCAAACCACTTTCCAAATACTAACAGTTGTCGTTTTGCTACTTGGTAGTTACTTTATTTCGGCGGCTTGGCCTACTTCCTCTTCAAGCTGGTCCGCATGTACCAGCCCGCAAAAGCTCCGGAATATATGGCCGTACGACGATCCCTGACTTTCTTTGCCGTCATCACCATCCTTCTCATTCTAGCAACCATCGTGAATGCGATAGTATGCACAACGAATTTCCACAAGGGACTCAAGCAGCATCTCGTGCGGCCTCGTGGGTCTGACGCAGACGAAAAACCTACCGAGCTCGCCACCCGGATTCCCGGCGATAATGTCCCTAGCCGGATGATGATCGACTAGTTGCGTGAACGCTGATGCTCTGCATATTTTCTGCATTATGATACAGCAATTTAAAATCTTCCTTTTGAAAAGGAGAGAGAGAAAGATACGGAATGGAAAATGATTCAGCTCCACATTTCAGTCAATTGTTCATAATCGAGTGTGACAAAACGCAGAGTCTCTTCTTTTGGGCGACGGAGCTCGTCTTGTTCGGTCGATCTAAGACATGTCAATTACACGATACCACAGTTCTTGCTTATACCCTTTGCCTGATGAATGCGATTGATATCACTGTATTTTTTTTTTCTCTTTTCTTTGACTTTAAATTATGAATTGAGGCTCGTACGTTACACAATTAGCCAGCTTAAAGTTGTTCCCTGACTAGCAAGACGTAGACAGTTGTCTCGAAATCTATTCTTACATCTTGTTAGGCAGTTCCATGCCATAAAATCTGCTTGGTAATAGTAGTAGGAAAATCGGGGAAAGAAATAATCTAACCCAAATAGGATTAGCGGGATGGAGCGTGACCCGTGGCCTTTCGCCCTCCTAAAACTCCACGACGTTCTTAATTCCAAATTCCAAGTGGCATCCATTCTATCGATCGTACTTCCAATCCCAATTCTTCTTTCTTGTCACTCATTTTCCCGTCAATTGGTACTGCAGCTACCTATAGACTTGCAATTACAATGGTAAGAGATCCCCCGGAGGCCCATTCTGCTGATTCGAGGTTCGTTGTGTCTTCCCGAAGCACACGACGAGAAGAAATCAGGGAAACGGGACACGACAGAGCGACTAAGACTTAATTCATCGCTAACTTATCTTTTGACAGTCATCTCCTCGTGCTCCTTCACCTCTTGCATCCGGCACCGAGTCCGGTCCCGAGAGCAAGTCGGCTGGTGCTGGAGGCGCTGCTGTCGCCTCTGGCTCTGCTGGCAACCGTCCTTCCTCACCCACACCCCCTGGCGGCCCGCGCACAGCTCTTCGTCGCCGCGCTGCTGCCGACCACAAGGAATCGCTGCGTAATGCGCGACCGACGTCGACTCGGGCTGCGGGCGCCGGCGGCTCTTCCGGTACAATGTTGAAGCTTTACACAGACGAGAGCCCTGGTCTTCGCGTGGACCCTGTTGTTGTGCTGGTGTTGAGTTTGGGATTCATTTTCTCCGTTGTGGGACTGCACGGTATGTCTTTACGGCAGCGGGAAGATCGTATTAAATGTTGTGGAAATCTTTTGTGGATTGCTAATTGCGTGAAATATCTGTAGTCATTGCCAAGATCACTCGCAACTTCTCCTCATAGATCACGGAACGGAACAAAGTCAGCCTTTCGACTATCAGGGCTGCTTGCTGTGTTCTGTCATACAATACCCCTTCTTTCTCTTCCCCTCTTTCTCTTTGTCCCTGATTCTGAAACCCTCTTGATATCCGGTTTGGTGGTCTTGCCTCCCGGCACAAAATAAGCATGGAAAATAAAAGTTCCTCGTCTGTTTCACGCTGGTGTGGAATTCTACAGCTCTACAGTTTTTTTGTTGTTGATCCGCGACACACGAAGACGTACCCGAGCATTGTCATTTGTAATATAGCGCATATGAATTGATTCTTGGAGTTTTTGTTCTGAATTCTGCTGGTTTGCACGGAGCCTAGTCCGGGGCCAATCATCATGTCCGCCGTAGTCGAGTGTTCATCAGCCTCACCGAAGCGATTGCATAGTGTAAGGTCCGAGTCAGTTATCTAGACTTCGCCTTCACAATTGACCGGATCAACCTTAGAAACTATTGCAGTTTCAATCTGGTCCAGTTCATAAATCAGTCAGTTGGCCAACTCCAGTAAATTGAAAATAGTTCTCTTCCCGGCGTATGGATTGGTAAATAGACTAAATCCGTAACCTAGCGTGACAACGTTGACCATTTCTGGCGATAATTACATATACTGTGTAACTAATACAGTGAGATAACAAGCAGGAAAATGACTCCGGCCGAGATTCTCCAGCAAATAGTCTAATAATAATGATAATAATTACGGAGTATACGGAGTAATGAGGAGAGAAGAAAGTCAAGATAGTTTATTTTGCCTTAGTCCGTCCAGGCCAGCTCTTCTTATCTTTGCGGGTTATCAGCACAGCCAGCCAATCACAGCCAAGGACCTCCTTTGTGTCCCTGATAAGCTGGACCAACAGCCAATCACAGCGCAGATCAAACAGATCTGCAGCCTCAGGCCCGCGGGAGTATATCTTAACCCTAATCTTTATTTTCTTCTTTTTGTCAGACGGAGTCCTCCGTTTCTCTCTCTGTTCTCCCAGTACATCCTGCATACTATAAAAATCTATAAAAATTAGACTACGATAGAGTAACTTACACACTAAATTAGACGACAACAAAGTAGTTAACTTAACTTACAACCAACTTGCTTACTAAGAAGTAACTCTGGCTCTGATGACTCGATTGGTATGACAAATCCATCCTTATCTCTCTCTGCCCGCCTTCTCCATCAGGAAACATTTTTATCTTTTATCTTTTATCTCTCTATCTTGACTCTGCTCTTTTAGCCTCAACTCTGCCTCTGTTGGTTTGTTGGTCTATTCTTAATTGATCTCACTATGATCTCGTTCACTGAGCTCTTTAGCCACGCGGGTTGCCTGCGATCTCGGAGTCGCTCTCCGCCATGCATTGTGAATATCCCTTTGTCCTGGACAGTATTTATACTACTTAAAGAAACTGCTTATAACTTACAGCTTACTACTTATACTCCAGTCTTCCCCCGAATCTGGTTGGAGGTATTGGCCTGCCCCAGGTGGATTCGGCAACTTACCACAACCTTGGGACTCAATTCACATAGGTGACAGCTGAAGCTTGTCGATCCGATCGTGTATCAATATCAAAGATCGAAGAGAAAAGCCATCATGGGCGAAGCACATTTCACCGCCCCGCTCAGTCAGGGCTTTGGCTACGGCATTGTGGTCGGCCTGGGATTCGCTTTTGCCCTGCTGATGATCTTCATTACGTGGGCATTGAAACGATACCAGCATGAGGTGCAGACGTCCGAGATGTTCTCTACCGCTGGTCGAACCGTCAAGTCTGGTCTGGTGGCTTCGGCCGTCGTCAGTAGTTGGACCTGGGCTGCTACACTGCTACAATCGTCCACGGTTGCCTACGAGTACGGCGTCTCGGGTCCGTTCTATTATGCTGCTGGAGCTACTGTCCAGATTCTCCTCTTCGCGACCTTGGCCATTGAGCTGAAGCGTCGAGCTCCGAACGCCCATACTTTTCTGGAAGTCATTCGAGCTCGGTACGGCACCGTCGTGCACTGCGTCTTTATTGTCTTTTGTCTCATGACCAATATTCTCGTGACCGCCATGCTGTTGACTGGTGGTTCCGCGGTGCTTCATGCCCTGACCGGAATGTCAACCCCGGCAGCCTGTTTCCTCCTCCCTATCGGCGTGGTGCTCTACACGGTCTTCGGCGGTATCAAGGCCACTTTCATCACGGATTACTTACATACCATCGTTATCGTCGTCATCATCCTCACCTTCGCCTTCAATACCTATGCCGTAAGCCCTGCTCTGGGTTCTCCCGGAAAGGTATACGATATCCTGACGGCGGCTGCAAAGGCCAACCCCGTGGCCGGTAACTCTGGGGGCAGCTATTTGACCATGCATTCTCGCGAAGGCGGTATCTTCTTCGTAATCAATCTCGTCGGAAACTTCGGTACTGTCTTCCTCGACAATGGATACTACAATAAAGCCATTGCCGCCAGTCCCGTGCACGCCTTCCCGGGATACGTGATTGGGGGATTGTGTTGGTTTGCTATCCCCTGGCTGTGCGCAACCACCATGGGTTTGACCGCGCTCGCGCTGCAAGGAAATGCAATTCTCAGTCCAACAGACGTCACGGCTGGCTTGGTGTTGCCGTACGCCGCAGTGCAGATGATGGGATACGGCGGGGCTGTTGCGACCACCCTGATGGTGTTTATGGCAGTAACTTCAGCATTTTCGGCCCAGTTGATTGCCGTCTCCTCGGTCTTCACCTACGATATCTTCCAGGCGTATGTCGACCCTACTGCCACGGGCAAGAAGCTTGTCTGGATATCTCATACGGCTTGTGTAGTCTATGCTTTGATCATGGCTGCTTTTTCCACGGGATTGTACTACGCCGGCATCGGCATGGGATATTTGTACCTGCTCATGGGCGTGATCATTTCTTCGGCTGTTCTTCCTGGTGCGTTGAGTCTCTTGTGGAAGGGACAGAACTGGGTGGCAGCGGCCGTTTCGCCGCCCTTGGGTCTGGCTTGTGCTTTGATTGCATGGCTTGTGACAACCAAGTCATTGTACGGTGAAATGAACGTCACCACAACGGGTTCCAAGTACGTCCCCCTCGGCCGCCTCTGCCTTTACCTTTAGATCCGTTAGGACGAACTTCTTGTTAACTTTTATAGTTATCCCATGCTGGCAGGCAACGTTGTCGCTCTTCTCAGTCCACTCATCTTCGTGCCCGTCTTGACTCTGATATTCGGCCAACAAAACTACGACTACCAATCGATGCGAGACATTCGCAAAGTCGACGACTCTGACGTCGCAGCCGAAGCACACGTTGACCTAGAACTGATCCCCGGCGAAACCACCAATTTCGCACAGGACATGACGGAAGAAGAGACGCGCAAACTGAACCGAGCGGCCTTTTACGCTCGCAGCCTCACTGTGATCATGACTCTGTGTCTGTTGATTCTCTGGCCCATGCCAATGTACGGTACGGGATACGTGTTCAGTAAGAAATTCTTCACTGGATGGGTCGTAGTGGGTATAATCTGGCTGTTTGGTACTGCCTTTGGCGTGGTGATTTTCCCCTTGTACGAAGGGAGAGACAGTATCGTGTACACGATCCGGGCCATGTTTGCAGATGCCACTGGCAAACAAAAGCCGATTAATACGGTGCATGTGGGCCGGGAGGAAAGCGGTGGTGATACATCACCTGGCACACCGACGCAGCCGGACGAGAAGTTTTCTCCTCTCAAGACGTGATTTCTTCTCTTCTTCTTCTTCTTCCTCTTCTTCTGTGTTGTCTACTTTGATACCTAATGATATAGCGGTGACCGTTTTCTCGGACTTAATATCTATTAACTTGCTGAATTTACTCCTACAATCTCCTCCACGTACGCAGCCACAAACGGCACCACATGCTCACTATGAGCTATAGACTAATCAGCCCCTCCATACCCTAGCAATATCTAGGCCATGAACCTGTTCAAGGAAACATAGACGAAGGGAGAAGACGTACCAATTGAGAAATCATGCGGAATCACAACATTAGACTCATCCCCATCTGCGCTCGGATCAATTCGAGCCTGTAAATCCAACGCATCTGTTCCAAAGGCCAGCGGTCCTTCGGGGTTACAATAGCGATAGATGAACACATCTCGTAACTCGTTGTCGACCCAGTGATCGTGCACGCCGAAGAAGATGCGGATTGGGAATTTGGTGAGGTGAGATGTTGGTTTTGTATCTGTCTCTGTTTGTAGTTGGTGCTGGGGTTGGTGCTGATGGCGAGACGCTATAGCTCGAAAAGCGGCTTCCCATCGCGAGAGCTTGATTTCTTCGAATTCACGTTGAGCCAAGTATCTTGATCACTGCGTTAGTCAATTGGACTCTAACACCCTCTTCCTCACTTCTCCTCTTAAGGGGGCAGAGAGAGGGCAGAGAGAGAGAGAGAGAGAGAGAGAGGGCAACTAGGGCATTGGTCTTACAGTGCCTGAACAACACCGATTCTGCTCCCAAAAAACATCTGTGTCGTTTCCACTGCATCATCTGAAGCGAACCCAGTAAGATAACGCACAATTGCGCGTGACCAGCTGGTGGGAAGACTGGCAATTGCTTTTGCGAGACGAGATAAAATGCCGGGAAGATAGCTCCAATTGATGATTTTCTTCAGCAATACACAGTTCTCATCAGATCAAATATTCTTCATACAAAACCTGCCTTAATTACGCAGTACCTACCTAGGTAGGTAGGGAAGGTCAAATGAATCAGGGGAAAGGGGACGTACAGCTGCTTTGACTCCGCGAGGACTCCTGGCCAGATCCGGAATAGGTGGAAATAAATGTATATTTCCTATAATACCAAAGTATTGTGACTCTTCCTTGTTAGAGCTGCCGGTCGAGAAAATCCGCTTCATCATCTCTGCAATCACAAATGTGCCGAATGAATGTCCTACGAGAATAACTCGTGGTTTCGCTTTTAGTTCCGAGATTGTTTCTGTTTCTGTTTCTGTTTCTGGCTTTGTCGTAGTGCTGTATTGGATATACTCGCTCAATTGCGCTAGACAATAGTCCACTTGCTCGCTGATATTGAGCGGTCTGCAACGAGAGTCTGGGCTCTCGATCTCGAAGCCCGAGTACGACGTGCCTGCGACGTGGAAATGAGTCTTGGTTGATGCATGGTTGAGAGTCGAATGGATCAAAGACAGGAACCGGGCGTAATATTTTATTAGCCCTGGGTTACCGGGAAGGAAGAAAATATGATATATAGACGGAGACGGCGAGGGGAGACTTATGAAGTCTCGACTGGGTTGTGTGCTCATCCTGATATCCGATATATGGATGAATCAAGACTTCGGGAGTCGGTGGTGATAAATACTTTGACATATGAGTCGGAGGATCCCGAGGTAGCCACAATTGAGCTTTCAGTGGGCTACACATGGCGACCCATTAATCTGCCCCGATTGCAACTACAGAATTTGTTGATTTGTAAGAATTCCTTTCTATTGTTGCTTTCAGTATTAAACGGAACATGACCGGAGCAATTTTCAAAACCGAATAAGATCAGGATCGTACTACGTCCTACTAGGTACATGCCACTGGAAAGATGGAGATGGATATACAATCAGATGTCTAATAAACTACACACTCCTAGTAGAGCTTTAGTAGCGCTTTCCAGGTTCATGACTCGAATCGTTTCCCTAAAATAGCTACCCCCTCAACGCCAGCAATATCTCAGACATGTCCTCGGTGTGTTTTTCTACCCTCACGTAGCTTTAGCTTCATCGCCTTTCGAAAGGGTCGCGCGCATCGCGGAATCGGATTGTAAACGGTAGATATTCGCATCACTGGGTCTTGAATAGGAGAATAGCGTAATGGCCGAGATAGAAATAGATAAAATGTTTCGTCTCTGCGGCAGTGGTAGTGGCATTAGTTTTATGCATCTATTTGTAGTAAACTGCGGCATACATACCGTGCGTCACAAAACTGCCAAAGTTACGCCCGACTATGCAGTGCCATGTAGCGCCTTTACGTGAGTCGAACTGCAAAGCGTCAGGTCATCTTGAAAGCAACAGGCTTGTGTGCCGGGGGCTGTTTTCGGGACCAACCTCTTTCTTAATGTGTTGTGCTATATCCTGATCGCAACCCAACATCGTCAGCTTGGCGCAGATTCCAGATCCATCAATCACCCAGAAATAAACATACCTTCTCCATGTGAAATTTCTCCAAAGCCTCCGTTGCTGTAGTCAATCAGAACTCGATGTTTCCTTTTATCGGCGCGGGTTTGACATTTTCGTACCGACTTCAATGGCTTCCTGTTGCATATCCTCGGTCTAAAGCGACAATGATTCTGTTAATGGACAGTAATCTTCGACTCGTATCGCATCGTCAACATACCATATCGACCGACCGGATGTTGACTATATGAATGATTTAAGTCAGCCTTGGGTTACAGAATCGCGCGCTTCTTGGGAGGATGCACGTACCAGCCAGCTTCTCTTGCTTCTCCGTCGTCATGGCTGCTACTTGATAAGCGAACGATGGGCAACTTTTCCTTGGACTTGAGCACCGAAGCACAAAAAGAGAAATATGATAGCTGAGAATTAAATTGTCGTTGTTGCGCGTCTTTCTCTATGGGATCTTGCCTAATAATGTCCCACGCTAGTCCTGTTTGGGAAACTAAACGGCAGCCAGGTTGTTCCACCGCTTTCGACGATCGGCAGAAAAAATAATTTAATTTTATTAAGTGTAAAATAAAAGAATTTCTTCTTCTTTTCTACTTCCCTTCTCCGAGAAATGTGACTCTTCTCTTTACAGCTTCTCTCCGGCTGACTGACTCGCAAAGATGGAGAATACTAGGGTCTTCGTCTCCGGGCTCCCTCCAACACTGTCAAATGAAGATTTGGGCAGGCACTTCTCTACTCGATTCCATGTGACTGATTCTCATGTCATCCCCAACCGTCGCATTGGTTTCGTGGGCTTCAAGGACGCCAACATCGCAAAGGAAGCCGCGAACTACTTTAACAAGACTTTCCTTCGCATGTCTAAGATCTCTGTCGAACTGGCTCGTCCGGTGAGTGCGTTGTGTGCCCGCTAATGCCTTGTCTTCATCATCCAAGCTGACTGAACCCATGATGATTTGCCAAGGTATAATAAATCTGATACATATGGCTAACCAGAGAGCAGGCTGGGGAAAGTAAACCTTATCAGAAACACCAGTCCATGCAAGATGGCACGTCCAATGGCGACAATCTGAAACGAAAGCGCGATACAAATGGCTCAAAAGAGGACCCCAAGCTACAAGAATTTTTGAACGTGATGCAACATGCGTCAAAGACCAGAACGTGGGCCAATGATGATGTAATTCCCACCGAAGCTGTGTCGACAATAAATACAGAGCCGGCTGTAGTCAAGGGTGACGAAGCGGGTCAAGCTCAACCGCCGAGACCACTCAAGAAGCCCAAGGTTCATCAACCCGAGCCGGTCGTTCAGGTCTCTCAGAAAGAAGCTACTCAGGCAAATGACGAGAATGATCATCACGGTGAAGACGCTCAATCGGATGGTGATACCTCTGCAGAAGAAGAAGAACAGCCGAAGTCTGATATGGACTGGCTCCGTTCAAAGACTAGTCGCCTTCTGGGCCTTCTAGACGAGGAAGAGCAAAGAGAGCCAAACCCGCAGCCGCATCTGGATTCGCCGAGTAGTGCAGTAGAACAGGCTGACGAGCCAGAGAGCGACGAAGCGGAAGACACGCCGATCGCCCAAGAGCCTGTCGGAGAAAAAGACTACGATGCAGATATCGAACTCATTCGCATCTCGGGCCGGCTTTTTCTACGCAATCTTGCGTACGACGCCACCGAAGCTGATCTGGAATCGATATTCGCTCCTTTCGGAAAGATTGACGAGGTAAGCCGTTTTCTGAATGCTCAATTCTACCTCTCCAGTTCGGCGTATTCGCTCGCGTGATGATTATCCTGATAGGGACATCTGATATGCAATGCATACATGATGTGACCAGGAAGAGTATTTTAGTAGATGCCTCTTAGAATCTGAAGAGCCTAAAGACGTCGTCGAATTTGAGCTTTTTGGTTGTGACAACCCTTGGCTAATGGTTTACAACAGATACATGTCGCGTTCGACACTCGTACCTCTTCTAGTAAAGGGTTTGCATACGTCCAATTTGTGGATCCGGCGTCGGCAATTGAGGCGTATACCAAACTCGACGGAAAAGATTTCCAAGGTCGATTGCTTCACATCCTACCTGCCACCGCCAAGAAGACCTATAAGATCGATGAATATGAATTATCAAAACTACCCTTGAAAAAACAGAAGCAGGTCAAACGTAGAATGGAAGCTTCTTCATCCACATTTAACTGGAATTCTTTGTATATGAATGTAAGCAATCATAGCCCCTGCGCAAAAAGAGAATCGCACTGACAATTTTCATCAGGCTGATGCCGTCATGTCGTCTGTTGCGGACAGACTTGGTATTTCCAAGTCAGATCTGCTCGACCCTACCTCTTCCGACGCTGCAGTCAAACAGGCACATGCAGAAACGCACGTCATACAGGAGACTAAGGCTTACTTTGCCGCCAATGGTGTAAACATAGATTCATTCAAGCAGCGCGAGCGTGGCAACACCGCGATCTTGGTAAAAAATTTCTCCTACGGCGTCAAGGCGGCTGAGTTGAGGAAGCTCTTTGAGCCATACGGGCAATTAACCCGCTTACTCATGCCACCGAGTGGTACAATCGCTATTGTTGAGTTTGCTAAGCCCGACGAGGCCTCCAAGGCTTTCAAAGGTCTGGCTTATCGAAAGTTGGGTGATTCGATCATTTTCCTCGAACGAGCACCAAAGGATTTGTTCGACTCTCCGCCTACGAAATCAACACTCGTTCCCGAAGTCCAAGGGTTGCAGCCCAAGACTCAAGGGTTTTCTACCGCGGAAACGTTCTCCGCAGAGGACAACGATAGTCAGTTGCCTACATCAACTCTGTTCGTCAGGAATCTAAACTTTGCAACGACTACTGCCCGTCTTACCGAGGTTTTCTCGTCTCTGGATGGCTTCTTGACAGCCAAGGTCAAGACCAAAACCGATCCAAAGCGGCCCGGAGAGACGCTCAGTATGGGATTTGGCTTTGTCGAATTCCGGACCAAGGAGCAGGCACAAGCTGCACTGGCTGTTATGGACGGATTTTCGTTAGATCAGCATAAGCTAGTAGTTAAAGCCTCTCATAGAGGAGCAGACGCTGCGGAAACCAGACGGCAGGAAGACAATGCCAAGAAGGTGGCCGCAAGAAGGACCAAGATCATCATCAAAAACTTGCCATTCCAAGCCACCAAACATGACGTCCGGGCCTTATTTGGCGCCTACGGACAGCTTCGGTCCGTGCGAGTCCCCAAGAAATTCGACCGGTCAGCGCGCGGTTTCGCGTTTGCGGACTTTGTTAGCTCTCGGGAGGCTGAAAATGCCATGGACGCATTGAAGAATACTCATCTTCTGGGCCGAAAACTGGTTCTTGAATATGCATCTGCAGAGGCAATTGATGCAGAGGAAGAGATTCGCAACATTGAGAAGAAGACGGGTCAGCAGCTGGACAGGCAGAAATTGCAAAGTCTCACTGGGACAGGAAGGAAGAAATTTGTTGTAGGGGCAGAAGACGAGGGTTAGAAAGAAGAAAAATATTTGTCCTAGAGCTTGACATTATAGGGTTGGTTATTTCCAAGGAAAAGGTGACCGTGAAACCCCTCTCTTTGGATAACCTGTGGTTGCAGATAACCTTTGGTTGCAGGTGCTGTGTATCCCTTGCGTGGCGGGATCCTTTCGCATATGCTCCTTCAAGGCTTCAACACGTTCTCCTTCATTAGGGTTGCTGCAGTCTGCATTACCCGCAGCAGACCTCGTGCTCGTTCACCTGCAGGTGCAGAAAAAAAAGAGGCACGAAACCCATAATTCCGTACCTATAATCCCTCCTTATCCGCGTCCTCCTTAAACATGAATCACGTCCTACACTCTTGCTATGTACCTTGGACGCGGACACAAATCAGGATGGTTGTGTGTACCTGAATGGTCTACATTCTTGTCAGATGGCCTTTAATTTCAGCAACATTCTTGCACGACATGACTTGAGCCGAATCTTGAGTAATTGACATTCCTCGACCGCCATCGCCACTGACCGTCTTAATGATCGTTGCGCAGTATTCATACGTTCTGTTGAATATCGCGACACTCAGTTGGTCGTCTGTCTTAACAGAAAATCTCCGAGTGGTCCTTTGACTTGGTAGTGTCGCTTGACGGCCCCTTGCTTGGCTCGATATCTTTCGGAACACCATACCCTTCTACCATGAACCTTTGACCCTGGCAGTAAGGATGAGCAAATGCCTTAAGGTGTTTTTCGCTCTCCAGTTCTTGCTGATGGCCGGCCCTGAATCACGGTCCCGCCTCGGTCGCGATCAGTTATTCGGAATACTGTAAAGGGGAAGCATGTATTCCAAAAACCACTTTTTAGGTGTAGCAGGGTCCCTCTGACCTGGTTTGGTCCAGCCCTTTTGACAGGATGATATAGATACTGGTTTACTGCTATAAACACCATCTTCTCTGCTCTGGCATTCAACACATTCTCTTTCCCAGTTCCTAACATTCTCTTGTAGCATTTCACGTTCTTGACATCTCTCACTTGTGTACCTCTATGGTGTATGTGAGTGAGTGAGAGGAAGAGTGTGTGTACGTGAGAGATTGTCTGTAGGCGAGTGGTCATTGGCATTGTGACTTGTTGCTCTACGTGAATGGAATTCCAGTGCCATTCTTGCAGAACCGACTGACTGACGGTCCTTGTCCACAAGATGGCTGATTGGCAATCTGATTCCTATCCCACCCAGACACAATCGGCACTCGATGGTATAGGAGGGATAGGGGGAGGTGCTCATAGTCACAGAGCCCTACAGCACACATCGGGCAATGTACAATCATACGCAGAAGGCGGCGTACATGCAGATGCCAGCAGTCGTGATGATCATCTTCAGCAGTTGTCGCTGAAGTATCCCACGGCAGCTGCTCCTTTCCATCACTCGATATCAAGCACAAGCCTGCATGACAGTCATGTTCTTGCAGCGCGTTTGCAAGCTAAGAAGCTAAGAAGGCTTCAGTCGGCGGCTCATTCCATGCCTACAATGCGTCCGAAGCGCAGTTACTTGAAATCTCAGAAGTATTTGGAATACAGAGCACGACCCCGCCGCGATACTGGTAAGGATGGTGAGCCTGTTTGGTCAGATGCATTGGAAGATGCATTCCAGCAAGGTAAAGACTGATTCATCCTCATGACTTGTATGTGAACCCAAAGCTGACTCGGCCTCTGTTCGCGGCAGCTCTGGAAGCAAATCCCCCAATGGGCCGGAGAAAGTGGTCTGAACGTGGCAAGTCGTATGGGCGTAACGAATTGATTGCCGAATACATCTACAAGTTGACTGGAAAGCGACGCACGAGAAAGCAAGTCTCTAGCCACTTGCAGGTGCTGGACTCGTTTCTCAAAGGAGATCCTGAATGTGAGTTAATTTGCCAGATGCACAGCGAGGTCTTCTTCACTCGCTGACACCAGATTCAGGGGAGCGACTGGTCAGAGAAAAGCCCGATGCACCCAATACCCAGCCTCCATCGACCAACCCGGAATACCGAACGTCGATAGACTATCAACTGTCGAAGAGCTTCAGTAGCCAGCCACAGTCCACGTATCCTGACTACAATGCTTCGTCGCATGCGTACAACGGCGACCTTCCAACCCCGATCACCTTGGGCTCTAATATCTACGAGAATAACTCCCATCTTGTCCATGCTTTCAACTTCGACATGTGGGTTAGTGCTCCCAAACAGGCCAACCGCATCGATAAAGCTTTGCATGTATATACGCGTCTTCAAGGCGATCAGCATCGGCCGGTAGCACTTCCCATGCCCCTGGAAAATGTGCCTGGCTGGCGGACTTCTTTCCCTTATCTTTCTGCTGTCGTCGACGATCCTTCCTCGTCATTAGATTGTGACATTATCCTGCTTGAGGTGAATCTCCAGCTCATGACTGATTTCCCCCCACCTGGATCCCGGTTGGGTATACAACTGGACCTTGACTTCGCACATCCAACAATGGGGGATGTTTCTATGGCTAGTCAAATGGAGGAATGGGCTTGTAGCACTCACCTCTACGAGAGCGGACAAAAGATACAAGAAAGCTACCACGATCTCCAAAAGGCTTCGTCCACAAAAATCAAGCCGTTTTTTGAGTCCTCGTGGTGGGCCAAATTGTTCACTCAATTGACGCAAGAAAAGCAGATGGCAGAGAGTTCTGGTCAGCCCGATGCGGCTCAGGCGGCAGACGACCATACCAGACAGTTCTTCCGGTCATTGTCGGCCATTCAGGAGCTAACGGCTGTATCTGGTAGTCAACGTCGCATGTCAAACTCCTTTCATGCCAATGCACAAGGGAACGAGGATCGCAAACGGATGGCCATTCTGTTGTGGAAGTTCCGTCAAACCCGAGCTGGTGAAGTGGGAACAACGACCTGGAGACGACTCATTCCACCTCCTGGACGTAGCACCACAAACAGTCCCAGAACGGCGGCAGCGGCTACAGGTGTTGACCTACCACCTCTCGCATTAGAATCGTTGCTCTCTAGTAAGCCTCAAGAGGGTGTTTATCAAGGTCACTCTAGCGGGCTGATGTCGCACCACCATCAACATCATCCCCAGCATCACCAACAATCACAGCACTCAGTTGCAGCCGGGTTACAGCATCACTGGCCAGTCTACGCAGACCCTCAAGATAGTGTGGCCAACATTTTCGGGCCGCAAGGGCCGTATGACTTCTTAAACCACATGCCCAAAGCCGAAGAGGGTATCGTCGACAAAACATCCGTGACATCTGTGTTAGATTCCTTCAGTGGACTGGCGCCGGACAGCTCGCAGGGTGACGGGATCAATGTTTCTTCTGCCAACGATAGTCTCTTCGGTGTTCATAGTCTTCCGTTGTCGTCCCATTCACATCTTTCCGGATACGGTCTCGGCAGCCAGGGCGGTCACTATCTATCTTCTCACGGCATGCACGATAATAATACCAATGTACTCAATTCCATATTTGGAACCGGAGCACCATCGATGCATGCCATTTCTCATACTCACGGGCCATCCTTTTGGGACTCGCAGGGAGCCAGCGCGTCTCTTCACCATGATCTTAGCACTGAGAATTATGGCCATTTGCATTTTCCTTCCAGCACTCAGCATCCTCCTCCCCCTTCTTCTCATCACCAGGCTCATCCCCACCAGCAGCACCAGCACCAACATCACCACAATCATCATTCGGTGCCTGTCTCGCGCGAACATCAAAGCAATGGCCTGGAAGGCATTCTTGCTTCGGACGACTTGATTGACAAACTGGTCGGCAACGTCACCACCGATGACAATCATCTAGGCGGCGCCTCTTCTGGGAACGCTCGATACGCAGAGTCCAATGCAGTTTAAGTCTGTTCTGCACTGTGCGGGCTCTGACGAATTAAGATTTTAATGATTGTCCTTTACTCTGGAGTATACTTTCGTCCGATCGCAACTTTATTTCCTTTTAGAATACCATATTTAGCTCAGGAATTGTTTTTCCTTCGTGCCTGGATATAGCCGGTGTGGGCGACATCTCTTGGGTCATTTGTTAGTTACTTTTCACTGTTCTAAGTGTTTGGTAGTTGACTACTGTTGATTTTTGTCTGTATCAAATCTGTATAGCTAGTTTACCTTTTAATTTACCATCTACGTTTCATGAGCAGCCCTGGAGCCCTCTTAAACATAGAAAATTTCTCCCGGTTGCAAACATCAACTGCGGAATCCTTCGTCTTTAGGGCTAAATAAATACATCACGGGTGTCTTGTAGTATGCAGTACTTTTTACCAGCGTCGCATTCAAACTTACAAAGTCCAATCCAAAGACTGAATACATATTTGTCTTCAATCCTTGATTTCCCGCCTATTACCCGTCTGCACTCACCTCCGAGACGAGATCCCGAGTTCAGAATTGGCGAGAAAAGGTGGATAAAAAAGAAAGACACGGGAAAAAAAGTGATAGACAAACTAGAAGAAATCATTTCCAACTTTTAGCCGTATGTGGTTCACCCTCCAACTCCGCTAAGAGGGCCCCGGATATTTTGCACCGGATAAATTCGCAGGGCTTATGTTTCTCGTTTCCATGATCTCACGGCAAAAGTGAAGAACCGGATCCATCCAGAAACCCAAGCAAAATGTCCGTGGGACCGCGGCTGTGCATGCTGATTGCTGCATGCTGAACGGCACTGTGGGAACAAGGTGGTTAAATACAGAGAGAGCTTTGTTCTCCCAAGACTTCCCAACCTATCTTATCCCACCCACACCATCCCTCCACCCCGCCGGGTCCAAGTTATCTCAAATCAGAAAACGGGTGAAATAAAACGCCACTCGATGGCGGCTGGCAGGGTCGTTGACTCGTCACAGGCACCCACCCCGCTTCACGGGTTGGCCTGCACCGAGCTGGCCTGGGATTGCCCCTCCGCTGCTAATTGAACTAGTTAATTTCCGTTTTGGCTAAGGTGGGCCGGAATGTGTTGCTCGGCTTTTGATTTTGGCTGCTCAAACCGCAAACCCGTAGAGCATAATAGCATAATAGCAGACGCGGTTGTTGTTTCGGAAAGATGAATGTGGGATGGGTTGTCGGCGGCGATGTGGAGATTGGTAGAAGCTGTAGAGTCGTAGTGGAAGGATGAAGAAAGATATAGACGTTGGAAGTCCCCCGCGGTCATTAACTTATGTATATAAATGTTTTTTTCCCTTTCAATATTTTCGGTTTGAAACTCTTCAAGTTTTGCTTTTTTGTTTGATCTCATTCGAAAAGACTTCCGGAAACAAAATTATATACCCCGTATCCCGATTGCACACGTACTATCATCGCCGCAATGTCTTCTCCCACCGTCAAGCTCAACAGTGGTTATGACATGCCCCTCGTGGGCTTTGGTCTGTGGAAAGTCAACAACGACACTTGCGCCGACCAGGTCTACGCCGCTATTAAGGCCGGATATCGTCTGTTCGACGGAGCTTGCGGTAAGCAATCAATTTTTGACATTTTTTCCCTCTTGCCGGATCTATCCTTTTTCTGATTTGGTGGCTCCTTTTTTGCGACACAGATTACGGCAATGAGAAAGAAGTCGGCCAGGGTGTTGCCCGCGCAATCAAGGACGGACTGGTCAAGCGTGAAGACCTGTTCCTCGTGTCAAAGCTCTGGAACACATTCCACGACGGCGACAAAGTGGAGCCCATTGCGCGCAAGCAGCTGGAGGATCTGGGCATCGACTACTTTGACCTGTATCTGATTCACTTCCCCGTTGCCCTGAAATGGGTTGACCCTGCTGAGCGCTATCCTCCCGGATGGGCCGGCGCCGACGGCAAGGTCACGCACAGCAAGGCTACTATCCAGGAGACATGGCAGGCCATGGAGTCGCTGGTCGACAAGAAACTGGCCCGCAGCATCGGTATCAGCAACTTCAGCGTTCAGCTGGTCATGGATCTTCTGCGCCACGCACGCATTCGCCCTGCTACTCTCCAGATCGAGCACCACCCTTACCTCCAACAGCAACAGCTCGTCAAATACGTCCAGAGCGAGGGCATTGTCGTCACCGCGTACTCCTCTTTTGGACCCATCAGCTTCATCGAGCTGAACATGAGCAGTGCCCAGAACACCCCCACCCTGTTCGAGCACGACGTGATTAAATCTGCCTCTCAAAAGCACGGCAAGACCCCCGCCCAAATCCTGCTGCGATGGGCCACACAGCGCAACGTCGCCGTCATTCCCAAGAGTAACGACCCGACTCGTCTGAGCCAGAACTTGGACGTCACCGGCTGGAATTTGGACGAGTCTGACATCGAAGCTATCAACAAATTGGATAAGGGACTTCGATTCAACGATCCTCTGAACGTAAGTTTCTTCTCATCTCTGTCAAGACTGGCCTGTCCCATGGCGGGTTAAATTTGGTGATGTTGTTCTAACTGTTTCCCTTTCTTAGTACGGCTTCTATATCCCCATTTTCGCATAGATTAAAACTCGAATATCGGGTATGCGAAACGAGTGTCTATAGCTCGTTTGCAGTGATAGATGAATGATGATCAACGATATACAAAAAAAGAAGTTGATTTGAGAGAGAAATGTAGACGTGAATACTGAGTGGTCCTGTAGATAAGTCGTAGCACAATGTAGGGTTAGGGTTAGTACATCCTTATCGCGTGGATAAAACCAAAAAAAACTTCAATCTCGCATTACAACACGTACCACCATCAGCTCTTTCCGGTCACCACCAGCTAGCTGCATGAAGATATGCCATGCTGCGGACCTTCCGAGATCATATGGAAGATGAAGGCATTCACTAG
Source organism: Talaromyces borbonicus (assembly GCA_002916415.1). Taxonomy (NCBI): domain Eukaryota; kingdom Fungi; phylum Ascomycota; class Eurotiomycetes; order Eurotiales; family Trichocomaceae; genus Talaromyces; species Talaromyces borbonicus. The sequence goes on along the minus strand of NBSA01000028.1, from coordinate 1,004,183 downwards.
AATGTAAGGGCTGACTAACATCTCAGCCATGCACCGTCCTGCCCGTCGCATATTCGAAGCGACTCGCGCCTCGAGCAACCTCGTTTCTCGCCAGATTGATATTCAATCTAGTCAGCCTTTACGCACAATAGCGGAGCGGCGACGTCTGGTAGATGCTCTTCAAAAGTACGGAGAGGTTGCAACTTTCCTGCCTGCGAGAGTACGTACAATTCCTGAAGTTGTCGCGGAAATGGCTACGTTGAAAGTCAGCTTATTAAAGGAGCTCGTTCGTTGCTCACAACAACAGGATGGCAGTTATACCCGTATACTAGCTATATACGATAGTGCAGAATCAGCAACAAAAGCGACGAATGCGTCCCCGCTGACGATTACTCTTCCTCGAGCTACATCCCCGCTCAACACAACCATTCAAGCCGACGTGGTCGATGATAACGTCAATGTCGCATGTACGATTGGCCTGAGCGAGGTCACTCTGGAGGAGCACGACAAGCGAATCAGTGAAAATCCTTGGAACGCGCATCACCGAGGATATACATTTGACACCAACCATCCCGACATCAAGAACGATCCTCGTCTCGCCGATCTGATTGCTGCAAAAGTGCCGAGACAAGTGTTTGCAGACGCGGTGATTCACCCATCGAACTTACGAAGTGGTCATGTCGAAAATGACGGGTCGAACAATATCGATGGAACACAGCAGCAGCAGCCGGAGAGTTCGGCGCTTCTGAAGGGGAGCTTGCTCGCTTCACTACAAGAGTAGCTTCTGGTTTCCCAGGCTGCGTTCCTTGTATTGATGCTCATCATATACCTGTCTTTACTCGATACGAAATGATGATTGTCTATTCGATTGATGGAAACAAAGGTATTAGACCTCGCAACGCCGCACTTTGAAGCGAGTACTCGCACAATTTGACAAAGAAAAATAATCGAATGATATCGATACATAAAGTCATTAAACGCTCTTCACTATGAATCTCTAGCAGCAACCGTTCTGTTGTCCCGGATTCCCACCATTCGTTAGCGTCAGTTCAGACGCACATAAGCTGAAGAGAAGCAAAATTAGCATGATCACGGGCCAGCAACGAAAGACATGTCAGTCTGGATAAAAGCTTACTGGCATCGATCTGCTTGACTTGTGGTAACGCAAGTCGCACCTTGTTCCTGTACAGTGCCGGACTCTTCGTCTGTAAGGGGTTCCCTTCGAAATAGACCGTTTCCAAGTTCTCCTTATCTCTCAACTCACGTTCCACCTCTTCAAAGCTCGACAGCTTGTTATTCGACCCCCACAGTTCTTCCAGCTGAGTGAGATGCGAGATTCCTTCGAGTTTGGAGACTTGGTTATTCGAAAAATCAAGCACGCGCAGATTCTTATTAGATTCGAGCCCACTGAGGTCCGTGAGTGCGTTATGGGAGATGTACAGTTCTTCGAGGCTGTGTAAATCGCCGAGGCCGGTGATATTGGTGATTCGATTTGACTGAATGGATAAGATTTTCAGATTGGACAGACTTGATAGATTCTGCACATCGAAAATGGATTAGTCGTCCGTCCGTCACATCATGGCCAAACGACTAAAAAACAGACCTTCATCTCTGTGATTTTGTTCTTTCCAAGCCATAACTGTTCCAGTGCCTTGAGATTCTCCAAGCCATGAATCTCCTACTCAATGTCAGCTTTATCTATTATGATAATAAATTCGTGTAGGGTGGCCGGTGATGTCCAACATACCCGAATTCGATTTGCGCCTAGTTCAAGGTTCCGTAAATGCACCAATTCCTCCAGCCCTTCGATCGTAGATATCCTATTCTGAACGAAGAAGATATCCGTTAATTTCGTCAAATGCGACACGTTCTTGATATGTTTGATCTTGTTGAAACTTAGATCGAGTAGCGTTAAATTGACCAGGTCATCCAAGCCCTTGATATGGCCGATAAGATTGTCGTAGAGGTCTAGTTCTTTCAAGGTTGGACCGAGGGTGGAAGGAAGCTCGATACGGCTGATTTGGTTCTGGCGCAAGCACAATCTCTGAAGAAGCACGAAAGAAAGAAAAAAGTCAGGCCCTCAGTAAAGTGAAGTGAACATGGTCGCGTCAAAATTGATTACAGACCTCGAGTTTTGTGAACCGTTCTAGCTTTAATGCCGGAAGATTCGATATTCGTAAATGCACTAGATCAATGTCCTGTTTGCGGTTTGCGTCCTGTGAGTATATACCGCGAGCGAGATCTATCGAGAGAGTATCGAAGAGATCGAATAAGTAACGTACGTCTACATCAGGATCCTCGTTCTCGAGCAGGTCTGTAGATTTGACTTGTATCAGTAAAGCTCTTGACTTTTCTGTCGTTTACTGCTCCGTAGCTAGGGAGACAGTGAAAAAATACCTTCATCTGCATCGATTTCTTCCACTGGCAAAGCATCCTCGTCCGAATAGTCAGGATCCTCCAGCGCTTCAGGATTCGCAAGAACGGCGTGACGAGTCTCTGGGTCATCGACTCTCAGCTTCCCATCCCAGCCGTTTCGGTCTTTCATTTTGCGTCTTTTTCAAGAAGACTTCGCTCGGATGATGCGTATGCTCGGTGAGGGGATGTTCAAAAACAAATCGAAAAGACGTCGCTTTCTGTAAATAGTGGACGATGGTGGTGCAGAGAAAAAAAAGATAATGGTGGCCTGACGTTGGAGACGCTTGTTTTTTTGGGATGATGCGGGGAAGAGCTACGGAGAATTTAATGTAGGTAGAACCTTGGAAGTTCAAGATAATCGATTACGCAAGGCCCGCAACTTGACAGGACCCTTCGGATACTGCAACCAAATACCGAACAACATGCTTTCATTGTATTATAACCGTGTATGTACATTCTCAGAAATCCGCAATATTGGTATTCGTGTTTTCCATCTGCAATTTTTAGCGGGCAGTCACTCGCTTGGTCAAGAGTGCTGCGGTAGAGAAAGCAAAGAATGAAAGAAGAAGAGAAGAAGAAAAAGTGGAAATGTTATTTTAACAATCGCTCGATTCGATCGGATCAGATACAGAAATAATAGTAGGGAATATGAGAGTTTGATGGCAAAACGAAAATGGGGGAATATGGTCGTGGGTTTTGACAACATGAGACAGGAATGATGATGCGGAGAAGACCTCGGGAGTCGAAAATTTGGGGATAAACGAATGGATGAATGCGTGAAGCTGAGCAGATCTTGACTGATGACCAGAATCAGACGCCCGGATAATGCTCAAAAAGGATCACAAGATGATTCGTATGGAGAGCTCGCTTGGAGAGAAAAAAAAATTAGTGTCCAACACACAACGGTCACAGCCGTTGTCACGAGAGAAAAAATGTGCAAGGGGGAGAGAAACAAATAGGTGAGGTCAAAAAGTATGCACGATAATGCCAAAGACAGGATAGGCGAAGATACTAGAACAGTAAATAGCCTCATCTGAACTGAAACGAAATTTCGTCGCCGCGCAGTCGTATATCACAACCTCTATTGTGGTAGTGTAATATCTGCTATCGTCGGAGCAGTCGCTACGGTCATATAAAAGGTGCGTAGCGATGTCAACGCGGGACGAAAATGGGCCGATAAGGTGATGCTTGAGATGAATGTATGAAAATCGGAAATGAACAGAAGAAAAAGTAGTTGTATGGACTGCATGTAAATCTTTAAAGCGCAGTGTCAAGCACAAGACTCACATCCTGAACTTGACCGCCCGCAAGATCTTCGAGAACGGGGATCAAGTCCAGAAGCTCGTTGTCATGAGCGTCTGAAAACCAGCTGCTGATAGGTATGGCGTGTTGGGGATGGAATATGTAAGACGTGGGAGAGTTGTCAATAATGATGGTCTCTCGAAGATCACGACCGACTTGTGATAGATCCTGTCGACGGCTGGTCAGTATTTAAGGCTCAATTACAGCTTGAATCCAAACAGACTGACCTTCACGTAGTTCCCCTGGTGATTGTAGCAGCTGTCTCGGAAGAGACGGTGATGGACGACATTATGGATATCCAACTGGTCCAATAGCGGATCACCGTACTGAAAATAATTTAGCAATATTACTTGACTTCTTGCTCGTGTAATGGCTTACCTTGGACACCGATGCCGTAAAAACAACCACTTCATAAAGCTCACCGACTCTCTTCATGAACTGGTCCACACCCGGTCGTTTGATGACATAAATGTTGTGCCATTGACCTTCAATTTCTACGGGAATTGTAAAGTCGGCCCGCTCAAGGACCTGGTCACGAGTAAGAAACGGCAACATTTCCTTGCCTGCAAAATATCAATAGAGACATACCTTGAAGCTGCTGTGGACAAGAGTTTCATCCAAGTCCAGGACTAAGCATTTACGTCCTTGCAAATGAGGTAATGGCGGAGGCAGTAGCCAGGCGCTTTGTTTGCCGGGAGTTGGGGGTGGTCCTGGAAGAACCACAGCTGGTGTGGGTGGTGGCAATGGAACGACCTCGTGTGTTTCGGACTCTGTTTCGGTCTTCGACTCCGCAATAATCGGAGCTCCAGGGACGGCAATATCGTGTGCTTCATGCAGTGGTTTACCTGCTGTATCTTCAAGAGGCTCTTCTTCAATGGCATCCTCATTTTGGTTTATGCGCCCATCATTCGAGTCTAATGCAATGTCCTGAGAATGAATTGGTGGTTCCTGTCGCGCAATGGATGCCTCCTGTGTTGTTTCCGAGCTCGACGGCAGGATCGTAGGTTGCTCCGGAACATTCGTACTTGAACTGGCAGGCCCTTCAACTGGCTGCGGAACTATGTAGTCTATTTTCTTTTCGTCCAAATGCTCCTGCTCTTTATTCTCAGTGGGAGTTGGTTCTGTTCCAGTCGACACAGGCTTCTCCACTATCTGTCGCAAAGGCATTGGCTGTCTTGAGTCAGCTTTCTTTGCTGGGAGGTCGGGTCCATCGTTGTCGTTGTCCGCGGCGGACGAGCTGCAGCAGTTCAAGATCGAGAAGAATCGAGACTGAGTCTTGGGTTTCCGCTCAGGTCGGGCAGGATTTGAGTCGTTTGGCTGCTCTTTTCTCGAAGCCTGAGTAGGGGTCTGGTCGTCTCGCTGAGACCGCCGACTACTCGACTCACTGACATCTCTTCTCCTTTTTGTCAGATTGGTGCGTGAATTGGATATCGTCACCGACTCATCGGGGACGGTGTCAGTGGTCATTTCCGACGATTGATTCTTGCTTCCACGAGACGATGTCCTGGATGGAACAAGCAGCAAAGATCGTTTCTTTTTGGGCTGCGAGCCGGGCGCAGTCAGGTTTCGCGATTCATTATCAGCTGGTAGAGGATGCGCTGGGGTTGATTCTTCGGCGGAGAGCTGCAATACGACGGGATCTTGTCCTAGATGATGCGAATGGTTAGTCTTGGACCTGCCGCGATTCATTTCGTAGTGACTGGAGCCAGTCATATATGATGCTTACCGGTAGAGCTTTGCACTTCGACGGGCGACATCGAACCAGCAGCTATCACCGACTCCTGAGCTGATCAACAGACGGGTCGTTGCTCGGTCTATTCCTGCTCTCAATAGCTTCTACTCGGAAAGCCTTCAAAAGGAACCACAAAAGCAGAGCGATTGCTACAATTGATTTCGAGACTGTCAAGCAAGTTGCAATATGGTTGTGCACAGAGAGCAAGCCGGCGTTGTTCGGGGTGTTCGCCTATCTGAGCTGGGCTGGGCTGGACGGGACGGGACGTGGGATCCAGTCACTCTCAACAAGGTGCTTTCTTTGAAGATAGAGGTGGAATGAGCTCGATTCTGTACGTCTGTCTCTTGTCTCTTAGCCGAACACAAATCAATTTAGCAGCAGGGCTGAGTCCTGACTCTGCTCTGGAGTGAATCTGACGAAGTTCTTGATCTGCCGGAGTTGGTAGTTTGAGTCTTTCTTGCTTGACCAGACCAGGCGAATTCGGCCTGAGGTTCGCGCCTTCTCAGGGTTACTTTACATACAAGCCGTAATTACCATACCGCCAAATTAATTGGCGCTAGCACGGGAGCTACGACTGATCCGTATTAGTATTACCACGAGCTTTCTCCTCTCTTTCTCTCTACTTTTCTCTTTTTGTCGTCTTTCTCTCTCTGCATTGCATCTTGTAAATTATGCTTGTCGCTGCTGATCGTCCGATGGAGACTATCCGATCCTATTTACAGCCAGTCCCGCACCGTATTGTGTCGCCCGAGAACCCTGGTAGACATGCGTCAAAGACATACTACGTACAGTAGTTGCATATCCGCTGTCGTCTGGGTAGCTCTGCCAAAGCTGGAAGCTCCGCTGATTCCTGGAGTCGGTCAGTGCGAGACAGCAGGGCACAAGTTTAAGCCACGCCAAGTGAGAGGAGAGACCAGCCACCACAGTACTATGTAGCGTACTTCTAGCGACAGTGCGGAGGAGGTCTGCCCTCTAGGAGCGTGCAGCCTTGTCCTGTACAATCACTCGCCAGAGTCGCTGCGCTACAACGAGACTAGGATCATCTTATTAGATCCATGTTATTATCCTGCGCGTACCGCAATCCGCCCAATCAGCTACCAGGACTTGTCTCTTTGCTTAAAGCCCTCAGACCAATAAGACCGACTGGAGATCGAGTAATTTGATGCAGCTTACAACGAGAGCGCGCCCTGATGGCGGATTAGGTCGCTTGGGAGGCCGGCGGTTAAGGATTGGCCTGTATTCACCAGAGGAGTGACAAGAGGAGTCTCGGCCACGGCTGAGCAGTGAGCACTAATTCTGTGCTATACGTAAAAACGTTCCTGATCGGGAAAATCTCATCGTATCTGATGTGCCTGCGACTGCGACTGCAGCTTGCCGCGTACAATAGCGGTATTCATGAATGATTGACTCCAACTGATCGACAACTAAAGTATGATTTATACGTCCAAAAGGTGCAAACAGCTCATTTATCCGCTGCGTTGAACATCACATCCGGACCCTTCATGTCCGACAAGCTTTTAAAAATAGGTAATAGGTGAATTGATCACAGCGGTATTTCGATAGTTAGTTCTTCTGTCACGTTTCCCCGAATAGACCCTCAATAGACTCTCGAAGGCCTCTAGCTTGTTTTGTTCCACGAAGATGGCGCAACAGTCTGAATTATCTCAATTACTCCAGACTTCAGACTTGAATCAGACTCTAGACTCCAGGTATTTAATCCATCTAATTTATCTGTATGAAGACGTGAAGAGTTGAGGACAGGAAAATAATGGCTCCGAATCCGAATGGCACGTGCTCTTCGGTGCTGGAATGGCCCGAGGTCTTCACGTGCGCCGACGTCACGAGGAATCAATCGTTGCTTCCTTCTCCAGCTTTTGCTTCCCCAGAATCTTCAATTTACAATCCACTTCATACAAGCAGAATCAACATCAGTAGACGAATAATTTGCGCATCCTGTACACTGACAACGAGCCGGTGCTGTGAAATATGCCGACAACATCGATGAATCCCCAGCGGCTGTTCCACTAACAAAGGAGGACCTCGGGAGTCTCTGCCGCGAAACAAACAGTAACGTGTTCGCAATGGCGGCACAATCAACGCTTCATGGCGCGGTAAATGACCCCCTCGTCGTGATATACCGACGGCTCATCCAGCTTCTTCGCTCTCGCATGCAACGTACATCGAAAACCAGCAAGATACTAGCCACCCTGTCTTTGGTTGTGGCGATTATCGGATCGAGCTATGGAGGCTACAGTCTGCTTCACAAGCGATCGGCAGAACATGCAAAAGGGAGACGCATGCTGAGGCGAAATTCTGGCATCAAGGGTAAGGATGGATCTCGGATCATTTACGTGCAGTACAAGGACAATATGACCTCCAAGGTGACGATACATCCTACGAAACCTACCACGTTCGATGCGCATCGCCGTCTCTTTTTAAACCCCCCGCGAGCAGCTGGTCTGGGAAGCGGCGAGGCAATCTCTGCAATCCCGCCGCCGTCGACAAAGCCGGGATTGAATCTTGCATTCCTACACCAATTTCTCAGCTTGATGAGCATCATGAATCCTCGATGGCATTCCAAAGAGACTGGTCTCCTGTTGAGCCATGGAGCTTTCCTGCTCCTCCGGACGTATCTGTCCCTGCTTGTTGCGCGACTGGACGGCGAGATCGTTCGAGATCTGGTTGCCGGCAAAGGTCGCGCATTCATCTGGGGTTTACTCAAATGGTGCAGCATCGGGACCTTTGCTTCGTACACTAATGCAATGATCCAGTATCTTCAATCAAAGATCTCCATTGCTTTCCGCACTCGGTTGACGAGATATATTCACGATCTATATTTGAACGAGAACCAGAATTACTACAAATTAACCAACCTTGACGGCGCCGTCGGCCAAGGCGCCGATCAGTTTATTACTCAGGACCTGACTCTTTTCTGTGCTTCTGCCGCTGCTTTGACCTCGTCTCTAGGCAAGCCGACAGTTGATCTGGTCTTTTTCACGTATCAATTGTACCGCGGCTTAGGGCCGTTGGCTTTGACCGGTATCCTGAGCGGCTATTTCACCACTGCTACGGTTTTGCGCAGACTTTCCCCGCCGTTCGGCAAGCTGAAAGCTGTGGAGGGCAAGCGCGAAGGAGACTTTCGGGGCCTGCACTCGCGCCTGCTGGCAAATGCTGAAGAGATAGCCTTTTATGGAGGCGCTGACATTGAAAAGGTCTTTTTATCAAAGAGCTTCAAGGACCTCCAGCGATGGATGAAAGGCATATACAGCCTTAAGATTCGGTACAATATGCTAGAAGATATGATACTGAAATACGTTTGGTCTGCCTTTGGATATCTCATGACCTCCATTCCAGTTTTCCTTCCTGCGTGGGGAGGAATTGGCGGCACACAAGAGTTGAACGATCTGACTGGCGATGTCGGCCGAGAACGTGGCCGTATGAAGGACTTTATAACTAATAAACGCTTAATGCTGTCACTTGCCGATGCCGGAGGCCGAATGATGTACAGCATCAAAGACATTTCCGAGTTGGCCGGATATACGTCCCGTGTCTATACCTTGATATCCGCACTACATCGCGTCCATGCCAATGCATACTATCAACCTCGTGGAACTCACCCCGAATTATTCTCTCTTGCCGATGTCCAGGGTACTGTGCACAGTGGATTTGACGGCGTCCGACTGGAGCATGTCCCCGTTGTTGCTCCCTCGCTTTACCCGCAAGGTGGAGAAGATTTGATAGAATCTCTTTCCTTTATTGTGCATTCCGGCGAGCATCTTCTCGTCTCTGGCCCCAACGGCGTGGGTAAATCGTCCATTGCGCGAATTGTTGCTGGCTTATGGCCCGTTTATCGGGGTCTAGTCAGTCGTCCGCGAAACTTTGGTATGGATGGAGTCATGTTCTTACCCCAGCGTCCCTATTTGAGTGTAGGGACGCTGCGTGATCAGGTCATCTACCCGCATACAGAGGTAGAGATGCGTGAAAGCGGTCGTACAGATGCCGAGCTCGGCAGAATACTTACAGAGGTCCATCTTGGATATCTTCCGTCGCGCGAAGGTGGATGGGACTGTCGCAAAGAGTGGAAAGATGTATTGAGTGGCGGGGAGAAACAGCGTATGGCATTTGCTCGACTTTTATACCATGAACCACGTTATGCGTTCATCGACGAAGGTACCTCTGCGGTTTCTTCTGATGTCGAAGGTCTCTTGTACGAGAGATCCAAGGAGAAAGGCATCACACTGATCACAATCTCGACACGCGCTTCTCTCAAGAAATTCCACACGTTCCAGCTTACTCTCGGTCTTGGAGCGAGTGGTGACGAATGGGAATTCGACAGGATCGGCACAGAGAAGGAGAAAATGGGTGTCGAGAAGGAACTGCAGGAATTACGCAAACGGCTCGATAACGTCGAGAATTGGAAGCGTCGGAGAGAAGAAATCGAGAATGAGCTTAGTAAAGTTTGGGTCGCAACAGGCGAACTTGCACCACCGCCCTATCATGAGGAGACTGCCGAACAACCCGAGGCGAAGGTAGAACCTTCTGTTGAAGAGTCTCGAAGTCTTGAGGTGTGATTCAAGATCTTACCTAGGTAGATGACTTTGATATGTACTACCCAAGTAATTCGCTAGCTCTGAATAAAGTCTTTCTATTAAACGAGCGGTGTAAAACACTCATAATTCTAGTGTTTTCAAACTATCTTACCCAATGAGATACTGAAGAATTGCTCAAATTGATTCCCTGCTGTTGCGACAATTAATTTTTGTAGCTTAAGATGGCCCTAAGAGAGTGCCCAGACCTGTCTTTTAGGCAGGGTACCGCGGACCGTACAGCGGGTAAGCTAGGCGGTGAGTGCCTGTAGCATGGTACTGTACTTGCCAAAACAATCTTCCCGACTTCAACCTCGCTTTAACCATGAACAAAACTATCTTCTAAAATATTCAGCACATCGATTCAAGGGGTTCTGTCTTGTTTGAGGGCTTAGCAGCAATCAGGATTTGATAAATAGATTTTTTTAATATTGATCAGTCTGTGCATACGCTTACTACAGGCCACTTTCCATGGACCCTACGTCCGAACAAGACTGAGGATATCTAGGGTGCCCGAGAAGAGATTCTCCGTTGCACTCAAGATGCTATAAACATCCGATGGCAGCTGTTGAAGCACAAATTGCCTTTATTTCCGCTATATCAGCATAGAGGAATCGCAAAGATATAAACAATGGCTCAGTCAACTACAGTTTCTCAGATCGATTCCAACAATCTAGAAGTCTTATCACTCTCCTCACTATCAAGCTTCACTAGCGATGGAGATCAGAGTACCTGGCCCAAGGAGTCATATTGGAAGAAAGCAGACGATTGGCTTTATCGGCATAAATTGGCTATGATGTGGATGGAGAGGGACGGCAAGGTGATTAAAGGTAGGCTCTATACCTATCAACTTTCATACTTTTAGTGTCTCATATTGCTACCTTCAATCGATGAACTTTGTTTGGCTGACACAAGTAGGCAAGCAATACATTCTTGATGCACTTCCAGATCAATATGCCTTGCTCGAGAGACCGAGATTTAGTGCCCCATCAATTGTGAGTGGTCCTAATATCGACAACTTCAGAACAAAAATGTCACTATTTCTTCCTTACTGATGGTGGGCAGCGAGATAAATTCTTTTACGGGCATCCTTCCGGAGCCTTTTTCAACTCTCCGAAAAATTTCTTCCCCCATTTCTACTGGTTGGTAAGCGGGAGGCAGGGTTCATGTTCTTGTGAATGCTGCAAGAAAAAAAGATCTCAACAACCGAGTGCGAGCACGTCCGGAACCAGTACTCGTAAGCCTGATCCAAATTTACAACCATTTTGAGCCTTGAAGATTCCCCTTTCGCTGATATCTTGAAGCCTCGCATCACCCCCTAGGCCCCAATCGAAGGGGTCGACCATCGAGAGGAGCCCCCAGGCCTCTCGCAATAAGAAGAGTTCTGGACTCTGAAGGTGTACCCGATATATGGCGTGAGACAGTAACCAGACTCAGCAAGGAGAACCGTATAGATGAAGCCATTTCCGAGCCACGGAGCATGGACTGGCGGGCTGAGAACAGGCTCGTTCGAGAACACATTGTGCGCATCGGTTTACAGGGATCATACATTCCTCGAATCGGTGAAATAGTACTTTGGATCCCACGGCTCGACGGTGAGCTCAAGTATGACGAACAGTCAAAGGCGTATCGAGTATGGTCCTCAAAAAAGCGACGTTTCAAAGACTGCCCTGAATGGAGAGCAGGCACAGTCAGCGAAGTACCAGATAAAGATCCAATCGTTCTCGAAGACTTGATTGAACCAGGGCGAAAACGATGGGAAGTCAACTATTCTGGATTTCGGATAGAGACGTTTCCTGACCCCAATAGCGACGACAAAAGTGCCTCGCTTCAATACCAATACGTGCATCTTCATGTCATCCGCCCGTTCAATTCGTGGCCCATCTGGCTTGAAGGTGTTCCTTTGCAGGCGTGGCATCCTTCAATTAAGAATGCTATGACTGTGATGTCATCACTGTGCATGGTGAACAAGTATCACTTCAAAGGATTGTGGCCGAATGCGTCCATATACAGTCGCGGAATGTTTATAGGGTCCGAATTAATTATAGTTGGTGACACGGTACGACTCAAGCCCAAGGGAGCAACAGTCTCTCATTTACCGCCAGTCACGGATGTGATGGTCATCAAGCGCATCGAGTTCAGACTGAATGGTTGTGTCGAAGATGCGCAATCGATACATTTGGCGCGTTCATATGCCGTGCGAGTGCGTGGTGATGTATACACTCTTGCACCGAACAGAGCATATCGCGAAGCTGGAGAATACGCAAGCCTTCCCCTGAATCGCCAGGAAGTCATCGATGCCTTTCAACAGGTTGGCATGGGCGAGTATGGAGCATGGTATCGTGCGCATAAACAGGGCACAACAGTCGAGATATCGCACGATATGATTCTCGGGCGCTGCTACGAGCCCACGGCAATGCAGTTGATTTTCGGCAACAACACACTCAACTTTGATCTTTTTGGCACGATAGCCGGCAGGGACTGGTCTCGCGCGACGGACAATCGCATGGAAGATGGACAACACTGGTTTTGGGCTGATTATAGGGTCCAGGCATTAGGCATTGACAGTTTAAATGGGGATGAGGTCGGCCGGTACTCTGAAGCAAGGGAACCGCAAATGTGGAGAGGAGTTCTCAATATAATTGACGGCAACGCTACTCAGGCCGATTGGGAAGCGTCAAAACTGCCTCGCAATGCCGGCCGACAACCTGGCAAATCCACCAAATCACAGTTCGCAGAAGTGCAGAAGATGAGCTCGCTAGTTAGCAGTGGGTTGAATATGGACGGAAGCACGAACGTAAGTTCGAGTGAGGATGATACTGCGACTACATCGTCAGATGAAGAGGGGATTGAGGGAGCCAACGGCAATTTAGCGGCCGTGAAATTATCAACACCGTCCAATATCACTAATAGCAGAGGTGGCGATGATGAGGACGAGGACGAGGACGAATGGAACAACGATCCCGCGGTACTAATCCAGTCTTTCAAACCTCATCCAATCCCGATCAGAGGAATCGGCGAATCCCCTACCAAGAGCTTCCCTCAAGTCAAACGTCCCAGAGTTGAACTTTAATATCTACAATATCATGACCATTCATTGGGCAAATCAACAAATCAACAAACCAACATTGCTGTTTTCGCGTAGTTACATATGCTCATTAATTTGGAGGACCTAATAGGTCTTTTCAACCACTTCCTTCGCAAAATCTGCAAATGTTTTCCCATTGCATACTTCTTCGCCCAGATTTGGTTGAGTAAATACCGCCAAGGTATTCCTTGCGATCTTCCTTCCATCAGCTGTTGCGCGAGCTCCCTTGACAAAATGCGGTACAGCTCGGAATCGCCCCTGGGTGATCAGCTCCAAGGCCTCTCCAGTCTGAAATGCAAGACAATCTCTTGGAATATTCACTTTCACAATCTCTCCCGTGCGCGAGCGAATATAAAGACCTGCTTTTGGGTCCGGAGAAGAAGGGAGTTCAGGGAGCGGCGACAAGCTAGACGATGACGACGACGACGACGATGACGATGATGATGCTGCTATCGCAGAAGTGGTCTCGGATTGAGCCTCGTCAATAAACATGGCTGAGGTGAGACCCGTAAGACATCCATGATCTACATGTGTTGCACACCAGTCATCGTCGTCGTTATTACCGTCAGCTTTATCACTATCATTCTGCGCCTGTTCCGAAGCCGATGGTAACGTCGTCGGAAAATAGTGTAACAAGCGTGCCTTTGTCGTCAGACTCGTCTTGACAACATGTTCCAAATATCCGTCCTTATATCCCTCAATATTTGCCACTGCGTACCGATCACAAGCGCGAGCCACCAGAGCCGCCGTGTCGATAATCAAAGAAATAAGCTCTTCTGCCGACGGCCGAAAAGTCGGCAGTTTCCCAGCGTCAGGCCAGATGTTGGGAGCAGTGTATTGAGGGAAATCCGGATACTCGTCAGCTGGCGCACTCTGCAGCGAAGGGTCCTGATAGAATGCGCAGTTGATGTAGTACGAGCCCTTGAGAGTGTCGAAATGTCCTGATCGGAGAGTTTCTTTACCGCAGGACCAGCCGACTAGATATTTAGATTCGGGGCTTTCGAGTTTCTCTATATTCAGTGTTAATTTTTCTTCTTCAAAAATGTTCTAAATTTGACTGCGAATAGATAGAGAAGCCAGAATGGTAACATAATGGGAGATCTTACCGAGTTCCTCCTGTGGCAATGCTGCTAGATAGGATGAATTTGAGAGTACTTGAGCGCGCAGATCCTTGAATTTGGCAGGCAAATCTCTCACCACGATGATACCCAAAGAAGAAGGGCCAAAGGCCTCTGTCAGAGCCTCAAATGGGACTGATCCTGGTTTCCGTCTTCTAGTCAGCGGAAGTTGGTTTTCTCAAAAGTAATTCATGTACCATATTCTTACCTGCTTGTAGATCTTGCAGGCTCACGGTAACTGGTTGTGCTTGTGGAATAGTCCCGGACATTGTGTATAACGATCTCTTACAATTCTTGTCACGATTGTTGTCGAGTTTCTTTGATGGTGAGCTTGTGTGATTGTTTGCGAATGGATTTTGGAAGAAAGATCCATGGATGAAATTTGACAGCGCTTATCTACGGCTCGGCAGTCTCCGACGCGGTCTTTATCCCCGCCGAGCCATACTCTTTCTTAGTCCTACTGACAGTCTTTGTAGAATATGAGGCTCTACTTGACTTAATCTCGAGCGAACGATCCACCTGGGCACAATTGAAGTACCAAGAAGACTACCATCAGTGATGTCCATAGATGAATTGAGTATATATTTGTTATCTGTGAACCCGACCCTCCCAATTGCCCAATTGCCCAATCGCCCAATCGCCGAAAAGTAAATGCTAATGAAACACCTAATATACAAGATGATGTCTATTGCCTCAATAAGACTAAACAGACCTCAAAGTCCTAAAAGGCAACACATCACTAATCCTCTGCGAGCCAGTAAACAACATAACCAGCCGGTCGATACCACATCCCCATCCCCCCGTAGGCGGCAACCCCCATTCCATCGCCTGCAAGTAATCCTCATCAATGCCCGTAAACTCATTTGTATCTTGACTAAAGACCTGTTGCTGCTCGAATTTGCGTCTCTGCTCCCACGGCGAGTTTTCCTCCTCGTACGCATTGACGTATTCTCTACCTTGGATGAAGAGTTCGCAGCGTGCAGCCACGCGTTGACCGTTTTGCACAAAGGATTTCGATAAAGGCGAAAGACATTCTGGAGGATACACAATGAATGTAGGTTCTTGGCATTGTGGTTCCAGATAAGTCGCGCAGAGCTTGTCCATGAGACGAGGTAGAGTGGGTTGCTCTGGAAGAGGGAGGGAGAGTGCGCTGAACAGGGCTTTGATGTCGTCCTCGGCACTGGGGGAAGAGAGATCTGGAAGAGATCGACCCATGGCGTTTTCTAAACCAGGAAGAAAATCTATTCGTCGAAATGGTGTTGTAAAGTCAGTACTTGGTGTTGTAATATTGGAGTCCAAGCGTCGTTTGAAGTACGATAGTTGCTCTGTGAGGCCTGAGAACATCTTCTCGGTCATGTCTATCACGTCTTCCAAGTTTGCATATGCTAGATAGAACTCGCACGTCGTAAACTCAGGATTATGTGACTTATCGATCCCTACGGATTCAAATTGTCAGCAGATATTCTCAAAATCAAAGTCAAGAACTAAGTTTGATGCGTACCCTCGTTTCTAAATGACGGACCAATTTCAAAGACTCGGTCGAATCCGCCCACAACCAACCGTTTTAACCACAGCTCCGGTGCAATTCGCAGATATAACGACTTCTCTGGGAATTCGTTGGCGGTCGTGACAAAAGGCCGCGCTGTCGCTCCGCCAGCCTCGCTTGCTATAACCGGGGTATTCACTTCCATAAAGGCACGGTCAAGCAAAAACTGACGGATAAATTGGATGATTGCGGATCGTATCTTGAGGATATCCGACGTGTTTTTATCGGCGAGAAATTGAACGTGCCGAGGATAAGCAGATACTCCGTGTTCCTTTGTATCGGTTGGAATATCGTGCAAGGTAGGAGAGAGTAAATGTGGAATTTCTGTCACTTGCACAGTTAGCTCTCCTCGGCCAGTGCGATGCGGTTTTCCGGTGACACCTTAAGAGCCGGGCCCAGGACAAAGGGAGACTGTCAGCCAAAAGCAACAAACTAGAAGACGACGAGCTGTAGTGATCAAAAGTCCACGTACAAAAAGCATCTCCTCGACGGAGCAGACGATATAATTGCTTGAATTTGTCCGGAGCTACATCGGGTGATACACGTAGATTCCACATTGCTTGGATTTTGTGGTCATTTTGGACGATATCAAAGAAAATCAATTTGCTGCCGGCCAATCTGGCCGTACGTATTCTGCCTACGGAGAAGAAATTTCTAAGTACAAACGATGATGAAGAGGCTGAAGAGGCTCTAACTCGAGCCCTTTGAAACCTACCATGCACCACAACTGTGTCTTCCTCGACTACCTGGTCAGGCTCAAGGTGATCGTAGCGAGTTCGAAATTCTTCGATGCTGAGTCTACTTGCACGACTTTCAAGCCGTGGATATGCCTCCGCAACAGCGGCTTTTATCTCCTGGACTCTTTCCTCAAAGCCTGGCTCTGACGAAGAGTGCGTACTGCGCCACCGCACAGATGTCCTTCGTGTAGGCAAATGGCCATAAATGGGGCGCGAGATAATTCCCAACGACGAAACGTTCAACACGGACGACCGACAACTATAGTAGTCAATCAGCATCTGGGACAAGCATTCATTGCATAGAAATATTTTCACGACAAGCAAAAGCAAAACATTGAATCAGATAAGTAAGTCCTGTTATGATCATTACTTGCAAAAAATATCACAAGTATCATTCGCAGCGGTTCTGTATTTAGGTGCGTGTATCATCCGTATGTTTTGGGAGAAGATGAGCAGGAGAGAATTAGAGGAGCCTTACCAATGTGACGATAATAATCTACCAGAGAGCCTCAGAGAGGTCCTGCTGGAACCAAGGCACTGCATGGGATTGCTGTTAGTTGTGCTTGACGTCCATCAATTTGAAGATGAATATTTTTGTAGAAGAAGAAGAAGTAGAAAAAGTCTGGTGCGGCAAGGAAGAAATCGCGGTCGGCGGGTGGTCCAAGCGTTTTTATTCCCGATTAGTCAAGTTAGAGTGAATGTTCTGCTGCTCCTGATGAGATATTTTCCTCGACAACATCTCACCACATCATCCACCACAATAAAGATCTTGCAAATTGATTTCTGCTCATTCTATCACTCTCCAGGTATTATTCTTCTGGCCCCAAATACGACTGGATATGATAGTCTATACACGATCCCAAGTACTGACCACAGCTTAGAATTTGCGCCTCTTGAAATCCAATTCCAAACGTCACCATGTCCTTTCTATTCGGCGGTCGTCCTCAGCTCTCCTCCGAGCAAAAGATTGCTGCAGCAGAAACAGAGGTGGAAATGGTCTCTGACATGTTCAACCGGTAAGTCGGCAACTTCTCATAACCAAGAAGCAGAAAACGATGTGTTTGTTGGCAATTCTTCGCGGCCAGAAACCCCCGGAACATTGTTGTCGCTCCTACTTCTCTGGTCGCAATTTTACACCTGATCGAAGTATGCAGGGGACGAAAAAAGTATCTAATTGTCTTGTCTACTCAGTCTGAATCAATCGTGCACAAAAAAATGTATTCCGCCCGAGTACCGAGAAGCCGAACTGAACAAAGGCGAATCCGTCTGCCTCGACCGCTGCGTCTCCAAGTTCTTCGAGGTCAATATCAAGGTCAGCGAGAAGATGCAGGGCGAGGCTGCCAATAAACAGGGGGGCGGTGGCATCGGTGGATTTGGCATGTAAGGAGGGAAGAAGTTGATTGTTAAACTACTTACTATTGATGGGACTTCCGTCGTCTTTGGAAGGTTGCATTTCTCTACTCTACTGGTCTCTCACACCACAAGTCCGAATGGCGCACTAGCAGAATAGTCGTTTGTGCCGTGGTTATGAGGAATTATTTATAAATAATGTACAATACACTTTTTATGACAGTTCTTTGCGTGTTCACCCATTACCTATTTCTCCTTGTCACGAACGGATCAAGTGCCATAAACACTAGCTAAGGGCCAGGCCATAAATATTCATAAATATCTATAGAACCTTATGCACAGAAGACTTGGAATATATTAGAAACGACCGAACTTCCGTCCGGCCCACGAGAACCATGAGGTATGATTTTTCTGCTCGCCTTGAACAAGACCGCTGATTCGACCCTCGACAACACCTACGTTTCGTGAAAAATCTCTCAATCCTTCCTCAACGTCTTCGATCTTGGACTCCAAAACATTCAACTCATAGTCCAACTTGGCTCCCAACATCTCGATCTTCTTCATTTCTTCCGTCAAACGAGACCCTCCATCCCCAAAAAGTTGAGTGATGCGTTCTCGAATCGCTTCAATTTGTTCCGTGTGCTCTGGGTATTGATATTCCCATTTCTCCTGGATCTCGTTTACCTTACGGTGCAAAAGCTCTACTGAGCCAACTTGGCTTTCAACCCAAGGAATAGTCTGCTGACTGAGCTCCAAGACGCCCGACCCGAAAGCTTGGGCGTCCGCCATGAGAATACGTTCGTGAAGAATCTCGTCTTCAAGGGAGCCGACGTGTGCTCCGTCAGACTTCATTGACACGGTCTTGAAGCCTTCCCACACGAGGACGACTTCCTCTACCGTGCTAAATGATAAATGCCGGGGCCATCGTCCTTTTCTTGCAGAGGCTGAGCCGATGTGCTTTTCGTCTGAAAAGCTCTGTGATCGGCAGAGAACTCGAAATAAAGCGCTATCGGAGAGGTCTTGTTCACTTGGTGTCTCTGTTGACCTAGTCTTAGATAATTCAAGAGCTCTGCCATCATCTGTGAGCCCTTCACTTTCTTGAGCCAGGGCTTCTTCATTTTGCTGGGGTATCAATAGTTCCTCCTGTTGGTCCGATTGCAGCGCTGGAGGAGATTCTGGTACGACGTGAATTTCAGGTGTCACCTTCTGAAGACTGGATGGAGGGGTGCTTGATTCTAGCACTTTGTCTTCATGATTGATTCCTGTGGGATTTTGTACTTGTGGCACCCCAATTGATGTTTCTTCTATAAAGTCAAAGCCTTCCTGCTCTGTTGCAGTGTCGATTTGATCAGCTTCGTCCGCATTGACGTCCATGACTTCCGTATTTCCGGTGGTCGTCAAATCTATCGAGTGAGTTTGACGCATACGCTGGTTGGGGTGCGAATGATGCTGGTGTTGATGGGATCGTCGACTGGGTATACCGACTGCGTCCTTGAATCTGCCAAACCCAGCACGCGCATCTGAGACTTTCCCTGTAAGACTGCGCGAAACAATCCGTCCTAGGTTGAAATCTTTCTCTTCAGCAACCAACTCAGGCTCATGAAGACGCATGGTATTGTCAACATCGGGTGTCACTCGCTCCGGCCCCGATTCTGTATCGACAAATCGCTTTCGACCGGCCCAGGTATAATTGCCTTGATCATCTGTAGTGGACATCGGGTCGTCCGCTCGTGAATTGCTTTCTAGACCGTTATTCAATGAGCTTTTTCTAGGCTTGCCTTGCCATAACCACCGGGCTCTTTCGCCGTGGACAAGTTTAGTAAATTGTTCCAAGTCGAGTGTTTCAATATCGGAAATGCCGCCTCTATCTCTGCCCACCATTCCCATTACCATCTCACCACCTTTCCCACTGAGCTCGGCGACTGTAGATTTCACAGCACCCGCCCAACGATCGGAGTTCGTCGCTCTTTGACTAACACGATGGAGTCTATCCAGGGTATCTCGGTCAAGCCGTCGTGTGCGTTCTAGCTTCTGCGACTTTTGGAAACTACTGATGCCACGTTTCATACCGGACAGATCGAAGACATCTTTTGGAACCGGTGCACCAACAGCGTGCAGTCGGTTGCGGGCTCCCATCAAGGTGCCCAACAGTGCTGCAACCGTTGTGGCACCCAGGATACCATCGCTAGGCTCGACGTTGTACTGGTCCGTACCGATATCTGCCCACCAATCAACTATGGCTTTCTCTGTTACATCACACAACAGACCATCTGCGTATTCCGGTGCAAGTTTGTCGAACAAGGCAAGAGCAAGTTGACACTGCTGCACAAGCTCCTTGACAGCGATTTTTAAGGGGACCCGCTCGCTCGTCTTGTACAGCTGGTAGAACTTGGCCTTGACTGCTGGAGAAGGCTCCTCAAGCTTCAAGCTCGCACGCCCGGCACATCCCAATCGCTTTAAATTTTCGTTTACAATAAAAAGCTCGCGATTCTTTCTCACGTCGCCGTCTGGGATGGCTATCACGGTAAGAGCAGACGGGAAAGCGCTTAAATTGGTTACCATTAATGTCCCCAATGGTGTCTCCTTGGCTGCAGCATGGAACTGTTGCACCGCATCAAAGTATAGCTTCAGCCGGGGGGACCAGCTACTGCTATCCACGGGGACACTTAGAACTCCGACTGTGATATGATGAGATAGGTCGCCGGTATACGTGGCGATTATAAACGTAGGATGCACGCGCGAGCACGCCCACTGTTCCACCACGTAGATTTCATATCCCTCTAGAATGGTGCGACGGTGCAAAAGAGTCGTCGATGGGTCTTCCTCCAGATAAACGAGGGCGACTGGATCGGCGAGCACGATTCGCTGGTGACGCTTTGCCGTGGGACTGGTTACAGTGCTTCCTTCTACTCCCGGTGACGAGGTTTGATTTCCCACTCCGGGACGAGGCTGGCCATGTTGAGCGGGCGGCGATGTCCTCACGGTGGAATCTACTGAGTTTCTCGACATGTTTGTTTGCGTTACAGCCGAGCGCAAGTAGTAGATCAGACCGAGTTCGAGCAGCGAGTCAATGAGTGTTTAGAGAAAGTAGTAAGAAAGCTCGTCCGTAGGAGGGAATGTCCCTGGACAAACACTGAAATGCCTGATTGAAGCATTTCTATTTCTGATCAGGGGGGTGGATGATGTTTCTTGTCCGAGGCAGCGCAGGCAGTTAGTCACATGGAGAGAATGAGATGCAAGATGACGCCGAAGATCTGCTCTGTTGAAGACCACAGACTGTGGAAGTTGGTGATATTTGGAGAAGAAAATGAAGAAATATCGATGTCCCGAATAGGAAGGATTAAACAGCAGCAACAGCAACCTAACAGCAGGAGCGACTGACCATCACCAACTACGGAAAGAGCGAGCGGTGGTGGAAGGAGCGAGCCGAAAGAAGCTCCTGCCTCTCTCTGAGTTCAAAAAGTCTTGGCGGCAAGAAAGACGTCAGACAGTTCCGAAAGAGGAAAGGCCCTCTTTCCTTCTCCCACTCTCTCCGCTTGCCGCCAATCCGGTGACCCGCTAACTGCTTAGTTAACTAACTTACTAGTTAAGTAATTAACCATCTCTTCTCCTCCTCCACCTCCATCACAATCACCAGCACGACTCCAACAGTCCACTGCATCTTTCTAGTACATGGCAGATTTATGGATTTACTACAAAAGGAGCACGAGCGCTCATGGAAGCGTGTGAAAGACGCCAAAAGTATCGACGATGTCCAAGCAACTATCGATCTGTTGCAGCAAGCGCGGGACTCGATCGCCGCTGGTAAGCCTCTACATTATATTCCTGTATAAAGCTGCGGTACTGACCATAGTATTATCACTCACGTTTCAGATCCTACCAAAGCTTCAATCACTCTAGCCAAATTGCAAAACCCCGTGAAGGCTTCCTTCGATGTGACCACCGATAGCTTGAAAGAGACGCACAGCAAATTGAATAAGTATTCGAAAGCCCTGGACAAGGTATGCGCATCTTGTGGGTAAGGGGATCGAGGGAATGATGCAGGTCAGCTAAGAAATTGTTTAGTTGTTCAAGGACCGACCACTTCCGAGCACCGACTATGACGCCCTCTCTAATTCGGAAAACCTCATCAATCGCGCCATAGCCATGCACTTACTCCGTGAAGGCCAGTTTTCAGTCGCCGCTACCTTTCTTGATGAAATATCGCAGAAAAGGTCCCCAGCACAGCCGGAATTCGACGGTGTCTCAGACAATAATACCAACGAAGAGGTGTCCGGACTGCTTGACCAGATCCAGTCGGGAAGAATACGCGAAGAGTTTACAACCATGTACTATATATTACACGAGCTTCGAGAGAACTCAAATCTATTACCCGCAATCGAGTGGGCACGGGATCATCGAGCACCGCTGGAGGCCCGGGGAAGCAATTTGGAATTCGAATTATGTCGTCTTCAGTTCGTTTGGCTGTTCCATGGCGGAAAGAGAACTCAGGTCTTATCCAGCGCCCAGGGAAGGCAAGCTGCTCTCAGATATGCGCGGCAAGAATTTTCGGGTTTCTCGCCGCGTTACTTGAAGGAAGTTCAACAACTTACAGGGGCCATGGCATTCTGGCCGAATTTGGAGGATTCGCCGTATCATCATATATTCAACAACTCTTCAGCTTGGTCTGAGGTTGCTCATTCGTTTACGCGAGAATTCTGTTCCCTACTTGGCTTATCGGCAGATTCTCCTCTCTATATTGCGGCCACGGCTGGTGCCATTGCTCTCCCGGTTTTGTTAAAGCTTCAGACTATAATGAAGGCGAAAAGAACGGAATGGACTACACAGGACGAACTACCGGTAGGCTCTGATTGGAATCTCCCGTTTGCGGAGTTTTTTTATGTTGTGCATTCGCTAATATACCTGTTATAGGTCGAAATACCGCTGCCTCCATCTTATATATTCCACTCCATTTTCGTGTGCCCCGTTTCGAAAGAACAGACGACCGATCAGAATCCTCCGATGATGATGCCGTGTGGGCATGTCATCGCGCAAGAGTCACTTATGCGAATCAGCAAGGGCAACAAATTCAAGTGTCCTTATTGTCCGAACGAAAGTCACCCGAAAAACGCGCGGAAGGTTATATTTTAATGACAACAGCATCGTTTTCGAGACATTAGCAAAGGAAGGCGAATCGGCGTTTTGGATCACGTGTCTTAGGAGTCATAAACATGGAAGGGTTTCTATTTCTTTATTCCTCTTGGTGATGAGCACAATTTGTTTCTTGATCGCGATCTACATGAATGACCTCTCTTTATTGTACAAATTGACTCAGGGTTGTATAAATTACTTTCATAGATTAGCAATCATCTCGAAAGTTCAAGAAGCAGGTTTGCAAGTCCGAATTTTCAGCCGAAGCTGAAACAGCTTAACTTTTTTTAGTCTGATGAGGCGTCATATTTCCGAATTTTCATCAAGCTTGACCTGCAGCTCTAAGCCTGGTCAGGAAATCAGCTCTCCTGTAGTATATCTGGGCAACTTTAGACAACAAATCAAAAACAGGCGAAGGCCACCTTCGGCCTTGTAAGTGACCGGCTTATGCAGGAGGTAAAGCGGACCTTTGTGCCGCGGGGCGGGGAATACCAGGTACATGGGCCGCGAAAGAACAGAATTAGTGTTTCGACTTTCTCTGATCTAGGCAGTAATCAGCAATCCTGAATTTACGATGGAATTGTACCTACACTAGTTGCAGATACTAGTCGTATTGAACCTTGGAAGTCGACAGAATTGAGCTAAAGCTCCACCAAAGCAACCGAAGGCAAATAATCCCATTCCGTCCATCTTGAAGCAGGATAACTTGAAGAGTTCAAGTCACACTGTGTCTCGTTGACTATTCAAGATAAGGCTACTGCTGATGCTTCAAAAGATGACCTATACGATTACTGCGTATTTCACTTGACTAGTCTCAAACCGAGGATCACGGTTCAATTTACCCAGTCTTGCCTAGGCGAAAAAGGCACTACCATACTAGTCAGAGTCTATACGACGACCTTTATGACCCAGAACAAAGGGATCTAAGCCTAGCGTACCACCTTATCACTGTATCCCTGCGAAAAAAAGGAAAAAAGTCTCTTAGTGAGTCACTGGTGCAGCTAAGATTGGCCACAATAGGCATAATTGGTCCACGTGACCACGCGCAACTTTGGCGATGAGGGGGGGCCAAGAGACGGCGCGTTTCTCGCGTCGGGCACAAGTTATCGTTGGATCATCAATAAAATACCAAACCATCTCACTGTCTCGACTCTCTAGTGCTCTAGTGATCTAGTGCTTCTTTGACTTCCCCCCTATACATAGCAGATTTGTTCCGAGGGTACGGAAAAAGCGTTGCCTGGATGGTGGCCTGATTCTGTTGCCTATATAAGGCTTGAGTGTAGCCCATCTGAGACCGAGTTTGTCGGATGCTAGAGAGAAGTTTGCATCTTTGAGTTTTATTCATCGCGGAGTTCAGGTTGTCCAAGGCCACCGTGATTTGTATATTCAACAATGTTCTAGTCGAAGTACAGGACTGTACTCGATACTTATACACGCATATTCGACGAGTATCGATAGTGGCCCAACGACGGCAGGATGTTCTCCAAGAAACAGTCTCATGGCCGATCAGGCAGTTTTGCTGGCAAATATCGTGCTACCAAGCCCACCTCGACCACGACGTCGATGTCTCGAAGCATGAAGCGATCGTTTCGAGATCATGCTGGCAGTGATCATCCATCAGATAGCAAACATGGGAAGCATAATCAGTCCTCGTCAACCTATCCGTAAGCAATATCCATGGATACTTCCACGGTATATGGTGTTTAGAAAAAAACTTACAAAATATCGAAAAGGACCTTGACATCGGCCGTCGTCACCATCTGCGTCGGCAGTGATAAACGCCTGTTTGCTGCCCACGAAGACGTTCTCTCGCTTTCCCCATTCTTTGCTGCCTGTTGTCGCGGCCAGTTTTTGCAGTCCCATAACAAGCAGATCAGTCTGCCTGATGAACAACCAGAGGTTCTATCCTCAGTCCTCGAGTACCTCTATAAAGGGGACTATTATCCTCGACTGGTGCACAATAAGCGTCGCGATACCTGGACATTGGAAGACGATCCGATGGACATTGACGGCGAGGATTCACGCGATGCCACGTATCTACTTCAACCTGACGGTGGAACCATACTCAAAGATACGGCTGTATAGTAATGCTACCCATATCTCCATCTTTGACTTCTTTTCGTCCGAGATGTCTTCTTACTGACTGCTGGATGATAAACAGCTGTGCAGCAGAGCGGTACAAATTACCCGAACTCAAACGCCTTGCTTTGCGCAAGCAGGGTCTCCAAACCGGTATACACTGCAGCACAATCTTGACAAGCGCTCGATACGCGTACGCCCACACTCCCGAGAACGACAGCCAACTACGCGCTCATTATCTTGCGTTGATTATCCGAAGCAGATCCACATTCAAAAGGAGTGGGACGATGCAAATGGAGATGGAGAAGGGTGGCAAGTTATTCTTTGATTTGTTTGTGGCAATGTGTAATCATATGGTAAGTCCTGGTGTGATGTCTCTCTCTCTCTCTCTCTCTCTCTCTCTGTGTGTGTGTGTGTGTTGGAAAGTCGACCTTTGCTAAATTAAGTGAGTCTTGTGTAGGATGATATTTCCGTTGGCTCTCCCAGTCTGAGCAGAAAGACATAATTCAATGTCGATTCGGCTATCGACCATCGATGCTCTTCGCCAATCCCTCCAAATTGATACTATTTAAATGCTATATAGGCATAGGTTCCCCTTTTCATCTGCAGGTCTTACGGTGTGTATCATATCATAATCTCCCATGTCTTTTATATGTTTTTACTGTCCCCCCTTCTGAAATTGCCGATACCCTCGTTCTTCATGTCATTTGTTTACTCGAAACTTTTTGTACCAGTACCCCCACAGCTCTCCCATCAACAGATTGTGTATTCCTTGTTGATCAAAACCAACAACAACTCTACTATTCCGGTTTACGCGTCATGTGTGTATTTCGTTGATTTGTATATTGAGCTGTTGAGTCAGAAATTGGATAATAATAGACTCGTGCATTTATTTCTATAGTTATATCAGTTCAATTTGCCGGGTGATCTGCTTGGAACATCCCTTCATGATAGCAGTGTATGCTGTGTGTGCATAATTGATAAATCGATTTCCAGCAACCGTGAGACCTCTTCCAAATCACCGGTTTCGTATAAGGGAAATGGGATGTTCGATTGCTGGCTGAGTCCGTGATCAGGCCCATGATATCGCCCATGGTTGGGGTAATAATGTGCCTCGAATGCTGAATGGATTAGTCGGGAAACGGCATGCCCTAGCCGAATCGCGCCGTCTGGTCGTAGTCATACGGCTATCCAAGCGCTCTGATATAAACAGTATGGCTGAAGGCTCTAATATTGTTATATTGAAAGGATGACTGTTCCACAAGAGAAAGCCCTGGAACGACAGGGATAACGAGAACAATCCCGAGCGGATCAATTCAAACAAGTCATACTCCTGTTCCGGGGAATGCGCCAGACTTGCTTAGTACGACTGTAGCACGCTCTCGCGAAATATAGCCCTTCATCATATTCTGGCAGCAACAACACGAGTAGGTTAGCACACATATCTACTCTTGTATCTTTGAAGGAAAGTCTCACCTTGTAAATCATATTAGCAAGTAAACACTCTACTTCATCCATGTCTATGCGCGCCTTCTCTTCCGCCTGGCTTTTGATGCGCAACGCCGCAGCAAACTCGGCCAGCGGAATACGCGTCCGACGAACGGGTGCGGACTCAGCTCCTGAGATGGCGGGTGACTCGAATCCGCCGGCAACGAATACTTTTCGGAACAGGTTGCGCAACGCAAGATCTCGACCTCTTTCAAGAGGGAGATAAATGCGAAGTTTCACGAACTCGTCTGCTCCAGCCGACATGGCGTTGTCAAACCCGCCGAGATTGCCTTGACGGATACAGTCGCATAAAGGTCTGAGCAGACGTTCCAAGCGAGGAAAGGGGGCTAGAAGTCGTTTGCTGGGAAGCCGATGGGTGGTGACAAGTCGGCAGGGAATTAAATAAGTCAGGATGAGTCTGAAATATTCGTCAGCCTTGGGTCTGAAATGTGGTTTATGGAAATTCCATTCTCACTCTTTGTTTTTCAAGGCGTCTGTCTTGCACATAAGCCATGCTTGTGTCAGATTCTCTTCGGCCTGTGTGCTTTACATTAAATTTGATTGCGTTACTAAAGGTTGACTGGGTGTCTGGTACCTCTTTATAATTCTCTTCTAGGAAATTGATCAATCCAACGTAGTAGTTGAAAGTCACAATATGAGCCTTGGGAAACTGGTGGGGTTGTGGAATGTCTGCTGATGACGCATCCAGAGCACGGAGGACACTCTTCGATAAGCCGACTTGGTTCAACTACTAAGATGTTAGTGTCGATTGAATTCAGAGTCCCGTCAATACATACCTTGAAATAAGTCTTGAACAGGAGATTAGTCGTTTCGTAAATTCCCCATTTTCGAGATTCTTCAATAGGCGCTCTGCGAATAGTCGTAAGCTTACATTCGACCTATCACGAATCCAACATAATTAGTACTTACCGGTCACCCAAGCACAGTGTGAACATCCGGTTAATAGTCCGTGCCGCATCCTCCAGATGGGCGTTTTTGTCGGCACTAGAAACCACATCATCTTGGAATCCCTGGCTGAAGCCACCTGCGTTTTGAGATGTATCCGAAGCGTCTGCCTTAATGGCAAATACACGAAGATACTTCCCAGCAATATAGAGACACGGAATCGTCCAGGAAGGGAAATGATTGTTTGAGTAGCCGCGAATCAATTGATTAACAAACTCTTTCCATGCCTCAAACACCTTCAGCCAGCTTCCCCGCGAGGAGATCTGGTCGTCAACGTGGACAAGCTCGGCGGCAGTCACCCAGAAAGCGTGAACAACGCTAACCCATGCATTGCCCTGGGGCTTGGTCAACTTGACTCCCGTACGCTTGTCGTATAAAATATGATGGCGAATATCGCCCTCCGCATTCACGCTATTTGTGACCCGGACAAAATCCAGCAGTCGCTGAGGTTCCTGTGGTGTTGAGGCTGGGGTCAGAGCAGCGGCTAAGATGGGTCCCGACTGGAGTGTGTGAGCAGCCTTGAAATCACGAAAGACAGATGCCATGACTATTGAGGCTTGAGGCTTGAGGCTTGAGGCCAGTGGCAGGATTTACTCAAGCCACCTCTAGGCTACAGGGTCCTAGGTAGTAGTGGTTTCGTTGTAGATTTATTTGTAGTTGCTACTTTGATACTGAATACTGAACTAGTTTCCCTTTGGTGTTGGAGGAGGGATTACATAAGAAGACATTGATTGGCTGATCAAGCCCCATTCCGCTCTGTGGCGGTGCAGCACCCAAACAGGCTAGACTCCCTCCCCAGCCTCGACTTCGCTTAAGCGGGAGAGGGCCACAGCCCTAGCACCAAAGAAAAAGAACTTCACAATCTTTCTTGCTTTCCATTCTCGGCGGGAGCGAAGTCAGCGGCTCTATTCCTTTACACCAGGAGACTCATCACGACAAACGATACAAAGTAGGTTCATCTTTGCTCTTTCTGCGCATGGTTTTGATATTCTGGAATTGATGATTGACTCTTTAATTGCAGATGGGTATGTTGAATTTGATTCTCCTTTGCGTTGGTCCCCGGAATTTGTGCCTCCTCAGCTCGATCTCGACTCGTGACGACAAAGATTTCTATCGCCTCGAACGCTCGAACAACATGTGTGCCGCAAGAACTTCTCTATATTCATGGATCAATATGTAGCCGTGCGAGTGTGACCTCGACACGATGTCAGATGAATTATACAGGATCAGTTTTTCGGAAATTGATAGGCTTGAAACTACACGTCGACACATCGAAGAATTTTCATCACCGACGGCACGGTTGATCAAATCTTGTTATCCGGCTGCGAAGTCGATCTGTCTTACAGCGAAAACCAAGCGAAATCGAGCGAAATCGAGCGAGAATCGAGCTGGGGTCGACCAGACGACATAAAACTTGACAACAGAAACTGACAGACAATAGGCCGTCTCAACGAGTATCAGGTTATCGGGCGCCACCTGCCCACCGAGGCGAACCCGACGCCCAAGCTGTACCGCATGCGCATCTTTGCCCCCAACACAGTGGTCGCCAAGTCGCGCTTCTGGTACTTCCTGACCAAGCTGAAGAAGGTCAAGAAGGCCAACGGTGAGATTGTCAGCCTCAACGTGGTATGTTGTTATCGAGTTGCTCTTTACCTCTCTTGCGATGGGACTACGAACTCAATACTAAGCGACGAGTAGATCACCGAGAAGCGTCCCACCAAGGTCAAGAACTTCGGTATCTGGCTGCGTTACGACTCTCGCTCCGGCACCCACAACATGTACAAGGAATTCCGTGAGCTCAGCCGAACCGATGCCGTCCAGGCTCTGTACCAGGACATGGCTGCCCGTCACCGTGCCCGATTCGGTTCTATTCACGTACGTTGTGATTCCATTCTACCGAAGCGGTGGTCAAGCGATGAATAGCTGCATCGCGTCTAAAGCAATATACTAATGTGCCGTGACAGATTCTCCGTGTTGTCGAAATCGAAAACAACGAAAGCATCCGTCGCCCTTACATCAAGCAGCTCCTCACCAAGGGCTTGAGCTTCCCTCTCCCTCACCGCGTCCCTGCCCAATCCAGCAAGAAGGTGTTCGCCTACAAGCGTCCTTCCACTTTCGCATAAACTTGCTGTTTTCTGTCCCGGGGTTTTGAGGATTTGCGGTTCAATGATTGTGTAATGGCCATAGCATTCAATATGTTTGTTACAAAAAAATTTCAACGAAGAATTCAAGATACATTTATACCCTGATGTAGATTTAGTCTCTGACCCGTCTTGGATGTAAGAATCAGATTTCGTCTGACCGCTGGTCAGTCGAACTGATCAGTCGAGTATAGAGACCGCTCGATACCAACGTTGCCCAAGTTTCTTGCCTGACGAACGAATAGTACGCACATTGTATACTATACACGAAACCGCAAAGCTGGACTTTTATCACGAACCAACATTCGCATGATTGGTTAGCTGTCAAACCATTGATATGGATCCAGCGGCTCACTGGACGGATTTAAGCAGCATCACAAGGTGGGTTCTCGGGTTGTTCGTCGAAATTGAATGCCAAGGTACTGAAACGCAAGTCGAAATGGACGGCAGATGTCTTTTGAAATCTGACTGTAATTTCTCATTGCTTACAACCTTACAAGCTGAGGTTGAATGTGATGGTGAATGACGGGTCTGCATTGTGTATATTGACTGCGGCTGTAGGTTTATTCCAAGGTTGCTCCCGAGGTCGGAATCTAAAAATGCCTATGGAAATACCTGAGATTATATGCGAAAATGTCAAATTGAATGCAACAGATAAATAAATAAATATCTCGTATAGTCAGCTTTCATACAAACTGACTAAATTAACTAATTCACTAAGTAAATCTCGCAATTTTCTTATCAAGCAGTTCAAGTGACGGATCGGAGAACTTGCGTCATGGCATCCATCCTTACAGTAGGAAGTAGCTTAGCTTGTTCGGCCGTTCGTTCTGGCCGGCCCTTGTTTAAGTTGGAACCCTCCGATCTCTAATTCCCTCTCTCTCTCTCTTCTTCTTCTGTTCTCTCTCCAACCTATCCACATTATTGAAATATTGAGCTTTCTGTCCACAAAAATTTCCACTTCAAACTCACGCTCTACAATGTTTGCCAGATCTGCCTTCAGGCTCACGCAGCCTGCGCGACAGGTAAGCTATGTTATATTTTGAAGCTTACAAATCCCATTTCGCGGGAGGAAAAGAAGAAAGGAATTATTACTAATTTACTTCATTTCCTACATAGGGATTCCGAAAATACTCAACCGAAGCGCCCGCTAAAAGTAGCAGTGGTCTGAAAACCGCCGCCCTCGTCGTGGGTGCAATTGGCGTGGGTGCCGGGGTGTATCGGTATACGCAGGGCACACCCGTGATTGCCGAAGCAAGCAAGCCGCGCGACACGGTGTTCAAGGGCGGTGATCAGGGATTTGTGGACTTGAAGCTCAGCGATATTGAGATCTTGAGCCATAATACCAAGCGATACCGATTTGAGTTTCCGGACAAGGACGCTGTGTCGGGGTTGCATGTTGCGTGTGAGTTATCCCGGTCGATGCGATGGAGATTGTAACAGAGAGAGAGAGACAGAAAAGTGCTAATTGAAGGTAGCTGCCTTGATCACAAAGTACACGCCTCCAGAGGGTAAACCGATCATTCGGCCTTATACTCCTGTTTCCGATGAAGGTATGTGTGAATCCCATCAACGCGCGCGGTAGACAAAAGAGAGAGAGACTGACTTTACAGATACCCCCGGATACCTGGATCTCATTGTCAAACGCTACCCCGAAGGAGCCATGTCCTCGCACCTGGATAGCATGAACGTCGGCCAGCGTCTCAATTTCAAGGGTCCTATTCCCAAATACCCCTGGGATGCTAACAAACACACGCACATTGCTCTGATTGCCGGTGGTACTGGAATCACACCCATGTACCAACTGCTGCGCGCCATCTTCAAGAATCCCGACGACAAAACCAAAGTGACTCTTGTGTACGGAAATGTCGGGGAGGAGGACATCCTTTTGAAGAAGGAGCTTCAGGACCTGGAAAACACCTATCCGCAGCGCTTCAAGGCATTTTATCTTCTGGATAAACCCCCCAAGGAATGGGTCGGCGGCAAGGGCTTTATCACCAAGGAGCTTCTGAAGACGGTACTCCCGGAACCCAAGGAAGAGAACGTCAAGGTGTTTGTGTGCGGACCGCCGGGTCTGTACAAGGCCATCAGCGGCGGAAAGAACAGTCCCACCGACCAGGGCGAGTTGCAAGGCTACTTGAAGGAGCTGGGTTACACCAAGGAGCAAGTCTTCAAATTCTAGTCGGTTGTCTTGAGTTTATTTTCCTTCCGATGTTGGAGATAACAAGAGTCTTGGTATAGTATACAATACATGCAGTGTTTACATATGTGCTGTCGATTGGAATATCCTGACGTCCACTGTTTCGACTACTTACCTAGGCAGTTTTGCTTTTGTCATTTTGTCATTTTGTCCTTTTCAAAGATGTAGCTATATGCCGCAAATAGATATTTCAATTTCTAGAATTCGACATCCCATCGCCATTTTCAGAAGTGTCCGTCCTCGTGCATTTTTGATGGGGGGGACCTCGGGAGCCGCGGGGTCGACGGGAATAACCAGCCCTAGCCTGCTAACTATCGTAGTAGTTGGGTACCGGTACCGATCGAGATCGCCGGGGAAGACCGTGGGAGCCTTAGGAGAGACGATCGCTGTGTGCAATACAGAAAAGTCCACTCAACAATATATACTTTTAAAAACCCACCGGTCTTATTTTGAGTGACCACTATTGTCTACTGTGCTACAAGAAATCAAAGTGTCTCCTGCTTGATCCTTATTGTTAAAGTCTTCGTGACAGGAAAAAGTGCCACAGTCCGAGTCAGCTCGCTAAGGCTTGTCGTGGCTTGCGGTGACTCCTAGACTGACTTGCGGCGCGGCTGGCAGCTGAGAGTCCAACACAAGGCCTGCCCGGGGAACCCTCCGCTCCTGGTACCCAATGAACGAGTGAGCACCGAGTACGGAGTACGGAGTACAGACCTGCTGATTGAGCTAGGTAGTAGGCACCCGCCAGCCAGCCACTAACTAGTTAGGGCAGTTGTTTGTAGTGACTGTGCTGCATCACTGCATGCGCTGGGCTGCTGCAGCCCGGGCGCCAACGGAGGCTTCCCCTTCCCTACCAGGCTACCACCCACTCTCTCTCTCAGTACGACTGCTGCAGTGCCGCATCTTAGTGCTCGCAGCCCGCAGTCGGCGCTAGGACTAAGGGAGGTTTGCCGGCTTGCCCAAACACTAGTCAGTAGTCAGTCAGTCAGCCAGCTAACTCTAGCAGCACTAACCCAACGTAGCGACCACTGCCCCCGTAGCCCCATCCCCCATCCACTGGGTACATCCACCACTACTGAACCGAACTGAACCCAAGCCCGAAAAATCAGTCGCATTCCCAAGGGTGTATGCTTCTTGTCTGTGGGCGTACCCTCTGGCGGGCGCGACTATTTAGTGGCTGCTACACCTCCTCTTTCGCGCTGCCCACAAAATAAAATCTCTCTTTCTAATCCTCCCTCTTCTTCCTCCTTCTCTCCTACGTTCCCCCCTAAAAAATTCTCCTCGGAGCATAATAATTTATCACCCCCCAGAGACAGCCTGCCTAAACCCGTGGTGGTCCCGTCTCCCGCCTTTACCCATCCTCTCTCTCTCTCTCTCTCTCTCTCTCTCTACTCAATATTTCTCTCGCATTCCACTGACCTCAACCACAACCACAACCACAACCACTTCAACATGTCTCGCAAAGGAGAATCCAAGGCCAAAGATGCCATTGTGACTGTCAATATTGACGACTTCACTCGAACTCGTGACAGCGTAAGTCTTTTTTACTTGAAAGTTTAAAAATAAGAATAAAAAAGACATCGTCCCTTGTTATGATTTACTATTATTATTCCCGTCCTTCCCGCGTCGCCCCGTTGTCTGGTGTCTGAGTGTGTGTCTGGTGTGTGTCTGGTTGTTATTTAGTGCTCTGACTGCGCATTGCGCGCCACCACCCGTTGATTTCCTCTTCCCGTTCCCTCGCTTCCACATTTTCCAAGGTTCTTCTTTTCGTTCGTTCGGTCGCTACTTTCTTTTCTTTTCTTCTTTTATCATCCTGTGCTTCTTCAACTCAGAGAAAAGAAAAGAAAAATATCGCTCCATTTGATTTGATCGCCTTGGATCATCTTGTTCTGTCGTCCCCTGTCTGCCATCTGCTGTGCGCTGTCTGTCGTTTTCGTCTTTTGTTCCCACCCCCCAGCGCAATGGCGAGGTCTAGCGCCGCACCAACCCTGCCGCCCGCATCCGCCGCCCTCAGCAGCGCTGGCCTGGGCTCCGCGACAGTGGCGGACGCGGTTACTGAAATTCAGAAAGCCGTCTCTAGCCTCCACGCACTGCATCGCCAGTCGCCTCTCGCGGAATACGAACTGACTTACTCGCAGGTCATCGTCAGTCTGGCGACCTTGCAGTCGGCCGTGTCGGATCTGTCACGCGCCTACATCAACCATGCCAACACCGTGTTGAACCGCGGACCCGTCGCGGTCGAGAACAGTCTCACTTCTGGTCTCGCCGGCGGGTTCGCCAGCAGTTTACTGGAAAACGGCCTCTTGAGCGGTGTCGCGCAGCATGCATTCCCTCAAGAACAAAAAGTAGACCCTGGCGAGAAGAAAAAGCGCAAGCGCGCCCCGCCCGACCCCAATGCGCCGAAGCGTGCCTTGACTCCCTTCTTTCTCTACATGCAACACAACCGCCCCGTGATTGCCAGTGAGCTGGGTCCGGACGCGAAGAAAAAGGAGGTTGCCGACGAAGGCGCTGCTCGCTGGGCTAGAATGGGTGAAGAAGAGAAAGAGGTACGTTTTTTCTCTTGCCTTTTCCCTTTTATACCTATTCTGTTACAATTTTCTCTGCAACTCTCTCTCCCATAATGTCCAGGTTGCTCACCTTACTCGGAACAGATTTGGAAAAGACTGTACAACGACAATCTGGCCGTTTATCGCGCCAAGATGAAGGCATACAAGGAAGGTCTTCCCGCTGGCCAGGATGACAACGCCAAAGCCGACAATCAGTTGCAAGAGAGTGTTGCTGCGGCAGAGGCCGAGGCTGACGAGGAAACCCAGTCGTCTGACGATGAAGACGAGGACGACGAAGAGGAGGAAGTTGCCAGAGAGCCTACTCCGCCTCCCAGCAAGCGTCGTCGCGGCGGTGCTGCCAAACCCACCCCTGCTTCTCCTGTTTCGAACAAAAAGGCTTCTCCGGAAAAGAAGAAACAGCAACAGCCGCCCCAGGCCACGCCCGCTAAGAAAGACGTCAAGGAGACTCCGTCGCGTAAGCCGGCCAGCAGCGACCCCAAGCGTAAGAGCAAGAAGCGCAAGAGCGAAGGCGGTGCGGACGAGTAAGGGTTATGCTGATATGATTATCTTCCGATCATGTCTCTCGTATAAAAACTGTACCTGGCTAGCTCGAACGCTTCTGTCCGGTTTTGACTATTGAGATTATCGTCTTTCGTGGTCTATATCTTTTCTTTTCTTTTCTTGTTTCTTTTCTTTCTATTTTCGCTTCCTTTTCATACTGTTTTTCTGTGTATGGGTCTTGCGGTCCTGGTGTTGAATTTGATTTTAGAAAGTCAAGACGAGTCTGGGACATGGATCGTAAGAGAGGACTAGTTCTGATTGTTGCAACGCGTTGCCAATGTTTCTGGTCTGTATTTATTTTTAATTGCGGTAGTTGGGGGTCTGTTGAGAGTCAATTGACAAAATCAATAAAATCAATAAAAACGAAGCTATGAAGCTATGAAGCTATTCACACCGTTCCGATTCGTATTTGGTCTTAGTCAAGAAGCTTATCGTTATCTTATCTTTGCGACCAACCAGAATCTCCCTTGCACTCTTTCCTCACTCGGATTTTCCTTGCTCCATTGCTTCCTTCCTGACTGAAAATGAATTAATTAATTAATTTCTCAATTCTTTCTTTTTCTCTTTTTCTCTTCCTTTTTTTTACCTCTTGATTTTCTCTTTTTTATTGAGAATTGTTCTCCTCTATTGAATCATTCCTGTAGTTGCATCGCATCGCAGAGAAAAAGCTTGTCCAGTCGTTGTACAGCCCACCATCGCCTTCATCTAACTGAATCGGATTACACGTGCTGCTTAGTGCTTCTGCCCCGTTAACACGGTGTGACGCAGTGACAGCGCGGAGAAAACGGGCAAGGGAAAAACAAAAGAAGGGGGGAAAATGGAACTGATTCCCAAGGAGGCACGTAGAGATATGATATATATCTGTGCAACTTCAATGCACGAGATTCTGCAAACTGCTCAAGGGCTCCCTGGCTGATATAAAACCCATCGATCAGATCGATAAATTGGTAATTTCGCAGCTGGGCCTGCTTGCCCAGCGCAGGCTTGCTCGGGGCGTGCGCTTGAATCATGCCGAAGCTACTGTACGTATTGTGTACAACGAACGCTGAAATAAAATAGTCTAATTCCATGTGACAGGCTTTGATTTCGTCTAATCTCCAAGAAGTGCGGTCCCCTCCCTCTCTTGTCGAAAATTTATGTGCTCAGCAGGATTGACTGAACCGTTTGATTCAGCTGATTCGCGATGGCAATCATACTGTCGCCGATCTCATGTCAATTGGCAAGACCATGCTGGGGCGACGCCACGTCTTACCGTCTGTGGTCTACAGTCTGGTCGAATTGCAAGTCGAGGGCACTTTCCCCGTCGGCACGTACCTGGTAACTGTGCATAATCCCATTAGTACCGACGACGGGGATCTTGAAAAGGCTCTTTATGGGAGCTTCTTGCCCGTTCCTCCTAGTGATATATTTCCGCCTCTGAACCCGACTGATTACGAACCCCAAAATCGGCCTGGGGCCGTCGTTGCTGTGAAGGATAATAGGATCACGCTGAACGAGGGTCGTAAACGCATCAGACTGAAAGTCATGAGCAAGGGAGATAGGCCAATTCAGGTGCCGAGCTTTTCTATCTACAGTTGATTGAGAGATATAACTTTGAAAAACTGACTGATATCAAGGTTGGCTCGCATTATCACTTCATTGAAACAAACCCACAACTCCATTTCGATCGCGCAAAGGCGTATGGGTATCGACTGGACATTGCAGCCGGGACGTCTGTACGATTTGAGCCCGGCGACACAAAGACAGTGACGCTGGTTGAGATTGGCGGCAACAAAGTTATTAGTGGCGGCAACTCTCTGGCATCTGGAAAATTAGACATCAGTCGTGTCGAAGAGATTTTGACTCGTTTACAGCAAGCTGGCTTCGCTCACGAGCCGGAATTGACACCAGACCTCGGTCCGATTGCTCCCTTCTCAATGACTCGGGACGCTTACGCCCGCATGTTTGGCCCAACTACGGGCGATCTCGTCCGTCTGGGTGCAACTAATCTTTGGGTCAAAGTTGAAAAGGACCTCACTTATTACGGCGACGAATGTACATTTGGAGGTGGCAAATCTCTACGTGAAGGCATGGGCCAGTCGTCTGGAAAAACAGCCAGAGAATGTTTGGACACTGTCATCACCAACGCATTGATCGTTGACTGGACTGGTATCTACAAGGCAGACATTGGTATCGAAGACGGAATCATCGTGGGGATCGGAAAAGCCGGTAATCCCGATGTTATGGACGGAGTTGATACAAATTTAGTCGTTGGATCATCCACAGATGTCATTGCAGCTGAGGGAAAGATCGTCACCGCTGGCGGCTTCGATTCCCATATTCATTTCATCTGTCCTCAGCAGATCAATGAGGCTATTTCTTCGGGTATCACGACTATGCTAGGTGGAGGCACAGGACCAAGTACTGGAAGTAATGCGACAACCTGTACGCCAGGACCAACACATATGCGCCAAATGATTCAAGCTTGTGATTCGTTCCCCGTGAATTTCGGAATCACTGGCAAAGGTAACGACAGTGGGAAAGAGAGCCTTCGCGAACAAGCTGTGGCGGGAGCCGCAGGCTTGAAACTTCACGAAGACTGGGGCAGCACACCCGCTGCTATCGATGCATGTCTCGAAGTCTGCGATGAGTTTGACATTCAGTGCATGATCCACACTGATACCCTAAACGAGTCTGGGTTTGTTGAACAAACCATTCAGTCTATCAAGAATCGGACAATTCATACTTATCATACCGAGGGTGCTGGTGGTGGTCATGCACCTGACATTATCTCCGTGGTAGAGCACTCGTATGTTCTTCCAAGCAGTACCAATCCGACTCGGCCATATACTCTCAACACTCTAGATGAGCATCTGGATATGCTCATGGTTTGTCATCATCTTTCCAAGAATATCCCCGAGGATATCGCGTTCGCTGAAAGTCGGATCCGCGGAGAGACTATTGCCGCAGAAGACGTCCTTCACGATCTCGGGGCGATCAGTATGATGTCCTCTGATTCGCAAGCCATGGGTCGCTGCGGTGAAGTCATTTTGAGAACCTGGAACACGGCGCACAAGAACAAAGAACAGCGGGGCGTCCTTCCGGAGGACGAAGGCACGGGAGCTGACAATTTCCGTGTGAAGCGATACGTTAGTAAATATACCATCAACCCAGCCATTGCGCAGGGAATGGGACATTTGATTGGAAGTGTCGAAGTGGGTAAATTGGCGGATCTGGTATTGTGGATGCCGCAGAATTTTGGCACGAAGCCCAAATTGGTCGTTAAAGGAGGCATGATAGCTATGGCGCAGATGGTGTGTCTCAATTCCGCTTCGCTTCGTTTGGGCCTACTGACCCCTTTCCGTGTCTTAGGGAGACCCCAATGCTTCCATACCTACAGTTGAGCCGGTGATCATGAGACCACAATTCGGAGTAAGTTATTATATTTATAGGCTTGCGAGCAGCTACTGAAATAAAGGACAGGCAAACGTCCCGTCGACGTCGATCATGTTTGTGTCACAAGCATCTATCTCTCAGGGTGTAGTACAAAAGTATAACCTTCGCAAACGCATCGAACCTGTTCAAAACTGCAGAAACATCGGCAAGAAGGACATGAAATTCAACGATACGATGCCAAAGATGAAGGTCGACCCAGAGCGATACGTAAGCCATCCTTTCGACAGACAGCCTCTTTTTAAACTTTGAAGCTAATGCAGTGTTTTGAATAGACTGTTGAAGCGGATGGAGAGCTTTGCACAGCTGAACCGGCGACTAGCCTGCCGTTGACGCAGCAGTATTTTGTTTATTGAACATGAGATCAGATGATGAACATGGCGTTATATTTGGAATTTGGCTTGTGGCTTGATATGCCTTGCAATGTCCTCTGGTTATTTCAGACTAGTGAGTTGACGATTTAAGTACCATTTTTCTTTAACTTGGGAACGAACAAGATTTAAACTGCAGTTATGCGAATTCAATTGCTTTCAATTCTAATGCTCGCTTAATGACACAAATGCTGTCTAAAAATGAACTCTCTT
The DNA here is from genome assembly GCA_002916415.1 of Talaromyces borbonicus. Classification (NCBI taxonomy): domain Eukaryota; kingdom Fungi; phylum Ascomycota; class Eurotiomycetes; order Eurotiales; family Trichocomaceae; genus Talaromyces; species Talaromyces borbonicus. The sequence continues at coordinate 965,206 of NBSA01000028.1, read as the reverse complement.
CAACGATTGACAGGACTTCCCAGCAAAATCATGACTCTTGCCTGGATCATTTCCCGTCTTTCTGTATCCCGACCTTCTTCACCAGCTGGTGGCATCAATCCTGCTTGTGGAGGTCTCTGAATGTCTACTGATGGCGTCGACGCTAACTCATCGCCTGGTACGTGATCTCCACCATATGGCCTGCTGAGCCATGCGCGAAAACGGCCCATTACGCGATTTACCGAACGAGTGAATCTGCTAGAGACCTGCGAGGCGAGCATATCGTCGCCACGCATTACAACGTCTTCTTGATTATGATGATGACGAGGATGTTGCCAGCGCTCCAGTCTAAGACGTCTTGAATGTTGTATCCGCTGCTCTTGCCGGATCATAAACGAGTTGATTTGCTGCTCGATATATGTCTGCGGCAACACACTCTGCTTACACACGGGACACGTACTACCGTCGCGCATGAGGAACGTGTCGATGCATTCCGGATGGAAAACATGGGTGCACGGTAATTCACGGATCAAGGACGTTCGCGGCACGTAGTCCTCCAGACAGATGGCGCAGGTATTCTGGGAGAAAGTCAAGGTGGGTGTATGTCGGCGTCGTTTTCCAAGAGTTTTAGCTGGTGGAGCAGGTGGGAGGATTTCGTCTAGGACAGAAGAGAATGTCTCTTCGACACCAGCAGCAGCAGTGCTAGACGTAGTAGTACTGGATGCATTATCTGCGTTGACCGGGATTTCAGTTGTGACGACTGTTACGTCTTTAGGTTGTTCTTCGCTCGTGGGTTGTTTCTCTTTCTCTTTTTCTGTCTGCGTCCCCTCAGACTCTTCGCCGGGATATACGTATACTGGCAACGACGAGAGTATATGTGGCGGAACCACGAGTCGTGTGAACCCGAGATACTCCATATCGACCTCTCCCGCGACGAGACGTCTCTGCAAAGACTCTCTTCTTTTTCTTTGAAGAAATCGCAACGCAACGTACGCCAATGCCAATATCAAGATTATGGCACCGAGTATGGAGAGTATGAAGACCCACACACCCGGTAGACCGGGTGACTGGGCTGGTGCTGTAGAGAATAGACTCAACCTTGTCAGTTTCTAGTTTCTAATTTGTCGTCTTCATGCTGTGGTTTCTTGGTCTTGGGAGAAGGGGCTGATTCCTCACCTAGATCAATCAGAGTATACAGCCTGGCACAATCGTTGACACTGTTCACTCCGCTTCCACCTACGGGAGAAGAAGCCTCTTTATTTCGTCCAGAGTACTCCGACAGCTGATGCATTAAATTCGTGCCTGCTGGTCCCGGCACTGCATACACCGGATATTTGGTTTCCTTTTCCCAGGCACATTTATCATCATCTGCCAAGCTCCAAACAGAATTGCCCGCAGCGGGCGGCTTCGAGGAGTCCTGACTATCCGGAAAATAAAAAATGAGAGCCTTCACGCCATCTGCATTTGATGCCGCAATATATTCACGCGAACACTCGCGATTCACCCACGGAGCTAGAGCGATGATACTATTGTCGCTATGCTGGCTATCCCCAAGAGATAGATCAGTGCGGCGCGTGGCACTGGCGGGGATATAAGATGCCGTGATGTTGGTACAAGGAGAAGATGATTCGAGATTCGGAACGTATAAGAGTCCCTTGAATGGGTCTTGGTTGAGAGGTGAATTGTTATTGGAGAGAGTGCGAATTGTGCCGTCGACAACGTAGTTGAATAGTATGCTCCCCTAGGTATGGATTTATTTGATAAGTTCCAAGATCCTCTCGCAATGAATTTCTACCTAGGCGGTTAATGAAGAATAAGGGAACCTACGTTACCGTTGCGAAGTGATGGAGCACAACGCAGTGTTCCCGGCCCAGCAAAGAGAGTCACTGCCTCCATTCCCATTATTCGTGAGAATATCCAAAATAATCTAGAAGGGAGTCTTTGATAAAACGTGAAGCCGAAGATGACGAAGTAATGATTCGTAGTTGGCTCGCAAACATGGTCGTAGAAGCTGGTCGATTATACCGCGGTCAATAGGCCATCATGTTGACTCGTCCCAGGTCACAGATTATGATATTTCTGCCCATCCCAAAAGATTTTAATTATTTTATTTGCAAAGCGTGCACAATGAGAGCCTTTTGGGAATGGTTTTGTGTTTTTGTATGAGTTTTTAGGGTTATAGGCCCATTCCGGAAGTACCGAAAATGGAACAAGAATGTACACAATCGGTCAACAGAGGACATGTTTGCGGCTCATTGAGAATGCCTCTCGGGAATACCGACTGTCAAAATCATAACATCCTCGGATACTTTGCGACGCTTTCGTTATTTGATCATATATCGCATTACTTCCATTGCGCAGTACGGGGGAGGTTGGAATCTGCGCTCAGTAATTAGTGAGGCCGTAGCCTCCCTCCGCGCTGTCGAATGCGTCGTTGGGATCCGTGGACGGATTGCCAGAAATAAAACTACCATGGTGCTGATAGAGGCTGAACATGATTAAGCCGGAAGCAATACATAGCATTACGTCTCTGAAAGCATCATCACCAGTTTCATCGCCTACCTAGAAAAATAAAATGATCTGGCCTAGATCGACTTGATATGCTGTGCGTGCAGGTGCGTTGCTTGTATGTCTATGCCGTTAGTTGTCCGTGCCTCGGTACCATCTCAGCCCCTTGCTCCAGGCTCCATGCTCCAGATCTGAAGCCAAATTAGCTGCCCGGAATGCAATGTTGTAATCTATCTTCCGAGATGTCTTTTCGAAGATTGCGCGGAGTACGAGAGAAAAGCAAAACTAAATAGGCTGGCAGACAGAGCCAATCAGAACCAGTTATATGTTTTGTCGATATGTAAGGCTCTGATTGGTTGAAATTCCAGTCGACCCATATTTAAGTCACGTGATGTTAATCCCCGCTTACATAAGGACGTCACTACAACAAGCGCGTTGTCGGCGATATCGATATGATCTTCCGATACTCCATCTCCAAACACCTTTTGAGCCTCATTCATGCAATATAACGAGAGGCGGAGACTTGGGGAAGTGACCACAACTGTCAAAAATGCAAGGCAATACATGAATGTGCTCTAAAGGATCACCCATCTCATTCAACGCTTGAAAGTCTTAGAAATCATGGCAAATAAGAGCAAAGGCAAAGCCCGTGATTCGCGGCAATCGCGAAGTCGCAACACGACACCAAGCTCTGGACTGAGCGCCAGTACCACAACTGCAGCATCTACAGGGACGGCTACAGCGACCACGACCACGACCACGATGGCTCCGACTTCAGCTCCTGGATATCTTGATATCGAGTTCTCCAGACTCTTCGCGGGCGTTTCCGTCCATTATTCCGATCTCCTCGAGCAATCTGGCGGTGGCGGCAATATTCCCGATATCAAGACATTGGAACTCATTAGTGAAAATTTAAGGACGCTCAGTCAATTAGCCGATACCCGTGGTGATACGTGCAATGCCGGAATGCGAGAGCTCTCGCAGCGCAAGAAGGAGGTTATTGAAGATCAACGGGAACAGGAAATTGAGCGAGAAGCCGAAGAAAGGATCAAGATGAAACGTGAAGCCGACGATGAAGATGAAACGGCTAGAGCGCTCAAGGCCACCAAGTTGAAAAAGCGCAAAGAAAGACCGTCTAAGGAGGATCGCCCACTTGCCGTGGGTGCACATGAGGTTACTCGACAGGACGGAGAAGATTCAGGTACTGTCGTCTCTCGTTCTTTACTCTACGGATTAATCTTGAGATTCGATAGCTGACAAAACCACAGCAGATCGCAAACGAAGTCGCGAAGAGACCTCTCCATCATCAAAGAGATCCCGCCATGCCGCTGCCACGGGCAGCACATCATCGCTGTCCCCGCCATCATTAGCCTCTCCAGCCGTCAAGAACGAAGATGCGGCAGCTGCATCTTCTGACGCAGAGAGCGAAGTATCTCGGCAGCCAGAACCCGCTCAACTCGTCCCTAATTTTCAAGTATTCGGGCCGGATCCATTGAGGTTCGATGATCCTACAATTTATCATATCCGTGAAGTCACACCCGAAACAACCGATGAAATGAAGCGAGAAATTTACAGCGTGGCACGATTCCCGAAAAGCGATTTGTCGCACATGATGGCTGGAGTGCCACCCGATAAGGACTTCAGTAATGCGAAGCCAACCAATCAAGTCAATGCCAATACTTTTCTTACTTGGGTCGACCCCTTTGTGCGGCCTTTGACTGAAGAAGATATTGCATTTTTGAAGGAGAAGGTAAGGTTATTTAAGTACAATCATTTCCGGTTTATCTCTCGCTAACCACAACCTCCAATCAGGGTGACCGCACAACCCCTTTCGTGATTCCTCCCCGAGGAAAGAAACACTATACAGAAATATGGGCAGAAGAGGACGGTGCTATGAATATAGACAGCGTCGGCGACAAGGATAAACTTCCGCTGAACCAAGGGCGAGGCACTATCGACCAGATAACAGATGAAGTCGCGGAGACAGACAAAGTCTCTGTGGCACCTCTTGTCAGTCGTCTCTATTCACTGCTGCGTTATGAGCACAGAGTAGATCCAGACGAGAACAGTGCCAACGGCACTACAAATGGAGAGACGTCGATGAATGCTTTACTCGGCGGTGGCAGCGGCGGCGGAGACTCGTTCATGGACCTGGATCAGCCGCTGGGAGAATCAACCGAGTCAAAGCCCCAGCCATCCGCCACCTCGTTCCCTGATGCATCGCCCAATGGGTTCAAGGTCCCTGCTGCCAAGCTTGAGCATGCTCAACTGGACGAAAGACTCAAAGCCGAGTTGCGATACGTCGGCTTTCTGGGCGCCGAAGACAATCCGGACTTTGACGCACATTACGATGACGACATTGCTCAGCGCTTGCGATTACTGCAGAGTGAACTCAAGAAACAAATGCTCACCAATGGAGCAAGGAAAACACGTCTATTGGAGATAGCTAAAGAGCGAATGGCCTATCAAGAATACAGCACTATTCACGACGACCTGGATTCGCAAGTACAGCAAGCATATCTGAAACGCACACGCACGTTAGGGAAAAGCAAAAAGGGTTCGCAAGCAAAACATCGGCCTGGTGGTGCTGGCGGTGGTAGCCACATTGTCAATGCTAACGGTGTCGGACGACCTGGTATTGGCGATATGGCACGAACATTGATGGATCGTCGTAAGCGATGGCGGGATTGTATCGGCCCGGTGTTCAAGGATAGTAAGACTACTGTTCCATCCAAGGACGAGAGTATCTTTGATACTGTCACAATGGCAGAGTACGAGAAGGCGGAGTTGGAGGGCTGGGACGAAGAACAGGAATAGTCTTTTGTCTATCAGTATTTACAAATGGGCGTTTGGGACTTTGGAGATTATTCTTTTTATGGGAGGTGGAAATCTGGATACTACCAGGCGTTTAGGGTTAGATGAAATCCTTATTGATTACAACTCATATCTGGTTCCACAAACAATTGAAGTTGCAGGAAACAACGAGATCCTCATTGAAATTATATTTTGAAATGCATGATAGTGGTCGCTTTCCAAGAAATCCGAATTCGTTCCTCATCGATGAATGATGTGAATCACCCAAGGAACCCGTTTTAATCTTGCTGTTAGCTCTCGCTCACTAATCTCCAGCTCCGTACAAATCTCATCGAAACAATGCTGGCCATCTAAGTATTTCTCAAGCGCTTTATGATTTTGATGGAATTGTATCGCTTCTTGTGCCGTCCCGACGCCTTCACTTCCGTCTCTGCTGTCTTCATCTCCGTAGTGCAAGTCATCCTCAGGTATGCTTCCTGTGACATGATGGCCGCCGTCTGTGGTACGATTTTCGAAAGATTGAGCTGTAGTAGAGTCGACTCGGACGCTAGAATTATTGCTGTCATGGTGACTGGCTGCATGGCTGGGATTGTGACTGCCATGACTGTGACTAGTGTGGTTGTTATAAGCGCTTTGAAAGGAACCAGAAATAACACCATTCTGAGGGTCATGATGTTGATGTTGATTCTGTTTATCAGTAGTCCCAGTTCGATCGTGCCGAATGGAAGTTTCTCTGCTGATAAAGGAAGATTCAGCTCCGGGTCCACTATCGACACCAGCAGAGCTCATAGACGAGCCCATTGCGCTCCCTAATCCACCATCTAAACCGAGACCGGCACCAGAAGTTGTAGACGGCGCCTGAGATAGAGACTTGAGGTCGGAACGAAGCGAAGCATATTGGAAACCTTCAGGGCGGGGCCCGTATGCATACTTGTGTATGCGATAGAGAAACCCCTTTATAATACCGAAGGTAATGAATCGACGGATATCGACATTGGCGAGTCGGGGCGCATGTTGATTGTACCATTGCTTTACGCTTTGACCTTGGCGCAGGCTTGCGTAAAGCTCTACAATATCAACTCCATCAAGATACTTCTGTTTCTTCCTTTTCTTCTTCCTTTGCGGGTTCAGGGTTTCGGATAGAAATGAACCGCCCAATATCCTGCTGTGAGGCGAAATATTATCACGACGCTCAGAATCAACATCCCCATCGTCGCCGTCATCCACAATTGGCCAAATGCCATCATCCTCAAGCTCGTCAAGCCGATAGTTGGAAGCGGTCATGAAATCGCTTAGGTTCCCGGAAGATGAGGATGGCGACATCGGCGCCAATTGCCGTGAATTTGTCGGTGCAAGACGAGTGTTGACGTAGCGAGCACATTCCTTCTGCATGTCTTCGTCGGTGGCAATGGTTGAGTGGAACGAGGCCGTGGGAGCATATATTGCCGCGAAAGAGAATATATCTAATAAAAAGACGCAACCATAATACAACAGGTGTCTTATAGCTTTGTACGCCAGAGAGAGTTCAACATCGGCTAAGATGGATATGATTCGTATACTATTTATTCCATTGATATGCGGCACGATCTGAGATTGTTAGAGCCTTAGTCGCGATCCAAATGAAGCGAACAGAATGTAGTTACCTTCTGAAGCGTCAGATCCCAGTTCTCATCAAAGAAAGCCTCGAACCGTACAGTGAACAATGGGACGTCCCAGGCTTTCACATGCGGTGGGGCTGGATACACTGGGAAGAGCTTGAAATTGAGAGTATTCAGTTTGTCTGCAGCCACGGCGTTTCAAGTAAGCAACTGTATCGCATATATGTCCATTGTCATGAGTTGGGAGCGGGTGGGCATAGCTCACCGATGGGTATCATGCATTCACTGTAACTGTTCAGATCTTCCATTAGGGTCTCACACAAACTGTACACCTTCCCTTCTCCGCTTTTCGAGAAATCACGACTCAAGAAGCAGCTCTGCTCTTCCAGACCATGCATGAGATCCGCAAGCTTCTGGACAATGCTTTTATATTTGCTGAAGTCCTCTTCTTCCGCAAGCACAAAGCAGAAGTTGAAGATGAATTCATTGCGATCGTACTGCGCCGATTTCATACAGATTGGATATCCCAAGGTCCTATAGCCATTGGTACAAACCTGAACCAGGTTTCCGCACAGCTCTTGACGTGGGATAACGAAGAACGAGATATCGGAGAATGTAAAAAAAGGCGCTTGTAGAGGGGATGCTGTTGGAGACGAGACAATAGCGCCGTCGGGGACCTGATGTACGACTTTGGGTCCTGTTTTTGTTTTCCTCAAGGGTCAGTCCCGTAGCAAAGACGGTTGTTCTCAAGAATTTCGATCTAACCTTCTTGCGTATCGAACCGGCTATAAAAGATCGCTTTTATCATGTTGTGCAATCGTCAACGGCGCGAGAAGGCGAGCGTCTCAGCGTTTTCGCGCCGTAGTTATCTAGCATCCTCGATGAATGTCGAGAACCTCTGAATATTATAGGGGTTTCTAAACGTGCTCACTGCATACCGTACTCAGATGCAATGCATCGGCGTATGAGCATTTTCTTTTTTCAAATAGAAGTAAATGATTGAGAAGTGGAAGAAGAAGAACGTAAGATGAAGCTCTCATAGGGAAGTGGCATTGGCTACTCGAAAGCTGACTAAGCGGCTTTTGAGTCGTCCGTTCTTCAAGCTGTGGTTCAAGCTTTACGCTTCTCTGAAAAGAATGTTTGTGGTTCTATGTCCTGTCGTGTATTTATTTTGAGATACGAAGCAACGATTCACTGAAAAAAATCCCCATTCAGTGCCGAGCGACAAAAGAAGCAGAAATAGTTGACTTAACTTAAGTACTGAGGAAGAGCTGATATTGGTGCCTCAGGCATCGAGCGATAAGCCGATAAGAACATCGTCTTTTCTGCCTCATGCGTATCTTCATCTCGTCAACACGCCAGCTGATGAACAGATCTTCCGGTCATCGTCGAATGATAGGATGCTTAATTTTTAAATGCGTTATATCGTTATTTTAGTGCAACAATAAGACGCATGTAGATCCTCAAATTGTTATGGTCGGTGATTACATGCCACGATATTGACGAGCTGTCAAGGCAGCCGGCGTTGTTTTGTCGCTTCCCATCCTATAATTTTCCTGTGCTTAACAAGTCACATTCATCAAAATGCCGACGTTTTCTGGTGAGTTCTTAAATAAGACGCCTACCCATTTCAAACCAAGCAGATGGCTGATAAATCAATACAGACGCCGATACAATTCGGATTCTCGTCTCAACTGACAATCATGTTGGATACAATGAGCGCGACCCTATTCGTGGCGACGACAGTTGGAAAAGCTTCCACGAAGTCATGTGTCTTGCTAAGGAAAAAGATGTCGACATGGTTCTGTTGGCTGGAGACTTATTCCATGAAAACAAGCCGTCTCGAAAGTCTATGTATCAAGTGATGCGCTCATTGCGCATGAACTGCTTGGGAGACAAGCCTTGCGAATTGGAACTACTCAGCGATGCAAGCGAGAATTTCCAGGGAGCTTTCAATCACGTCAACTATGAGGATCTCGATATAAACGTTGCTATTCCAGTCTTTTCAATTCATGGCAATCACGACGATCCATCCGGCGAAGGTCATTTGGCTGCACTTGACATCTTGCAGGTATCTGGACTTTTAAATTACTACGGCCGAACCCCAGAGTCTGATAATATCCAAGTCAAGCCTGTACTCTTACAAAAGGGCCGTACAAAGCTTGCACTCTATGGTCTAAGTAACGTCCGCGATGAACGGCTTTTCCGTACCTTTCGAGATGGTAAAGTGAAGTTTTTTCAGCCATCGGTGCAAAAAGAAGATTGGTTCAATCTGATTTGCGTTCATCAAAATCATCACGCACATACTGAAACCGGATACCTGCCAGAAAATTTCCTCCCGGATTTCCTGGATTTGGTGATATGGGGCCACGAGCATGAGTGTCTTATCGATCCAAAACTGAACCCAGAAACCCATTTCCATGTCATGCAACCTGGATCTTCGGTAGCCACATCTCTGATCCCAGGTGAGGCTGTCACGAAAAAGGTTTCAATTGTGTCTATTACCGGAAAGGAGTTTAAAAGTGAAGCGATACCTCTCAAAACAGTACGACCTTTTGTCATGAAGGAAATAGTTCTTTCTGAAGACAAAACAGCAAAAAAGCTGGCAAGGAAGGAAAGCAATCGTACTGAAATCACCCGCTTGCTCATGGCCTACGTCGATGATCTCATCGAACAGGCTAAAGCAGAATGGCTCGAAACGCACCGAGATGATATGGATGCTGATGAGGAGCTCGAAATTCCCTTGCCTCTTGTACGCCTTCGTGTTGAGACCTCCACCCCGGAGGGCGGTAGTTTCGACTGTGAGAATCCACAGCGCTTCTCCAATCGATTCGTAGGCAAGGTTGCCAACGTCAATGATGTAGTACAATTTCACAGAAAGAAAAAAGCTGCTACCAGTCGCAAAGCTGATGACCTCGGGACTGAGGGGGCCATGTCTCATCTCGCGTCTCTAGATACTGTCAAAGTCGAACAGCTAGTGCGCGAATTACTCACTGCTCAATCCCTGACAATTCTACCGCAGAATCTTTTCGGCGATGCAGTGTCACAATTCGTAAATAAGGATGACAAGCACGCTATGGAAATGTTCGTGAATGAGTCGCTGGAGAGCCAGATCAAGTATCTATTAACATTGGAGCGCGACGCGGACCTTGAGGATGAGGATGAAGCGCATCAGTCATTACGGAATGCAATGGAAAAATATCGCGGGCAAATGGAAGAAATGTTTTCAAAAGGCACGGTCAAAAGAACTCGAGGCCAGAAGAAATTCAAGCCGAAACCGGACGGCTGGGACTCAGAGTTCGATGGTGCTTGGGAGGATCAACCTGGAGCATTGATACATTCTGACAACGAAGGTGCAGATCCTAACGAGGAAAATCTCGACGATGAAGACGCGGGCAGAACAACAACATCTGGGAGAGGCAGAGGTCGGGGCCGTGGTGGACGAAGCTCCGCAAGTACGACTCGCAAGCCTGCGACCACAACGGCAACATCAAAGAGTGGCACAAACACTCGGGGCGGTAGAAGCAAGAAGACCGTTGTATCCGCGAGTGACGACGACGAAGACAATGATGTGATCATGGTTGAGGACTCAATGGAAGATGTCGAAATTCTGTCCGAAGATGACACTTCTCAAACACTCTTTGTTCCACAATCCCGTGGCAAGAAGACATCTAGTAATGCACAAAAATCACTAGCAAGCTCTAAAGCATCGAACAACCCGGCGACAACTTCAAGGAGCCGCACCAAGAAAGCCGTCTCACCTGCACCTTCATCAGTTACCGCTGGTGCGTCTTCTGCGAAACGCCGAGTTGGAGAAAAGTCCAGTCAACAGACGACACTCAATTTTTGGTCACAGGCCCCCTCGTCAGGTACTGTCAGGCGCAATGCTACGCGTACCGCTAGAGCAGGGTTTACTGAAGTGAGCGATATTGAGGACGATGACGATGATGATGCTTTTGAGCCGGCGACGACAATTACACGTAAACGTCGCTAGCCGGGCGGGTTATACCCACACAGGTTGAGCATGCCCCTAGAAACCAATCCACTATTCTCGGTTCTTATGTTCTGATTTCATATAAAAAACTACCTAGGTAGATCTGTGCTTGGCTAAGAATTTGATATCAACAAGGGTATTTCATTGAATAATCATGTTTAATAGCTACGTAATTAAGAAATGAGATACACAAGACTAACCAAAAACATGAACCAATATGCCTTCTTGTGTGGTCCGACCGTCTATGAAAATGTGACTCAAACGTAACTTGAGATCGCTTGACAGTCTGATCAGACGGCGAATTCCACCTTGAAAAGGCGTGCAGCAGGTGCAGATGGGAGCTTGACAGTCAAGCTCTGCTTTTCTTTGTCCCAAGAAGACTCCACAGGTAGCCAATTAGGATATAAAACTGTTGCGGTAGCCCCAGAAGCACCAGCACCTTTTGGAAAAGAGAGATTGATAGACTCAGGCGTCGTGCTCTCTCTTCTCCAAACAGAAACATAACTTAGTTTCTCACTACACTTCAAACCCACAGCAACCCATCCGTCAGACCACTTAGGTAGACCTAGTGGCCAGAAAGGGTTTCCTAAGCGAAGATCTTGACGAATGCTTTTGTACACATCAATCCCCTTCGATATAATCTCTAGCTGGTGGTCATTAAGCTGGTCAACACGCCCACTCAAATGGACTCGTCCTAGTAGGCTGTTTACCACTGAGAAAGCATTCAGCTCGTCAGTCCAAGAAGCTTGCGGATAAGCCCAAGTGGCACCTTGCTCAGGGAGGACTGCCGTCAGGATGCTTGCTGCGATTGCTGCGTAACGAACAGGATCTTGCTGATCACTTGTTGACTGAAGCGCGCAAACGGACAACATCGCATAGTCCATTCTCTGGCCACCACTACTACAATTCTCAATGACAAGATCGGGATGTCTGTCGAGCGAAGCGCGTAGCCAGGCCAAATAGGCCCGGTTATGTGATAGCTGGCCATGACCGGGGCTGCGGCCGTGAGTGTCTGTTCCGTATGGCACATTGATATTGTAGTCGAATTTAAAATATCCAATGCCGAAGTTGTTGATCAAGTTGTCAACAATTTTATCCATTCTCGAAATGACGCTAGGATGCTGGAAATCCAGATGAAAACGCTCTTTCTCAACAACTCGAGCGCCGTTGCGGAGGAAGAAGGCTTCTGGTGGAAGGTCTAGAAGTGCAGGGCTCTTGGTTCCCATGACCTCGGGCTCCAACCAAAGACCCGGCTTCATGCCTGCCTCCTGGATCTTTTTAGTCACAGATTTGAGACCAGATGGAAATCGACTCTGCGATGGCTCCCATTTTCCGACAGAGTCCCACCAATCCTCCTGTTCAGAATACCATCCGGCATCAATGCAGAAATATTCCGCTCCACAGGCGGCAGCTTTGGGTACCAAAGCTAGCACTTTCTCTTCTGTGGGATCTCCCATCAAGCAGTTCATGTAATCATTAAAAATCACGGACATTTGGGTATTATCCTGATGTTTCCGGATGATTTTGCGTCTGTAGCGAGTCATTTCTGAGAACGCCCCAGACAAACCTTCGGATTTCACACATAACGCGACAGGCACAGTGGTAAATGACTGTCCAGGACCAAGAGCGACCTTCCACTGATGATCCTGATCTGCAGGTCCCGACGCAAAGATGTACAGGCTATCTCGGAAATCACCAATTTCCCATCGCCAATGTCCGTTGGTTTCAATTTGCCAGAGCCACGTTTGTGTATCGTCATTAGTTGAAATCGCACCCATAGCCAGATGATCTCCAGTGGAGAAGGATCCTTGATTGGAAATGGCGTAGCAATATTGCGATGATTCATGATCGTGTTCAAGCTCCAGGATACCAATATCATCGAGACCGACGGTAGGCAAAGGTACTGTTTGCCATTGTGCTTCTCGGAACCAGGTGTTATGAGCGAAAGAAACACTATATTTCTTCCACCACTGCCTGGAAGCAAATCCGCTCAGGACAAGCGAAGAAACCATTCTGAGTACGACATCTAGTCCAGAGTCATTCTGCACAGTCACAGACGACCGTATAACTGCCAATTCAGCGTATACCGTGTAATGCACTGTCACAACAATATTCGTTTCTGGGTCGTGTAAGACGACATCGAGGCGACTAAGGCTTTCTTCTTCATGATATTTATGATCTTTGTATAGTAGCCGTTGGCTGCAATATGTTCGAACATGGCGTTTGCCTGTTTCTGTTTTGTTGCTTTCGCCACCAAGCTTGATTTCTACCAGAGGTAGTGCCGACTCACGAACTGGTGCTTCGACTGATCTATCTGCTGTAGCATTGATGGGGGATATGGAACGCAGCAGCGCATGCCCGCTCTTGTGGACCTCAATAATCACTTTCAATTCTCCAGTCTCCCAGACGATAGTTTTTGCTGGTTCCATTGCGCTGTCTGTGAAAAATCCCATGATTAAGTATTTTCCACGAACAATGCCCAGGTGCACTAAGTCAGACAAGGTAAGTGAAGAATTCCTACCTAGGTAGTGGCGCAAAATAATTTATGCCGATGGAAAACTGGATTAGCTGATCGAGTGGCAGATAAAACTCAACAATCTCTGACCTTCGATGATGATAATCAGGTCGAAGATGCTTTCAGCCTAAATGATTATCTATTCTCCGCAGGTGAATTATGATGTATGGATTGTTGGTTCGAACATCGACTGAAGTGGAACTTCCAAGGTTGCTAACTAGATGTTGGCTGTTTATAGGATGGACACACCCACATGCGCTACTTTCGGCTACCTAGGTAGTAATCGACTGCACCTATTACATAGCTTTCTCTTTAGAGTATATGAAATGTCCAGGAGACTTCTATGCCTTTGCTCCAATCACTTTGATTTCAGGATTGGGCCAAATAATTGACGAGATCTAGCACACTTACTACCCTGGCATATGGATACAATCTTGAGACAAACATAATACTGCGGTTGATCGTTGACCTGAAATTGTCATTTGAAGGATGCTTACAAATTGCTTGGAATTTAGATAGATTAAATAACTTCTTAAGCTGCAGTTGAAATTTCGGCAGATACCTACCGAGAAACCCAGCTGTTGAAAAATCACCCAGTATACTATCATTTACTGTACTCGGATTTAGGAAAAAGCTATTCTTTGAAGTAGTAGAAATTTGGAAGAGGATAAATTGAACTTGCGTGAACAGACCAGATTAGTCAGATAAAGAGGGGAAACGATTACTTGCGGTATTTAGTTAGCGTCGTACCACTAGGTAGGTACTTAGATTGATGCCTCACGTATATGTCTACGTAAAAATCCGCGGATAATATTCAGACAGCTCAATGCTAGCTGAGTCAGTCAGAAATGCTGATCTTGTGATTCCTTTGTACTGTACAGTACGATGCTGAGCATTTAGGACCCATTGGACTAGAATCATGCTACCGACTCTTCATACATTTTCAGACATTGTGGAGCCCTGATCCAAAGCTGACAGGGCTCCTAGTAAGTACAGGAATTGAGACGTCGTATTGATCTTCTCAATTAATCTGGTGGAGCGAATCTGGCTTGTTTGAATGAAGTAGTGGATGCGAGATTGATACTGAAAGGATACGAAAACAAATACCTTTAATTCACATGTGCAAATTAATCTGATATCTATTCGCAGGCATTTGATAATTTTCCATATTGTAAGAGTCATGAAATATTCAATTCTTATAGTACGAACTATCAGATTGACCTCATCTGCCTGAGTAAACTCCTTCAACTATTACAGCGAGACATCTATGCAAAGCTCAACCCACTAAAGACACCAGTAGAATTCGTGAATCCAGCATGAGACGAGACCAAGAGCCCGGCATCAGACGTCCTCTGTCTCGAGCTCAAAGTCACTGCCGAGCCGATTTGCACCCAATGCTGACCGTCGGACGAGTAGTACCCAGTAAACTGCGCACCGGAAACAGCAAGCCGTACCCAGATAGGTGCTTTTAGCCCAGCCACTGTTGAAAAGGAGTCCAGAAATCCATCGCCATTTGAATCCCATTGAAAACTGACTCCATTAGCACCAGTCGCAAAGACTCCAGCGTAGCCCGTTGCGACATCACTGTCATAGCTTCCGTTCGCTGCTAGACTGTTTCGAACTATCACCCCAGCCTTTGTCCATGGATCTGCAGCGTCTAGTGAAAGTACTTTTGCGGTTATGCGTCCGGTTCCTGCGAGTGAACCACGTTTGTAAATAGCAGCCCAATCGTCATATGGGGTAAAGATGTCACGACCACCAACTCGTATCGCCAGCAAAGCGTCATTTCCAGAATTGCACAACTGTCCCGATGTGGCGCCCGGCCAAGTTGTGGATGCAGATAGACCAGATGGTAACGGCTGTGTACCAATCGCGGTTCCATTGTTAGAAATAGTGTTGGATACACCGGTACGAGGGTTTTTGTAATTCACTGTCACTGAAACTTGTGGTGGCGCGGTACATGATTGGGAACCATGTTTAGACGACAAAGTCCACTGCGCGGCAGCAGCACCATTTGCAGGAATGGTATGAGGAACTTGGCCAACAGGATCAAGGTTGTAGTCTTTATCGTCGCTCGTGCTTGCGTGGAATGACACAGCGGTAAAGTCAGAATCGTCAAAGTTAGACAAATTTGCAATCACAGAGATCTCTCCAGGATGTGAACCGGGCAAGAAAGTCAGACTCAAGTATGAGTCTGGAGTTCCCGGGTTGCTAACAGGTCGCGAGCCACGATTACCAGGGAGAATTCCAGCACGGTACGCCACTCTATGAGCTTCCTCGCTTGTCAAATCCAGACTAGGAACATTCAGGTTATCTATGAATGTGTCGTTGAAATTTCCGGAGCGATTAGGGAAATTGACCTCGTCTGCACCGGAATGGCCGAAATTGTTAAGTAGCGTGTTGTTCGCAGTGTGAACACCACAGGTAAGGCAGCCTTGGTTAGGTGAATACCAGGAGCCATCTGAAAGGTAATTGTTCCTCGTGATAATATACGAGTTGGATCCTTCGTCGGGATATACGCCGGTCCAGCTAGAATTCAGCACATAATTCTCCGAAACATGTGTGTCGGGACTCTTGGAAAGAGTGTAGGTGGCTCCTAGATCCGTATGGGACAGACCGTATGCGTGTATCAAGTTACCCTCAATCCGATTGTTCATGGATGTTGTCGGTGTTTCGTACAGGGGTTGATAGTTGTACAGGCCTCTGTCGACATAAGTCTGACTGCCACCGGCATCATTTGAACCCCAACCATAACCGTGGCAGATACCCGAATATGGTACCATGAAAATATCGTTGTGGATGATCTCAGAATACTGCACATAGGAGACAAATATCGACACAGTTGAGCTGTAAAGTGAGGAGATATTATAGAATATGTTGTCGTTCAGTTGAATTTTCGTGTTGACCATTCGAGGATCGCTGGGGTGATGAGCATCGGCTTGAATTCCACCAGCTGTGATAGAATTTCCCATGACTTGTGTGAAATAGCCACCGGTTACAGAAACGCTGTTGGCACCAAGGCCAATGCCTGTCAAATGTGCATTGTCATCGTTACCAATCCCAATGCCACCGGCACCCAGCTGGGTGTAGCTCCCTCCCGTAAAAGAGATACGCTCTGCAGCACTGACTTGGATGGCGCTAGGCATTTGGTACCATCTGGGCCTTGTGGCCTCAAATTGAGGATAGGTCACATTCTCGCCAATATATCCTCCGGTCTGCTGGTCTACATAGCCGTAACCTTCACTCGGCCTCAGCCATGTTGTATGTTGCTGTGACGGTCAGATTCCTGCCAATCTAATAGGAGAGGAGAAAGAAACTTACGAAATTGAGTCCCACAAATGATATGTCGTGAGCAGGGGCATCGTACGTGCCACCAATGACAAAAAGAGCCTCTAGTTGACCAATGTACGTCTCTGCGGTCCCCATGTCCTCACCAGCCAGGGGGATGTAATATACAACACCAGCTTCACTGTCTAGGTAGTGCTCACCACCTTCACTCAGTAAAGCTAATGCATTCTGCACCCAAACCCCAAAATCGGCATTGGGCTGAGGAATAGTATCGTAGCCAATAATGTTATTTGCCCACGAGTCTTGCTTCATGACGAGTTCCCGATTGCCTACACTCTCAATTGGCGCATATCTGTCGGTAAATGAGTTGATAAACCGGACCTCCCCATTTGAGATGCCGGGAGTACTCATGAGCCAGTCGTACTGCGACGAATTCCACGTCATGGAGGTGTTCGTATATTGGAAATCCGTGCGTTGAATCATTCGGCGAGCATAATTTGCAGCCCAGCCATTGACATACAAATTGCGAGAGCGTAAGCCCTTAGGAACTTGGGCAGTATAGATGTTGGTGCTGGCATTCAGCAATTTCCAGTCGTTTACTTTTACGCCTCCTGAGATAATAGCTTTGGAGCCGGTTGCTTGCCATATCACGGAGCGACCATTTTGTCCTGAATCTGCACTGGTGAAATTCAAAGGTGCATTCAGGACATATAAGCCGTCAGCGATGTGAATCGTGATATTGTCATTCATGTGTGGAACGGCTTTTCGAACTGCAGCCTGGGCGTCAACCAGATTGGAGAATGCTTGCTGTGGTGAGCTCCCATCACCAGATGATTTAGACGATGCAGAGACATAGAAGTCTAGAGCATGACTGCCAACGCTGAACGTTGTACAGGCCAAAGCCACCGCTTGTAAGACTTTCATTATAGCAACAGCCAAGTAATATTAAATTAAAAAGGATATTCCGTATGGGTTGATCAGCTATGAGCTAATGGGAAGAAAGTAGAACCCAGCAGCTGATCTTATATCTCCTGCTAATCACAAACATGCAGAGTTGTTGAGTTTGACGACAGATCTCGAATTTCCTCTCACCCCTCAATGAGTGATTCGTATTTGTCCGGTATCTCGCCATCGAAGCTCCCCTGATGGAACGTAACTGTGCTTCATTGCCGCGGCTTTTTCTTCTCAAAAATAGGTGGTCTTCCATCGTCACCAGTACACAAAGCTTGAGATAGAACTACTGACGCACCCCGCATCCCTGTTGATCTATTAGAGCGATCGACGCAAAGGCTTGTCAATTTATCCAGAAAACCAATACAGCCGTGTTGGGAAGTAGGTTGGCGAGCTGCAAATGCGGTGGCTAAAGACCATGGATGAACAGCTAGAAGCTCATTCATTGCAACGTTCTGAGCTGAATGCCATAAACTCTTAGCAGAATGTTGTATTTCGTGCATCCCATCAATCGATAATAATCCCAGGAATCAGGTTGATGTTGGTGATTTCCATCACTAGCATTGAAAGGATTGGTTCCCCGAACGGAGATTAAGCTGCCTTGCGATGCAATTTAATATCCTATTATCCGGCTCCACTCTAGCATTCGTGGGGTATCAGGGCATCTCATGAAAGTGTTCAAGGTTGGCATGATATCAAGCTCTATCGATGCGACCCGACTGGTCGTCGCAATCACAAGAAACGGGCAGGTGAATGCGATTGAGGAGTGCTGACATAGAAACAGTCGAAGATGCTCTCGAAATAAAACCAGCATCTGCCCTTCACGCATACTGATTTTATCGTTCCGTGCTAGGGATTTCTTTGTTCATCCGTCAATATGTTCAGTAAGGAAGATCAACGACTTGTCTACAACTATGACGCCGAGCAGCTATGGGTAGAGCCATGGGGCCCGAATGCACTACGTGTTCGGGCGACAAAACAAGCTGAGATGCCGTCAGAGAATTGGGCATTGCAAATGGAAGTAAAGGCACAGCCGACTGTGACAATTACGATCGAAGAAAAGCAGGCGTCCATTGTCAATGGTGAAATCAGAGCAATGATCACTGCGGCCGGTAAGCTCACAATATACAACCAGGTCACGGGCAAGTTACTGCTGGAGGAATATGCTCGCAACCGCAGTGATCTATTAGACCCCAAATGTAGCTCCTTGGCCATCGAGGCACGAGAATTTGCGCCTGTTATTGGAGGAGACTACAAGCTCACACAGCGATTCGAGTCCTTGGATCGCCACGAAAAGATCTTCGGCATGGGCCAATATCAACAGCCGTATCTAGATCTGAAAGGCCTGGATCTTGAGCTGGCCCATCGCAACTCGCAAGCCAGTGTTCCTTTTGCAGTTTCTTCGCTTGGATACGGATTTCTATGGAACAACCCGGCTGTTGGCCGTGCCACATTTGGCAAGCATGTCATGAGCTTTGAAGCATATTTTACAAAGGCTCTAGACTACTGGGTGGTTGCATCAGACTCTGGACCTGCTGCTATCGTTGAAGCGTACGCAGGTGTGACGGGGACAGTACCCATGATGCCTGAGTACGGCTTAGGGTTCTGGCAATGCAAATTGCGGTATCAGACGCAAGAAGAACTCCTAGAAGTGGCACGAGAGTATCGTCGTCGGGAATTGCCAATCGACCTGATCGTTATTGATTTTTTCCATTGGCCGTTGCAGGGAGAGTGGAAGTTTGATCCCACATATTGGCCAGACCCTGGTGAGTCCACCGCCTCTGAGAAGGTTCCAATTTTGCTCCACGCGATACGAGCTGGAGAATGTGTTGATTGTCACAATCTAACATGGCAAAGATGCAATGATGCGCGAGCTCAAGGAGCTTGGAATTGAATTGATGGTTTCCATCTGGCCAACGGTCGACAAGCGCAGCGAGAATTATGAAGAAATGGTTGCCAAAGGGCTGCTCGTCCGTACGGATCGAGGCATTCGAACAACCATGAACTTGGAAGGCGAAACCGTCCATTACGACGCAACAAATCCGCGAGCTCGCCACTATGTGTGGAACAAGGCCAAGAAGAATTATTGGGACAAAGGCATTCGCGTGTTTTGGTTGGATGAAGCCGAGCCGGAGTATAACGTATATGATTTTGACAATTACCGCTACTTTATCGGGCCCAACGTCACGATAGGCAATATTTATCCAGTATGCTATGCGCAGACTTTCTATGAAGGTATGACCTCTGCCGGGCAGAGCAACGTTGTCAATCTCCTTCGTTGTGCGTGGGCCGGTTCTCAACGCTACGGAGCATTAGTCTGGAGTGGTGATATCGCATCTTCATGGATTTCCTTTCGTAATCAACTCGCAGCAGGATTGAACATGGGACTAGCAGGAATTCCGTGGTGGACGACAGACATTGGCGGGTTCCATGGGGGTGACCCTAATGATGAGAGCTTCCGAGAGCTTTTTGTCCGATGGTTTCAATGGGGTACATTCTGCCCCGTCATGCGTCTTCATGGAGACCGCGAGCCTCGGCAGCCTCAATTTGGCACCACTGGTGGTGCCACATTATGCTCCGGAGCGGCAAATGAGGTATGGTCGTACGGCGAGACTGTGTACAGCATTTGCGTAAAGTATATGCGAATTCGTGAAAAACTTCGCGATTATACGCGGTCTCTCATGGAGGCAGCGCATCAGCGAGGAACGCCTATTATGCGTCCTTGCTTCTACGATTTCCCCAAGGACGAGGCTTCGTGGGAAGTCGAAGATCAGTACATGTACGGGCCCAGATATCTTGTAGCTCCAGTCTTAAATCCAGGTCAGGAAACGCGGAAAGTATATTTGCCCCCAGGAACCTGGACCGCCTTTGAAGGGAGTGAGACATTTGAAGGGAAGAAAATCGTAGAGATCAACTGCAGTTTGGACATGATGCCTGTATTTGTGCGAGGCTAACGAGGTTGGCGATATCAAACCCCTAGCAATTTGTGTTCTGAGACGGAACACATCACTTTCAAGTCTGAATGATACGATAGAAATTGTCAATGAGAGATTATCAATCAAGGGCCAGCATATTGATGTATCGAGCGTCACCGCCGATTCTGTGACAAGCGTGGCACAGTTCAGTGTAACCCGTAACGATCAGTATGGAGTACAAAATCTACCCCTTTTCTGCCAGAGCCAAGACACACAAGAAAAAGCGGCTGGACGACAAGACTGAGAAACGAGTCGATAGTTCAACACACGCTTGGCGCTGAACCGTCAACGAAAGTGGTCGAATAATGGGTACCGTGCCAATCCATCTCGTTTCCAGTACGGACAGAGCGTCGATCATGAACGACGTAGGGATGAAAATGTGCTCTGAGCAGTGAGCAGACAGCAATTATTGAGTGACATTTGATTTGAGCATTTGTACGGAGTATCCATTAGGTGGCCCGGATGCAATGGCCCAGGGACCAACCCCAAGCGGGACTGCACAAGAGGTGAAACACAGATCAAGCGAACGACGGCAAAGGACTAAAGCTGTTAGCGGGCTTTGCCAATTGAATGGCGATGAGACATGGTGGAGAAGAGGAGAAGTTATTTTATTTTTCTGAGGATGTTCGTCAATTTCCGAATTTGATTCGCGGGGCCCGTGACTTTCTGACTAACCACTAGTTAACTAGTGCCTGACCACTCAGGCTGCCTCTTGCCCTCCTTGTCTCAGTCAGTAGTCAGTCTCAAGTTGCATCTTCAAAACCTCAACTCCTTCACCTTCGCCTTCTCCTTCATTCTGCACCATCTTTATTTCTTCTTTTTTCTTCTCTTCGGGGTCTCTCCTGCCAACAATCGTTCTTTCTTTTTTGTAACATACCATATCTCTTCTAAATCACATATTTTCTCTACACTCGCTCCGTGTCTGTCTATTTGACTATTTCACCTCACCATTTTCGCGCCATCACTGCGCTTGACATTCTCTCAACAACCAATCTTGCAACCACTTCTGTTTCGTTCATCATACAAACTTTTCTCCGCCATTAGTTGCATTCCAGTATCGACATAATGGTTGCAGTACGTATACTTTGTTTTCACATCGCTAACTACTCCGCCGTACTAGTGCTAATATCCTGTTTAATTCATTCTAGTCTTACGCAAAACTCTTTGCCGCCGTGTGCGGTCTGGCCTCGACCGCGGCTGCCGTCAACCCCGTCGTTGTCCAGGGCAAGGACTTTGTTGATACCGTAACTGGCGATCGCTTCCAGATCGTTGGTGTTGACTATCAGCCCGGTGGTCAGTCTGCCTTCAAGGGCACTGCCGATCCTCTGAGCGACAAGGATAGCTGCTTGCGCGATGCTGCCATCCTGCAGTACCTCGGTGTATGAAAACAACCCCTCCCAATGAAATAGTCAAATGTGACGTTGCTAAACTATACTAGGTTAACAGTATTCGTGTGTACAACCTGGCGCCATCCGCCAACCACGATGAGTGCGCTTCCATTTTCAATGCCGCTGGTATTTACATGATCTTGGATGTGAACTCTCCTTTGGAAAATGGGTCGTTGAATCGTGCTGCTCCTTGGGAATCGTACAACCCGACTTATATGCAACAAGTCTTTGGCGTTATCGAAGCATTCAAGAACTATCCCAATACTGCGGGCTTCTTCTCTGGCAATGAGGTCATCAACGAGGACAGCGTTGAGCAAGCTCCCAATTACATCCGAGTACGTTCTCTGAAGTAGACAAAAGTGATCATTTCACCAACTGACAACAACTAGGCTGTCCAACGCGATATGCACGACTACATCAGCCAAAACTCCAACCGTACCATCCCCGTCGGGTACTCCGCCGCTGATGTCCGCCCTCTGTTGGTCGACACTGCCTATTACATGACTTGCAACTTGACAAACGCTACCGATTCTCGTTCTGATTTCTTCGCGCTCAACTCTTATTCGTGGTGCGGTGACGCTACCTACCAGTCTAGTGGCTACAATGTTCTCACCCAGGATTTCGCCGATGTTTCCGTGCCCGTTTTCTTTTCAGAGACTGGCTGCAACTTGGTCTCTCCTCGCACTTTCACCGAAATCCAGGCAATCTACGGTACCGATATGACCCAATCTCTTTCCGGCGCCTTGGTGTACGAGTATAGCCAGGAAGCCAACAATTTCGGTCTGGTCAACCTCAACAGCAACGGGTCTGTGAGCCTGACGGTCGATTTCGAGAACCTGAAGTCCCAGTACAGCAAACTTGATTTCGGTCACATCACTGCAAAGAACTCGAGCCAGACGTCCATTGCAGCTCCTGTCTGTGATCCTAAGCAGATTACTTCCAACATCACTAAGAGCTTCGAGGTCCCTGCTCGAGTATCTGGAATCGACCCCATGATCAAGAACGGTATCAAGACGAACGTTTCTGTTGGCGCTCTGGTTTCTGTCAGCTCTACTAAGATCAACCAGACTGTTTATGATTCCAAGGGCAATGTTATCAACGGCCTCATGCTGAATGTCCTTAAGGGAGATTCTGTCAATACCCCAAGCAACTCGACCTCCACCACAACCAGCTCGACTGGCACTGGCACCAGCAGCTCGGCCTCGGCGTCGTCGACTAAAGGCGCTGCCGTCTCAGTCCGCGCTGGTGCTCTTACCGGTCTGGGTGCTCTCGGAGCCATGGCATTTTTGGCTCTGTAAATTTATTTCTACTTTCTTAACATTCTCGAGATCGTAAATATTCTCAGTCTCCCGTTTCCGAATTGTCTGGAACGGAATTTTTATGGCTTCTCATCCACACCAGGCAAGGTATGCTTGAGAAATGTGGATAATGTGTGTACATACATTTTATTGCAGTTTTAAAAACACAGGCGTGTTCCAGCGGGCTTGTGTGGTCGGTCGTGTGTATGTTTATTGAAGTTATTTTCATCGCCCACACATTCCATTCTAAATCGGCCGTATGTTGCAAAGGTAATAAATGTAGCAGAAAGCTTGTCTAGAGCTGCTTCATGTTGACGAGATAATCGCCTCTTCCTTTGCATTCAGAGTAACGTCATGCTTTTTGAGGTTCTTCCACCACTCCGTTAGCGCATCAATGGCTTCTTTTTGTATTCTGTCCACCAAAACCGGGTCTTCAGTTCGATTCGTCCGGAATTCTCTCAACACAGCTTCAACAGTGTCGTGCTCTCGCGGCTCTCGACTCGGTACAGCCTCTCTGCCTGTCTCGACTGCGCGCTGAAATTCATTAAATCGAGACATTAGTCTCTGCATATCTCTGAAAATGGCTTCATCCGGCATTCTCTTCAGGTCTACCCAATTGAGACCGTCCAGTCGGTACTTGGGTCCAACTTCGATTGTGGCTCGAATGACGCCCTTTGTACGAAACTCGTTGCCGTCGACAAGATACGACCTGGTGTGTGCATTCGTTTCTCCCTGTAATAAACGGGCGATTCTGGTCGCGGCAATCTCAGCCAAAGAGGCGTAGAGCAGCAGCGCGAGAAAAGTGAGCTGCATATATCCAAACATATTGACCATGCATGCCATGGAGCAGATGGCGCATACGGTCCCCGTTAGCGTCCAAAACCAATGCAAAGAGTTGGATTTTAGCGTTCGCTTAAATTCCCACGTGCGTCGCGCCCATGCTTCCATGGTATCTTGTCGGCCCTTGAAGACTACCGTGCCACCGGCAAGGCGTTGGTAGATGGCGTATCGCGTGGCATCGTCTTCCTTGATGGGAAACTTTTGCGGAGTGACCAGCGAGGTTGTCGAGATGGCTATACCGGCCAGCCAATGCAGGGCGTAGAAGAAGAATAGCGTTAAACCCCAGACGTCCAGACTGAGAATGGCTAGTACAATACCCGTAGCAATAATGAGACCATTTCCCAACGATAGCAGATTGAGTGCAGTACAACCTAGCCATCTGATCGAATTGGCGGGGCCGTGTCGCCGCTTTACGGCCTGTCCGTCGTACTCGGTCAAATCCTCCGTGCCATTTCCTGCGTAGTCCTGCTCATCCATGCAGACGATCAAGAAGTCATTGGCAGGTTTCATGGATGCTTTGAACGCAATCACGTCGCTGAGCCACGTATTTCCGAAATCCAGCGGAAGCTCTTTGAACACCATATTCGATACAACGCTCAACATCTTCCTATCGCGCGTACACAGGCCGAGAGCTGGGTGGAGCGATTGAAATGTCGCCGTCAAATGCTCGACCAGCACTTTTACGGGGATCAGGCTCCCGCCAATCATCATGGTATGCGGCCATATGAAATCCTTCCGGTCGAACTGAGTATAGAGGCGGGCGGCGCTGAGACTGGCGCGCGGATTATGAAGAACAGCAGCCACACCCAGCGGATCGAAGGTGACTTCTCGAGAGGTGGTGAGGGTAGCGTCGGGTTTGGCATTTTTGGCCAAAGGTAACAGCTTTGCGTTTACCTGCGTGGCATTGGCCACGATGTAGGCGAAGCTTGCTGCGAGAGTGTGCCATGAAAACATTTATTCTCGGTTTCTTGTTCTGTTCAGTGAGGATTTCGATTTTCTTCTTCTTCGGTCGATTGCCTGCGATGCGCCTGTACAGGTCGACAGCTTTCCTTGAGCGGTGCGGCTGAAGAAGCTCGGTAGTCCGAGTTCGCCCATTTTTGATACCATACCCTGACTGCATCTAGCGCATGCACGGCCCCGATTTCTGCGATGCCCAACCTGCATTATTGGCTGTTTGCTGCAGATCTGCGAGGATCCAATATGGAACTCAACAGTAGCTGCTTATCGAATCGAATCGAGTGAAGACGGGAAAAGAATTATATTGATATCTGTGGTAGAGCTATATCCGGCAGTAATTAAGGTAGACGATGAGAAGTTGTAGGAGTTTGTCTTTGTAGCTGGTTCCTTTCGGGAGGTCTTTCGGTAAATTAAGGTCACTAACTTACGGACTACCTAATACGGCAACTTAACTTACTTACAATACGGTAAGTTCAGTATCCCGGACATCGTTCCGTGAACTCTTTTACAGACACGAAGAAGAGAATGGATGAAGACCACATTCAATGCGCTACTTCCGGCATGAACAGTCTGGCAATTCCAACTCAAGTCGAGTCGACTAGACAATGCCCATTTTCGAGGACTAGCTTATCTCGTCTGCATCCATCGTAGATGCCTCCCTTTGTTGACACAAGAAAGAACAATGACCTGTGCCTGAGCTTCAATGAACAAGGTAAACAATGCGATACAAAGATTGATCAAGAAGTGGATTTTCCTTGAGCTCGGTCTACCTAACTTGACAAAGAACGCATCAAGCACTATCTGCCGGCTCCCACTGTCCGCTAAAGCCAAAAGCCTTCAATACGACTCGTAGCATCGGGCATTTTATTCGGCATTTTTCGGGATGAGCTTTGCTGTCTCTGCGTGCCAAAAGCATTCAGGCGGCGGTCGAACCTTCGTTCTGAGTGTACAGTGTACAGTGTACATTGTACAATGTATTTCAAGTGAGATGAGTGGCACAATGCGCTTGGCAGCGGATATCCAAGGATTCTGAAACCCGATATCGATGATTACAGATTACTATTCACTAGACACTCGATAGATTTCGATAGATCTCGGTAGTTACTCGATAGTTACACGATATTTACCTCATTCTCACGCACATGGACGATTTCCAGACTCTCCCATGGCTTGGTCCGGACTTTGTGCTCATCTCTCGGTACTCTTTGTATCACAGATAGGTTCAGACCAGGACAAAGAGTCTCGAACGGGAGGAACAATGACCCGTTGTTCTACTGTTCTACCCCGGATTGTACTACTATAGAACTACCTAGTTCCTTTTGTCGAAAACAGCAGTCCAGCCCGTGGTAACAAGCTGCACACTTGCGGGGACGCACGGTTCCATGGGCTGTGACCGGCTGGGCGTACACCCAATAGGATCTGTGGCCACAGCAGCCCAAGATTTGACCACGGATGTAAGAATCGTCAGATCGCACGCACTGCGGTACTCTGATTCCCAGTAGATCGAGTTTCTCAAAACTGTAAAAACGAGGACTTTGCGCGGCGACCAGTCCGGATTGGGCGGTTGTGTGGTTTGAGAATGCGCATTGTACGGCATGCCGCATTACCAAGATGATAGAAAGGACCACCTAGATACATGCCCCCGCAGTAAGATCACCTATCCCCTTGCGCCTTGAGGTCGGACGGGCAATGGCTATGGTACTTGGCGGTTCTTTGAAGAATTAGCTACGGGAAGACAAGGAGATTATTGAGAGGACTAGCGAGGTAGATATGCAGTTCGGGATAATGGAGAATCCTCTTGCCACAAAGACGGAACGAAGGATCATCATGGATGGGAAAGTTGATATTTTAAAACGCAGGATTACAATACATGATTCAATACGATACAGTTATTGACGGCACTGAGAACATTTACATCATGCTGTGCGGGGTAGTCCCCGCTCTCGGCATCTTGCTGTGGGTGTACTTTTCTTAATAATTTCCTGTTATGGAAGGACTCCCGCGGTTTCTTGGAGCAAACACCGTATGTAATTTACAAATGTCGGTAACAAGCGAAACGGAGCATGAGAAAAGCTCCTCCTTGTGGTGGAGCATCAAGAGAACTCATATAAAGATCCTTCTTTCCCCTCTCTTCGATTGTCGGCTGTAAATACTTTTTCTTCTGTTCAAGAATCCATTTGGCTCTTGAGAACATATATACTTGTACCATGTCTCTGAAAACTGAAATTACTCTCCCGAACGGGACCAAATATGAACAGCCTCTCGGTTTGTATGTTTTATTCCTCTATTTCGCCACTTTACATCATGGTTTGAACCAGTCGACGCAGAAATTAACGTGTGCTACAGGTTCATTAACAACGAGTTCGTCAAGGGTGTCGACGGCAAGACCTTTGAGACTATCAACCCTCACGACGAGAAGCCCATTACTAGTGTCCACGAAGCTACCGAGAAGGATGTAGATATTGCCGTTAAGGCCGCCCGCGAGGCTCTGGAAGGGACCTGGAAACACGTTTCTCCCACTGAACGGGGCCGTTTGCTGGTCAAGTTGGCCGATCTCTTCGAAGAGAATGCCGAGATCCTCGCAGGAATCGAGGCTCTGGACAACGGCAAGTCGACTCCGTTCGGTAAAGCCGACGTTCAGAACTCCGCTGGCTGTCTGCGCTACTACGGCGGCTGGGCCGATAAAATCGTCGGCCAGACTATAGACACCGATTCCAACAGCTTGAACTACACCCTTCACGAGCCCGTGGGTGTTTGCGGCCAAATCATTCCATGGAACTTCCCGCTTCTGATGTGGTCGTGGAAGATCGGCCCCGCTGTTGCCACCGGTAACACTGTGGTGCTCAAGACCGCTGAACAGACGCCCCTCTCTGCTCTGTACGCCGCCTCGCTTATCAAGAAGGCTGGCTTCCCTCCCGGTGTCGTCAATATCATTTCGGGCTTTGGTCGTACCGCTGGAGCTGCCATTGCCTCGCATATGGATATCGATAAGGTCGCCTTCACTGGCTCGACCGTGGTTGGCCGTCAGATCCTGCAGGCAGCGGCGAAGAGCAATTTGAAGAAAGTCACACTTGAGCTCGGAGGCAAATCCCCCAACATCGTTTTCCCAGACGCCGATATTGAAAATGCCATTTCCTGGATCAATTTCGGAATCTACTTCAACCACGGCCAATGCTGTTGTGCCGGATCGCGGGTTCTGGTTCACGAAGCCATCTACGATAAATTCCTCGAAGCATTCAAGGCTCGCGCCGAGAAGAACAAGGTCGGCAACCCATTCGAAGAAGACACTTTCCAGGGCCCCCAGATCTCTCAACTTCAATTTGACCGTATCATGGGATACATTGACGAAGGCAAGAAGGCCGGCGCCAAGGTTGTGGCGGGTGGCGAACGACACGGCGACAAGGGATACTATATCAAGCCCACGATTTTCGCCGACGTCACCAACGACATGAAGATTGCGCAGGAAGAGATCTTTGGACCGGTCTGCACTGTCCAGAAATTTAAGGACGAGGCAGAAGCCATCAAGCTTGCTAACGAGACCTCGTACGGACTGGCCTCGGGCATCCATACCAACGACCTCAACACGTCGATCCGTGTCGCTAAGGCTCTCAAGGCCGGCACAGTATGGGTCAACCAGTACAATATGATTAGCTACCAGATGCCATTTGGTGGATACAAGGAGTCAGGTTTGGGTCGCGAACTGGGATCGTATGCGCTTGAGAACTACACCCAGATTAAGACAGTGCGTATTCACTTGGGTGATGCCCTGTTCGGTTAAACTATATCTTTTTTACCATTTACTTTTTATGTTACATGTAATTATCGTTCTTGGTTACCAAAATGACAACTTGATGAAGATTTTATTTACCATAAGAACCATCTATAAAACTACCTACCTAAGTATTGACTTTTATGCTCGTCTCGGGCAGTGATCTACCGTCGGTAGTTCGGTGTAGTACTCACCGAGCTATAACAAAGTTATCGGTAAATTAAATTTTTAAAAATACAATACTCGCAAAGCTCACCGATTACCAAACTTACTCTATAGTACAACTCAACCGTTTTTGATAAACTATATCGTATTTATCAGATACTGAAAATACTAAACTGAAAATCAATGAGTCTTAACGCTTACCAAGTACCTTGGAAGTCATTCAGATTAGACGTGCCCAGGTGTCGTTGCTTACTCAGACGGAATCCGGGACTGCGTACTAGAGTAAGGTTGGTGAATGTGGAGCATGACATCGCCATGATGTGTCGAACAGTCTATAGAAAGACTCAGAGATCAGAAGAACGATGAATCAATTTCTACGTAGTTGGTTTCGTCTGTGTAAATATATTGTTTTCTGCGATAGAGGAAGAGATGCTTTCATCTTATATGTTTTTACAATCAAGAATCAATTCTCTCGGCCACTTTCAATCAATTAATTAAATTTTAGAAAACCCTTGGAAGAAAATACAATCATGTCTGATCTCACCGACATCGCTCACCAGGCTGAAAAAGACCTCAATTCCTACCAAAAGAAACAAGGCGTAGGCCAACAGAGTCTATCAAGTACGGCCGGAACCCCTTTTTACCCTTCTCTTCTCTCGTCTCGTTTGGCTCCTTTCTCCAGAATGTAACCAGAAGAAAGAAAAAGACTGACGATGAATAATGCAGCCACCGAGTCTGGGGTCAATCAAAACGTTGAACGAGACTTCCCCGGCGCCGAAGTCCGGTACGCCGAAAAGGCCAATTTTGGAGGAAGCAGAAATAAGAAGATCCCGCCTGAGGAAGGAGGAGATTTTGATGCGAGAGGACGGTAAGTCTTGATTGTTTTCTCTTTTTTTTTCTTCCATATTCCATTCCTTATTTGTTACTATGCGAACATTATGCTAATGGTTGTTGACTAGAACGACCGAAGCAAAAGATTTCGAAGGCACAGGTGGACCAGAAGACAAGATCAGAATGGTTCAAGAACGACGACCGGGAGACGACGGAGTGCCGGTACAAAGGACAAATTATTAGTGTCGTAGTCTACGCCCTGCGAACCCTTTTGTACTCAATACAAGAGCTGATGGCAGTCAATTCATTCTATCTCAGTAATCGAATATAAGTCGATGCACACACAAGTGACTACAGAGTAAAAACCAAAACAGCCCCAGCAGCAAAAGCCAGAACTCTCGATCCGACAACCAAGGAAGCAGCACCGGTATGGGACGCGGAAGGAGAAGCACTAGTTGTTGATCCTGTGGAGTTGGACGTGGAGTTGGACGATGTCTTGGTAGCTGCCACGACGGTGTTGTTCACGCCCGATACCCAAGTGGTTCCGTTGCGCGAAAAGCTGACGTTAATATCCTTGCCCGAGACAGTGTCAAAAGGGAAAGGACTTGTATAGTTGTACGTCGCTGCAAGAGATCCCCAGGTCGACTTGACAGAAGCTAGAATACCGTGGCCAGCAGAACACGTCTCGTTTCCAGTGGCAGGCACGGCCCATTCGGCAGAGTAATTAGAATACGTGTTAGTGGAGAGAGGACCAATGAAGCTAGAGTTGAGCCACAAGTTAGAAGTGTCGACCTTGTAGTTAGCATATCCAGTCTTGTTGGCCACGATCTCGAAGATGTTGGCTCCGCAGTCCCAGCGTCCCAAAGACGGTAATTCCCAATTGGCCTCAACAGTGGCCAAAGTAGAGTAGTGAGTGTAAAAAGTATCGTCGCTGGTGCCGACCAATTCCTTGGGTATGGCACCGCCGAGCAAGACGGAGAATACTCTGTTATGAATCGGATAATCCTCGGTCTCGTCAAAGGTCAACAAGAGAAGAGTCTCGTTCCAGAATTCCGTGTAGTTCTCGAGCCTTTCGACGAAGCCACGCTCCCAGGTGGAAGCAAAAGTGATGTTAGTGTCGTGGGCATCGTTGGTCATGTTCGGGGTAATGAAGGCCCATTGAGGCAGCGACTTGTTATCCGCGTCAGACCACAGACTACTGAAGTTCTTGATCTGGGCGGCGCGAGATGCATTCCCTGCCACGCTATCGAAGAGGATCAAAGGGTTATGCTTGCGGACGTAGTCACTGGCATACGTCTGCTGGTTGGAGAAATTGAAGCCCTGGAATCCAGCATAAGGTATATGCTCCTGATACTCACCCCACGAGATGCCCTTGGTGTCGAGAGCGTCTACAATGGTAGAGATATTGGCAGGGATTTGATTGAAATCGTCGTTGTCCATGGCGAACTGATCCCCGCCCGCGGTGGAAGCGTAATTGGGTTCCGACGGATGCGCAACAGCCCAGAAATTTGTCAGGGTGATGCCCTTGGAGGCCAGGTATTTCTGGTTGGAGTCATCGGATGCATTGCCGTAGTCCTGATTCGGCCAGTCAATTTCTTAATTCTTGGCTGGGAGACTAGTCCTGACTTACGATATTCTCTAGCCAGACCTGGTAGAAGTTCTTAAAGGCATGGCCTGCGACGTTTGATTTGGGAGAGGAAGGCACCACAGTAGCAGCAGCAGCGTGAATGTCCGAGACAGGAGGCTCCGAGGTGGTAGCCAACTGGGCGACAGCAGCACCAGCCACTGCGAGCAACACAACGGCAGACTGCATTTTTGTCTTCTATTCTTATTTAACTTTTTGCGAAGATATGGTCTGTCTTGGACAGCGAGTAGCAATCCAAAGGGATAACACGAAGCCTGAGAATGGTCTAGAGAGCGTTGGAGAAAAGAGTGTTTCAAGGATGAAGGATGAAGGATGAAGGTTGGACGTTGGTCAAGCAAGGGCGAGGATCCATGCATTTATTTTATACATTCAGTAATTGCCTGATTGCCTGATTTTCTGACTCTGACCCCTGCTTGACTACCTTTTTTGACACACGGAAGGTACCTATTACTTGATCGAGGAATGGCACGTGGAGAGCACGGTTCCTGCCTCTTTTCCAAGGTTGCCTCTTGCCTCTTGCCTCTTGGCTCTTTCAACCCATCGTTCCTTCCTTGTCTTCTTATGATCCGATCCTTCGAGAATTCTGAATAATCAAGAACGAATAATTGCCTGAGGTAATCCACCTACTACAGAAAAACCCTTGAATTAGTTACATTTAATTAATTAATTAATTAATTAAGCTAGAAGTTAGCTTACAAACTATCTAAGTGAGTGGTAACTAAGTTGTAACACGAGTCAGTTGCTACTACAATCAAGCAAATAAGATCTCAGCAATGAACCACGGTGTCAATCCAGCGCCTTGGCAAACAACGCTTTTTAAGTCGTGATCAATTCTTTGTCCAGAGAGGTAATATCTACGAGAAACCTGATAGGTGCAATCCAAGGTTTAATAGATGGCGAGGCGTCGAGGCTGAGAAGATCCAGTCTTTAATATAACACCTCGGAGCTTTCCGGACTCAGACTAAGCTCTCGTGTTCAATTGGGATATTTTCTGCGAGACGGACACATCTTCGCCCTGAGGAGTAAAATGTTGACAATTTTGGAATCTGTTTTGAGCAGATGCTGTTATCCTGCACGGTAGCAGAATCGATTGTCTCCCAGCTTTTCCATGACTCTCGTTCCGTGCGTCCTGACTGATAGATCCAGAGTCATGAATCAATAAGACATGGTCAACCCACTTGAAAAGCTCCTCTTTTTCAGTGAAAGCAAGTCAGGTACCATAGTCCGCACAATGAATGCATTGAATTCGACTAGTCGATACGCCTGGACGGACTGAAAGATTGTGCCAGTCCTGAGTCAGGTAGTCAGGATGAAAATGTCAGCCAACGGAGAATGACCGAAGCTGCAGCTTATTGATTATGTAATAATTGAGTAGATTAGTCACGTGATCTCAATCGATCAACCTCGGCCCGCGAATCTGGTCGGCATGGCAGGCGTTTCCGACTCCCTCAAGCGCCATAAGCCTTTCACCTGGGATTTGATCTTACCAGACCTCCTGGTACTCGCACCACACAGAATCGCTATGAACAAACGATGACTTCGGCCAATTTTGCTGCCGCTCAACAAAGGGTACTAGAGCGCCGTCAGCGTCGAGAGGCTGAATCTCGGGCTCGTCTGCTCGAGCAGCAACAGTCCGCGTCGCGTGTCAATTCGGCAGCATTAAGCAGGCTTCCCGGTCCGCTGGGGAAAGCAGCTCAGTCTGGACTTTCGGTATGGACGAGAATCAAAGGCCGCGACGGCACGAGTCCCGTGTTCCGGGTTGGACAAGTTGATGCCGAGCTGTTGGATGAGGAACTGCTGGGCTTGCTGCAAGGCCAGGTCGGAGAGGCTCTGAAGTATTTCGGAGTATGTATACCTCCATCCAACTTTCATTTTTGAATTATTCAACTGATTGTGATTGCCTTTACTCAGTCTCATATCCGCGACGAATGGTCGAACGAAATCCAACTCGCACTGCGGGCTATTCTCTTCAAACTGTCCATCTGGGACCACAATGCATCCTACGGTGCTTCACTACAGGGTCTGCAATACGTTGATAGTCGGTCTCGATCACCCGTCAATACGCCCCCTTCAACATGGCAAAAGTCTCTATACGGTCTCTTCACAGTCGGAGGACGATACGCGTGGACCAAGTGGGAAACTTGGCTGATCGACCGTGAAAATGGCTACGATGTGGTAAATACTTTCCTCCCAGTCGTGAACCCCGAGAATATACAGCGCTAACCAATTTGCGGTAAGCCGTCGAATGAAATAAAACTACTCTCTCGAATCACAAATCTCGTCTCTACCACTCATTCTATCGCCGCGTTTGTTTCGTTTCTTGTCTTTCTTGTGAACGGACGATACCGTACTTTAATCGACCGCATATTACGCATCCGACTTGCGCCTCCCTCGAATCAGGTCAGTCGCGAAGTCTCATTTGAGTACTTGAACCGACAATTGGTCTGGCACGCGTTTACAGAATTCCTGTTGTTCCTTCTTCCACTCGTGGGCATCGGTCGCTGGCGACGCTGGATATTCCGGGCCTGGAAGAAGACTCTCGCCACAATCAAGTCGTCAGATACGTCGGGTGATCCATCTACATCCGAGAAGCAAGGTCAATTTGCTTTCTTGCCGGAGAGGACATGCGCAATCTGTTATCAAGACCAAAACCCAACGGCCACTTCGGAGGCGGATCTTCTCGGCTCTACCTCCGGCGGTATCATTGGGTCGGCGCAAACAGATATCACTAATCCGTACGAGACTATACCTTGCGGTTGTATCTATTGTTTTGTCTGTCTCACCGAGAAGCTTGAGGCTGAAGAGGGAGAAGGCTGGTCCTGTCTACGTTGTGGCGAGCTCGTCAAGCAGTGTAAGCCGTGGAACGGCGACGTACTTGACGAAGCACCGCGCTCAAGCTCAAGCGGAAAAGTAGTAGGGTTTGCAATTGCGAAGGACGAGGATGAGCAATACAGCGGTACCCACGCAAATATTAAAAACGACGATGATCTAGATGAAAACCAGGCACGCGATACAGTCGACAACGATGCACTGGAAAGTTCCTTGAGCTGGTCCACGGTAGAGAGGGAGCGACCGGATGATTCGTCTTGACATTCTTATAGCTGTGTCTCGGAATATTAATATAGAAAAGCCCCATCACTGGCGAATAAAGAGACATCAAGACCGGGATCTGCAGAGCCGAGATGATTATTTTATTAAACAGCTAGCTAAAATAACTTAGCTTGGTGTTGGATTGGAAGAATTCAATCGCCAGAACTCCGTACCCTTTCTACGAACTTCGGAATAATCCCGAGTCCTGATAATAGACCAATCTGAGACTTGATCTTGGCCATTATCACTTACTACTTAAGTAGTGTTTTGGCGGTTCATTGAGCCGACTAAAATAGTATACTGTAGGTAGAATGAAGCCCACATACTTAAAGATCGCGAACGCTAACGTCAACTAGTTAGACTAGTTAGGACAGTAGATTGAATGACCAGCGTTCTAGGCTTGTTCTACTCCGTAGCGAGCTGATTGATCGGCTCCTGGTTCCAGCCGCGTTAGTATATATGCCAACGTGTTGGGCCATTCTCCGAAGACAATTGTTTAATTTTTGTTTCGCAGATTTCTACAATTTCTACGGTTTTCATTTTTCGCATTCAATTTTCACGCAGTTCCAGGCACCATGACCGACTCTATTCTTTTCAAGACAGCTCAGATGTCAGCTATTCTAGCTGGGGCCTTTGGATCAGGTACGCTGGAAATTCACTTGCGAAAATCGAAAGCATTTTAAACCCAGAATTGAATGCAAGAGACGAAAGCTAACGATCAATTTCTCGACAGGTGGCATGATTGGCTTGTCTCTCTTTCCAATGCCTATGATTGCTCTTCAATCGACCACTCCCGAAAAAAACCGCGTCGCCGTCTCCATGGGAGCTCCCGTCTCCCACATTGCGCGTCAATGGCAATTCGGCTACGATCTCGGGAAGAAGCTCTACCCTGCACTCGCTCTTTCGTCGAGTCTTTTGTACTCAATCGTCAGCTATAACCTTTTCAAAACTTCCGTCTCCGGAAGTCGTGCGAGCAAATTGTTCGCCGCGGCTGCAGGGTTGAATCTCCTCATTGGGCCGTTCACTGTGCTGCTGATGGCGCCGGTGAATACAGCAATTCAGAAATTTGCGTCGGGCGAATACGATCTCCCTGCTGATGCTGATCCTTCGACTGAAAAGTATGAGCAGTCGGCGAGAGCGGAGCGCAAACTTGCTGATCTGCTGGAGCAATGGTCGTGGTTGAATACTATTCGGGGATTGTTCCCACTGGCAGGTGCTGGATTGGGTGCGGCCGTCACGCTGGGTTTGTTGTCGTGATGGAGTAGAAGATCAGTCAATGCATTGTCGTGCAGTAATGATTGTCTTGTGTATGTTAAAAAACAGAATGAAATGGTAGATACCTATGTATTTGTGAAGCTCTATGTAGCTACCTAGGTAAGAGTTACCCCAGGGAAGAAACCCCGCATTCTCTCAGGGTACACTTTAATTCTAAGGACGGCTTTCTCGCCGGCTCATTCCATCTTTCCTCTACCAACGTCCACGGGTATTCTCCTGTCCTGCTTATTTTCCTCTTTTCAATGTTCTCCTGCTCATCAGGGTAGATTCGTTGTTTCTTTATTTCTAGCTTGGTAGACTCCTGACGGATCAAAATGCCCCAAGAGGCCCAATACATCGATTACTCCCCCGCACCGCTCGGTGCCAGACATGAGGATGGAACGCCTATTCTGAACAGACACTCGACTGTTTTGACTCGCGGTCATGATTCACCCGGTGCCCAGGTTTGTTTTACTACTTTTGCATTCTCTCAGATCGCAGACTCACTGTGGAGATCCTACGGTATTATTTTGCCAAAAAAAAAAGGAGAAATCACTAACGACTTGATGACAGGCAATGCTATACGCCGCGGGCGTCCCGGACCGAAATGCAATGAAGAAAAGTCCCCAGATTGGCATTGCTTCAGTCTGGTGGGAAGGAAACCCTTGCAATATGCACCTGCTCGAACTAGGCAAAACGGTGAAAAAGGCCATTGCGGACAAAGGATCAATTGCATGGCAGTACAACACCGTGGGTGTTTCCGATGGAATTACCATGGGTACTGAAGGTGAGACCCTACCATATCTAGAACTTAGAAACGTCTAGGACAGTTGCGGATGAATTTGACTAGGAATGCGGTTCTCGCTACAGACGCGAGAATTGATTGCAGATAGCGTCGAGACGGTGACTTGCGCGCAGTACCATGACGCCAACATTTGCATTCCCGGCTGCGACAAGAACATGCCCGGAGTGGTTATGGGTATGGCAAGGCATAATAGACCTTCAATCATGATCTACGGGGGCACAATTGCAGTTGGATACTCGACCTTATTGCGCAAGAGGATCAATGTCTCTACTTGCTTTGAAGCCGCTGGGGCATATGCGTACGACACGCTCCGACAGCCCGAGGACGGCGGAGATACCAGCAAGAATAAAGACGAGATCATTGAAGATATCGAGAGGCATGCCTGCCCCGGCGCTGGCGCTTGCGGAGGCATGTTCACGGCTAACACAATGGCAACTGCTATCGAATCCATGGGGTTGAGCTTACCTGGATCATCATCGACTCCCGCAGAATCCCCCACCAAAATGCGCGAATGCGTCAAGGTAGCTGACGCTATCCACGTTTGCCTCGAGCAGGATATCACGCCACGTAAGCTCCTCACAAAACGATCGTTTGAGAATGCCTTGGTCATGACCATGGCGCTGGGCGGTAGCACCAACGCCGTATTACATTTTTTGGCAATGGCGAGAACCGCCGAGGTGGATCTTACGCTCGATGACTTTCAGCGAGTGAGCAATAAAATCCCTTTCATCGCCGACCTGGCGCCCAGCGGGAAGCATTACATGGCCGACTTGTATGAAATTGGCGGCATCCCATCCGTCCAGAAGCTACTCATAGCGGCCGGTTTGCTGGACGGCGATATTCCCACAGTAACTGGCAAGACACTCGCGCAGAATGTGGCAACTTTCCCTTCCCTGGCGCAAGATCAAGTAATCATCAGGCCTTTGAACAACCCCATCAAGCCCACGGGGCATATCCAAATTCTTCGAGGCAATCTGGCCCCCGGCGGCGCGGTAGCCAAGATAACGGGCAAGGAAGGCTTAAAATTCACGGGTAAAGCACGTGTATTCAACAAGGAGCACGAGCTTAACGAGGCGCTAGCCAAGAGTCAGATACCTCGCGATGAGAATCTCGTTATCATTGTTCGTTACGAAGGACCGAAGGGTGGTCCCGGTATGCCGGAGCAATTAAAAGCCAGTGCGGCGTTGATGGGCGCCAAACTCACCAACGTTGCGCTGCTTACTGATGGGAGATACTCCGGTGCCAGTCATGGCTTTATTGTAGGACACATGGTGCCGGAAGCCGCAGTTGGGGGTCCGATTGCCCTTGTTCAAGACGGGGATGTGATCACCATCGATGCCGAGACGAATCAGCTTCACATGGATGTTTCGGATGATGAGCTGCAAAGGCGACTGAAACAATGGCAGCCGCCCAAGCCGCAAGTAACGCGCGGCGTGTTAGCCAAGTACGCTGCACTGGTGGGTGATGCGTCCCACGGAGCGATGACAGATCTGTTCTAAGCCCATGTTGTTGTTTCTTACTCTTGTTGCCCCCTATTGCGCGACTTTCATTTGGCATTGCTCAACATCAGCCACTACCCCAGAATGTATTGTGTATTGCGTTCACGTGGGTGGATCGGGGTTGATAATTCCCTGAGCGATCAGTGCCTTTTCCTTTAAAGCATTGGCTTACAATGGGTGAATTTTCCGAGTCGAGACATATCCGTGCATGGAATAAGGAGTGAGAGTGATTTTACCATGTACATCGAAAGACTGATTGTATCCTAGAAGCAGCTCTAATGACTGATGTGATGAATCAGTGAACATATTGTCCGGTTTTAGCTAGGATCAGGGGTCATAGTATTCGTCACAAGTCTCACCGACTCTTTTCTTTACTATCTTACTTAAGTACCTGGTCGATTTTAAAGCAATGGTGAATGGTGAAGATTAAGTTGGGTAGAATAGTGAACTACTCCGTAAGTAAGGAGAAGTGCTAAAAGTGGCTGCGGCCCGCGGACAGCCGGCGCTGCGTCCGGCCGGCTGAGCTAAGCCTAATAATTTCGCGTTGGCCTGGCGAACTTCCTTTTTTCTGCCTTCAACCAACGATGTCATCCCAGCGCTCTCACCTCCCTCCATTTCCAGTCATCATTGGCCACTTTTTGTCTCTCTCCCTCTCTGTCTTCCTCTTCGCATCTCATCTTACAATGAATATCAATTAATCCACGAATCTAACTATTGCTTATCCCTTATAAGAATCCGGATATCATCGACAGTCTCTCCATCTCATCCTTGTGCTTTATTCATCTGAATGTATTTTACAGTTCCTACAGCATTCGGATCACTTCGCTGGCATTTTCACCGTCGACCTGCTTGCCCCATCACCGTCGACTTTTAAAGGCGTGCTAGTCTACTGATAAGTCGAATGGATGCACGCTACCGTCAGAGATCCACTTGAGTCCATTGCGAAAAAGAAAAAAAAAAAGGAAATCAACAATTGTTCCCCGCCGCTGAGCGAATCACCTTGCGCATTGCTACAACGGACTCAGGAATTTTCCAATATCCTCTACAGTAGCGTCACTTTCTCCGATTGTCTTGTTCATCGTTCGCCCCCAAGGACGCCGGCTTAAGCCCTGATTGCGGGCCTGCGAAGACATTAACTGGGAATCTGGCCCTCTCCACTGTGATCCCGGACGTCTGGGTTTTGGAATATTGAAAGAGCCAAACAACCAAAGAAGGCTGCATTAACTCCCACGCGCAACGGTCCCGCCGGGTCATTGTTCTCTGATCCTCCGGCCTGCCTCGATTCGGATACCGCCAAACACACCGATAGCCATCTTATTCATCATTTCTCTTTGCTTTTTCTCCAGTGTCTTGTCTTGGACGTTCAAGATCCTCGCCGCCTCACTCCCGTGGAGCGGAAGGCGGGCTTCAGGACCAGTGTCATGCTTAACATTAAACAGCTTCTGGCCTCGTCCTTGATCCCTGCCGACCCCCAACAACCCCTGGCGATACGCTTGCTCAACCTCAAGAATGATTTATATAAGCAATTGGCATCCCCGTGGATACACGACCCCAATATCGATCATGTGCACTTAAATATTCCGAGCATTCTTTTGTGGACTACATTATTAGCTGCGATGGCAGGTTGTGGCTTCCTTTCAACCCGCCTTTTCCGTCGCCCAACTGCCTCTG
This sequence comes from Talaromyces borbonicus, assembly GCA_002916415.1. Lineage (NCBI taxonomy): Eukaryota > Fungi > Ascomycota > Eurotiomycetes > Eurotiales > Trichocomaceae > Talaromyces > Talaromyces borbonicus. The sequence continues at coordinate 925,372 of NBSA01000028.1, read as the reverse complement.
ACCGACTGGTCGTCAGAGAGCAACATCATCGCAAGTCGACAAAGTCCAAGAAGTCGATAGTGACGTCGTCCGACGATGACAGCGACGAATGCTTGACGCCAACAACTGGCGTCCCTGTCTTCGTCTCTGGTAGTGACGAGAAGCAATCTGACCCCAGATACCGACGGTTTTCTCTCGATGGCTCGCAGGAACATACTGATCCCGGTTTGCTAAAGAAGCATTGTTCGCATCTTTCATATACGACCTCCGTCGCAACCTACCCAGCTGTTAGAACATTCTTCAGTCCGCACCCTCATATGGACAAACTACCCTCCAAGCCTGCTCCAATTCCCATGCTGGTCTTCATCCATGGTCTAGGCGGCAGTCTTGCCCAATTTCATCCGCTCTTGACGAGCTTATCAAATGTTGGCCCTTGTTTCGGCATTGATCTGCCCGGCTGCGGCTTATCTCGGTTTGCTCCCAAGAATTGGGAGGCATATTCTCTCGAGGCTCTTGCAGAATTGGTTGCAATGGCTATTGAAGAACATCGCGACAAAGCCGCTGACCAAGGTGTGATTCTGATTGCCCATAGTCTTGGATGCTCGTTGTCCGCATTGCTGGCATCATCCACCTCGACAGTGGGCAAGGAGCTGAAACCTTATATCAAAGGTCTCATTGCTATCTGTCCCAAGGCATCCCCGCCGAATCCTCAAGAGACAGCACTGGCACGAAAGCTTCTGTATATACCAACCCCGATCTTCAATATATGGCGTCTCTGGGATCGTCGAGGCGGTGCCCAGAGTGTGAGTGTTCACCGCTTCGTCGGTGAGCAGGCGCATCCTGACACCAAACAATTACAACTCAGATTCAATTCACAGTCCCGAAGTGACGTGTGGAGACGGATGGCCTGGGGTACTTTGCCCGTCTATGATATTCATGGCGAGCCCATGGGCGGGATGCCTGGCCAGGCGGTATGGGAAAATGTAAAAGCGCCTTTGTTACTTGTTGCGGGTGAGGCCGACGTTGTCACGAAGCCTGGGGAAGTAGCCAAGATTGTTCGTTTCATGGAAGACATTCATGGAGACCAGGCATCCAGGATGGGATCTCAAGATGCTATGATTGTGCCTGATGCATCGCGGGTGCACGACTCTCGAAAATCGGAATCGACAGATGCTCAGGCTAATGAGGAGGCATATGGACTCGATGCTTCAGAGAAGCAAAGACCGGACATTCGATCTTCCGCAGGCCAAATTGTGAGGACCAGAATTCTTCCAGCTCCTGCTTCTCATGCCCTTCTCTACGATCGCGCGACCTATCGCACGCTCGCTGGGTTGATCCAGGATTTTGTACAAAAGTACATTGACCATCGGCTCAGTTTGGGCTGGCAACTACAACATCTCAACACTTCGGGCAAATGGGATGTCAAGAACCTCGCCAAGTGGCAGAAAGTGCCTCCAACATCGACACCTATCGCAAATACTTTTCTGGCCATGAAGATGCTGCGAGGAGTGGACGAAACCCACAACCCTGTCCGGTTTTCTGCACAATGGAACAGCAAACTGCATGCCGTGATCGATATCAGTCACGAAAACCCGGTCTACGACCCTCAGGAATTGGAGCAAGGTGGGATTCACTATCATAAACATCCCACAGTGTCAAAAATCCCGCCTACGCCCGACGAAACTCGCGACTTCATTGGACTTGTAGATCAGTTGGAGAAAGAAATCACCGAAAAAACCGGTAAAGAAGTCAACGACACCACCCGGCCTCTGGTCGGAGTGCATTGCCACTACGGATTCAATCGAACTGGATTTCTGATCGTGAGCTATTTAATCGAGAGAAAGGGATTTTGTGTTCAAGACGCCATTGATGAGTTCCAACAGTGCCGGCCACCGGGGATCCGGCACGATCATTTTATCGATACCTTATTCGTTCGTTATTGCATTGGACTTAAGCGAAGTACGACTTTAGAGTGATACGACTTTTTTTTCTCTGGCTTTTTCTCGCCCTTTTTTGCCATTTTTCTGCGTTGGTGTTCCGGTTATCAATATATCCATATATCCCGAGCTCTTTACGTCGAAGTTGCATAATTTTATAGACGTCTTTCAGGTTGCCTCCTTGACGTTGGATGCGATAGCATCGTCGTCATTGAAGCTGATGACTGTATTTTATTTTTATTAAAGCCAATTGATTGTATAGCTTATTTACCTAGGTTAATCGGAGATCTAGAGTTGTTGTCAAATAGGTTTCTGGTAATGATACAACAATCTTTAGCCGCAATACTTGGAGCGAGCCAGTGAATCGTATCTTGCCTTCGTAAAGCCATTTGCAGTGATCCAGGCCTTTGTTATAGGGTTAGGGTTTGCTGATTATATGCCTGACAAATATGGCCGCAGCACGTCCCGAGTGCCGCATTGAATTGGCCAATCATATTCACGAAAAAGAATAATCCGAGCTAACCCAAACAGGACAAGCGAAACCGGTTCCCGCACAAAATCTGCTTAGCTAATCCCACAAATCTTTCGCGATGTTTGGTATCGCTTAGGCAATCTTGAAGTCGAACGACGAACTCTTGACTTGATCGACTGACCCCGACCGACTGACCGACGAGCTTTTCCATCCACCCACTCTCCCTCTCCTCTCGACCGATCCTTTTCTTCGACAATCCTTCAAAGGAGAATAAAAACAAAAGTCGCAAATATGGGTGGTGTCACAGTCCGGGACGTCGATGTAAGATTATTATACACCTACACACACATTCCTTCAGTTTCTGTTCTATGATGTGGTCTTCTTCATGGAGTCTGCGGATGCGATCGTCGGGAAAGAGCAAGATGGTGTCAGTGTCAGTTAGTGGGATGGGAAAAATCTTTTTCAAACGAAATAAAACCGCCTCGATCCGTCTGTCTGTCGCGTTCTTCTCGAATTTGGCCGGTATCTAGAGACAAGCAGAGGCAACCTGTACCCACGCCTGGGGATCGAATCGATGAATTTTCATTCTACGGCTTTAGAGAATCCGTCATAGGAAAACAAAACTCGATACACATGCTACTTTCGGAAGACGTGCACAGACAGGAAAGCGGAGAGATGGCAACCGCATCGCAGTCTCATGGATGAATGACTTTTGTCAACATGCAAAATGATGAAGATGATGATGATGACTGACATTTATGTTTCTACCAGGCCCAAAAGTTCATCGGCGCTTACTCTGCTTTCCTGAAGCGTCAGGGAAAGCTCGCCATTCCTGGTTAGTCGAGCAAGAGTTCTTATCTGTCGAAACCAAAACTGACAATGATTTCAGGTTGGGTTGATACTGTGAAGACCTCCGCTTCCAACGAACTCCCTCCTCAAGACGCTGACTGGTATGGCGACTGCACCATCATTATTGTTATTGGATGAAAGGAAAGGAAGTCGTTTCTGACTATACGATGCTACAGGTTCTACGTTCGCGCTGCCGCCGTTGCTCGTCACGTCTACCTCCGCAAGACCGTCGGTGTTGGCCGTCTCCGCAAGGTTCACGGATCCCCTAAGAACCGTGGCTCTCGCCCTTCGCACCACGTTGATGCCTCTGGCCAAGTCGACCGCCGAGTACTTCAGGCCCTCGAGAAGATTGGTGTTGTTGAGATTGATGAAGAGAAGGGTGGCCGACGGATTACTCAAAGTGGACAGCGTGATTTGGACCGTATTGCCAAGACGACTGTCGACGAGGAGGAAGAAGAGGACGACGAGTAAATTACTTGATTTACATCCAAATGTGTGAATGAATAATTTGGTTTCTCGCATTTTTTTCTTTCTCTCTCCTGCTCCTCCGTCATATCTCTTTTTTTACCCGGGAGTTCTCCTCAAAAGATTTTCATGGCCAAATTTTTCTCCCTTTTCCCACTTCTCTTTCTTGATTCGTCCTCAATAGAAAGAGTTGTCACACGGTTGCTTCCACTTCCAACTGCTTGAAATATTATTTTCGAGTCGGCATTTCTCGTCACGAATTTATCCTCGACGGGGCTACACACAAAAAAAAAAAGATGCGGCATTTGGTGATGACAACATATATGTGCTACATGATATGAGCTTGGACTACTGGTCATACTCTCGATACGATATGCAGTGGCACGATGGGTGTTTTCCAGGAAAGTCCAATGCTTGCCACTGCATGCGATTGAGGAATTTTTCGCAGAGGGTTGATCGTATATGTGGTGCAAATTGTATGTCAAGCCAAAATACAGAAGCGTAATGATTTCAACAATAACTTCAAAAGAAGTGCAGCCAAGTAGACCCGAGCACATTTGTAATTGTCGTTTTACGTAGGAAATTGGAAGATAGAGAGCTTTGATGCTGAAGCTCAGTGACTTTCCACATGTTCACCGCCGACATAAATTCTGCCAACTCCACCATTTAATTTGTCCTTTGTTTACACTTGCCTATTTTTGTCCCGAGAGTACGAAGTAACGACAACATCATTCAATGACCCGACATCATCGATTTATAGACTTGTAAATCGATGTCTCTTCATCAAGATCTCCAGGTCGCTTCAGAAGTCGCCAGTGGCGCATTCCCTTCAGCCGAAATTGACCTGCCATGACATTCCAAGACAAACAACAACAACCACGACGCATCCTCGAAAAGTCTCGAACGGTACGCCGACGATATCAAAGATCGAACCAACGATTTCAATTTACAGCTTCTCAAATCGGGCGTATTGAAAGGGAAGAGGAACGCGAAAAAAGAGCCAAGCAGATCCGAGAACGGGAGAAAAGAAAGGCATTGAATAAGAAGAAGAAGGCTGAGAGAGACGCTAGAGAACGTGAAGAACGGAGACGCTTGGGTTCCGAATGTCTGGATACTACTGTCAATGTTCCTGCTAGTCAACCCTTATTAGTGAAGTTCTTTGGTGCGAAGAGATCCAATACAGCGGATGCGAGCGATCGGTCGATTGAAGATGAAGCAGAAGATTCCGAAGGGAGCTCGTTACAAGACGCTGAAGCTTTGGAACACGACGCGACCCTGAACGAGTGTGCTGGAGATGGACCAAACGAAATTATACTTACACCAATACAAGTGGAGAGCGGTCCTTCCCAATTCAAAGACCAGATACAAGACGTCAGCACTGCAAATAATTCTACGGATTGTGTCTCGGATGAGTTCAGTGACCTCGAAACTGAGCTTGGCGACGACTGGCTGAATGATCCAACAATTGAGGCCCATATGGGAGACATCAACAACTCGCTGCCTGGGAATGAAGCACAGAATGAGTTTCGGTGTCCTCCTGCAAAGAGAGATACTGTGGAAGTCTCTGTCGGGCACAATAGTATCTGCGAATCCTTTGAAGATGATACGTCTCATTTACTTCAGAGTCTGGATCCTTCGATGTTGCAAGATATCGAAAACTCCCAATCTGCGGCAATTTTGCCAGATGTCAATAAGTCGAAGATCGTTACTACGTCGTCAGTCCCAATAGTGCCTGCTGACTTTTGCGGCATCAACGGAGAACAATTCGCATCACATGGGAAAGGGGGCGATGAATACGATGAGAACCATTGCCATGGCAATACATATCAAATGAGGTCTGCAAATTTGAATTCCGATAACCTCAAGGCTCTCGAGCCTCGACATTCCCGAAACATCGCGGAACATATCGCGAACTTCACTCAAGAGCATCTACTCATAGCCAGTACTACCCGCACTGCAGATAACAGTACATCAATAATGGAATATATCGAGAAACCACAATTGAAGGGTAGTCCACGTGCAAGTCTACATGCACGTCCACATGTACAAAGTCAAGTGCAATTCGATCTATACAGATCTCCCAGCCAGACTGCAACAATCAACCCTACTTCAGTTTCAGCATCACATTCAGAAATGAAAAACAATGCGGAAGACGATTTTGGTGATTTGTTTCTCTCTACACAGGATCTGAGAGAGCTTGACAGTATCGTTGGTTAAGCTTAATGAGGCAAGCTCTATCAGACTATTAGACCAGCTCCGAGCAGCGCTAGAACTACTCTTATCCATTACATCTCTTGCATGTTATACAAGTCAAATCTAAGCTTCAGAAAGAATTGCAGAAGAATTGCATCTCCTTGCATTGGCTAATGGGCTTCAATGATATGGGGTTGAGGATCTTGTGACACGCCATTCTCCTCGTCTGAATCAAACTCCTCTTCAGCCACGGGAAACGTCAGCAGAGCGGCTATTCCACCCAATCCTTCAAGTCTCTTTCCACTTTCATGGTCCGAACTGAGGATACGAACTTCTCCGCCTTCAATTTCACGGACACGATCGACCAGACCTACCCACCGTTTGCGTTCAGCGACGTCTTGTGAGCGGAATAGTTTATTTGAGATGATGAGTACACCTCCACCTCGACCAACCGCGCCTTGCTCTACAGCATGCTCTACCTCTCGTGGACCATATGTCGCCTTGTTAGTGTCCTTGCGCAAATGCTCCAAGAAGTCGTCCATCAGCTTCGTTTCCCTTGCGTACTTGGTATCTGCGAGCAAGGTGCGTACGGTTGGTGATTGAAGAACTTCCGAGAGAGAATGGAGATACCCCGACGCTGAGTGTACAACCACGATACTTGGCAGCAGCTTCTTCAAGGCGGGCATATTAGTCGAGGCTGCGGATTGGATATATTTTTGAAAGCCCGCCGCAACGAACCCCGGCGATGCTAAAAGGATTGATTTCGATGCTTCGTCATTATTGTTGCCAGCAGTTGAGCTGGCATTGAACTCTATTTGGCGGAGCAAAGTGTCCAAAGTGACTTGAAAGAATTTTGAAAGACCCTTGCAAACGCAGTTAGTTTCGGCATTTGCCCAGCATAGATGGCGGATATTCACCGACCTTATCATGGTCTCCTCCACCGGCACGCTTGCGCGGTATTGACATTTCGACTTTTTGTTTCAAGATTGTCCGAAACTGTGTGATGAAACATATATGTGCTAGGCCTTCTTGCATGACGACCGCAACTGCCTCTGCCCGCCTTTTGCCACCTTCGTCCACCGCATCCTTCAACATTTCTATAGCAATGCTGTCCCAACCTATCCCTTCGCCATCGGCGCCTGTTTCTTTCTCCAGAGTGAAGTTGCGATGCAATTCAAGATCGAGTGTATGATGTTGCCCGATTCGTGTATGTTGCGTCTCATTCATGATTTGGCCACTGACATGCAGCTGCGAACTGTTCGGATCAAAGTCCAGTCCTTTCACGCGGATCTGTAGCATGAGATGAACTCGTTGAGATACGGTGGTGCCGCTATCCTGTGCTGTTGTTACTTTACGGATTGCGCTTGCGCGAAGGAGGTCGTTTGGGCGGATGAGATTATATGCGTGCCACTACCATAGCCATTGTTATTAGCGTCTGCAATGAAAACAGGGAGCGGATACTCCATGGAAGCATTATAACGAACCATATCTTCGGGCTCTTCGGGACATAATGTGACAGCTCCTGAGCCATTATGCTCAATGCTGCTCTTGACGAGCCGCATCTTGGTTAGTTTTATAGGGGTCTTTCTAAAAATGATGCAAATAAAAATAGTGCCAAATATTTGAGCATGAGCAGAAGGCTATCTGCTTGAGAAAGAATATCTTATTCACAGTAGCTGGACCGATTGACGTCTATCTTATATTGGCAGCTCTGATGTAAGTATCGCAACAAAAGAAATGACGCGGGGAGAGAGTCCCCTCTCTCAATCCGGTTAGACCAGAATGGCTGGCGGCCCCACATCCAGTCATCCAATGAGATCGTTCATATTCGACAACTCTAATTCTGTGCGAAAAAGGCGGTTGTGCGCTAATCCGAATCGGGCTCTAAGCGAAGAACACACAATCCAATCTAATCTGAGCAGGTCTCTCTTACCTCGAGACTTTCTCTATAATCTGGAAGTCGACAACAGCACACAACAACATCCGCCATGCCTACCAGACTCACCAAGACGCGGAAGCACCGCGGTCACGTCTCCGCCGGTCATGGTCGTGTCGGAAAGCACCGAAAGCACCCCGGTGGTCGTGGTATGGCCGGTGGTCAGGTACGGACCTGTTCAATTGTCGAGACTATAGAGAGAAAGACATGAAGACGGCTAACATACGAACGCGATATAGCACCACCACCGTACTAACCTCGACAAGTACCATCCTGGTTACTTCGGTAAGGTTGGTATGAGACACTTCCACCTTCAGCGCAACCACTACTGGAAGCCCACCATCAACCTCGACAAGGTAAATTGCCTCTTTTTTGTGTCCCTCAACAGACAGCGTCGATAGATCTGTTACGTTCTTGCGGATTGAGTACGATAGAATGATGGAATTGGTACTAACTTTACACCTTGATAGCTCTGGTCTCTTGTCCCCGAAGAAACTCGCGAAAAGTACGTCAACGGCAGCGCTCCTTCCGACAAGGCTATTGTTCTCGACCTTCTGTCTCTGGGCTACGCCAAGGTTCTCGGAAAGGGCCGTCTCCCCGAGGTCCCCATCGTCGTCAAGGCTCGATATGTTAGCAAGGAAGCTGAGCGCAAGATCAAGGAGGCCGGCGGTGTTATTGAGCTCGTTGCTTAGATAAATGTGTTTGATATCCCAAAAAATTTCATTCAGAATCGTGACGAAAAAAGGAAAATAATGAAAGAGAAGATACACATGCGATTGGCAGCAATGTGTCGTGTAAAGGTGCATGCGCATGGAGATGGAATTTCTTCGAGGATCTGAATACATCTTCTTGGCTACGATGGGTGAAAATCGAAACAGGGCGCCGTTATTCAAAAGCGGCTGCAATGTTCTTACTGTCTATGGAAGCAATCTATAGGGGCTTTCACAAGTCAAATTCATCTACGGGATCCGTGGCAATATCAATGACCATTTGTCCTGAAACATCTCTCTCAGCATGATGAATTCTCAGTAGCAAATTACCAGAGCCTTTGCCATCAGTAAATCTGGTTATTTCCATAAGTCTAACATAACCTCATGTTAACCATCTGTAGAAGTTGTCGATGTTGATTTTGATGACATTCGATAATAGTCAGAATGAGGTCACGTGCACGTTCTCAGCGTGTCTTCCTATTGGACGAAGATTAGATATGACGCGGCTCAACGCTAGGCTTCATCTCCAACGCTGGCAACTTCCTCAAACCAACATGTCTGCCTAGAGCTTCAGAGAAACATTCCGATCTATATATACAACAGATGCTGAAGCCATCTCAACGATCTCTAGTCTCATACAGTGATAGGTGTTCGGTGTATCGCGCCCTCATTCTCGGTCATCTCGTCCTTGTGTGACTTATAAGCAGCTGTCTCATCGCGGCCTTACCTCGTTTGAGCTACGTGTTGTCTTTCAAGCTCCTAGAAAGCTGTTAGAATTCTGTCTCCCTATTGTCCATTGCGCTGGGCGTGGTCAATATGAATATTTTTCGGATTCTCGGTGACTTATCGCATATCTCGTCAAAATGTATCCTCATTTGGGCGATTCATCGGAACCGCAGCGCTGAAGGTATGGGGAATAATTAAACATTTCAAAACACAATTGGCATGTCTAATGATTTCCGAAACAGGAGTGTCACTTCTCACCCAAATTCTGTACGCTGTCGTTTTCGTAACGAGATATCTCGACCTTTTTAGCAGTTGGGAATGGACGTCAGCACACGCGTACAACATCTTCTTTAAGCTTTTCTATATCTTCTCGTCGCTGTACATTATCCTGTTAATGACACGTTTCTACCCACGCACGCGCGAAAGAGAAAAGTCATGGAAGCTGGCGGCATGGTGTGTGTTGGGAGCAGTGGTATTTGCGCCCGTCTCAATCGCAATAGAAGCTGCCGCACACCATCGTCATTATCCATATTATTGGTTCACAGAGGTACCAATTGTTCTGCATAGCGATATGAAGAATTTATTTCACTAACGACCCTGTAGACTTTCTGGGCCTTCTCAATTATCCTTGAATCTGTCTGTGTACTACCACAGCTCCTTTTGTTGCGCCAGACAACTGTGCCTACGGTGCTTGATTCATACTACCTGGTTACTCTCGGCTCGTACAGAGCTTTATATATCCTGAACTGGCTAGTTCGTGGATTCGGACCAGAACATTTCTGGGATCCTATTCCAGACCTTTTCGGTGTCGTGCAAACTCTACTCTACATCGACTTTGCCTGGGTCTATTATACACGTCAGCGAGTGAAGCTTCGACGAGGCGGTATTGTGGATTCGGACGATCTTCGAAAGAGTTGGTTTGTTGGGAAGATCTTAAATTCGACGCGGATTCATAATCGAGATGAGGAACAGGAACCGTTGGATCCTGAGGCTGGGGATGACGATACCACCCGGCCTCAGTGGGGACCACGAGGAATATCTGTCTCGGCAGACGATACACTTGCAGAACATGATCGCCGTGGGTCAGACTGAGACGCCCAATCGTATACTCATTAAAGAGTTCTTTATGGCTTGTCTGGAGCTTAACATGTCTCCTGGAGTCATACGTCAACTTGGCTGCTATGTCTTTATTTGAGAACTTTTTTCAACGATCAGTAACCTGGAAATACACATTTAGCGAATTTGATGCGTGTTTTCTTGCCAACGACTATCTAATATTAAGATTGACCTTATATCCGCACTCGGTGAAAGCCGTACATTATTCTATCCGTCCGTAGTCTACACGAACCCTACAAACACTTTAGCTTATTTCGGAGGCGGTCCAAAAAGGGAAGTCGGTGCCCAGGTGTTTGTCAACCTTCATCGATTTCTCTTCAACAATTTGAGCTCAACAACTTCTTTCCCTCCACAACTCTGATCTCCCAAAATGGAGCCGCTTGAATACAATGTTGTACTCACTGACAGTGAAACTGATGTCTCTGAGGATGAAGTGATGACTGATTGTGAAAGCAAAAATGAGACTTCTGTACCAGCAGATGACAGGTACGAGATTCACCTGTCGACTGCTTTGGCTGAACTTCGACAACGCGGTTCCTTTTTGACGCAGAAGTTGGCGGAGAACATGGTCGACCCGGGCCTCTTTATTCCTAGTATTGGCAACGTGGACCTTCCTTTGTCGACCTCTCAGGCTCGGGCGATAATTGAGTCTTGTCAACTGAATACCCGTGCTGAAGAAGATGAGTCCATCGAAATCGATTCACTGACTAAAACCTGCCAGCTCAATAGTGATCAGTTCTTTCTTTCGAATCCCTTGTGGTATTTACAGGTCGAATCCATGAAATACGAGGTTGTTCGCAATCTTGGTATTACGACAGAAGGAGAAGCGAATGTTGCGGTCCAGCTACACAAATTACACATCTACGAGGAGGGTGCATTTTATTTGCCACGCAGAGATGTTGGCCCGACAGATGACACGGTTGTTACTCTAATTATCAGTCTTCCATCCAAACACGAGGGCGGCCGTCTGGTCGTGACACACAAGGATCAAAGTCTGACGTTTGACTCAGCTCTCACTTCTGCTTTTGGTTATTCTTGGGCTGCCTGGACAACAAATGTTTTGCATGAAATGAAACCAGTGGAGTCGGGCTTTAGGATTGTGCTCGTCTATAATCTAATCTGCTCTCCTTCACCCATTGACCCAAACCCTCCCAAAAAGCGATCAAGTCGCCTTTGTCGCGTATTGGACTCGTGGAGTACCGCTATCAACCAACTCTCCTATTTTCCAGAGACCTGGACAGGCTCCGATGAAGATGGCTGCCCCTCAGCACATGTTGTTCTTCTCGAGCATCCTTACTCTCTGGAAGAGCTTCAAGCCACACTCCTCAAGGACTTTGATTTGAGTCTATTGGTTCTTTTGAAAGAGGTTCTACGCAGGAATGACTTTGGAATCTACTTCGTGAATATTGAAGAGTCAGTTCCTGACAATGCAGTGGTCGAAGAAGACGATCAAGTTCCTGACCAAAACACTCGAAGCCTCGGAGATGTGCATGAAGCCGGTCTCACATTTTCGCAAGTTGTTACTACGCAAGGTATCGTGGTTGGCAATGACATTCCCTTCCCACTGAGAATGGTCGTACAGGACAACGCTTTCTATCAAGCGCAAACAGAAGATTGTGAAGGAAATTCTGCAGGTGAATTTGGAGCTCGGGAAAGAATTTCTCCAACTCATATCTTTGGGAAAACGGTAAGTTGCTCAACAGAGGAAGAAGTATCTCCTCAATTTAACATCCACTGATCAGTAATCAGGGTATACTCTTGATTTCCAAACGAGTCGATTTCTTGTTTCGGCTTGAACACTCGGGAGAACAAGCAGGAATCATGAAAAATATGATCTCAGAATACGAACGCATTTTGTCCGATCAGTCAGATAAGGCAACAACAGCTCCTGAAGGATTCTCGTATCCTGATTTTCTGGGAAAACTTGTAGAAGCTGACTTGGGAGATAGTTGCATTGAGGGTTTCAATGGATTTCTCTTGAAGAAAGCCTTCGAAGCTCACAATACATCGATTTTCGGCCAAGTTATATTCCATATCAAACAATTTTCCAACCCTCATTTCGTCCTCATTGCCAAGGTCATTGCGTATCATGGCATTGATTCTATTCGCTCTTCGTAAGTCACGAAAAAGCACGGGTTTCAACATTATGCTGATATTCAATGTTTAGTTTAGAAAGTATCATCAGACACATGTCCGATGATGTTTCGGAACCCTGTGCCGGGCTGGACTTCCTGCGCAAAGTGGTGATGAAATATCTATCCTTTTGCACACTAACTGAGCAGAAACCAGCAGCAGATGTTGCGGAATGGCAATTCAAGGCTTTTACCATGTCTCTTGACCTCATTTTCAGAAGATCCCAATTGAGTGGACAACAAATCGCTGAGTACCTACATAAAATGCCCCTTCCAGGGCCACTTGGAGAGTAAGGAGCCATTTATCTTGACTATTGGGAGCTGTTGAATTAACCCGAGTAGTGTTGAAATCTGGTTGCGATCTCGAGGGCAGGATATACCATTCATTGTATTGTTTATTTTTGCTGCCAAGGCCTACCATGCTACAAACAATCAACATGAACAGGCAGTGAGTGAAGTGGTCAAACGCTTAATGTCCATGGTCGTTCAATTCATCGATCCTGAACGCGATTGGGAGTTATGCTTGGAAGACTCGCACTTTTACTTTGATATAGGCGGGATCAGGGTAGAGGCAAGCTGGATGCTCAGCATTCTTTCATTGGCCAACCACTTGAATACGGATTTGACACGATTGAGAGTAGCCATGCTCAAAGTCCTGTTGAGTGTTGTTCGAAAAACTTCGTTCCGCAAATTCTTATTCTTCATGATAGAAGCGATCTGCAACTACGCTGCGCATTATCATCACGGTCTCACAATGGGAGAAAGGTTTTTGATTTACAAAATATTGAGGTCGCATTTGGAAGACTACGTCAAAAAAGTGCAGCCGCCTAGTGATGACTTCCTGGCCAGAACCGAGATTCGATGCTCGTGCGACAAATGCCTGAAACTACGATATTTTATTGCTGATGACGATCGAAAGACACGGAGTTTTGAGGTGACAGAAGAGAGTCAAGCGCATCTAGTAGATCAACTTGATAAAACCTGTTTTACTACAGAACTTACAACACGCGGGTCGCATGATTGCTTACAGGTTACCAAGACCAAGGCGATGGGAGTACTTTACTACGGATGGCTCGAAAGGGCAGAAGTCGCAAGATCTCGGCTACAAGAACTATGCACACGAATTCCCTTGAAAGAAATTCTAGGTGAAAGCGATTACAAATCCATTTTGGAACACCCCAATCTCCAGATACCTGAGAGAAACTCTTTTGCAGGAGTTACTCCTTCGGACCCTCAACAGATTTCTTCAAGCGCTGTACCGCAGGAACGTTCTTTGCAAAATTAAAAAGAGACTGGAAACACGAATGTGCGCTTTATGGTTGTTTTCATTTTGCAAGATGTTCCCAATATGTAAGGTCAATTTGAATGTTACTATTCTCAACCGATGTATTTCTTTTTTCGTGACTTAGAAATCCAGTCTACTGATTCCTTTGGATACTATGTCAAGGGAATAAGACGTCAAAATCCTGCTAGCCTGAAATCTTAAATTCGCTGTCTACTATTTTGACATTTGAGTAATTTATTCTCACACAATGATACCGGATGATAATTCTCTTGCCCATATGCTTATTTCGATTGATTGGTGCTCTACTGTTTTGTCGCGACCAGCAAGGCTCACTCAAAGACGGTTTGAACCCTAATAGCCGTTTTAGGAAATACTTCCTCTTCGAGCCCTAAACTGTCAGTCAGGGGTTCCGACTATGTAAGTCCCATATGCCTACCTCGCATAGGATTAAAAGAAATATATGTCCTTCCACAAAAGAAAAAAGTGTTGTCAAAACTAATTTCTCAATTGTCATCATTCCCAGATGTAGACTTGGCGGCTCGTTTGTAAGGCTTTTTACCACGCTTTTCCGAGCTATCAAGCAAAATGAAGACACTAGGAACAGGCACACACTTGGATAAGGATCAATACAGTAGTCACACGGAGTTAAAAATGGACTAACTACCAATCCGGTACTCCGGACATATGCAAGAGGTAGCTCGCAAGCGGAGCTATTCCAGACACATCCCGTTGCCAGCAAAAGAATTCATCCTAGTAGGCTACAGAGTACAAGAACGCAGACTTGGCGATCGGCTGGAATCTGCTGTTAGCTTTTTGCTGGCTAGAAGAGGAAAAGAGCGAGTTTCTCCAGGCTTCACAATTTCGAAGTGTTTTTAAGTTAAGTTGACGTGTTACATGGTGTTATTTTCAGCGAGAATTCCAGCAACGAGAAGACGCCGGGCGTAGTAGTGGCTCCACGCAATAGTTATCCCGTCGAGACCCGCTCGTGCTGATCGAGAGTGGGATTTCGGGGGACATGGAATGTGCCTAAGGAGAATTCATGTGAATGTTTTGAGTTCCTCCGCTCCGCTCTTGAAGAAGTAAATGCCCACGGAGTCGGGTCAATTATTTTGTTTGTTGGAGCTAGTACCTAGGCGAACACTTCGTACATTTCAGCCGCTCTCCACGACCCAGCCAAGGTTACTAGCCCTAACCCTATGTCCGGTATCGTCTTTTAATATCAAAATGACAAATATTACACGCTCTTTGTAAAATAGAGTCTCAAATCCCTAGCCTTGGAACCCTAATTTGACCCTATCGTGTAAAGGGCAGTATTATGTTACCATACCAATACGCACATAAGGGTCAGGGGTTAACGTATTTTACTAGCACTCCGGCCAAACCACCACTCCGGCCACCTCGTATTGCCATATTAAATGGCTATTTTCAACA